>CM034128.1:9207500-9875000 GCA_019914995.1 Acanthochlamys bracteata
TTAACTTAATAGGGTTAATAATGTTATTTTTTTCAAATAAACAAAAAAGTTTTGAAAAAGTTACTCATAGTAACTTTTTTTTTTCCAACTTATAAGTTAAAAAAGTAACTTAAAAGTCATTCATCCAAACACCCATTGATTACTATTTGAAGCTTTTTTCAACTTATAAGTTGAAGAAAGCCAATCCAAACAGCCCCTAATTTGTGTTTATATATTCAAGAGTCACATGGGAAAATGATTCCATATGCCTTCAATTAAGTTGTTGTCTTTGCTAGATTTAGGTATGTAATAAAAAATTTTGTCATCAACTTTAAAATTTCTTGGTGAAATATGTCTCAGCCTATGCTTCATAGTGCTGGTAGAGCTAATTCATGACTTAAATGAATACTTTATTTGTTTTTAAAAAATAAGTTTTAGAAATAGGTCTAAGTTTTGTATCTGATTATTTTTTAGAGTAAGTTTAGAAATAAATTTAATATTTAGTTATATTTAGATTGCGTTTGAAAATAAGTTTTCTTAATTAAAAGAGTTTGATTAGGATTAATACATTCTCTAAGAGAAAATTTAAGAGGCATTTGAAAGTAATGATGATACTGCTTTTTATTTTAAAAACTTTTATATTTTTTAATAAATTTTGTATATTAATTTCTTTTTTTTTAATTTATGAAAATACAAATAAATTATATATCATAATCATTTTTATTATATTTTTTATTAAAAAAGTTAACTTATTTATTGAAAAGTTTTAAAATAAATATTTATTATAAAAAATTTCTTATTTTAAACCACTCCAAATGTTTTTTAAGTACGATCTATAAACATATTTATTATCTATTAAGGAGCGTCTTGTTGAGCTTTCAAATTAGGCTAGGTTCAAATTAATAGTGCGTAGAGATTTAAAATAGTGCCTAAATAAAAAACGGACTAGCTAACTTGAAGGTGGACCAATAATTTGCACTAGATTGGACTAAGTAGATCCTGATTTGGTAAGCTTAACAACCCATATTCTTTAATAGTTTCATATTAACTGAATGCTGAAATAAGTATGCATTTATAAGTGAGAGATATTATTTTTTAATTTTAATAGAGATTAATAGTTTCATATTAATCTCTAAAAAATTATTCAATTTATTTCAGATCCTACACGTTAGACATCGATTATTATAAAAATAATTTTTAATTTTAATTTTTTATAATATTTAAAAAATTATTTAAAAATTAAAAAGTCTAAATAAAATTTACGTAATAAATTTTTTTATTATATATATTTATTATTTTAAATCAAACAAATAAAACTTATTTTAAATAAAATTCAAAAAAAATTTAAAAAGAATTTATTTTAAATACACTCTCAAATGCTTCTAAAAAAAACGGACTAGTGGAAGCGTTGTGTATATTGTTTATAGCCATAACGATGGGCTAATTACTTAAAAAATATTACTTGATTCATGAAAATTTTTTGAAAGATTTTGAAAAAATTTTGGTCGTGGAAAACGCGAGTTATGATTGTTACAACAATTAGTACATCAATCAAAATCAATCAATCAATGAATCAAAGTAAAATGTCTTCATAGGGCGTGTTTACTAGGGAGTGTAAAGTGGAGTTTTTGGGTAAAGTAGAATTTTTAGGAAGTAAATTTAAAAAATAAAATAAAAAATAAAAAATATTTAATAAAAAATAAAATTTTATATTAATTGTATATTTTTAGTAAGTTTTAAATTTGAATTTAAAAAAAATTTTATTGATAAAAAAAATTTAGTTTAATTTTTATATGTATTTATGTGAAACTTAAGTATAAGGGAAGTAGAGTTTAGAAGTGTTGATAAACACACCCTTAATGATGGTCAAAATTTAGGACACACGTATAAAAGTTGAACTAGTTTCAAAATAGTAACCACTTACAGATTTAAATTATGCTCTGTTTCTGCTGTTGTTCAATTATTATTGAATATACAATGCAAAATATTGATAGCCTTTACCGAAGGAGTACTCTGGGGCGTTTCGAATTACATTTTTCGAACGTTTTTTTAAATAATTTTTTTAATTTTTATTTTTAAATATATACTTTATAATTATTTAAAAAATATATTTAAAAATTTAAAAAATTATATATAATAAAATATTATTATTATATATATATTTAAAAATAAAAAAAATAAAACTTATCTTTTAAAAAAATAAAAATATATTTTATTTAAAAAAAATTTTATTTTATAAGCACTACAAACGCACCGTCTGTATTCAATTTTATCGATGACATATTTGGAATTTATATATTTTATTTATATATGTTAATTAAGTATTTAGTATTTATGTAATTTATTTAAACATTTAAATAATATTATAAACTTCTACTTTATAAAATTTTATTAGTGATAAATAAATAATAAATTTTAATTTAATTATTATTTAAAAATTTTATTTTTAAAATGTGCCGCAATAAATACGATCTTTGAATTACCTTCAGGGACATATTAATTACATAAATGGTGCAAAAATAAGTTCTAAAAACTAAATTCATAAAAATAAATTTTTTAAGATATAATTATAATAAAAAATATTTTCAAATAAGTAAATAAAATTTGTTTTAAATGATAAAGACTTACATATTTGACAGTTTTTATATTGTCATCTTGTATAGAAATGAAGATTTTACCCAACCTTGCGAACTTAGAAAATTTTATTTACCAAATGCTGAAAATGTTGAGCATGCATTACATTTAGAAACATTTTTTGTTTATTTGCTGGTTAAAATTTTTTATTATTAATTCTTTTTTTGAAGATTAAGAAAGCAAAAGAACACGATCTCTAATTTTTCTCAACGCGGTAAATTTTATATCTCTGTATTGACTGAGTCAGTAATTTCTATTCGGAAAGTTTGACCACAGTTTTCAAAAACAATAAAAAAAACTACTTTTCTCTCTTTCCATAAAAAAAAAAAAACAAAAATTTCTCAAATTACCTTTCTTCTCTCGGTCTTTCTCTTGAATAAAAACTTCACAACTTCCTTCGGTCATTCCCTGTCAACCTCTCTCTAAAAACTTCTCTCTCTAAAAAACTTCCTTCTTCTCTCCCGCGCGCGTGCGAGAGAGGCTGTTTGCGTGTGCGCCGTGGTGGTGGTGGACCCCACGAAGCCTTCCCTCAGTTTCCCTTCTTCTCTTTCTCCTCTTTGTTGACTCTTCTTTCTTTCTACAAAATCCCGACACCGGCGATCCCGGTTTCTTTCTTCTTCGATTTATTCCCCCTCCCATCCCTCCCCCCCAAAAAATTTCTGTTCTTTGAAAAATTTTGGTTTCTTTCTTCGATCTGGGGTGTGGGCGGACGAAAAAATCTGGTCTTTTGCGCTTGTATAAGCTGCAGTGGGGATTCTTGGATTCAATTTGATTGAAAGGTGGGATATTTTTATACGATTTGTAATTGTTGGGGAATGTAGGGGAGTCGGTTTCTGAGTTGGGTGGGTTCCGTCTTGGTGGGTTTCACGAATTTGATAGATTTTTGGGGCGATTCGGTTGATCGATTGTCCAGTGGTGTTCCAGGCGATGGTGACTTTTGTTGAAGAAGATGGTTTCCGTTTATTATTTTGATGTTTTGTTATTGGGAATTTCGATGGATAGGTGATTTTGTCTTGTCTGCTGAAAATTGGTTTTTGTATAAAAGAAGTCGGTGTTTTTTGAATGGGATCTGGGAACTCGCTCCTTTTCGTTGTCGTCCTCCGCAACAGGACGGGTTCTCCTTGATTACCGATGTGGTTATATAATTCTTTTTTTCTTCTTTCTAGTCATTCACACAGAAATTGACAGAAATGTTTGAAAATGAAAAGTTGGGTTTTCGGGCTTTGTTGAATCGATCGTTTAGCCACTGATCTGTTTCAAATTTCTAATTTTGACGTGAAGATCCTTTCTTGAACGATTAGTTTCTGATGTAGGTTTTCCTCAAATTCAAAACTCGTTGCATCTTTTCATGTTGCCTATTTTCTTGATGTGCTATGTTCTGTGTTAGTTATTCTGTAATCCGGTGAGTTGGGCTTTGAATGTGGAACTTTTGTGTACCCAGAGGTCCAGATAACAGGAAAAAGGAAGCTGCTGACCTTTTGAAATTGAAATTGGAAATTTTCAATCTTTGCCGGATTGATGTCTCGGACTAGGAGGAGATGTGGGTGAGATGATGAGGGATGTTGGGGGAGTTGATGAACTTCCTCCGTTCCTGTTTCCGGCCGTCGTCCGAGCAGTATGTTCACACAGGCTCCGATACCGTCGGCCGACAGGATGGGCTACTTTGGTACAAGGACACAGGCCAGCACATCAATGGAGACTTCTCCATGGCCGTAGTTCAGGCAAACAATCTTCTTGAGGACCACAGCCAGCTAGAGTCTGGTCCACTTAGCATGCTTGATTCCGGCCCCTATGGGACTTTTGTTGGGATCTATGATGGACATGGCGGCCCTGAGACTTCGAGATATATATACGAGAACCTCTTCTCCCACCTTAAGAGTAAGTCTCCTTAATAGTTGATATGGATGGATATGTTTACTTGTTATCTTTGTCGAATAATTCTGGTGTATCTAGTTACAATGTAATTCTTCTTTTGTACTTGTTGATGCAAACTTCTCAGTTGAATGGTGTTAGAGGGTGTAATTCTGTAAGCTGATTGTGCAAATCCTACTGCTTCTTTTTTCAATATCATAGTGTGTAGTTTTACTTCTAGCTTCCATATCTAGCAGGGTTTACTGCTGAACAGCAATCAATGTCAGCTGATGTGATTAGAAAGGCATTCCAAGCAACAGAAGAGGGGTTTCATTATCTGGTCTCGAAACAATGGCCAATGAAGCCCCAGATTGCTGCAGTTGGTTCTTGCTGCTTAGTAGGTATAATCTGTGGTGGAACTTTATATGTTGCTAACCTGGGGGACTCCCGTGCTGTATTGGGAAGGCTTGTCAAGGCAACTGGGGAGGTCCTAGCAATTCAGTTATCCGCGGAGCATAATGCAGCCATAGAGTCTGTGAGACAAGAATTGCAAGCTTTGCATCCTGATGATTCTCAAATTGTAGTTCTGAAGCACAATGTTTGGCGTGTAAAGGGACTTATCCAGGTATTTATTTTGCGCTCATGTTGTTTGGCATGTATAGGGACTTCTCTATAACTTTCTACTTTTACTTCCTTCTATAATTGCTTGTTTTTTAATTGTTATATTATATGCTTTAATCCTTCTATCAGCTAATATAACTATCTAGAACAATTACCTGCGACAAGCATCGCTAGCAGTGTGGTATAGGCTTATATTAAAATACAACTTGCCTTAGTTTCTTAGTTTTTGTATACAGTGGCATCTCCATGCCATGGTTACTCTTCCAACACCTACTTTATAGTTTCCTTGTTGGAACATTTTTCAATTCATAAGTTGTTTGGATATAATTAGATGGCATTCATCTTAGACCCAAAATCTTTTGCATCCTCTTCTTTCTCTTGTTTTCTTCTCGGTCAAAAGATCGTATTTGCAAATTTGGTGACTCTTCAGAGTTGATCTGTATGCGGATATGCCAATTTGCACTTTGATGATATTGTGCAGGACACATCTGTTTTTCCATTTGTTTTTGTGTGATGATCTATTGATTAACCATCCTCACTAAGTAGTTGCTTACAATGCGTAAAGCATGCTAGAAGCTAGTTACAGAAAATTCTCTAGACTTTGTGGATAGTTTTGGATTGCTATTTTGGTTTATAGTCTAGCAAGTTACCAGCTCATTTATCTCGTGTAAATTTGTCTAAAACTGTGTTTGTTATGAAAGATGTTTAAGGATGAATAGGAAGTGAGAACAAATTTCAAGATGCTGTTTTCCCTAATCAAATTGCAGCATCAGTGGCAGAGTATTTCATGTCTCTTGTGCTGTGCAACTACATATCATCTTCAGCTGTGTTGCAGGATAAACTTCTTGTGGGTCATCTATGTAGAATATTAGGTTGGAGTTTTTTGTGTGCTACACATGCGTTAGACATTTCTTTATGATGCCATCTTGGTTTCTGGTTAACTTTGTGAATTTGCTGTTGTTATTTTTTAGTGATGTATCATATCACAGATTTGATTTTACTCTGCAGGTCTCTAGATCAATTGGAGATGTCTACCTCAAAAAGGCGGAGTTCAATAGGGAGCCTTTGTTTGCGAAATTTCGCCTTCGTGAGCCTTTTAAAAGACCAATACTTAGTGCAGAACCATCAATCTCAGTGCAGCCACTGCACCCACAAGACCAGTTTCTTATTTTTGCATCTGATGGGCTTTGGGAGCATCTAAGCAATCAGGAGGCTGTGGACATTGTTCAAAACCATCCCCGCAGCGTAATCTCTCTCTCTCTCTCTCTCTCTGTGAATTTGGGTGCATTCTGCGGATTACTTTTATCGGTGAAGCATGCCTTAAAACTTCTCTATTCATATAATATGAAGAGATTGTATATCCAGGAAAGAGAGTATATGACCTGTCGTGCTGAATAAAGTAATATGGACAGAGGATGGTTTTTTAAAGTTTATTTTATAGTCTAGGGTTAGCATTTGCATGCCTGTTTAGCATACACTAGGACTATGCAAAATTTTTTGCTCTAAATGTAAGCAACAGTTTGTTCATTGGTCAATGCACTCCATATTACTCTTGTCATATAAATGATCATACTTTCCAGGTTATGTAACTGTTGCTTATAGAAATCTCATGTCACTTGCATCTTATGCAGGAGAGACCAGTATATGTCTTAGGCTTTTTGTCTTTATTCTTGATACGTCAAGTGAAGTTAACAGACACATACTTTTGGTATTATGGGGATTGATGAAACTTCTTTGTATTTCCTAAGCTAAAATGTCATGCGACTATGAAGTCGGTGCATAAATTTTGTTTAAGTCGCCATTGATTTTGCAGTTTAAACATTTTAGGTACTAGGCAAGATGTTGCAAACATTTAAGGCGTCATTGACTTTACATTTTTAAGGCAGGAAGCATCTGATTTGGTTTAATCCTCTGTCTTGTTGTAGCTGTTACAAGGAATATTGAAGTCATCATATGTTTTAGTTTTACCTATCTCTACTCGAAAAATACGACATTATTGGGAGTACAATTATTGGAATTACATTTATGGCAAAATGTGCAGGGAAGCGCTCGGAGGCTTGTGAAGGCTGCTCTTCAAGAAGCAGCTAAGAAGAGAGAGATGAGATACTCTGATCTCAAGAAAATTGACAGAGGGGTCCGGAGGCATTTCCATGATGACATCACTGTAGTTGTGATTTTCCTTGATTCCAATCTTGTAAGCAGGGACAGCACAAGCAAGGGTCCCTCCCTCTCCGTGCGAGGTGGTGGCATCAACTTCCCTGCAAACTCCCTTGCACCATGTACAACTCCTATGGAACTGGGTACTTCCTGACGAAGCCACCTCAGTTCCATGTCGTCATCGGTTGTACTAAAAAAAAGAATCCAGAACATATCTTCCTATCTCGACTCCCTGAATTGTTCAACCTTGTTCTAGTTATTTGGGTTGCTTCTTTTTTTCCTTTTCTTTTATTAACTATAGTGTAACATTGTTATGCCGAAGAAAATATCTTTTCCCTTTGTGTAATACCTTCCGCTCAGAGACTGGGCAGGTTCTACGTTTGTGAGCAACCATGGACAAGAAAATCACTGGGAAGCCTCTATGAATCATTGTTTTCCATTCTTCTATGTAACCTTTTTTCGTCTTCAAATTCATCACATTTTGGGGTTGTCATGCATGAAATTCACTAGAGCAAGATCTTGCCCGTCTCAGTGTTGTTTTCATCAATCTGATCTTTGCATACTTTTCTGTTCTTTGATCTATTACATGCTGGTATGAAGACATACATCCCAACAGATTGGAAACAACCTTAAGATGAGCACCATTAACGGGCAACCTGTTTTAATCTTTTGCCTAAAAGATTCATGTGGCTGACAACATCGCTGCTTGAAAATAGTTGAACAATTTATGAGTAATTCGTGTAGAAGAATCACCACAACTCTGCTACTGGGATACTGAGATGCCTTTGCTAAGTTATGTCATCTTGTACAGGTAGAGCAATAAGCTATAAGCTGAGTTATAAAGAAACATATCTACGGGGATGTTAAAATTTTTTTAATAATAAGAAATATTTACATATGTAATAATACGATTTCAAATTTTTTTGTATTAAAAAATTTTAAAATTTTATCAAATTTAAAAAAATTTATTTAAAATAAAAAAATTAGAATGAAGAAAATTTTATCATTCATGTCTTTATCTAGGTGTTGTACGGAATGAATTGAACCAAGTTTACAATTTTCTTTAAGGAAGACGCAACAATTTTTTCTTATTTTCCAATTTTGGGTGCTTTTTAATATTGCTTATAAAATAAAAAATTTTAAAATAAAAAATAAGTTTTATTTTTTTAAAATAAAAAATAAGCTTTATTTTTTATTTCTAAAAAATAACAAAAATATACAATAAAAAGATCTTATTACATAAAATTTTTATATATTTTCTAAATTTCTAAATAATTTTTTAAATATTTATAAAATTATATTAAAAAAATAAAATTAAAAATTAAAAAATTTGGTTAAAAAAAAAGCAAAAATAAACGCACCCAAATTATCTCTAAAATAAATTTCTAAAATTGCAGATACTGCCAAAAAGTTAAAAGACGAACTTCCCATTCCCCTAATCCCTCCTCTCTCTCTCTTAAAAAAACAGACACTTCGACTTCCACTCTCCTGTACCTCACTGCTGCGACGGAGCAACCGAGGCAAGTCTCCTCCGGCAGCAATGGGCAACTGCGCCATCTCTCGCCTCACCGGCGGTAGCACTGGCGGCGGTGGTGAAACAGACTACTCTGGTGCTGTTGAACTCTGCCGTTCCCGAACTCGTCTACTCAAAGCTTTTCTTTCCCGTCGTTCTTCTCTTGCTTTCGCTCACGCTGACTACGTTCATTCTCTTGCTGCTTCTCTGCTGCTCTCAATCTTTTCGTTTATCGCCATTCTCACCTTCTCCTATCCTTCTCACCTTCAGTACTACAACAACAACAACGGCAACTTGTTCTCCTTCTTCTTGTTCTGCTTTGTCTACACCCGCACAGCAAGAAATTTCACTGCTTCGCTGTACAGCGACAGAACCAAAGACGGAGTTTAGAGAACCAAAATGTCCAAAGAAAGAATTTTTCGAGCAGAAGAAATAGGGAGAAGAAATGGGTTATGGGTATTTTTACCAGGAGAGTTTTGGTACTGGTGGTGGAGGTGGTGGTGTTGAATTTGGTTGGGATTATTTTAACCCGTTTGATGGAGTTCAGACGGAGATTGTTAGCGGATTGAGTTCGGAAGAAGAGTTGAGAGCTGTCAGGGAAGAAGAAGGGATACCGGAACTCGAAGAAGAAGAGAAAACAGTGAGCGGAGAAGTAGAAGCTGTATTGGAAGAAGTGAAGCAGAGCAATGGCGGCGGCGGCGGTGGGGTAGAAGAGCACGGAGAAGAACAGAAGGGTATGGAAGTTGCTGTTGAGTCGCCGGAGGATGAAGGTAGAGAGCTTCTTGAGGTTTTGAAAGAAGTTGAACGACTGTTTGAGAGAGCTTACAATGCAGGGAAAGAAGTTTCTCGCATGCTTGAAGCTCACAGAGTTATCTTGCCTCCTGCGATTGATGATATTCATGAAACAAAAGGTGGGTTCGTTTTGTTTGTTTTATTTTCTTCAAATTTCTATCTCTGTTGCTAATTGGAAGAGCTAGAAAAAAAAAAGAGTTTTAATTTTGGAAACAAAAGATGGGATTTTTGTGTTCTTATGGTTTTAATCTTAGTGGAAGTCTGATTCTTTTCTTTAAGAGATTTTGTCGATAACAACTTGTTCTTATGGTTTTGATCTACTCTATCTATGAAGAGCATTGGAGGAAACAAATGTTTAGGGTTAAAAGCAACTTAAGCCAGTCGATTGTTTTCCCGTTTTGGCTTTGATTTCCTGTTTAGACTTTTTAGCTTAAGATTTTGCGTACTTCTCTAACTACCACTCTTGATGTTGATTAGGATTAGGATGCTTTCTATCATGTTGGGTTTTGTATGCAAAGGTCCTAGCTTTTGTGACACAGTGACACACAGTGTTATTCCTTGTGTTCTTCACTTTATAGTTTGGTGGTAGGTTTAAAGACATTTCTCTTCACAGTAGCTGTATTGGTACATTCTCTAGGTTGTTTTCTTTGTAGTTTCTAGCTTTATGCTAGCATGAGGTGGAGGAGGAAGTATAATGAAGCATTCTTTTAATATTGTAGTGTTATTCTTCTAGTAAATAGGTTAATTTATTGATTGTTTGATGTGGTAGGTTCTTATGCAATAGTGTGTGCTGGTAAAAAGTAATTGGTTCCTTTCGAAACATAAAAAACGCTCTAAGTTCAAATCTTAAGTTGAGGTTATCAAATGGCAGCTTCCGTTGAGAGCACCACACCGAGTCCAAACTAGGGTAGACCTGATTAACTAGTAAAACTGAAGCAGGTCGGTTGATCCTTACTGATACAAAATTGTGCACATTTTATTGAGCCAGACCAACATAGTTGGACAATCGTGTCAACCCGCTTGATGTGGTTTTTTATCTGAACAGAAGAGTGCTTTAGCTGTTTGGTTTCAACAGTGTTTGTGCAATAAAAGGACCAAAAAGTCTCACTGAAGGCGACGAAGAAGTATTTTATACTGATAACACAACACTAATATGCTTTTTCAGGTGGTTAATTGTGCTTTCTGTTACCACCAATCTTTAATGCGGCCGAAGCAATAAAGTCACTCAGTAATACAAAGTTTAAGACTGGGAGTTGTCTGAAGCCTCTATGTCTTCCTTTGTTCAATCATAATGCTTCTTGTTGTCTTCATATCCTCTATGCTTACGCTTGGGCAACTTCCCAGAATCTTCTCTGGCAGGTTTGCTTCAAGCTTTGTCCTTGCAATAAGCAAAGCTCCTCTCTCATTTGTTTCTAGCAGCAAAAGGAAGTGTTGTGTTTTTGCCTAGAAATATCTCTGTATCCTTCAAAGTTCATATGTGAATTGCTTAAAGTCAATGGAGTAGATCATATTGAAGTAGCCTTGCTCTATTTGTTAACTCCTACAAGGAGCAATATAATCAGCTATTGAAGAAAGTGTCAAACAATCTGATGTATTCCAACTTTTGAGATCACACTTAACTGTTAACACTTTCGCTTAAGTTCCAAGCCAAGATTAAGCTGATGTTGCACTTTCTTAGGTTTTGTCATGCTTGGTTTATTCCGTTTCCTTGACGCTCCATGTGATTTTCATTATAAGTACTGTTTGGCTGCATGTTCCTCCTCTTTTTGCAGTTTGTAATGAAAAGATAAAGTTGTTTTCTCCTGTTTAGATTCCCACTGATTAAGATATTGGTTTGAGACATTATGTGTATACTTCAGATGACGTATTTGCTTAAATTGAAGAAATGTAATGTGGAAATGCTATTCTCATTTCATATTGCCTGAAATATTCATTGTCTTGCAGACAATTCATCGAAGGTCATGCAAGCCATTACATGGCATCGGACACCTTCCTCTCTGTCATCATCTTCTAAAAGTTATCTGGCATCAAGTTCCAGTAGTTTTTCATGGGATGACAATAAGGGTGGTCTTTTTGATGACTACGCTGGAATGGGATCAGGAAGCCACTCACAAACTCTTGGAACACTGTATGCTTGGGAAAGGAAACTGTATGAAGCAGTCAAGGTATTGAATGCCATTTGCTTGTCTTCCCGGATTTGTGCTTTCATTAATCTTTGTTGGTGATCTGGCACCAGTAAGTCTATGCGGGTAACTACTCCTGTTTGTTTGGCCTATCCAGCTTTCAAATTTTAGCTTAATTGCCAATGCTTGGGCTCTTTGCCACATAGAATGGACATGTTGACCTTTTTAGATGAGAGTGTCAACAGGTTGCAGTTACAAAGATCTTTCTTGTTCGTACTGTTTTTATCTAGAGAGATGGACTGTATCATCTGACAAATAAATCATGAATATATTCTGAATAGGTAGACTATGTTCCAAGCATTTTTTTATTAAATCTTGGTCTCTGTGCTGCGTAGTATTTGTTAAACAAATTATAATTATTCCTCAAATTGACAAGCATTGCAACTTTAGGAATGAAATTCATGAGACGTCTCAGGATTACTCATAATTAATAACAGATAAAACATGCTCCATCCCAAATTTAAAATATAGGAATTTGCTGTTTGTTCAGTAGTTCATCAACTTAAGAAAGATGCAGGTGGTGCTATACGTGAAACTCCTGTTTCCTCTATCCATGACAAATTGGTTTCTTATTTACTAGCATATAAATAGGTTCTTGCCTCTGCGGATATGCTTATATGCTTTACAACTCGATACTTCTAGGCTGGAGATGAGACACGACAAGTGTATGAGAAGAAGTGCTTGAAGCTAAGAAACCTTGATGCAAAGGGGGCTGATTCACAATCAACTGACAAAACTAAGGCTGCTGTTAGAGACCTGTACTCCAGGATCTTAGTCATTTTAAGGGCAGCAGAAAAGGTAGCAGCAAAGATAGAGAAGCTTAGAGATGAGAACTGGAGCCCCAGCTTATGGAACTGCTAGAGGGGTGAGTAGATTTGTTCGCGTTTCTATGGATAAATGGCAGTTTTTTAGAAAAAGCTGGGCATTTTTATTTTCTTTTGCTTTGCAGCTTAACAAAAGCGTGGAAGGTAATGCTAGAAACACATGACACCCAAAAGCAGATAATTTCTGAAGTGAAGTATTTTTCATGCTCCTCCTATGGAAAATTCTGCAATGATTCTCAAAGGCAAGCCACTATGAAGCTGGAGGCCAAACTTAGGTATTGGAGGACGTGCTTTATAAATTATGTAGTAGCTCAACAAGCATATGTAGAAACGTTGGATGGATGGCTTTCCAAGTTTATTTTGCCTGAAGTGGAATGTTTCTCTTGAAGTAAAGTTTCGTTTCCAGCATATGGAGTTGGAACACCGCGGCTCGTTATGGTTTGCCATGATTGGGTAGTCTCACTGAGGAAGTTGCCTGACAGTCCGGTCTCATATTCCATGAAGGTTTTTATAAAGGATGTCAGGGTTTTGTGGGCTAAGCAGGGCCAGGAGCAGCAGCAGAAGAGAAAAGTGGATGAACTTGCGAAAGAGCTAGACAGAAAGGTCTGTTTATTGCAAAAAGCTAAGAACAAAATGTCAGAATCTAAGATCTCTGAGAACAAAACTGAATGTGTTGTGCGCCAAAGAGTGGTATATCTGGCAGACGAAAGAGAATTGTTAGAGATGCTCAGAAAGAAGCTGGAATCAGAGAAAGCAAAGCATCATGAATGCATGCTAGAAGCGGAACGGGTTACCCTTAATGGATTTAAGACAGGACTGACCAATGTATTTGAATCTCTATCAGAATTCTCTAAGGATTCTGCTAACATCTACAGTGGACTCCTTAAGTGGAGTGATAAGTTGAAATTGATGGATGCAGCTGGAGGGAAATCATATTTCGTCGAGGGTTCACAAGGAGTGGAGAGTACTCAAAACACCAGATGAAGGTACAGTGTCTAACGAGTTTGTGGGAATTCAAATATTTTTTGTTATAGTTTCCCCATGGCGGTAACACCAGATCAAGTATCCTTATCACTCCCTTTCTCTGTACATTCAGGATTAAGCCGGGTCTAACATTCTATTATCAAATTGTTTGCAACTTTGCATTTTATTTTATCTGCCCAGATTTTGATGGCCTTTGATAGATAGCTAACATATGTAAGTAACAGTTAGATATCTTGGTGTAAAAGGCTCTACTGGCAGGTATTTTGAGATGTAAGTAAGTTTCATCAATGTGAAGGTCGGGAAATTGGTTGTGTTAGCATATGTTTGTCGATTTTTGGTTCTTTAAGTTAGGGTCTTCAATGGTAATGTTAGCGGCACTGCCATTAAGTTTGCTGCTTTCAAATCCTGTTTTCATGATTGATTGAAGAAGATGAATCCAGAAGCAAGAACAAAAGGTCCACATCGATTATAAGACGTATTTAATTTGATATGAAGGAAAATAATGGAAGAGAAACAACCGACTATAAGTGTCAGAATTTACATCTCAAGTTTTCTGCAGTATATACTTGATTATTGATCACTCTAGCAGCAGCGTCGGCATAGAGGGCAGGACCCATGTCTAAGAAGCCAGCCGTCAATGCAGGTTAAGTGGAAGATGTGACTGCAATGAGGTAATCTCATGGCTGTCTCTCCAACTTTGAAGTCCTGATTAAAAACAGAAAATGCAAAAGTTATAACAACCACACTGATCTTGAATGCAATATGTCGCAGTTCTGCTGCAGCAGCAGCAGCAGAAGTACTTGCCTGAATACAAACTGCGCAGCCAACATTGTCCCCTGAATAATTCCTGCAATCTTCAAGAGAGATTATGATCTTTGGTAGATTGTCGATTTCATTCTTTGTCATTCCTTTCGCGACAACGGTTTCATATGCGTCCAGATCAATCAAGGGATAGTCCATTGCTATAAACTGCTCAAGTACGTAGAAAATACACTTTTGAGGAATCGAAGTAAATTGCTTTGTTTTCACCTGAGCAGATTTCTGATATTATTATATACCTCATTGTGCATCGCAGTCTGCACGGCGAGGCCAACTTTCTCTTGAACAACTCTTCCGCTCGAAATGCTATAGATTAATTTTCCCTGCAAAATTTCAACAACTGCGAGATCAGCTTTTTGAGAATTTGAATTGAATTCATTCACGAATCACAAGGTCAGCAACGGTTCATCTGAATTTACCATATGAAGAAAGCTATCCACGCTCAGTCCATTTGATTCGAACACAGTTCGAGAAGATTCAACTGCGTCAACCGAAAAAAGAGCTCCAGAAATCGCTCCGATGCCTGCTCCCCTAAAGAATCCACTCTCAGTTGTTATTCCTATCAGAGCTCCCGTAATTGCTCCTACTACTGATCCAGCTGCGCAGAGTATTGAACTAAGAACTCAAAAATCATATATTAAAAAAAGAAAGAAAGAAATGAAAATTTTAAGCTGCATGTGAGAATTGAATAACTAACCAAGAACAAGGATTAAGGTAACGATGATAAGAAAAACCCTGCTGATAATCTTGTAGATTATAAGACTCTTCTTGGTTACTTCTGTTCTGTTAAAACTTGTAGCAGGAGAAGATAGAGCAGAAGGATCATGATCGGTATATGTCGGTGCCGAAAGAGAACAAGAAGAATTTGATATTGCTGCTGATGATGATGCATGGAAATCCATGCTGTTGTTTTCAATTTTTTCAAAATAAAAGAAGAACAATATGAGAATTTTGGTCGGAGTACTGAAAGAGCTCGAGAAGAGAAGAAGGTTTGTCTATGCTTAAGGAATTAACAGAAGGCATGCGTCTGCATATATTGGTCAAGCTAGCTTATGTGTTGTATAAGGTGTTATAAGAAAAGAACTAACCAACTTATTAATAAATGCAAAATCAGACACTTTTGAAATTTCTAGGTCTTTCTAATAAAACCTATGTGGCATAAAAACCTGAAAAGCTTCACTGCATGAGTTGCATACAACATATCGAATTCATTTTGTTTTCAGATATTTCTTGAACAGATTTTCGTTATCTGTAGATTCTGTATTATATTATAAGTTCAATGATTGTTCTAAAGATGTTTTCAGAGATTGCTTGTCAAGCTAGTTGTGTTGGGTGGATTATTGACAGGTGCTTTTAGGTATTAAGGGAGTTAACCTTCGCTTGAAGCATTGAAATGGTTGAGGTAGGTTTAAGATGATAAGGAGCTTTCAGTTTTTAACATCACCTTGAAATGATCTTGTAATTTTTTGCTTTTCTATTATATCACAAAATTTTCTTTTAAACTTTTGAAAATATGAGTTGAGTTCTACTAATTTACAGCAATAGAATGTTGACACGTAGATATAACAACTTATCTATGAAGTGATGATCAAATGATTATATTTGTAATATATATGTAAAACTTTCATTAGCATTTTATTATATTAACTCACTGAGATGATAATGATGATGATGTCCATTGACTCGTAATGAAGTTCCTTTTCATGATACCTAACATTACCTCTACCTAATGTGAGTTGAATTTCCTCTCTGAATCTCGTGTACTATTTTCAGAAATAAGTTAAAAATAAATTATTAAAGATAAATTTAATTTTTATTTTATTTATTATTGAAAGTTTAGAATGTGAAAGTTGAAAGTAGAATTTAAAAATAATTTATGAAAATATAGTTTTAGTAAAAAATAACTACAGAAAGTGTTTGAAACAAAAAATTAAGTTCCAACCCAAAATAAACATTCTTTTACTTGTTTTATTTAAAAATGAGTTACAAATAATTTAGTAAAAAGTAAGTTATAGTAGTTAAAGTGAGCATATTTATTTGTGAGAGAAAATAAATATTAAAAGTGATTTTTTGGTGCAAAAAACATACATAAATTTATCAAAGTTTATTTTTTGGTCGAGAAGAGTTATTACAGTTAAAAGCAAACTAGAGAATGCACTAAAAATCTTTCATAACAAATGCAGCTTGAAATCATTTAACACCGTTGATTTCTAATGTGGAGTTAGAAAAAAAAAAAATCAAACTCATCTAATAGAATTTGGTATTAGTTGAGCTGTTGCATGTCATTGTTGTGTATTATTATGTGTCTCATGGTTTAATTTTATTTTCCCCTTACCAGTACTATTTAGGTCCGAATGATTTAAGAACAATGAGAATTGGTACCAATTTTTCCCTCTGCAAGTACTGTTTAGGTTCGAAAGATTTAGAAGGCGTTTGGGATTACATTTTCCAAACGTTTTTTTTTAATTTTTTAATTTTATATTTTTTAATACATATTTTATAATTATTTAGAAAATTTATTAAAAATTTAAAAAATATAAAAAAATTCTACATAAAATTTTTTATTATTATATATTTTTATTATATTTTTAAAAATAAAAAAATATAGCTTATTTTAAAAATATAAAAATATTTTCTATTTTAAAAAATTTTTATTTAATAAGCACTATCAAACATTATTTTAAAACAACGAGGTACTAATTTTTTCCAGCTTAGGCCTGAATGGTTCAATGGGATCTGGATGAGTATTTTATCTTTTCTAATAAATATTTTATAAAATTTATAGAATTTCTTTTTTAAAATAAAAAAATATAAATGTTTATATATCATACAATTTCTGTATATTTATTTTTATTATAAGTATTTTAAACGTTTTCTAAAAATAATGAGAATAGTACTGGTACCAATTTCAGTTAGTTACATATCTTTAAGTTTGTGGTCATTTTTTTTTCAGAGAAAGTTAGCCGCTTATAATTAGACAGTTTGGTAAAATATATCTTTCAATGTTTTTTCTTCTCATTAATAGGGTTGACAATTCAGATTCATGGGTCGATTTCGGATCGATCCATATAATAATCGGGTCAAAATTATTCAACTGTAATCCGACCTATTTATTTATATGGGTCAAAATTATCAACTCTAACGCAACCTATTTAAAATCGGATCAAATTCGAGTCGACCTATTTAATAATTAAAATTATTAAAATAAAAATAATAAATATTAATTTTTAATAATAATATATAAAAATTATTAATTATGATATATTTAAAAAATATATTAATTTTGACAAATTTTATAAATTAAATAAAAATTAGTTAAATTAAGATAAATTAAAATATATATATACAAATTAAATTTAAATTTTTTGCTATTATTTCTAATTATTAAGTAATATATATTATATAAATAGTTAAACGAATTAAACGGGTCAATTCGAATTCGATCCGAACCCGTTTAAAATTTCGGATCATTTTTGGGTCGATCCGAAATCGGTTAAGTGTTGATCCGAACCCGACTTTTTCGGATCGATTTCGGATTAGATTTTCGAGTCGGATCAAAATTTGTTACCCCTACTCATTAATACCAAAATCTTAATTAAGTTGATTAGAGGGCATTTAAGAGCATTTATAAAATGAAGCTTTTATAGAATAGAAAGTATTTTTATTTTTTTAAAAAAATAAATTTTATCTTCTTTATTTTGAAAAAATAATAAAAATATATAATAAAAAATTTTCATTACGTAAAAATTTTGTTATATTTTCTAAAATTTTAAATAATTTTTTAGATACTTATAAAATATATACTAAAAAATATATAATTAAAAATTAAAAAATTTTATTAAGAAAATGCAATCATAAACGGAATAGTACTCAATGAACATTTTGTTGGTAATACACATGCATCCAACTCAGGCCCTATTTGATAGCTAAAAATTATTTTTTTTAAATAAAGAGTTATCAAAATAATATAATTTGTATCTGTATCATATAACATATTCTTATTTGTTAAGTTTTTGACAAAAAATTTTTATGATACTAAAAATATAATATTTTGTTTCTAGTTTAGAAAATTAAAAGCTGAAACGGAACGCTGAAGGCATGCTGATTAATGTAAGAAAAGCTTTTGATTAATTGAGGAAGCATGATTGGCATGCAATCAATGTAAAATGAAACCTTATGACATTTATAAAATAAGCTACCGTGTTTCAACCATCCCCACAAGAACAGATGGCTAACGACGAAAGAGTTCCAATCCAAAATAAAGTGAACGTTTGACATTCTTTATGTTTAAAAAATTTTTAAACTATATTCGTTTTCGAATTTTTTGTTTCAGTCAGCTAAAAATTATATAAGTGTGTTATTTTTTAAGACAAAATTTTGTATTTATTTATACAAATTTAATCAATTTATATTTTAATATTTCTGTAACTCTGTTAAACCGATTGGATGCAAGTTAAAAAAATAGATTTAGATAACTCAGACATATTTTGTGTAAATTTAAATTGCTTTCATAAAAGTGCTGCGACTCATAATGAGTACATAAAAATTAATTTAATTTAGAGTAGTTGCAAAAGAGTTTTAAAAACTTATTTTTTTTTACTGAATCTGATGATATGGTTCAGACATATATTATTATTAAAAGAACTAAAAATAACCGACTCAATTCAAAAGAACTAAAAATTTAATTTATTATTATTTAAAAAAATTTTATTTTCAGACCAAATCAATAAAACGGGTCCTTACTCTATAACGTCTTCTCATTTTTTTATTGAAACGATGGCTCGATTACCGTCTCGATCATGAATTAGATTAGGTTGATTTGTCAATCCCGTTGCCTTTGTTTTTTTTGACATTTGAGTATTGAAAAATAAAATTCATTTTTAATTAAATAAAAAAATTTATTATGTAAAATTTTTTATATTTTAAAAATTTTATTAAAATAATATTTAAAAATACAAATTAAAAAGCTGTTCGTTTGAAATGTAATGTCAAACAGAGCCTTTGGAGCTTGACAATTTCAAAAAAAGCACACTAAAAACCATTTGAATGCGCTTGTTTAAAGCCGCTTATAGTTCCAAGGACATTGAGAATCTTAATATATTAGTAACTTTTTCATCAAGTATATATTGTATATAACACACTGACATGATAAATCATAATAATATTTAAAATTTCACGACTAACATAGCCGAAAATCATTAATGATGAAAAATATGCTTCACCAAAACTTAAAAAGCCCACTCATTTTGTTCGAGCCCGATCATATTGAAGGATGGGCTTAAGTTTAAATCTAATGCCCACTTTAAATATAAAAGGCCCATATAAAGGTTCTATCATTTGGATTGTCTATAAAAGTTTTGAAATTTTTTTTTCTAAAACTAAACTATTTCTGAATTTATATATATCGAGTGATAAGGACACTCTCACATAGACACTTCCTCCCGAACACTCCATAAAAAATGACCGCAGAGACTTCTATATTTAGGGAATATTTAAAAATACTTATTGAAAAAAAGTTTTTAGAAAAAAAATATTTTATAAAATAAGTTCTATTTTTTATTTTAAAAATTAATAAAAATAATTAATAAAAATATTTTACAATATAAAATTTTTTTGTGTTTTTAATTTTTTAAAAATATTTTATAGAATATTTTAAAAGCTTTATTAGAAAACATGAAATGAAAATTGAAAATTTTTTTTTTCCAAATATGCTCTTAATTTCTATCGTTAAATATGATAATTTATGAGTCAGTAGTATGCTGACAAAAATTTAGTTCAATTAGAATACGAATCTATTTTTACTCGTTCACTTGATTAAAATAATATAAATAATAAAATTTGATAAATATATATTTTTATTTTATATTATTTTAATCAAATGATCCGATGAAAATTAATTCATATTTCGATTGAGTTAAAAATTTATAAGTATGCTACTGACTTATAAATTTTTATATTCAAATATAAAGATTAATTTCAAAATCTGTATGGCAAAAAATGGCCGTGAGCGAGAGTACTTTATAATTTATTTATATTTTTATATTAAAAATTTTTAAGTGGCTTTTTCAATAATAAAATTTTGAAATAAGAAGGTACCGTATAACTGTAAAAGTAAACACCAAACAAGCCCCTAATCTGAAAATGCTCGCTTTCTCTAACGGCGCCACCGCTCCGCTCTGCGTACTTCGCCGCCGGCGGCGATTTTCCGGCGCCATTAGATACCTCTGCTGCTTGGATAAGAAGGAGAGCGGCGTCAGCGGCGTTCTCTCGGGACTGGAGCTGAAGGAATACGTGGGGAATGGAGAGGGAAAGCAACGGCTTGACGCGTGGATCTCCGCCAGAATGCCGGGAATTAGCCGAGCTCGCGTTCAGTCCAGTATTCGCTCAGGACTCGTCACCGTCAATGGCCGTGTTGTTGATAAGGTAAAGTTTCAATCTTTTCTCTCTTTAATGAACTCTTGGCTGATGGCTGGTTAGTTCATTGTTCAAGTGAGTTGATGGATTTGATTGTTGATGTTTGATTGAGTGGGAAGTTGGTTTGTTAAAAACCAAGCATTTCACTCAAAAAACCCACGTATTTTGTTAAGATTCATAAAAATTGCATTACTTACTGCAACAGAGCATGTTCACTTTAATTAATTTAGCTAATTCCAAATCATGTTTTGGCTTGATATCCTAAATGAAACATAAATATTTGGTAGCTAGCCTATCTAGCCATTTTGGAATAATGTTACTGAAGTCACATGAAAGAAACTAACTTGGTGATGCATTCTAATCTATTTGCTCACTGTTTCAAAAAATCTCGCAACATTTCTATTCAAACAGTGTTGTTTTCTTTTAGTGGTTACTATGTGAAATTTCTTTGGCATCTTAGCTCACTTAAAACAGGTGAAATCATTCTCCAAATCCAAAATCCAAGTAAACGTTGAATTGGGTTGAGTCCCTTTTGCTTGGCTATATTATTGTTTCTTCATCATCGCATTTGCCTTTTCTTGACAGGTTTCACATACTGTGAAAGGAGGCGACATGGTTCTTTGTACAATTTCTCAATTGAAACCATTGAAAGCTGAAGCAGAAGATATTCCTTTAGATATAGTTTATGAAGATGAGCATGTTCTTGTTGTAAATAAACCCGCACATATGGTATGCTTTTCTTCCCGAACATGGCGCTCTTTCCTTCTTAAATTGCATATTCGTTCTTTTTCTTATAATTCTTATAGAGCTCTACTCAAAAAATTGTATAGTCTTTGAACTGGTAATTATTATTAAGTGGCCTTCCTTAGAATGACAAACAAGTAAAATTCTTTGGTGATGGCAATTCCCTCTATTACTATAACTAATATGCTGCTTGCTTCTAGGTGGTTCATCCTGCCCCTGGGAATCCTAATGGTACACTTGTGAATGCTATTCTTCATCACTGCAGCCTTCCGACAATTGAGCACCATAACAGTGATAGATATTCTGAAACCGTAGAGTTTTCGGAGTCCTCAGATGATGAGTATAATGACTCCTCTGATAGTGCATCACCTATGCAAACAATCCCTTCAGTCTATTCTGAGTCCCTTGTGCGGCCAGGAATTGTTCACCGGTTAGACAAAGGAACAAGCGGTCTGCTTGTTGTAGCCAAGGTGAGTCTTATTTCTGCAAATTGTATCCCTAGGAGTTCTAAGACTAACCTCTCTTTTGAAAGTGTCTAGTTTACTCAAGTACATGGAGACTTTTGGTGCTAGATGTAAATTATCTTGTGTTTTTTATGAGCATGAATACATATTGATTATGAGAGTGTTAAGATAGTTTTGGGAAGGTTTGCAGCTACTCCCAACTTTAACCAATGATGTTTGCCTGAAAACACTTGAGCTTTACAGCATCTTGTTGCTCCTGAGGCTTGGGGAATGATCTCTTGTTTTGGAAATGTGTGATTTCGATTTGGATAATAATCAAGACAATGTTAGTAATCTGTAGCAATATGTTATTTGTTTCAGGCTGGCTTATGCATATCCTGGAAGAGAACTTGAACTTTTTTTTTACACTATGTCTGCTTCGTTACAGGATGAGCATTCCCATGCGCATTTGGCTGAGCAATTCAAGTCGCATTCCATCCACCGAGTATATATGAGTCTAACAACAGGAGTTCCCTCTCCACATTCTGGACGGGTTGAGGTCCCAATAGCTCGTGATTCTTATAGTAGGATCCGAATGGCTGCAGTTCCTGGAATGAATAGTAGTAGACATGCCCGCTATGCTGCTAGTAGGTGATTCAATCTCCTATCTCTATGATTTATGTGCCATGTCGCCTAAATAAAGCCGGACAGGATTTTTTAAAGTATTTTCTTCTATCAGTAAATGAGGACGACTAAATCTTCGTGACAACATTGAAAAATGCATTTTTCATGTAGGGAGCAGCAACATCTTTCAAGGATGTTCATCTTCTGTTCTATAATAAATAATGTGTGGAAAGAAGTGTCTGTCTCTACTTAAAATGTATTTACAGACTTATACTCTGATGTTCAATGGACTGGAACAACTCATCCGCAAATCTTTGACTGTGATTATGGTTTCAGTTTATAGTTTCAAGTCAATCAATGACATTAGATTATTGTGACTAATAGGTATAAAGTAATCCAGATCTTGGCTGGTGGTGGCTCTGCTTTGGTAGAATGGAGGTTGGAAACAGGGCGCACTCACCAGGTATTGCAGTTTCTTTCCTTGTTAAATAGAAGGAATGCAACTAACTTTATCATCGTTGAGTTTAGCTGAGGAAATGTCGAAGCCAGCATGTGCCACTTAGCCAAAATATGTAGCTTTACAAAAAAGTAATAATAATAAAGAAATCCTAGTTGCATGCACAATATTCTGGTCTTTTGTTGACTGACGTTTCTTTGTTTTAATAATATGTATGATATTCTCCAGATATTTTACTTTTAAGCACTAAAGGGCTGATTCTTATATGACGCTTCTTTTACTTGGTGATTGTTGTGATCCGGGTCGAGCAACAAAATTGCTTACTCATTGGGCATATCCAGCTGAATTACTTTGTGAAATTTCTGACCCTTTATGTTGTCATCTATGGACTTTCCTGAATTGCTTATATTTAAATCTCTATTTGGTTTAAGGTGTTGGTATTTTCCTGTTAATTCCTGTATAGATTCGAGCGCATGCGAAGTATCTAGGAATTCCTCTCTTAGGTGATGAACTATATGGAAGCACAACTGGCCTGGCACTTTCTTTGTTGAAACCTAGGACTGATATCAGTTGCCATGGTCAGCTCTTGTGCATATTGTCTAAATTGGAGAGGCCATGTCTCCATGCTTTGTCACTTGGGTAAGAGAAAGCTTCTCTTTTGATTGTCAATTATGATGTTCAAATTTGCTAGATTTATAAATCAAATCGGCAAATAGCACTCTTTAACTCTCTTTCTGCAGATTTGAGCATCCAAAAACAGGAGAGTTTGTAAAGTTCTCTTGTCCACCGCCACCTGATTTTTCTGAGATATTAGATCAGCTCCGCCAGATTACCCAATGATGCCAAATTATTTTGAAGTGAGAGCATTGGGAGGCAATACCAAGTACATAGATACATCCAGAGTGCCTACTATTGAATGCAGACTCATGCAAACAAAATTTCGAAGCTTCTTCACCATTCTTTCTCCTATTGATCACACATAGCTAGAAGAACATTCATCGGTTATTTGCAGATTTAGAAGAACATCATGGGAGCAGATGATCAACCATCACCACTTCGTTCCTCGTCATTCTGTAGATTTTCAAAAGTACAGCTTAGTGTACCTTTTGGATAGTTGTGTGTAATCTGAACAATATGAGCAGTAAAGTGACATGTATAAGGTTTACCTATACTTGCACCTGCCAGAAGCATGTCTACTTTTCAATGTTTCTTTGCAGTACTTACAAAAAGCTATGCCCATATTAAGTAGAACAAGAGGGCAAATACATAGACAGAAATACTGTCGTTTAGCTGATTGAGCAGAAATGCAAGCATGCCATTAAGTTTACCATGTAAGTAACTAATATCGATCGAGAAAAGAAAATTCCAGTAATCTTCTATTATCTTAAACTAGACTGTTATATTGCTACACACGTTGCTAAAAAGACAAATAGAGATTGTATCACAAATATTTGGAATACACGTTCTCATTTTTTCCACTCGAAGGATGAATACTTTACAATTAAATAAATGCGATCAGTACTTGGAAAATCAGCAACATCAGTTGCTTTTTTACGTGTGTTCGATGCTTCTGGGTGGCACTGCCAAAAATCCAGCTCTTCAATGACCAAATTTCAAAAGGAAAGTACCAGCTGATGAAAAAGGAGGCACTTCAAAACTGTCAGCAGCTTCTAAAGACACCATTATCTGCACAGGCATGTTTCGCTACGAAATGTACTGCTACTGATTATCCATTCCCAGCAGCTGGAAGCATGAAGATCAGTAAGAAGCAAGAAGATCAATTTCTTGGCTAACCGATTATGCCATGATTGGAAAATCAAAGAAGCTCTCAGCCAGCTGCTAATGTCCTTGCAACAGGTGGTAGATAAAGATTAGTCTAAATCTCCAGGATACGAAGTCCACAGCGCTAACCCTCCTCTATTCTCGTTTAGTCCAGCCTTCTCTCCTTTCAATTAATCCAAAATTTCACCCACTCAACCTTGGAAGAATGTTCACGGGTCTGCTTGTGATGTATGACCAAAAATTATATTCACAATTGGGAAACATGAAAAACTTGAATACATCCCCTAGTCTGTATACAGCATAGTCAAAACTTAGCTGATCATGTGGTTTAAAAAGATTGACCTCCATCCGTAGGCAACTGACGAGATTTGCAATTGCTGTGTTCCCCTATTAGCACTGCACTTTCTGGTACATCTGCATTTTACAAGGTCGTGTAAAATCTCTGAACTAGTACTCTAGCCAAGCCGCTTGATCGAGAAGGGCCACACAGACATCAAAAGATACCCATTGTTCAGATGCAAGGTAAATAATCCCCCAACCATGAGGGAAAAGTTATATTTTAACTAACCCTTAGATGCAATATACCATACTAGTGTTAAACACTTTTCTAAGTTTCAACAGGAGGTGAGAAAAGTGATTTTGGATTAAAGCACCTCAATTCTCGTGACTAGAACCAGAATCATGTCATGGGAGGTTGTTTGGAACCAAAATACAACAAACATTCATTCTCCATTTCTTATAAAAAAGAGTTTCATGTTATGCATTCAACAGTTAAGGTGCAAGCAGAAGGCTTTAATTCTTCAACAATAGCACCATATAATTTCTTGACGCCAAATAAACCCTTAACCACCATCCACGAAAACATTGACCACTAAATTCAAACAAGCTTCATATAGCCAACTAAATAAGAATCTTCATATAGCCAACTAAATAAGAATCTTTTTCCAGTGTTGGCTATGCCAAGTTCCTGAATAACAAGCATTGACAGAATCCCAAAATTGATCTCGCAAGAAAACTCTTAAGGTAATACTCATACCTAGCAACCACAATAGCAAAACAATGTAAAAAGATCAAATCTTTCAGCAGACAACACCACACCTGGCAAAGGACATCAGTGGGACTGCCAGCTCCCTCCAGCAACAGCTTAACACGGAACTTCTTTAGTCCACTCTTCACATCTTCTTGAGCCTCAACCTTGGCCACTGCCCTCACAATCTTACCAGGACTGCTGCTATCTTTCCCACCCTAAGCGATCGCCCGTAATCATCAAACATCACCGAAGATGCCAAAGACCTCGAAGGTCCACCAGTCCCCCGAGCACCATACGGCTCTGATCTTCCCCCATCATACCAATAAACGCCAGCTCTCAACGAACCATCATGAAATCCAAACCCATGTTCCTGCTTCTTATCACAAAATTCATCAAACCCAGTACTACTCCTACCGAACGATCCACTTCCTGCACCAGTTCCATAAAACCCGGTAGCACCATGATCAAATCTCGACTTAGAATCGAGTAAACGCAGAACTATAATTCCCCGCCGGCGATGGGTAATAAGAACCGGTCTGTCCTTCCGAGATGTACGCCGGTGTAGGATAAGAAGGATAAGAGGCGTAATAAGGTTGGGAACAAGAATGAGCAGAGGGAGGTAGGTTAGGAGAATTATCGTAATTTGTGGGATAAGAGGGATAAGCTGTGGGATAATAATAAGGGTAATGCCGCTGGCGATGGTGACAGGAAGAGCGGAGGTAGGTTGAATACGGCGGAGGTGAAGCGTAGGAAGGATTAGAGTGAGAGCACTCAGATGGGTTAGGATTGGGATTTGTGGGATAGTTATGAGAAAGTAGCTGGAATAATCGCCGGTACCTTGCTGCGTATTGCTGGACGCCGGTGGTAGATCGCCGGAGACTAACACAGAGAGAGGCAACGAGGGATTGATATTTTAATTAAATCTAATTATTAATTGTTGTTTGCTTGTGCCGTTGTTAAAACTTCGAACATAAATACGGAATTTATTTGGCGAAGGTGTGGGTTGTCCCGCGAGTCAGAATAGTTGTTAAGGCCAACCGAATAGAAAATTGTTGTTGGAAGACCGGGAGTAGTATCTATTTGTCGGTTAGCAAATATGTAGATTAGTTAGAGTTTGCCTCGGGAGCAATGGATTGGTGTGGACTTCTCTTTCAGTGTGAAATCGTGGGAGGTCGCGGATTCAGTAATAAGAGTATATATAACCCATATCCTGGCATTTAGGTTTGGTTTCCATCGAGCGATTTCGCTCGACTCTCTCGCTCTTCAGTTTTTGTCTCTCTCTCTCTCTCTCCCTAAATCGAACTCGAAATTGAACGTTTTAAAGCAAAATAACTATTTGTCTTAAATTTAACTGAATCAAAGTTTATTTTCCGGCAACGAATTTAGTTCTTTTTCGTTCGATTTTGATTCCAAAAACCCTAGTTTTGGAATCGAAGTTTCTCTTTGAAGCTTTGGAGATTTATTTGATTTAGTATATTTAGGGAAGATTGAGGGAAGCCCTAGTGGTTGTAGCAGAGATGGATACGAGGTTTGCGTACTCGCCAGCTGAGGTGGCCAAGGTTCGATGTGTGCAGTTTGGTATTCTGAGCCCGGACGAGATCCGGCAGATGTCAGTAGTAGAGATTCAGCATGCGGAAACGATGGAACGGGGAAAGCCGAAGGTCGGCGGGCTCAGCGATCTCCGGCTAGGTACCATCGACAGAAAGCTCAAGTGTGAGACCTGTATGGCTGGCATGGCAGAGTGCCCTGGCCACTTTGGTCACCTTGAGCTAGCCAAGCCCATGTTCCATATTGGTTTTATGAAGACTGTCCTCTCCATCATGCGCTGTGTTTGCTTCAATTGCTCTAAGATACTTGCCGATGAGGTATGAATTAGTAAATTGGATTATCTAAGATCCTTGATTGACTTAAGAACGTGTTTGGATTGAAGGGGGACTTAAATAGCAGTAGACTGCTTTCTAGCAGTGCAACAAATAGATGAGTAATTAGTATATCTGATCGAATTGGCTTGCCCATTTTGTATGGTAATTCTTGGTTGCATAGATGCTTTAAATAAACTTGATCAATGAGAAAGAAGGATTCAGGGAAGTTCTTTCACTGTTGTTAGGGGGCCAGATGACAATGCATTAGTTGTCATGAAATTCATCATCTTTTTGGGAGCTTGATAAGAACTTTTCTGAAAGTTAATTACATGAATGCTTTGCACTTCTTTGGCTTCCAGGATGATACCAGATTTAAGATGGCTTTGAGAATTAGAAACCCAAAGAACAGGTTGAGGAGAATATATGATGCCTGTAAAAGCAAGAAGAAATGCTCAGGAGGTGATGACATTGATGTAGACGGTCAACAAGACGCAGATGGACCTATAAAGAAGAGTCAGGGTGGTTGTGGTGCTCAGCAGCCTAACATTACAATTGATGGCATGAAAATGGTTGCTGAATACAAAGCCGTAAAGAAGAAGAATGATGACCAAGATCAGCTTCCTGAGCCTGTTGAAAGGAAACAAGTTCTTTCTGCAGAAAGGGTACTTTACAAACTTTTATCACATTTTCTTGCTAGCTTCATGAGTTCTATTGTCTAGGTGATTACTTTTTACTATAAAATATCCTTTTTGTAAGCGAATTTGTTACTGATATAAATGTTTGAATTTGGTCCAGGTTCTTAGTGTTCTGAAAAGGATAAGCGATGAAGACTGTATATTGTTAGGTCTAAACCCAAAGTATGCCCGTCCAGATTGGATGATACTGCAAGTTCTTCCAATTCCTCCACCTCCTGTGAGGCCTTCTGTGATGATGGACACATCATCGAGAAGTGAGGTGGGTTTGAGCAGCTTTGCATGTTTTATGTACTTTTTGTGCATCTAGTTGTTGTCAGGATGTTTATTGGAATCTTCTGAAGTATGTGCAATGCAGCATGAAATAGTTCTAATTTCTTCATAGAGGTATTCATAATAGATTCTGTTTTGGATCTCTTTCATTGCATAGCTTTATTGATCATTGCAGCCTTGTATTCTTCTTTCTCGTGTCCTCTACTCTTGTTTTCTTACCAGGTTGAATTTTGGACAGGATGATTTGACACATCAATTAGCAATGGTTATAAGACATAACGAGAATTTGAGACGTCAAGAAAGGAATGGAGCTCCTGCACATATCATCACAGAGTTTGCCCAATTATTACAGTTTCACGTTGCAACATACTTTGACAATGAGCTTCCAGGCCAGCCAAGGGTATCATTGAGTTTTATTAAAAGTTTGTTACTGAAGATTGCGGAAATTTTATGGAATAGTGCATTTCTATGTGCAGGCTACTCAACGATCTGGACGGCCGATTAAATCTATATGCAGCAGACTCAAGGCAAAAGAAGGCCGAATCAGAGGGAATTTGATGGGAAAGCGTGTTGACTTTTCTGCCCGAACTGTCATTACACCGGATCCAACTATAAATATTGATGAGTTGGGGGTTCCTTGGAGTATTGCTTTAAATTTGACATATCCAGAGACTGTTACACCTTATAACATTGAAAGGTGTGGTTCATACATACTGTGTTCTGTTTTCGACTCTTTGTCTTGTTACATCTTCAATCTCATTACCCTATTATAATTATTTTGTGTTTGCCAGACTTAAAGAACTTGTAGAATATGGGCCGCATCCACCACCTGGTAAGACTGGGGCAAAGTACATCATTAGGGAAGATGGTCAGAGACTGGATCTTCGCTACTTGAAAAAAAGTAGCGATCAACACCTGGAGATTGGTTATAAGGTAAGCGTCCTTAACAATTTGGAATCATTTGTTATTCATTGTAGACTAATTTCTTAGTTATTGTTTCTTTTGGCAGGTTGAGCGACATTTGCAAGATGGGGATTTTGTTCTTTTTAATCGGCAACCCAGCCTTCACAAGATGTCCATCATGGGCCACAGAATTCGAATCATGCCTTACTCAACTTTTCGATTGAATTTGTCCGTCACTTCTCCATACAATGCTGATTTTGACGGAGATGAAATGAACATGCATGTTCCTCAGTCATTTGAAACCAGAGCAGAAGTTCTGGAGTTGATGATGGTACCTAAGTGTATTGTTTCGCCACAATCAAATAGACCTGTTATGGGTATTGTCCAGGATACTCTCTTGGGATGCCGGAAAATAACCAAAAGAGATACTTTTATTGAAAAGGTATTACTGTGTAGCTGAAACCAGTCAAATTGAAAACAGAGTTTAAAATTGGGTCATTGTGAATCATCACTCAAGCATGTTCCTCTTCAAGATTAATTAATTATAATAGGTCCTAACTTTATTATTCTCATTCAGGATGTCTTTATGAATATCTTGATGTGGTGGGAAGATTTTGAGGGGAAAATTCCTGCTCCAGCCATTCTGAAGCCTAGACCTCTGTGGACGGGAAAGCAAGTATTTAATCTTATCATTCCTAAACAGATTAACCTTACAAGAACTTCAGCATGGCATTCAGATCCTGAGGGGGCACCAATCTCCCCTGGAGACACAGAAGTTCGAATAGAAAGGGGAGAACTTCTATCAGGAACTTTGTGCAAAAAGACCCTCGGGACATCTACTGGCAGTCTTATCCATATTATCTGGTACTTGAAGAGTTGCCAACGTATTTATTTGTTATTATTCAAGTTCCTTACTGGTTAATATCAGAATACTGATCTCCTTATTATTTTTCTCAGGGAAGAAGTTGGTCCAGATGCAGCTCGCAAGTTTCTGGGGCATACACAATGGCTTGTCAACTATTGGCTCTTACAGAATGGCTTCAGTATTGGAATTGGCGACACTATAGCTGACGCCGCAACCATGGAAAAGATTAATGAAACTATTTCAAAAGCTAAAAGTGATGTGAAAGACCTTATTAAACAGGCTCAGGACAAATTGTTAGAGCCGGAACCTGGGCGAACTATGATGGAGTCTTTTGAAAACCGAGTCAACCAGGTGCTTTTAGTTTTCTGTTTTTTCCTTTCCGTATTGTTGGTATGCCCAGTCAAGTTTTGACCTGGTTCTTCTTTTCAGGTTTTGAACAAGGCTCGTGACGATGCTGGTAGTAGTGCTCAGAAGAGTTTGTCTGAAAGTAACAATCTTAAGGCTATGGTCACTGCTGGATCAAAAGGAAGTTTTATCAACATCTCTCAGATGACTGCTTGTGTGGGTCAGCAGAATGTTGAAGGCAAACGTATCCCATTTGGATTTATTGGCCGAACTCTACCCCATTTCACAAAAGATGATTATGGGCCTGAAAGTCGTGGCTTTGTGGAGAACTCTTACCTTCGTGGCTTAACCCCTCAAGAATTTTTCTTTCATGCAATGGGTGGTAGAGAAGGTCTGATTGATACGGCAGTGAAGACTTCTGAAACGGGATATATACAAAGGCGCCTTGTTAAGGCCATGGAGGACATAATGGTCAAATATGATGGTACAGTGAGAAACTCGTTGGGTGATGTTATTCAGTTTCTATATGGAGAGGATGGCATGGATGCTGTCTGGATTGAGTATCAGCAGTTAGATTCTGTGAAGATGAAAAAGTCAGTATTTGACAAGGTTTATAGATATGAAATTGATGATGAGAGCTGGAACCCCAGCTACATGCTTCCAGAACACGTGGAAGACTTGAAAACCATCCGTGAGTTCAGGAATGTGTTTGATGCTGAGGTTCAGAAACTGGAAGCAGATCGTTATCAGTTATGCACAGAGATTGCAACAACTGGTGACAAGTCGGCATATTTGCCTGTGAATCTCAAGAGGCTTATATGGAATGCACAGAAGACATTTAAAGTTGATTTGAGAAGGCCGTCTGATATGCATCCTATGGAAATTGTGGAAGCCATCGATAAACTCCAAGAACGGCTGAAAGTTGTCCCTGGTGATGATTTCTTGAGTATGGAGGCTCAGAAAAATGCCACTCTTTTTTTTAATATCTTGCTTCGCAGCACATTTGCTAGTAAGCGTGTGCTGAAAGAATATAGACTAACTCGTGAAGCTTTTGAGTGGGTTGTTGGTGAAATCGAGTCCCGGTTTTTGCAGTCACTGGTAGCACCTGGTGAAATGATTGGTTGTGTGGCTGCTCAATCTATTGGAGAGCCTGCTACTCAGATGACCCTAAATACTTTCCACTATGCTGGTGTCAGTGCCAAGAATGTTACCCTTGGAGTTCCTAGGTTGAGAGAGATTATAAATGTAGCAAAGAAGATCAAAACTCCTTCTCTTTCTGTTCACCTGAGACCGCATATCAATACCAAGGAACTTGCGAAGAATGTTCAATGTGCTCTTGAATATACTACTTTGCGCAGTGTGACACATGCAACTGAGATATGGTATGACCCAGATCCCATGAGCACTATAATCGAAGAGGATGTAGAGTTTGTGCAGTCATACTATGAGATGCCGGATGAAGATATTGCCCCTGAAAAGATTTCTCCATGGCTGCTCCGTATTGAGTTAAACAGAGAGATGATGGTTGATAAGAAGTTGAGCATGGCTGACATAGCAGAGAAGATTAATATTGAATTCGGAAGTGATTTAACTTGCATCTTTAATGATGATAATGCAGAGAAGCTCATTCTTCGAATACGCATCATGAATGATGATGCTCCTAAGGGAGAACTGCAAGATGAATCTGCTGAGGACGATGTCTTTCTTAAGAAAATTGAGAGCAACATGTTAACAGAAATGGCTCTCCGGGGCATTCCTGATATTAACAAAGTTTTCATCAAGTCAGGGAAGGTACAAAAGTTTGATGAAAATGAAGGCTTCAAATCAGATCTAGAATGGATGCTCGATACAGAAGGTGTCAATCTCCTGGCAGTTATGTGTCATGAAGATGTTGATGCTACAAGAACCACAAGTAACCACCTGATTGAAGTGATTGAAGTTCTTGGAATTGAGGCTGTTCGTCGTGCACTTCTTGATGAGCTACGAGTGGTAATTTCATTTGATGGATCTTATGTTAACTACAGGCACTTGGCTATTCTTTGTGATACAATGACGTACAGGGGCCACTTAATGGCAATCACTCGACATGGCATAAATCGTAATGATACCGGCCCATTGATGAGATGCTCGTTTGAGGAAACCGTGGATATTCTCTTGGATGCTGCTGTATATGCTGAATCAGATTATCTTCGAGGGGTTACCGAGAATATTATGCTTGGTCAGCTTGCACCTATTGGAACTGGTGATTGTGCTTTGTATCTTAATGATCAGATGTTGCAGCAGGCGATTGAGGTTCATTTTCCTAGTTACATGGAGGGCTTAGAATTTGGCATGACTCCTGCCCGTTCACCTATTACTGGGACACCATATCATGAAGGGATGATGTCTCCAAGCTATTTACTGAGCCCAAATATACGCGCTTCACCAATTACCGATGCTCAGTTCTCTCCTTATGTTGGTGGCATGGCGTTCTCTCCTGGTTTTTCACCAGGATATAGTCCTTCATCTCCTGGATACAGTCCGTCATCACCGGGATACAGTCCCACTTCTCCAGGCTACAGTCCCACTTCGCCAGGGTATAGTCCCACATCACCTGGATATAGTCCAACATCACCTACATATAGTCCCAGCTCTCCTGGTTACAGCCCAACCAGTCCTGCGTATTCTCCAACTAGTCCATCTTATTCTCCAACCTCTCCCAGTTACAGTCCTACTTCCCCTAGTTACAGCCCCACCTCACCTACTTACAGTCCTACCTCTCCGACCTACAGTCCTACCTCCCCGACCTACAGTCCTACTTCACCTACTTACAGTCCAACATCTCCTGTTTATAGTCCAACTTCACCTGCATATAGTCCAACTTCACCTGCGTATAGCCCTACCTCACCTTCCTACAGCCCGACGTCGCCTTCCTACAGCCCAACCTCCCCTTCCTACAGCCCAACCTCTCCATCGTATAGCCCCACTTCACCAGCATATAGCCCCACTTCTCCTGGCTATAGCCCGACATCACCGAGCTATAGCCCTACTTCACCATCATACAGCCCTACGTCACCAAGCTACAACCCTTCTGCTAAATACAGTCCATCTATTGCGTATTCACCGAGTAGTCCAAGGATGTCGCCTGCATCTCCAACATACAGGTAGCTAATGAGTGAAATATTGGATTCAATTTTTAAATGAACTGTATAACATCAATTTCTTAATAATGCCACTTTCTCATGTTTCAGCCCTACATCGCCAACATATTCTCCTACTTCGCCTACATATTCAGCTTCAAGCCCTACTTATAGTCCAACCAGGTAAATGTCCCCTTGATGAATAACTGAATGTTTGGTATGCTGTACTTTATTTTTTGAAGCATGTGTTTTATTTGTAATCATTTGAGGTTTGGAAGTAGCTAGTCTAAGCTCTGGATATGCTCGTGCTATCTTGTTTTAGATGAATTAGAATGATCTACGTAAAAGAATGTGACACAGAAATATTTTTTTTTTGTAAATAGCGATGTTATCTTCTTATGAACAAGGGAAAGGGGAATAACTAATGACTTTTTGTTATTTTTTTTTTTGTATTGTAAAAAGCGATGTTATCTTCATATGAACAACGGAAAGGGGAATAACTAGTGAAAATTAAGAAAAAGTTATATTTGCTTATTTAATTATTGAATGTGTGTCGTCTGTACTTTATTGTTATGTGTGTTTTCTCTATATATTGTTTCCAGTTGTAATGTCTCTTAATGTGAGGATGGATTAGTTCATGTAAAGTTGTTTGAACTGAAGTTTCTGCTGATCATGCTTCCTTGTTCTATGTGAACTAAGAAAACTTTTGTAAAAGAAATACAGTTTTATTTATATTTTGCTAAAAAAGCTACACAATCTTGATACAAACCATTCTCGAGTATATCATCTTGAAAAGAAGGGAAAACTGCACGTAAGTTTAAAGTAAGAGGAGAGATAGTGAACCCTTGAATGGTGCTACTCTAATGTTTTTAGGTTTAGAATGTAGATGTTGCTTAATGTAACCTCTTTGTTATATTTACATTTATTTCAACTTAGTTGACCTTTAGAGGAAGCGGTACTAAACCTAGGTGGTTATATTTCTTCTGCAGTCCATACAATTCAGGTTCTGGACCAGACTATAGTCCAAGCTCTCCAAATTACAGGTATGTCCAATCCTATAGCAAAAGAAAACAAAGTTAACGTGGTCAGGATATGAAGTTACTGACTTCACTTTCCGGTTGTCATATGGACAGTCCTAATGCAGGTTACTCACCAACTGCTCCAGGCTACTCCCCGTCATCAACAAGCCAATATACACCACAAACTAGCAACAAAGATGATGATGAGAGCAATTGCTGATGTCAAGCTTGAAGGTTCAGGGGTTGGTCATATTGAAGGTGGAGAAAGGAAGGTGCATTAGCACTGTCTGTGAAGTCTGTTCTCAAACATAATGGTGTTTCTAATATGTTGGCGTTGAGTTGATAGTGCAGGACTTGATTTTCAATGGTGAGCTAAGAGGTGTCGTAATGTAATGCATGTTAAAGTACCCATCTGTATCATATGCTTCAAATTAGAGATTTTTGGGAGGCAACATTCCCATGAGAAAGATAACTGGTAAATAACAGGAGTTATTCTCTTTTGTAGAAAAGTTCAAGGCAGTTGAATATGCAAGTTGTTAAGACAATGCTTCATAATGCATGTATTATCTTTATTTTTACACTCCCTAAAACAAAAAAAGAAAAAAAGAACTTAATTATTAGAATCTGAAAACTCAAAGTTGGAACCCGCCCAAAGTCTTAAACAAAACCAAAAACATAAAAAAAGAGTAGCAGAACTTAGTTGACGGCTGTTTGTGAATCTCAAATCAAAACGCTGAACGAATTGAATTGAACAATTCCGCCCCAACCGCGAATCGGCAACTCGTGGAAAATGCGCCGCGCCCCGCTCCTTGTTTTCGTATTCTGCTCCTTATCACGCTACCATTTAAAATTTTAAATAAATACTTATCTCCTCTTCCAGTCTTCTGCAGTTCCGTTTCTTTCCCAACTTCTTCTTGGCCAACCCCTCTATCTCTCTCTCTCTCTCTCTCTCTCTCTCTTTCTGAGTTCAAGTTTCATCAATCTTTTTCTTCTTGTAGTTTCTACATAGTTTTCAAAGCTTGCGATAGCAAAGTTTCTATTCATCAATGGAGAAAACAACAACAACAAAATCGAAGGGGAACAAAATCCTCAAATACTTGCGCCGGCCTGCTTCCTTCTCAATCTCTACAGCTCCGATCAGACCCGAAAACAATAACAACAACAACAAGCATCGTTTCTCTGGCCCGTTAGCACCGGTAATCCCCCAGGTAGCGCGGCGGCGGACAAAAAGCGGCCGTAGTGGCGGTGGTAGCGGGTTAGATAACGCTCCAGAACCGACTTCTCCTAAAGTTTCGTGTATCGGACAGATCAAATTGAAGAAAGCACGATCTTGCCGGAGGTCCAGTTCGCCGAGGCAGCGGGCTCCACTGTCGTCCGGTGTACGGAAAGTTTTCGGAAGAAACAAACCGAAGCAGAGTAAGACAACAGAGAAGGAAGCGGTCGAAAAGGTGAAAGAGAAGTTAGTGAAGGAGCCGGTGGCGAACGTCGGGTTAGGGCAATTGAGGAAGTTTTCGAGCGGGAGAGATGCGTTGGCTGGTTTCGATTGGACGAAAGTTGAAGGTAGCAGCGATGTTGATAGTGAAGATGATGAGAGTTTAGTGTTTCATTCGGCGCCGATATTGATCGGCGGTGGTGGCGGAAGAACTGGCGCGGAGGCACCGGAGTCGAGGAAGGAGATTAATCTGTGGAAGAGAAGAACTGCTGCTCCGCCGGTGCCACTGCAGCTATAGTTCGATTCGTTTCTTCGATTCGTTCGGTCATCGATTGTTAGGAATGGTTCGGTTTGTTTTTTCTCTTCCATTTTTCTTTTTTTTTTGGTTTTTTTTTTCGATCGATGATTGTGTACAAAGATTTGCAACGGGAAAGTTTTTGGTCTGGGCTAGACGTAATAGACAAATCAAAGTCAGAAACTTGTGGCGCGTGCTTTTTTATGATTTCATTATTTTCAGCATATTAAAAGATAGTTGTTTCGATTGCATAATAATTTTACTTATTAGCTACGCGAGTGACCGAGTCTAATAATAATGCTTAGGAGTTGGAGTAGGTGCGTGAAGCGGTTGTCGGCAAACTGAAAACTTCATCATTTGTTTTGATTGAAGTAGTCATTTAGGTTACTTAATTAACTAATGTCGTTGACAAGAATTAATATTATCAAGAAAAAAGTTACAAATCCATCAAAGCACAATTAATATTATCAAGATAATTAACTAGCAGTAACTAATTACCTTTCAACATATTAATAACAATGCACATCTAATTCTATGATTCTATCACATTACTTTTGGAATTGCTAGCTTTGAAACTTAATCAACACAATTATTAATCACTAATAAAATATCATTTACAATAATAATAATGTTAGCTATCTAATTATCTACAAAAACCAAAGAACAATCAATAATGAGAAGAACATATGACTCACTAATATTTGATTATATAGTTAGTTATTCAGGGATGCTCTGCAATGCAGGACTCCACCTGCTCCGGCCCTCCGTCAACACTTGATGCTGTCGACGCAACGCATTCAGCAGCTGATCTAAAGCTTCTGCTCTTCTATCTCCATGGAATATTGCAGTAAGCATTTGCTTCAGTTGTTTCTTTGTCAGAACTATCTTCACTCTCACTACGGCACGACCACCGCCGCCCTGACGACTAACGGCCGTGTCCGACCATGATACGGTCTTTCGCTCTTATCTCATCTGCTTGTATTCCATTATTTCTGAGTTTTGAGTTTGTTTGAAACGTTGTTCTTGTTTGAGAATGGAAAGCTAGTTAGCATGGGGTGGGATTTAAGTAGGGAACATAATGAAGGAGAGCTCATGTTGATTTACTATATATCTTGAAGATAAATGTACCATAAAAGTCCTCAAAAACATTATTTTATTTTAACTTTTTATTTTTTAGTTGATCTTCTAAAATATTTTAATTTTTAAAAAAACAATTGAAAAAATAGATTAATTATATATGTATCTTATTATATTTATGTAAAGAAAAGGCAAATTTGTTACTTAAAAAGTTCCAAGATAATTTTTGTTTAAAAAAAATTATTTTAAGCACTTCGAAAGGATTCACTGGGATAAAATATTGGCATGGCCAAAATCGACTGTTTTAATAAACAAGTAAAACATGATACTAAAGCTCCACAAAAAACAACAATGAGGAGATTATCACCGACAACGAATTGCTAATTTCTCCAGCTTCCTCTTCTGGACCCTTAACAACAACTACCAATTAACTCTTTAGATAGATACAAAGGTCCAGTTATATTCAAGAACAAAAGAATGTACAGTTGTTTTCATTCAGAATTACTGGACAGTGACTTTGCCAACCATGCCAGCTCCTTGGTGAGGCGCGCAGTAGAAAGTGTAGGTACCCTTCTCGTTGAGGGTAACGCTGAATGTTTCACCTGCAGCATTGAGCAAATCTTCCTCGTTCATGGAGATAGCAGAAACATTTACTCCAGATGGCACCTCGTCCTCATTGAAGATGACATTGTGGGGGAACCCAGCATTGTTCCTGAACACAATCTTCCTCCAGCAGGGACGGTGAACTCGTTAGGCACGAAAACCAGACCAGCATTGCTAGCTCCAAGAAGCACTTCGAATGCGAATGCATTGCCTGCCAGCATTGCGCTTGCAGCTGTGGCAACTGCTGCAGTGCCTACGGTGTCATGAAGAGAAGCCTTTATTGCCATGGGTGCTGGGGTGACCCTGGCACCTGTGGGAGATGCTGTGCATACCATTGCAGATCACCAACCTTTAGACCAGTGAAGGAGGGATTGGTGATGGCGGCAGCAGCGCCAGTCATGCTTGTCATTTTCTCTCTTCCTTCTGTGAGAGCTGGAGCAGAAGTTGGACCTGGAAAGCTGAGTTGGAGAAGAAATAGCAAAAATTTACAGATGTTGAAGGATGATATTGTTGTGAGATACAGATAGCTGGTGGTTAAAGTTTTGTGCTGGAAACATAGGAAAATTGAGTGGCAGAGAAGGGAGGGCTATCAAATTGAGTCTCCTTCAAATGTTGGGATTGCATGGCCTACTTGCCATGGAATTCCATACCATATGGAGTTTATCAACTATGCTATAATCATAAGGAAGATAGTGTTCATTGGCAAGTTCGGCACCTAAGTGCCACGATAGTAGCCTTACGCCAAGACATATCCATATCAGATTCGGCTCTAGCATATTCAGTAGGGACTTATATATCCAATACAAAACTAATTAAGTGGTAACTAACTATTGAATGCAGCTGAGAAAATAATAAGTCGCTTGTCCGTCTCAAGGAAAATAAGAAAGAAGTGTAGCTAGTTCAGAAAGAATCAACTTACCTACCCTGACTTGAAACTCTTCAGATGGACGATGTAATGAAATGTTAAACAGCTGCCTTTTCTTGCCATATTTACTTGAAGCTACTCACACGGGTTATTTCCAAAACAAACTGCAAAAAACATTTCTAAATCATAGCTAGTCCACCAGATGACATTCACCGGTAGACAAAAGACTTCATCTTTTATCATAAATTGTAAGAGCACAGGAACAGCTGAATTTTGCAATATCGTGTTTATTCAGTAAACAGAAGCCTGAAACATTTCAGTTCTTATCTAACGCTCCAAAAAGAATTGATTTGAATGTAAGCAGAACTTAGCATCAGCAACCTAAACACACATCAGATCTTTCTTTTTTTCCTTTCCTTTTTGGAGATAAAAAGATGTTAGCTAAAGTTAAAAGCAGACCTGAATATTTGCAGTAGATTGGAAACGTACATGAATTCTAAACAGCTGCTAGGAAGGAGATCTCATAAACTGTATATGCTTCACATGGAGATGACTCCTGCGAAGAGAGTGATACCGTTAGAGCAAGTTATCAGAAGAAGAAAGGCTCAGATTTTCCTTTTCAGAAGAAAATATATAAAGACAAAAGAAACAAGACGCACAAATCATGCTTTTCTACTTCCATGAGATATGATGACATACACATTAATTTTCAGTTTGATTTATTGCTCATATAGTACCTTTCACATCTTTTTCCGCAAATTAAAAGGTCCTCTGGCTGCTTTGATGTGCAAACGGGAAATCATCCATGCGTTAAGAATTTAAAGGGCGTTCAATCAGGTCCTCCTGTATAGACTATGCATGCAGAAGCTGAAAAATGGTCGTTACCCAGAACAGCAGAAATTGGATAACATTATGTTATAATAGGAGGGAAACTGCTCACCTGATAACATAATTTTGGCACTGGCAGCCATATGTTGCACAATCAGAACGGCAGCTTAATCATTATCAGACCAAGCTAATTGCCTGATAACAGCTTCCCTCACCTCGTCATCCTCGTCAATCATAATCTTTTGCAGCTGCTTCAATACACTGAATATTAGGGGAGCCATCGCCATGCAAACTAATAAATATCAGCAGGTCACCAGCAAACGTAATGCACTTGATCCTTCTGCAATCCATACTTATCGATCATATCAAATATCTCCCAACCTTTATTGACTTAAACTTGCATGACTGCACGTAGAGAGAATGCAGAAAGCAGATACCATCCGGTCTAATGCCCATCTCTGAGAAATATGTCCAGTGCTTGCCAAGCATGCCCATAAAATCCATAACTGCATCATTGGATTAAAAACAACGACATTTTTATCATCCATCCTATCAGACATTCCGAGCAATTCCAAGGCGACCACAATTTGCAGCTTCGTGATAAGTCACTGCCTAACTGAGCAACCAACGTCATCCCAGACTTTATGTGTTGTGTGAACCCACATCCCGGCTTTGCTGCCAATGTAAGTACAAGCAGGAAGCACACTAAGAAGAGTACTAACAAGAGTACATAATCGGGTTTGATTTCTCTATCCTCAGACAACATGCAGTGAAGATGTAAGACGGGTTCAAGGGCGTAGCCATTCTGGGCCCGTGATCATCGAGCTCCGGCTGATGAGGTCAATCTCCCATAAACTTTCTTAGCAGCAAGAACGACATCTCCACATTTCGCATACAGCGCTAGAAGCGCATTCTCCACACACTTTCACATGCAATTCGTCATGGATAGCATGAGCATGCACCCCCCTGCCACCGCACTTATCATCAGATAAGGCGCATGTCTTGTGAACGAACGTGTACGTGTAGCAGTTTGCAGCAATATTGATGCGCTTCATGCAAGCGTAGAGATCTATGACCCCTTTCCAACAGTTTCCGAATGGGCATAGCTTCTGATCACAATATTCCATAGGAACACATCTCTATCAGGCGTTGGATCGAACACCTCGCATGCATGATCAAGATCTCCAGAATATTCATATACGAAACAAGTTTGCCACGAGAAACGGGTTCTGAGACATCCCTGCAGCTATGGTTTGGACATGGTTTGCTTCATGTGTCATTTGCTTGAGCATGAATTCAAAATTCTGGAGAAATGGAATGAATCTCTAAAGTTGCCCATCTAATAACTTGGAAAAACAAGAATAACTATGCCTTGTATGAAATTGTGTTCTTGTTCTAAGACCAACCATTTGAAAACATAGGCAGTGATGCAGGTTTCGTCTAAACACTAGCACCATTTCATAGTTCAGAGAACTTCTATTTACAAGATTTTCACAAGCAACTATTTCATTCCTGTTGTTTTCAAGATTTTCATTTTGGGCCTAAAACGCTTGTGGGCTTTATTAGGCCTAAGTGATGGCTTTGCGGGTGAAACCGCTTAACTAAGGGGTCGGATATTCATTTTAAACCCGTTTCGTTCTGTTAATCATTGTAATGATTGATTAATGGATATTAGATAGTAGTATACTATTAGAAACGGGTTTTACCCGAAAAAGATCTATTTGTTTTTGCGTGATATATAATGAAAGTAGTTCTTGTTCGCGGAAAATCATCTGTATTTTGACAGGAGACGCAAAACCCTAGCCCCAAAATTTATTTAACTCTCTCCCAATCCCGGAGGTTCCTTCTTCGAATAAAAACAATCTGATCATGGTATGTAATTTTTCCTCTCGATCTTTTAGATCTATCTGATTCTGTTACTAATTCGTCGATTTAATTTGTTTTTTTTTCTTTCCTTGCAGGCTGATTCACCAAGAAGCAGGTACAAATTTTAGCCAATTCTATCGATCTCTGCTTCTGCTTTCTTTTTGTGCCACTGAATTCTTATTTTGAGTGATTGTTTGTGTTTCCTTGATGATTCGACTTGAAATTTCAGGTGTTAATTCCTCTTGGAATAGAAAATTATATGGAGATGTTGGCAGTCGGTCCGATTTCTTAGCTACATCTTATGGTTTTGGCTTACTTAACTGCTCTTAAAATCTTGGAAATGGTCACTTAAACATGTTTAGTTGACCATGGAACCGGTTTCTTCTGGCGCTTTGTATCAGAAATTGTGGTTTAATTGTTTACTTGTTTTGAAGATTGTGTTGCAGTGCTATTTCTCTGCGTGTTTGAGGTGCTAGACATACAACCTTTTAACGACTTTGGGAGCAAGAATAGTCAATTTAATGGACAGTTATTCCCTTTTGATGCTTGCTCATTTAAGTAGCTAAAATTAGACATTCAAATCTCATTGCATAGGGTTTACTTCCCTTTAAGTTGGTCATGCAGAAGGACTTGATGTAGATTATCTGATGTTGAGCCACTTACATTACCTGTTGCACAAGTAGTCTATATATGATGAATATGGAAATCTATCATGATTAATCTAATAATACAATCGGTCAAGGCAGTTTTATGCTTATAAAGCTTCAAGAAACTAAAGTAACTATGGCAAATCAATGTTGCTGGGAAGCGTGTTTATCAACGTGCGCTGCCATGCTGATTACTGTTTTAGTGATGATATAAGAAGGTAAAAGCATATTACATTGCTTTGCCTTCTCCGAGACACCTCACATTTTATTCATTACTTTAGATCTTTTATGACGTGCTTACATGCTTACCTGAGATACAGAAGCTTAAATTATCAAAATCAAGATACTGTATCGAGTTCTTTATCTGATGGGATTTAAGATCTAGAGTGTTGGATTTGGAATTATTGAAGTTCTAGGGGAAAATACTCTTATTCAGTAATTGTTTGGTGGTTAGCTGGGAAGATGTTAGAATTGGTGAAGTTGATTGAAGGCATTAGCCTGATTGGCTTAGTTTCAAACTAAGGTGATGAACCTTGTGAACCATGTTGACTGGTTAGCCTGTTTGAAAGTCCAAGCCATCTCTTTGTTAAGTTTTTGCAAATCATGTTTGTAAGTAAATCTTGAATTGATATGGAGTAAGTTAGAGTTTACTCTTTCGTGAATATTAAGGTGGGCAAAATTATATTGTATGGTGTTAATTGAATGCATATCTTTCAGCCACTAATTTCATTTTGTACTAAGGGTTTTTCTGTACTTACACCATTTAAGTTGGATTTTCTAATGGGTTCCTAGAGGTACTCGTTAAGTAGTTAATTCCATTTTTGCAGTTAAAGGATATTGCTTACATCATATGCCATCTGTTTTCTTGTTTGAGTTGGATTGGTGAAATATAGTAGCCGTTTTCTTGTTTGAAATCTGAGATTCTGTTTAGAATATAGTTTAAGGTGAACTTTATGTAAAAATTTTGTGAAGTGTTGTATTTAATGCATTCTGTTCAGGATTTTATGCATTATTTCAGGATTTATTTGTGAACTTCTAGGAAAGCAATATAATTCTTATTAAGCCTCTACAATAGTTTATATTAGATTCATTTGTCGTCATTGCTTTTACTTAGCCCAACTATCCTAACTTTGCATTCTTCATGCAACAGAGATCGATCTAGATCCAGATCCATTTCAAGATCACGTTCCAGATCCAGATCCAGGGGTCGATCTCCATCAAGGTCCCCATCTCCCCGTCATAGATCTCGGTCAAGGTCAAGATCAAGATCTGGAAGTCTCAGAAGGTTGTATAGTAACCCTGAAAATATTTGGTCTTGCTCTTTCTTGTCGAATATTAAGATAATATCTTTGCCTCACAGAGATGTTGCTGCCAATCCTGGGAACACTCTGTACGTGACAGGGCTATCTACCCGTGTTACAGAAAGGGACCTTGAGGATCACTTTTCCAAGGAGGGAAAAGTAAGTGGTCTTATGCCTCCACTGGTTGAGGTTTTTGTCACTTATGCTCTTTATTTCCAGGTTGTTGGTTGCCGTCTTGTTGTTGAACCACGTACTCGCATCTCTCGAGGGTTTGCATTTGTGACTATGGACAATGTTGATGATGCAGAGCGCTGTATCAAATATCTGAATCAGTCGATCCTTGAGGGCCGATACATCACTGTGGAGAAGGTATATTCTGCAGTCTATGTTGAGTCAATGTAGGATGGTTTTACTTTTCCTTTCATTTGACTTGGAGGTTTTTGTGGTTATATTCAGAAGACATTGCGTCAGCTACTGTTGGCAGCAATCAAAGATGATCAGTTCATCCATCTCAACTTTAGTCAAACTGCTTGATCAATGGCCGGCCTAATGGTTTTCCATGCATCACAACTAAATAGCAAATATTGTCCAACTAATCAACCTCAGCACTCACCTTCAACTCTCAACAACTAATCAACGGACATTCCCAACTCTAGTCAAGCATTTATGGTACCTCAGTTTTGGTGCTTAGAACAGGAATTGATAAGTGTCTTTTATTTTTCAAAGTTTCAGTGGTTTAATACAGTGTAGTCGTATTATCTTTATATTGTTCTGAGATCTCATTCTAGGATTTTGTGGTTTGTTTGCTTTTGCATTTTCTCATGCAATCCTGATTATTCCATAAGAAGCTTGGGCGAATAGATGATGGGTTTGCTTATGCGCATTCCACTTTTTTCTTCAGTCAAGGAGGCAAAGACCAAGAACACCAACTCCTGGGAACTATCTTGGTGTGAAGAGTACCAGAGACAGTAAGTCTTGCATGTTTATACTAAATAGATATCCGGTCAGTTGTTGCATGCTTCTTTTCTCGGCTCACTCTCAGTGCTAGTGATGAGTGACATAGCTCCTTACCATAAAGCTAAAACATAGCTCCTTACCATAAGCTAACACATTTCTTTATATGTCTATTGCCAGGCTACCGTGGCAGGTATCGTGGAGGGTATGGTCGTGATGATTATGGCTATCGTAGATCGCCAAGGCGTTCTCCTTATCGTGGGGGTCGTGATTATTCCCCACGTAGATCACCATATAGTAGCAGGTCTAGGAGAGACAGGTCAAGGTCATATTCACCATATAGGAGCCCAGACAGAGGTAGCTCCCGCCGATCAAATGGCTATGCCAGATGAGGCCCCTTCTCTGTTAGCTTGAAAGCTTTGTACCAATTAGTGGTGATATCTCTTCTGTAGCTTTGCTGGGATTCTTTTATGCACTCTTTTTTATTTAGGCGTGACTATGTGGTGCTATGCTGTCGTCTGGGCTCGTAACCACGTTCTATCTTGTGGTATCTGTTTTTTTTTAAATCTTATTTTAAACTTCTTTGTCTTGATGTTGGATTCGTTTCTGGATATCAGATTGGCTGTCAAGCTTTTGGAAGTTTGGTTATGTTTATATATTGTGCATCCCAATTTTGCATGATAAATTGTTCAAGTGGTTTTTAAGCTTCTTAGTGATGCAAACTTGCACATGATAAGCTGTTTGTTGAATATGTGCCTCATGTTGTTCAGTAGCTTGCAGTATATTGTGATATCCTTTGTTCCTGGATGCTTGCATTTTTTGACGGAATTATTTGTGTTGGATTAGGATTCGCACTAATGTACCAGGCTTCTTAAATGACTCAATGAGAATGGCATATATCATAAGTCGAAGAGTGAAGTTTTCTTAAACTAGGAGATAGTAGGGTGTAGCTGTGTCATGTGTGCATGAGAACATCTAGAAAAATAGAACTCAAAATCGACAAGGCTCACGCAGCTAAGTAATAAATTAGTCTAGCGATAGAAGAACAAGAGGGAAGGGAGAGAGCACTCGGAGGGTGTCTGTCTGCTTGCGCGGGTTGATGGAGAGATTTTTGTCATTTTCCTCTTGTCGTCACTGCCCTGCTCTCCGGTTCCCTTCCCTCGTCGATAACTGTGATTAAATTTCAAAGCTGGCTAAAGCCAAACAAAGATTATATATGTTCTCATTTCTATGTTAAGACTAATTTCACTTCCCATTTTTCTTCGGCGAAAGAATATTACGCTCAACAAAATCCCTGAACACAGAGAATGCCTCACGCAAAAATCAAAGGTACCTAGAACTCTCTTTTTCCATCGTTTAATTTTTTCATTACTAGATACGCTGATAAATGGCTGCACAGCATTTATTGAAAAAAAAACAAAAAAAAAAAAGAAACTCTGATACAGATTTAAGATTTTGAGAGAGAGAGCGGTTTTGGGTCGTGGGCCACGGGAGGATGAAAATATTGTGGGCGCTTTGCTCTAACCAGGTCACGGTTTTGCATTTGCATTTTGTTTTCTTCTTTGCCCTGCCCGTGCCTGCACTACACTTGATCGAGTCTGGCAGTAGTGTCTGTGTAATGATCTCCCATATTCTCACTGCCATAATTAGTATACGCTGAAATTGAACAGATACAAACTTCATATGCAAACATTTTAACGCATAACTTTCGTCAAGGCTTTTTGAATAGAGTATCCATCTACGAGTCACTAGCTAGCATCTCAAAGAAATGCAAACGCCAACATATGCATGTACATACATCAACAGCTCCTGCAGCTCAGGGATTGACTACTCACCTTTTTTATTTTATTTTTTTCTCATCAAGGTCTACATCTGAAGGACAAGAAACCCTAAGAATGCCTAATACACATTGCTTTCTGGGAAGGTTTTACGTGTCGAACCATGCAATAAGTACAGTTAATTAATCATGCATGTCAGTGATGCATGTGTAGTGTAACTTCTGATTGATAGTGTAGTTTTTTAGCGTTGGGGTTAACAAATAATATTCTCATTCCTGTTGAAAGCTGGCATTTGGACGGAGTTGATAGGTTGTACGAAAATCTTCTAAAAGCTAATGCTGTTTCCTTCTTCTTTTTTTTTCTACTGTGAAATATGAAACCTACCTCGTGCGAGTTAGATGTTTTAGTTTTATGCAACTATCATTCCACATACATTATAGTTTTATATCTATAAATTTAATAACTTTTAAATAAAATCAAAACAAGAAAAACAATATATAATTTTTAAGTGATGCAAAAAGAAAATTAAATCTAAAATTAGAAGGGAGAGAATAAAAAATCTATCTTTTTTAAAAAGTTATATTGATTATCTATTAAATATCTAGAATATATAATTTTCTATAATAATAGATAAATCTATAATTCTTATATTTAAATAGAATTTAGCAAACATAACATATCAAATTAATCAAAATTAACTTACGATTCACATCCAACAACAGTGCAGTTAATAGTACTAATATATCCTGAGATTTTGGAGTTTAGCATGCAGCTGTTATTCTCTTTTAGGATTCTCTTCCCCTGTCTTGTTCATAGAATATTTTTTTTATAGTTTATAGGCTTAAAAAAACTAGCATGTCTATACACCTCCCTTCGTAGCTGGAAAAAATTAAACAATTTCTCGTCAGCGTTTTGTTTCAATTTGTCAGATTTGAACCTTTTCTATTCACCAAAGTTAAGGCAATTACCATCCGGATTTTATGAAGCAAGTAACCACACGAATTCATTAAGTAATAATTCGTTAAAAGCTTATGCTAATAGATTCACAAAGTAAATAATTTTATTTACGTTTGATTATAACTAAAAATAAATCTGAAGATAATTCTTTTATGTTTGATTTTATTTAGAAAAAAATCTTTAAAGTGATTTTTGACTTGGAAAAAAGAGTTCCAAACGAACCAATTAAATATATACTTCGAGCATGTTTCCATTATATACAACTCATTTTTTTGTCAAATTTCAAATTAAAAATCACTTTTTATATTTCAGTTGATATCAAACTCACCGATTTCAATTTTAATCTGCTTATTACTAAACTCAATTCTATTGAGATCGATTTTATGAGACTCATTTTCTTTCGATTAAAGTACACTTTTAATTGTTTGGAGACGGAAAAGAAGCTACACACATAATACAGTCCTACAGTGTAGAATATTTTGAAAATGTTTTAAAATACTTATGAAATAAAAAAATTTTAAATAAAAATTTTTTTATTTTTTTGAACGAGTTTTTTTTTTTATAAAAATATACAATAAAAAAATTTTATTATGCAAAATTTTTCTATATTTTTTAAATTTCTAAATAAATTTTTTATATATTTATAAAAATATATATTAAAAAATATAAAATAAAAAATAAAAAAATTATTATTATTATTTTTTTATAAATAATACTAAATATATATATATATATATATATATATATGGTAGAGGATGAAGCAGCTAAAAATCACAGCTGCTGAACCCATTACCGAGTGTTCTGGCTTTAATTATACGAGCTGGTTTGGCCCCGACCCAACCGCCGGCAAGCATATATATATGCACATGAACTTGTTTTGTATTTTTTAAAGTGCTTGTTCAGTTTCAACAATAGTGAGTTTCACTGGTTGCATTCTTCGCCCTTTGTTCTGTCAATTCATGCTCAATCATGTTTATAATTTCAGCTTATTCATAATTTTACTTTATTTTAAAATTTTTAATTTAATTTAATTTTAAAACAATTATTTTATTAAAAATTAATTTTAAATAATTTTGAACATATATATATATATGTGCTAAATATTAATAAAAAAAAAAAATTATTGAATAGAATTTTCTACAGAATATGTATAGATCTGGACTGTATAATATTATAAAGAGTATAATTTTGTTATTCTTATAACTTATAATTTTAATTAAAAATTATTTCTGATTTATTTTTAGTTACACTGAAGAATATAAAAATTATTACTAATTTAATTTTTTATAAATAAAAATACAAAAATAATTATTTTTAATAATTTATTTTTTAATAACGTAATTTTAGTTAAAAAGAAAAAACACGCCTATATGTGTAAGTTAAAAATAAAACAGAACTTTCTTCAAAATTCTGATACAGGTAAGCTCCGATTGAACAAAATTTCTTTCGAAATTAATTAAGTGGTTTAGAAATAAACCTAAATTAGTCACAAATATATTGAGTGGGCTTTTTTTTTTAAAGATAATCAGGATAGTCGAATACATGAGATAAGGACGCCAAACTAATTTGCAATCAAAAATAGGTTTGGGATGATAAAGAAAACACCCTCTAATAGTGCTAAGGGCTTATTTATCAAACACTAAATTTATTCTTTTTTAAACTTATTTTTTCATACAAATAAATAAAAAATTTTTAAAATTTTTTTAACTAAAATTTATTTTTCAAAATTTATTTTAGAATTCACCATTAATACAAAATAAACATAAGAACTTATTTTTATTAAATATTTTTAATTTTATTTTTAAAAAATAAATTTATCTTAAAATAAATACGCTCTAAATATGTGTTTTAATTAGTATAAGTAAAATTTATAAATATGAATTCGGTGGAACTGAATTTTATAAAAAAATAAATTAAAAATTAGTTTAAAATAAACTGAAATGTAAAATTATCTGATAAATATTCTTCTATAATATTTAAGATAATTTATTTTTAAATAATTTATGTTTATTAACTCATTTTTAATTAGGAAACACAGTTTAATGAGAGAGCAACGAAACAAGATCGCTGAAGGCAGGCAAGAGGAGTCTACATAGGGTGCCGTGACCTGTTAGCTTTTATCCCAATTTTGTTCACTTCTGTTCACTGAACCTTTTTTGTCTGACACAATCCATTTCTTTCAAGAGTCAAACTTCTTCCCCTCCCTCTCTCTCGTTTAATTAAAAACTCAATCAGCACCAAAACAAGATTCCTGTATTAGCAAAAAAATTGTTTAATTGAATTAATATTACTCTAATCTCTCAATCAACCTTTATAATTTTCATTACCTACAAGGAATAATTGTCTCCTAAGCTTTCTCCTATATATATATATATTAACTCCCCTCCCTAGCTCATCGGCTGGCACCCCTTTCTATCTTGTTTATTGTTTTTGGTTTGTTTCTTCGTTTTTGTGGTTTCCTAGCAAGAGATCGATATGGAGCTGGATGACAATGGATTCTTGGAAGAATTGCTAACCTTCAGGAGAGATCCATGGGATTCTTTCGACACTGGAATGAACGAGCTGTTCTTCTCCGGCGAAGCTAATGCGGCCCTTGACTGTAGCAATACCGCAACCACTCTTCAAGATTACTGTTGCAATATCAACAACAACACTGCTGATCTTGTTAACTTGGGTAGTTCTTCATCTTCATTTGATCCAATGGCGGAACAAGTGTATGATGCTTTAACTGAAGTATACTGTACTATGGCGAATAGCAATAGTAGTTGTGGTGGAGCGTTGCCGCCGGAGGTACAGATGCTTGCTGGATTTGGACAGGTGGAAGAGTTAGCGAACGTTTGTAAAACTGAGATTGCTGCTGCTGCGGGGACTTTGCCGAACAGTAGTACAGCGGTGTTCGGTGTGCAACAAACAGTTTCTGATCAAAGGAAGAAGAAGAAAGCTGAAGGTATTCCTTCAAAGAATCTCATGGCGGAGAGAAGAAGGCGAAAGCGGCTCAATGATCGGCTTTCTATGCTCAGATCTGTTGTTCCCAAGATCAGCAAGGTATCTATTTATCAAAAATTTCATCTTCACACATTCGTTTGAAAAATTTGTTGGACGGATCTTTACTGCATTCTAATTCATGTTCTTGAAGATGGATAGAACGTCTATACTTGGAGATACAATTGATTACATGAAAGAATTGCTGGAAAGAATCAAGAGCTTGAGAGAAGAGATTGAACTTGGTTCATCACCAGATTCTTGTTCAGAACAAGCAAATAACTTGTTGGGTATCTTCAAAGAACTCAACCCAAATGAGATCTTAGTCAGAAACTCTCCCAAGGTATATACGCATGTGAAAGTTTCAATGTTTTTTATACTCGTGATGATTAAATTTTAATTTTCGTTTAATTTTTGTATAAATTGTCAAGTTTGAAGTTGAGAGAAGAGGAGGAGACACAAAGATAGAGATCTGTTGTGCTTCAAGGCCAGGGCTGTTGTTGTCTACTGTGAACACCTTGGAGGCTCTAGGGTTACAGATACAGCAGTGTGTGGTTAGCTGCTTCAATGACTTTGGAATGCAGGCTTCTTGCTCTGAGGTGATAATAAATTTTACTTCTTTTTCTTTTGTTTCCAACACTGGTACATAGATCAGCATAAGCTAGCTAGCTTATGCTTCTTGGAAATGAAATGAAACGAAGTGAATGGGAATTGGTGTTTGTTCTTATGTGGGTGTGTTTATTGTTGTGATGTTGATGAGACAGGACATGGATCAGAGAGCACTGGTGAACTGTGAAGAAATAAAGCAAGCACTGTTCAGGAATGCAGGTTACGGTGGAAGGTGTTTATAGCAGCAGCAGCTGCTGCAGCTGTTAACTAGTACTTGTATCAAAATCTCTGATTTTAAGCTCTCTCTTTTGGGAGCTTCTGCTTCTTCCTGTAGACTAGGGTTTTGAGATTGAGCCAATGAGGCAGGCTTTCAGAAAGAAAAACCACCCAAAAAAAAAAAAAAAAACTTCTGTAATTCTAAATAAATGGGTTGTTCATGGTGTTCTCGTGCAGCTTGATGTGCCTGCAGTTTGATTCGTATTCAGTCATCACCGTAATGGTTTCGTGTCTCAATTTACGTTTGTGTAGTTTTACTTTCAGATTAATCGCAACTGCAACTACGGAAAGAGTGAAACTACATCTGAGAAACTGATTCTACAGCTAGGTAGCTAGCTGATGAAAATTCTGACAAGCAGCATTCAAGCTATTTGGTTTTTAGCATTTCAATCGATCAAGAAACAAATTTGTTATTGTTTGTTGTTTGACTAAACTGTCTACATATAAACAAGAAAAATTAACATTTGCAGCAAGTGAACGTTTCAGAAAATCACGTTCCCATCCTTTAAAACTTCGATTCAGTAGAAGCATCTTTGAAACAAGACAAAAAAGTTCTGATCAAGGAAAACTTTCAATTATGAAAAATGAAAAAAAAAAAGAAAAGCTAAACTAAATCTGCTGCTTATGAACATGAAGAACTGGTAGGCAGATAAAGATCAAACCGTTTTCATTCTCCATCCATACTACTCCACATGGTACAAATTTGATGCATTTTTCTTTTATTATTGCTTCATTTCTTTGTTACAGAAGTAGCAAGGTTATCCGTGCACGCTTCTATAAAGTATAAATATGAGGATATTTCTCTGAGAATTTATAGTAAGAAAATATTTTAAACTAGTGTATATGATGCTTTCATTACCATGCATTAGAAGTTCTTTTAAATTATACGATATTAACTACTACACATTATAAATATTTATGTAGATCTGAATCCTACGTATTCATTTAAGAACTAGTAGGAGTTTGAAAAATAATCTAAATCACTTGAACCGCAGTGATTATTAAGCAGAAATTTTTTTAAGAACCAATTTATATAAAATGAAAAAAACAAAATACCAAAATTTTTGTAGTGCATTCAGAGAAAGAAAATATAAATCCACGTCATCTTATTTTCCGTCAGGCCAAGGGGGTCCCACCATAATATTGACCGGAAAACAAAAATTTTGTGAAAATCCTCTGTAGCTAATTCTTCCCCTCCTCTTGTCCAAATTCATTCAACAACTTAGATTCGTTTTTTCTTTCTCTTTCTTCAAATCGATCAATTAATCAAATGCTTCTTCGATTCCAAATCCAATGCTGCATCGCCGCCGGCGCTCAATCGCCGGGGACTTGTTGCAGCAGCAACAGCAGCTCTGCTGCTGGTTCGGTTGCCCTCGCGTTTCCTTATAAGTCGACAATCGTTTCTCTTTGGTGTTACAGCGGTGGTCGTCGCATGCGGGAGGGATCCTCTCGTTGTCGTTCTTCTTCGAGCAATCAAACGCCGCAGCCGCACGGTGCGGGCAACGACGACGAAGAATTTCTCCAGGCTTCGCTTCTCGTTCCAGGTCTGTTTGTTCTCGTGTTTCTTCGCTGTGCTCTGTTAATGGATTGTATTGTGTGATTGTTATTTTTTTGTTACTTGAGCTGGTTCTCGGTATGGTGTTTTAATGATGGATTGTAGTTCGAGGACGAGAAATTTAGAAGGAATGTTGAATGATTTGCTTCGTTTTATCATTTGGATGCCAAGTTACTATTCCAGTAATTAAACTTTGTGAGAAATGCCAAGTTATAATTTCCATGATTGAAACAAGTTAATTTTCCAAGATTCAAACTTTGTGCGGTAAATGCCAAGTTACTTTTCCAAGATTCAAATTTGTTCAGTAAATGCCAAGTTATTGTTCCAAGATTTGAACTTTGTGTGAGAAACGCCAAGTTATTTTTCCAAGATTCAAACTTTGTGCAGTAAATGCAAAGTTATTACTCCAAGATTCAAACTTCGTATAAGGAAAACGCTAAGTCTTTTTTACCAAGATTCGTACTTCGCATGAGAGCGCTTCGTAGTGTTGAATACATTTTGCTTATGGAATTCACGTTGGAAATGCAGATTAGTTATTAGTCACGTGTTTTAGATAAAAGTTAGATTTTTGGTGAATGGGTGTGCTGAGTGTTTGAAAATTTCCTGTCGTTTTTCTTTTGGGTAAGTGCAGAAACTCTTAGACATTACAGATTGTGGAAGCAGGGGTTTGTAGAAGATACAAAGTGGCATTCACCTAGTCAAGCTCATTCTTATCATAAAAAGGAAGAGAGAGTAGATGTCGGTTTGATTGGTCATGGATATCTTCGTCGATTCCAGAGTCCAACCATCTTCCTTAAAATTGCCTGTGACGGTGACCTGTTATTGCCAGTTATTGTAGGTACAAATGAGTTCCTTCAGAAAGTTATTTCTATGTTCTTGGTTTGACTTGTAGTTACTTTGTTTATATTCTAATATGAATGGTGTCTGTCTAATTGTTATGCAGGTGAGCTTGCTCTGATTAGACTGGTCAATATGCTAAGGGATGAGCAAGATTATGTGAGTTCCATTGGTCAACTTGTGCAAATGATCATCTGAAGTTATCAATTTCTGATTGATGCATTACTGCAGGGTTGCCCAGATCAATGTGAGTTTATGAAAGATTTTACGGCATTGGCTGGCTATGAGGTCAGAGCTCATTCCTCTTTGCTCCTGTTGTTTGAGAATATCTTCTTATGGTGATTAGTTACTATGTCCATCCACAGAGTTTGCTACTTGTCAAGTTTATCTCTGTCTTAGTGTAGGACAAACTGTGCGGAGCGGGTTGTCTAAATGAAGTTGAAAAGAAACAATAATGGGAGTTCCAAAAACATTATTGCATATATCTGGTAGCAGACACGTTCTAGTTAACAAATAACCATGTTGTTGATAGCCTGATTACATTAAGATTCCAAAGTTGCTTATCCCAAAAGAACAGAACAGTCAGTGGAGATATTGAACTGAGATGCATTTTCATGATGCCCATGTTGTGGCCAACTTTGAGTGACACACCTTACTTTCATATGTGTGGAAATGTAGGTGCTCCTGGGGACTTCATATTTAATTTGTGTATGCAATGTGGGGTAAGCCAGATGCATATGGTTTAAGCCTACAAAAGTAAAAAGTATCACTAACTTTGGTTTAGCAGATTGGTCTATGGCCATATCTCACTTGGTTATGAAAGGCGAATTTAACTTAAACGATAGATCTTTTAGGAGAGGAGTTTCTAGATCACCTGCTTGCAGTTTGGATTATAGCTCTCATATGTCGGAATATTGGTACTTTAGTTACGCCAGCGCACTTCTTTGATATTCATTGTGGAGAGTGTTAATGGAGTTAACTAAATTTCTAGCTGTGCCCAGTTAGACATAACATGTTGATTTAATAGTTTTTCTCATTCACTTTGATGTTTCTGAATGCTACTCAGCTAATAGAGTTATCTACCAACTTCCATATCAGTGTATGATGCCATCTGTCTGTCTTGTTTCATCCTGGTCATGGCAACAAAGATAATATTTGTAGTTGGTAGCTGCAATGTAACATCGTAATTTACATATTAGTGTCAAAGTATATGCCAGTTCAAATATTGGAGTATGAAATTTTCATACTAATGTTTTCCACATAGTATAGTTTACTATCTTGAGAATGTGAGTTATTACACACCCATAGAGCTAAAGTTGTGAATTTCAGCTTTCAGATGAAAATGGTGCGAATCACACAAAGAGTCATCAACACTTACTATGCACGGATATTTTTTGGAAAGGTGGTAAAATAAGATTGGCCCTTCATGGATAAACTTTATATTCAATTGAAGCAGATAGCTTCGATGTTTTTGCAAGCATGTTATACTGTTAAAAAATTTCCTTATAAATGGATTCTTATTAGCTAGGTTCCTAAAGGGGCTGATATAAGCATAGATGCACGTCCATCAGATGCTATACATTTTGCAGAAAGATTCAAGGTAATTAACAATATTTGGATGTAATCATGTGCTAGCTTCTGCTATTGATCTAAAAACAGATGTTTGTTAATCGTAACTTTCCTTTTATGCCTAGTTTGCTTGAGTATCTAGTTCATCTTTATAACTTGTAGCGCTATTGTGTGCAATGAGTTTTCTGGTTGATTGCAAGCTAGTAGCTAAGAAAATGTTTATAAAGAGGACATGCCGCTTTACCCTTTTTTACTCATGTAGCTACATGGAGGATGTCAATTGTAACCTTACCTTTTATGCCTACTTTTCCTGAGCAACTAGTTGATCTTTTGACTTATCATAGTGCTATTGTATGCAATGAGTTTGCTGGTTGATTGCAAGCTAGTAGCTAAGAAAATATTTATAAAGAGGACATGCTGCTCTACCCTGTTTTACTCATGTAGCTAACATGGAGGATGTTGCATATTACTTCACATCTGTAATCATTTCTACCTCAACATTTTGGTTCTTTAAAATGCAGGTTCCTATTTATGTGAGCAAGGAAATTATTCTCAAAGATGCTATCAAAGTTGTTTATGGAGCATGGAGAGGAAGCAGGGCAAAAACTATTTATGATGTGTCGTTGGACAGGTGAAAGTTGCTTTTCACCAGATTACCTTATTGTCTCTTGTCCAATGAAGCCTACTTATTTAGCTTTCCGTCTTCATTAGTTGTTACAAATATCCTGCTTGAATATGAAATTTATTTGTTGTTTTTAATCATTTCTTTCTACAGCTTGGTTATTTGTTATGCTATGTGCATGATACACAAAAGCTAGTATGAATTTATACTGTTGTAGCGCCTATAAACTGCCTCAATTATTTACATTAATAAATATAGAGATCCATCCTGTCTTTGTTGGCATTGGACTTGGTGAAATCAAGGTGAGCTTGGAGAAAAGTTGGTTAAATTATATTTGTAAGTGATAGGAAGCACATCTTTTGCAGACACTTTTGATGGATTTCTTGGGTATTATGTTGTTTTTTGTCCAATATATTTTTGTATTCTAAACAAAGTTAATCAATGGTTAGTGCTTTATCTTTATTCAGTGCAGTAGAGGGTCCTGATCCAGTTGCCGAGGAGCTTCATCTTGTAAGGAAGATGAATTCAGCTGTTCTGGAGGAGAGATACATGGATGCAGGCATGTATTAGAGGCTAGATTTATCATTTATATAATAGCTAGTTTTAAAAGTATCTACATTTGGATATGTTTTTGTTTTTTCTATTCCCTTTAGCCAAATGGAGAGACAAGCTTATGCAACTCAGGAAAATGAAGGATGCACCTTAGTTTTTTCTCTCATAAGGTGAAATTTCCAGTCTTTGAATTGTTCTTGATATCTGGGAATTTGAAAACACTTGGTTAATAGAATTAAGTTCTTCCACTCCATTTCTTCACAGGTGTATAGATTGTGTAAATATACTTGCATATGCAATATCCAGTTGTTTCATCTGATAGCCCAACAGTTCTTCCCACTCTGGAGCAGTAAACAGAAGCACCATAGTTCAAGAAGAAAATTTTCGTTTGATCTTATGTGTTGAGTTTAAGCAGGACAAGGAAATGCCTGTTGTTGTATATAGCATAGGAAATGCTGATGCAATCAGTATAAGGAATGATGTAGAGCTGCTGAGTTTCTCAAAGATGAGTTTTGGGCTTTTTAAAAAGATTGCCTTAGGCAACATACTCGACTGTTCAAGTTATGCATGCATGGAACATTTCAAAAAGTTAGATGTTGCCAAAACTAATGGGAAGATGTCCACAGAAAAGAATGAATTTAGAATGCTTTATTTTTGGGTTGAAAATTAGTTATTAGAAACTTAGGTACTAATATATAGCTACATATGATATTGCAAAATAGTAGGTCTCCACAAGAGCTTCAAATTTCTATTTCAGGGAAGCTGTAAACATATCTTTGCTAGTAGAATCTTCTGGAAAACAAGCGCCCATTTTAGGATGTAAACTGAAAATTGCCCCTCCCGCAAAGCACCCCATCAAGCACGCATTTTATATAGGTAAGTCTTAGTTAGGGATTTAACCTGAATCAGAGGTCAGGGATGAAGGGGCTAACACGGCCGAGAACGGAAAGATTCGCTGCTGCACTGGCCCGGAAGAACACTCCTGGAAAGCTTCAAGCAGTATGTGTCAAAAGCTTCAGCACCGCGGTCACCTCCTTCTCGTTCGCTGCAACCAAAATCAACCAAATTAAAAATTGAACAGAAGCAAATAGTCAAAAGAATGAGAGAGATGGAGAGCGGGAAGGGGAATACTGAAAGAGTTAGGAATCACGTAGGCATGAAGTAGATTTGGGAAGAAAAAGTGCGGAAGCGAATGTCGAGAGGCTCTTCGTCGCCACCGCCGCCAGGAACCGAGGGGGAGAAAGTTGAAGAGGAAGCGGGAACGCGCTCACGGAGCTCGGATATCAAGCTCGATTGATTCGCCATGTCTTTGAGCTCTTCCCTTGAAGAAGAAGAATAAGATGGAAGCTCTCTATCTACAACACTGTCATGAGTGTTATTTCTGTCAGACATTGAATTGAATTGATTTCCCTCCATTTCTTTTTTAACACTGTTTCGCGAGATAATAGAAAAACGAAGGTGGGAAGAAAAAGTTAAGAAAGAAAAAGGGCTTACTATAATTGGGCTGGGCTGGATAAAAATACGAGCAAATGCTTGGCAGGTGTCTTCTTCAATGCCCACCAAGTGCTTGGGTTGGGTTTCAACGAGTGAACCATGAAGAAATAGTTCTTCTCTTTTTTATATGATTCGATAGCAAATTTGAAATATTGTCAGATTAATCCATGTCTATATCAGAATTTGTTAGCAAAAAGAAAGGAATGAAGCATTACTGTTTCGTTGAACACAGAGAAATTCGTCAACTTATTAATTTGATACCCATTCTCTCTTAAGATGAAGTAAATTTAACTCCTAGCTGCATATATAGTTGTTAGTATTTATCGTTTAAAAAAAGAATTGCAGTTATGCACCGATTGAAGGAGTGAATGTGCTTGAAAAATAGCCACCACTGAATTTAAACACCCAACGCTGAAGTGTTTGGCCGGCTGCAAATATGTAAGATTTATATGTTTGAGCTTAAGTAATAGCTAGTTTTTCCCTTCTCCTTGTAGGTAGTAGGCTCTCCAATTTTGGTTAGAAACATGAGTGAACTTCAAGTGGTTGTAACAGATCTAATATTAGTCTTAATTTTTTTTCTTCTGAAATGTATATTAAAATAAGTGGAAGTTAATTTCATAGCTTGATGATGACTCAAACCTACCACCCTATATATACTTTATTTTTGCTTGTATATATATAGCGTTAACTTCAAATCTAGAGTATTAAAATTAAAATTCATTATTGTTTTATCAGAAACGTGAAGGGTAATCTTCAAGCTAGCAACTTGAATTATTTTATAATGTTTGTCGACTTACATAAATGAAGAGGTGCAAAATGCTATACGAGAAGAGGTGCACAGTTATTCTAAAGACCTTCTTGAGATAAAGACTAAATTTGCTAATTCACATTATATATAAGCTAAACCTAATCACTTGCTCTTCAAAGTAAAATCTTTTCCTTCTTCGAAGTAACTGCACTGGTCGATCTACACCAATTTTTTAGGCATCCTCGATAAAAGTACTATAATTCCATGCACAAGTAACAACATATTTTGCTCTTTCTTCCATTGATGTATTCCTCTCCTTGTTCTCCTTACGGACCAATTGGTTACTATGATCTCCATCACATGCTATACACGGCATCTCCTTCCCTCTCTCAAACCCTAACCCTAATAAACTCACTCATACTACGAATGTCATGAAGAAGTTTTCAATTTTCATCACGAGATCTGTAGATTATCTCTGCTCTTCTCTTCAATTTTCATGCACTTGTTTGTCTGTAATAAATGGGAGCGAGTGAGGAAGTGATGTAATTAATGAATCTCACGCAGAGAAGGAGGGAATCAGGAGAGAGAAGAATATTGTGGTTGGAAGAGATATTAATGGCTTGGCCTTGGTGGTGTGCAGAGCTATGTGGTTTGGTAGTCTAGCGTGAGGTGTGTTAAATGCATTGATCTCTCTTTCTCATCTCTATTTATCTTCTTAAATTCCCAAACCCCAACAAGACATTCCCCACAGAGCACACACACCTCTCCCAACTCTTTAGCTACTTTCCCATTTGCTCTCTTCTTCAATTCATGAGTTCTTCTCCTTGTTCTTCCCCTCAATCTCTTCTTCTTCGTCGTCTTCTTCTTCTTCTAGCTTCACGAGAGCGAAATGGTTCTGTATGTATTAGTTTTGATGTTGTTGAAATAGTTACTATGATGTTGGTTCGGTTCATTCAGAAAACGTTTCCTGCTAGTTTGGTTATATATATCTCAGTCTTCTGATTGAGCCGTGCCAATATCTTAGTGCTCTTTCATGTATCTCCTTGACATGTCCTTGGAAAAGAAGAATATGGTAAGTATTATACTTTTCACCATATATACTGCATGTTTAATTTCTATATGCTTTCTGATTGTATACAAAATGCTCGTTCTTCTCAAACTATTTTTACTCAGATAGCAAAAGAAATTTGTGAATTTTTATCTATACTAATTCAATCATTCCACAAACGTCGAGATGCTTTCAAGCTCTATGTTTGGTCTCTGTCATCAATTCTTGTGCATATATATGGTAGGCTTGTGTTTAATTGTGTGTACATGCACATAGAGCTAAGAGTTTTTCATGTTAATCAACCTCAGCAATGTTTATTTGTAAACTTATATCTGCATAGTTCTTCCTTGTTACTTGTAGAGGTTTTTCAAGAGACTAATTTTGGTTATGATCGATGCATCAGCAGTCAAGTATTTCAAGCCATTTACAATAGTTAACCCTAAAAATTTCATTCTATGAGTTTTCCTTTTTTCTTTCTTTTAAGAGGAACTGATCTTTTTTTTTTACTCAAGGAAGAAGAATTTTGCAGAGAGAAAACGTACAATTAATAACACATGTTTGGTGAAGCACTTCAAAAAGCTGCCAGTTAATTAACTAGTTCTTTGCCTTTGTATATATTCAACTTTATTGCTTCTATCTATTTATGAAAAGTTGCAAAATGCTCAACTAATCAACTTCACTTATTGCATGCTTTCTGCAAAATAATAATACACTAAATTTATGTGCTTTTTTATTTTTTGGGTAATTAAGTGTGCTCTTTCTTTTTGGGAAAAAGAATTCATACGCTATACAACTCTAACAAGAAAACTATTAGTGTTCAATTAATGGTGGTGAGTTTGAATAAATTAAGCAGTCTGGTTTATTTCTTACTTGCCTACTTCTAATTAAGCATCATATAATTTTCTTGAATTGGAGCAAATTCCTAATCATTAATTGTGATAGTTTTTGAACAAATATAAACTCTTCCGACGTACATATTTACAACAAAAGAATATTTCACTCAAGTATTCTCATATTCTGGGAAGAAAAATAACAAAGAACTCCAAGGTCAGCTTGGAAAATGTACTAGTTAACATGAAGGAGTTAAACTAAGTAACGCCATCTGCATGGTGATCAGAATTTTGCAATCTGTCTGAATCAGCAATTTCCTAAAAATTATGAGGCATTCTGAAACAATTTAATTGCTCATTTCTTACAAGCACAGTTCTGAACCTCCCCACGTACCAGTAGGCATGCAGTAGCAAATCAAATGGTTTCCAACTTTTGGAACTGATCGGATTATGTATGCAATGAAATAACTGGTTTTTTAACAAATGGCTAGGAACTTTGATGTTGAAACCATTGCATTCATATATTTATATTATCCCTTAAGAAATCATAAAGGTTCTTTTTTTCTAATGTTCTTAACATACTGAAGTTGTTTTCTTATGGCCTGTACTTCGAAATGTGTTTAGTTCATTGGTTGCTATCTGGATGTATATACATGCTTTGTCCTCTGGAGAAATTAATAATAATATAACCTACAATATCAATAACTCATAGAATGTCAACCATCAATGTTCCTTAATTTTCTTGGAAAAGCACTGATATCTTGTTTAAAAACTTCTAGCTAAATCTACATACATGAACTCTCTTTATTATTTTATCACATGAGAACTATATATATGGCTTGAGGGTAGTTGGATAGAATAAATGAGTTCATAAATATGAAGAGGGTAAGTATCTCCCTAGCTTTTCTTTTCCACTCCCTATCAACTAAATAGTGGTTGAGTATAGTATATATGGATGCAAAATGTCTCCAGGCACATGTTGTTTATTGTTTATATTTGCTACTGAGTAGTTGTTTGTGCTTCACCATAAATGAGAAGCACAAAACAGTAATGTGATATAACATGGGAACAAGAGAATCTCCTAAGAAATATTGTATACATATGTCTAGCATGCATCAATGCATGCATGATATTTGTCTTACCTTTCTGCTATGTTTGCAGGTTTTTACTTTTTGCTTGATTTAGGTGATGTTTAGGATTTCTTTTTAACTTCTTTTTTTATTTTATTACTATTTTAGATTAAAAAATTTAATTTAATTTTTTATTCTAACAATTAAAAAATCTCGTAATAGTGATGTGTATATATTGATGCGTGAAGCATTTATGAACATAGATGCCCTTGCCATAGCTACTTTAATTTGTTGAAGTCAGACAAAGATTCCCCTTATTTACTTCAAGCTCTTCACGATCATCAACTGCAAGCTGCTGCTTGCTCAGTGCTGGCTACATATGGGTGTGGCTTCTCTGTTTGTTTTGAATTAAATTTCTTTATATTCCATACCCATTCGTTTCATTTAATTTCAACTCTTCCATATTCATAATATTAATTGAATGCTCCTGCCAAAAGAATCTGCATTCATTTCGGCCATGCTTTTCGTGATTCATATTCATACATATAATATTTCATCATCCTCATCGCAACAGCATGCATGCAGCTGACATGCAGTAACAATTTGGCAACGCTTATCCACAAATATGTTTTACTACTTTTCTATTTTATTTTAAAAGCACTTTCAATTGCAAACGCACTCGTATTCATTTCATTAAATTCAATGCTTTTGAGTTATATGATTTTCAGGTTGGTGTCTCAGCTTCTCCGTATCACTACTTCTTTTAGGTTGCGTTTAACTTTTCATTTTATATTTTTTAATATATATTTTATAAATATTTAAAAATTTTATTTAAAAATTTAAAAAATATAAAAAAAATTTACGTAATAAAATTTTTTTATTACATATTTTTATTATTTTTTTAAAAATACAAAAATAAAATCTATTTAAAAAAAAAAAAAAAATAACTTTTATTTTAAAAAATCTTTATTTTATGAGCAATATCAAACGCACTCTTACTTCTAAGTTGATATTTGGCTTTAGCGCTTCAAGTGCTTTTCTATTTTTATTTTGATTTTTACTCACACAGATCCATTTCATGAAGGAGAGTGTGTGAGTAATTAAATACATATACACAGCTAGAGAGAAAGCATGCAAAGTATCATCCAATGCATGCCCCTGCTTCTTGTGTTGTTTTCTGTATATATGTCCACTTTGCTCATCAATGCAATGCCTCCGAGCCCATTAATGGTCAATAAATGAATTATCAGTCGTTTGATTCTATTTATCATCTTGTTCAATGTTGTAGAACTTTGTTTCTTCTGATTTTCAATGAGAATGAATAGGAAGATATTCCTTCTTCCATGGATAATTTCTTGGATCTATGAGAACTTTGAGAGTTAATGCATCGATTCTTTCTCAAAATTAGTTTTTTTTTTTTTGTACTGCTCAATGCACCAGTGATGTTGCTTTATAGCTTAATTAGTGTTATGTGTGGAAGACATTTGACCCAATGAATTCAAGATCTGTCATGCTTTTTGGTAGTTGAAGTAATGAAGGCGATGGGAATACTTTTAGTTTTAGAATGTAAACTTATTTGTTTTTTTTTTCATATTTCAGTTTATTTTAAACTCATCGAATTTATCTCTAATATAATTCTTAGATAATTCAGTTATATGGAATTCAGTTTAAAACTTACTTTTTAAAACTAACACACTTACTAGCAAGTTTTAAGGGAATTAGGAATACAATTCCAACTTAAAAAAGTGAGTGTTGCGATGACGTTCGGAAGTGCATATAGAATAGAGTATTTATGAAACAAAGAATTATTTTGTTTCATTTTGAAAATGAATTTTATTTATTTTTATCTAAAAAAATAAATAAATAATAATAAAATTTTATAACATAAATTTTTTAATTTTTAAATAAATTATATAAAAATTATTATAAAATTTGAAATGAAAGGAGTTGTAGAATTGAGCGAAATGGACTCGTAAACACCACCCTAGTAAATTTTTTAAGGATTGGTAAATGTTGGGCTAAATAGTGGTGTAGGCTTATCGACCAGCTCAGGCCCAGTATTTAGGCCCAAGACTTTAATAAACAAACACAACGTGATGAACCTATGCTTCAAGTAGCTACGGTAGTGTTAAGACTACCGCATAGTTGTAAAAATTGAATCCGACATCGAATCAAAAAACTGTTTGGATCATGATTCTCAAATTGATCCATTGGATCAATCAGTAGAATCGTCGAGTCAATAATATTAAAATATTTTCGACTAAAAATAACAACAATTATAGTGAGAAATTTATTACTATTATGGTACTACCAATAATAATAGCAGTAGCAATCACAGTAAAAAATTAGAATACTTTTACTATAGTATTACTATCAACAACAACAGTAACAACAATCACAGCAAAAATTGAAATATTGACACCATGATATTACCAACACCAACAACAATAATAACAGCGAAAATTTTTAATGAGAAATATTTAAATAAATTAGGTGATTAGAATAAGATAAAATCATAAAATAGATAAATTATAAAAGAGACATAATCAACTTTTTTGAGTATATATATTTGAGTTTGAATATTTTACAATATAAAAATTTAAAAATCACTAATAATTAATATTTACAAATGAGACATAATTAATTTTATTTTTGCATTATTATATCCAAATGTAAAATCTAAACTATATATTATTATTCAACAAAAAACTATTAATAATTATTTGTACATTAAATATATTATTAATTAAAAATTTTTTAATTAAATTTTTTTTAATTTTATTCAATCTAGTTTGATCAGGACGGACGAATAGACCGAATTGAAACGAGTTGAAATGAATCAATTGTACCGATAATTTTTTTATAAATTCGGACCAATTTACCGTCCGGATCTAACAACTATGCTACCATGTTCTCGGATGCACAAAGCTCGTGGCATTGCCGTTACATATCGAACTTGTTTAATTTGGCATTAAATTCACTTTTTAAACATAAATTTGTAAAAAAATAAGTTTGGGTTGAAAGTAATTTTAGTAAAAAATAAATTTTTTTATTCACTATGAATTAAAAGTGAGCTTAAAATAAAATATATATTTTTTAAATTTAAATTTTGACAGTGAGTTATTTGTGAAAAAAATTTAGTTTAAATTTTATATTATTTAATTTTAAAATGTGTTAAAAGTTTAAAAAAAATTAAAAAAAATGATTAGAAATGTAGTTAGACAATCTCGCATCTAAACGCTCTCCAAAATAATTGAGTCTTGCTTCCTATCAATCATCCTAATAGCAATCCAATAAGTCACCGACAGGTTCATTTGGCAAAACTTTTCATTTTATTCTATTAATTTATTGCAACTTTTTTGTTTCCCAAAAAAGTTTTTATAATATTTTAAAATTTTTTAATTTGAAAAATAAGATAATTATATTATAAACTTTTATATGTACAAAATTTTTTTAATAAAAAATTAAAAATATTTTTTTAAAAAACATTTTATAGCACTCCTAAATAACCCCTGCATTACCTTTCTGAAAATGTATGAAACATGTGTCTAGGTTCATTGTTAAAACACAACAAATTCCTATGTATACTCACCAGATGCGTCTAGATTCATTGAATTTGTTTGTGCCCTTACGCCTTCTATAAACAAAATGACCGAACAAACTTTCTTGCACCGATATCATTATATATAGATTATAGAGCGATTTTTTGCTCCATCTGCTTACGTTCCATAAATATACGGGTTTTAAATCGACGTTGTCCACATTCATTGAATCATGAGAGATCAAGTATATAACGCGAGATACCGTATTCATGTTTATGTATATGACAATCACTTGATTAGCTGTACGAACCTCTTCAGGATGCGTTTGCCATTACGTTTAAAATTATTTTTTAATATTTATTTATTATATATTTTTTAATATATATTTTATAAATTTTACGTAATAAAATTTTTTTACTATATATTTTTATTATTTTTTTAAAACTAAAAAAAATATATCTCCTTTTAAAAAAATCTATATTTCATAAATAATTTCAAACTTCAAGCTATATATCTAATTTAGTAGATATTTGAAAAACTTGATACATTATTTTACGTTCTAATTTTTAATTTTATATTTTTAATAAAAATTTTATAATGTTTTATAAATTTTTTTTTAATTTAAAAAATATAAAAAAGATTTATATCATAAAACAGTGATAGAAGGCTACTGTGCGTGTTCTATAAAACATTTTCACATTATCCATCTCATCGTTGAATCGATGGATTCTATCAGATCGTACGGTGAAGCCAAGGGGAGAAAACGGGTACGTTTATCAAATTAGTATTAACTAATAAGAAATATTAATTCTTAATCCATTATTGTAGACGCTAGATATATTTAATCGGATAAGAACCAAACTCTTATAACTTGTCGGAGTTTGGGACCCAGTAAAACGTAAAGACGGGATTTTCAAGGTGTCAAAACCCGAATCCGCAAACGTTACGCTTGGCCGGTCTTAAATTGTTTTGAAAGTCGTTGTTAACAGATAACAAATAAAGAAATGCCCTTTTTCTACGGATCCGGATAAGGTTCGACCCGATTAAATAAATCCAATAAAATGACAACATTCTCGGAAACCCCGTACAGCAACTGCCCGCCGCGCCCGTCACGTGGGACCCGCTTTTGTCCAATAAGGGCCCCACTAACCATTCAGAACCTCTAAAGGCCGTAAATGGTGTGCACGTGTTTCGCATGAGACGGTCACACGTCAATGCGTGTTGTTGCCGACCTGGAAGTCTGGAACTCGGGAAGAACACTCTTTGAGTCTGTCTTTTTTTTTAATATTTTAAATTTTGGTCTTTGTTTTATATTGAGCTGGTATAGCATGTAGGTGTTTCCAGTGCAGTCATAGAGTATAAGTTATTGCAAATCTGGTCCTTGTTTAAAGTACAACATGTTAGCCATTATGAAATATGAAGTGGTTTTTGGGTGATTCACTAGGGTGTATTTACCTATCATATAAACTTATTATTTTACCTAAAACTTTTATTTCCAATTCAGTTAAAAAAATAAAAATAAAGTTCAATTTTTTATAAAAAACATAATATAATTAACTTTCTAATATTACTATAGAATTCTTTTATAAATTTACAAAATACGTATATGATCTAGGCTCTCCAAATTAGGCATATGTGGTTTTAAGTGGCAAGTACATAGTATTCTTTAGTAAAAAAACAAAAATTTTTTTTTTTTAATAGTATAATTTTTATTATTTTTAAATTAAACAAACTAATTTATTTCTCATAAGAGTTAACATTGCTTTCTCACAAACAACAATTGATGCTAGATTCTAGATGGCATGATTCTAGATGCCCTCTTTTCAAAAGGGGATATCCTTTAGACATTCCCTTAAATGAAATATTAAGCTTGTTATATACATTATGATATCTTATTAAAAAAATTCTTTTGACATGATTGTAAAGCATATTCTTTGCACATTACTAGAATAACAAAAAAGTTTTTCACATATAGTGTTTTATAAATATTACAGTTCTATTTTTAGTGACTATTTGATAATTTATTTTATTTAACAGTTTATTTTAATTTCTCATTTTTGATAAATATTTTGTAATATTTTAAATTTAAAATTATAAGTAAATTGTATGTTTATAAAATTTTTATATGATTGGATCCATCATTTATACGAAATTTTTACAGGAAAGAAGAGAAGAGGTAGGCTGGAAAGATTATTTGGTCACCATAATGGTTAGAGAATAACGTCTCCACCAATGTGAGTGTAATCCTACTTCTCTAAAGTGTGTTTATTTTGAATAAAACTCATTATTTTAAAAATGAATCTAAAAATTTTAGTTTTAATTTAAATATTTAATAAATAATAATTTTTAAAATTAATTTTTGTATTAATAATAAATTTTAAGATTGAATTTTGAAAATTTTTTTGTTTAGTTTATTAAAAATAAGTTAAAAAAATAATTTGGGTGGTAGGTAAACATGTTCTAAATCGTGCATGCTAGTTCTTAGAAGAAGAAACTATCGATTGAGGCAATGCATTTGCAATATAAATAAAAACATTATCTAAATACCATTACATGGAATTCTATATTGTCACGTATGCAAAGATCAATACAAACATTAGTGTATAGGCAATGGTTCAACAACACTAATATATGTACTCTACTCTATGGTGTTAGATGTATTTTGAATAGTCAACTCTACAAATTAGATTAAAAAATAGAAACATTTAGTAAATATTTGAAAGAATTTAAAAACTTATTTTTATTCCAAGTTTTTATTTTAAATATATTTAAGAAAACTTTTTTCTTTCAACAAGCATTTTTAATATTAGTTGATATTTGAGAAACCAATCGAAACTATATAAGAGCCAATGTGTATTTACGGAGCGTTTGAAATTGCATTTAGCATTCCAAAAAAGTACTTTTTAATTTATATTTTTTAATAAATTTTTATAATATTATATAAAATTTATTTAAAAATTTAAAAAATATAAAAAATTTAGTATACAATAAGATCTATTATTATTTATATTATTTTTAAATAAAAAAACTAATTTTTTATGTAGAATAAAAATATTTTTTTATTATATAAAAATTATATTGTAAAATCATTCCCAAACTCCCATTGTTCCTTGTTTAGTTTTTTGTCTATCTAAAATCACGGTGATCTTGCGTTCAACGTTAATGTTATTAAGATAATATTTGCAAGTATTTTGTAATTTTAATATTTTATTCTATTTTTGAATAATTATTTTATAATATTTTTAAATTTAAAAATTAAACCTTTTACTTTTTAAAATTTTATTATTATCTATTATTATTAAATTTTAAAATAAAAATTTATTTTAAAAAAAATTTTAAATATTATCAATTTAGAATGTTACTAAATATTTTCTAAATTATTGTGTTGTAAAAAGCAGGTCGTGAATTTCGAAAGTGTCTTTTTACCGTTGCATCTCTCTTGCAAAAGTCCGAGCGATAAGCTATTCGATCCCTCGCATTGTTTTGGCATATTCCATATAACGTGTAAACCTGGCATAACTTAATAATATGAATAAATTATATATTACAAATTATTATATAGTTTAATTTAAAAAATAAATTTAATTTCTATAAAATTTCATAATTTAATGAACTCTACATTCATCACTATCTATCTATGATATCCGCCTGCTAATTAGTATTATATACATGTTGACATCCATCGTACTATAAAAATCAATTAATATTATATTATATACGAGAGAGACAAAACCCTAACCATGTCGAAATAAAAGAACAGAACCTCCGGTTTTGAAACCTATCTATTTGTGTTCGAGAGAACATTCAGTAATTTCGATTGAAATTTTATTATTTTATATATTTTAATTATATCTGCATTTTATATTTTTGCATTGAATATATTTCGTTAATTGAAATTTCAAAACTTTTTTTTATATTTTTTCAGAAATTTTATAAAATTTTATTTCAAGATGCTCACTTTACATATTTAATTTAAGGGTGCGTTCTTTTGCACCAAAAAATTACTTTTTTTTATTAAGAAGTCATTTTTAACTCACTTTTTATTATAAAAAAATATAAAAAATCACTTTTAACACATTTTTCAATACAAAAATAATACATCACTTCTAATAATACTATTTCTAGCAACTCACCTTTAAGAACTTACTTCCAAAGAACGCCAAAAGAACACACACTAAATGTGTATCCAACCAAAGTAGAGATAAAGCCAGAATTTCTAGAAACCATTGGCTGACGTGGAGGTCCTATCGCGTTTATTTATCTTTCCGTTAATTAATCACTACCAACTTTTAGTAACTAAATAATTTCTAAATAAGAAGTGGGACCAACGTAATGCTGACGTGTCTATTAATCAGCCGCAGACCGTATAAATCACCGTAGAGTGGGCGCACGTGGTAGGTCACTTTAGATCTACATGGTCTTAAAAACAATACAAAAAGCTAAACAGATAACCAGTACTTTACAATGTAATAATAATTTGCAGCATAGGGCAAAAACAAAAGAATTAGCAAAGTTAATGTTTCCAGCAAACTTGATAGTTGAGTGTCGTTTCCTGTACTGCTTATTAATTTTTATTTATATAGTTTATTTTTTGAATATATTTTATACTAAAAAATACATAAATTATACATTATAAAATTTTTAAATAAAAAATTGAACTTATTTTAAAAAAATTTAAATAATCCTTTTGGAAAAACTTTATATTTGAAGTATTTCAAACCTTGCTCTCAAAGATAAGAGAATGGTAGTCTGATTCATTAAAAGTAAAATAATTATCCAGTACGCTGTGATAAATAAAAAAGTTAAGAAAGCGTGAACGAGATTTACTGACAAATAGAACAAGAAAGAATACGAGTTCGTGATAAACCAAGTAATAAAGTGCGTAAGATGTAATTTAGTTATTTTATTCAGAGAAACAAGATAAGGAATGATATATTAATAAATAAACAAATGCCAACGATTCATTTTCATTTATCTCTTTTTATTCATTGATCTTTCTTAATTAATTAATAAATAAGTTAAATAAATCTCCCCGCTTAAGTCCTAAGGCTTTCTTTCTTTCTCTCTTCTCTCGCTCGCATCGCCGCGCGCAGCCATCTGTCCTCGATCTCTCCGCACTCCTCCCTCTGCGTTCTTCCGCCGCTTCTCCGATTCCTCAATTCTTCTTCTTTGTTTCAATATCTACTGGTTAAGTTTTCGTTTTGTTTTTTCTGCTCACGTGAAAATTGAAGAATGGTCTGTACGTGGATTAATTAAGAGATCACGAGACTAGGTGGAAGAGTTGGTGTAGTTGTTGCAGAGGTTTTGTTTTGAAGAGGGTATGGGAATGGATGATACCGAGAGTTGTAGCAGCAGGGCCTCGCCAACGCACGCGCGGCAACAACAACAGCAGCGGCATAAGTTAGATGTTTACGCCGAGGTGCTCCGCCGCCTTCGTGATTCGGGCTGTTCTGATGCTCTCTCTCCTTCTTTCGACGATGAACTCTGGGCTCATTTCGATCGCCTCCCTGCCAGGTTGCTTACAATCTCTCTTTCTTTGAAGTCTATCTATTATTTGATTACGTTTTGGGGAGACCTTGTATGAGTTTAGAATAATGTGGGAATTATGGAAAGAGAAGAGGTAGAATTTTGTAAAGATGCATGGAAATAGTTCAGATGATCCATCGATGTGAATTCGGTATCTGTAACGGGTAGTGTCAGATTTGAGGGAAAAGATGGGTGTTGTTCGCTGCTGTTTAATGTTGTCTGGATTTTTGAACGATTATTACAAGTGGAATATGTAGGCTGATCGAGATAAGTAGTAGTAGATCATAGTCTGGCGACAGATTTAGGAAGCTGCCATCTTTCGGTGTCAAGATGGCCGTCTATGGGTTATTACTGTAATACTCCTCTCTTTCTCTCTCCCCCCGTCACTCTATCTTTGTTACTCTCTCACTCTTCCTTTCAATCTATCTATCTTTATTAATGATCTCAGTGCTGAAACCACTAGATGATATATGAAGAAAGTAGCTGGATAATAACCTTTATTTAATCTAGATAAAGCTGCAATCCTTCATTTTCAATTGATCCTATGATGCTTTTTTTCCCTACTGCAAGAAGAGTATCATCCACTCTCTCTTTGTTTTTATTTATTTATTTTGTTAGTGAATTAGCATCAGAAATTAATTTATATTCGGAGAATGTTGGCGGATAGCTGGGTGGCAAATTAGTAAGTGATAAAAATAGATAAGTATCAGTCCAAATAGGTTGCCGACAGAAAACAAGTAGTACCTTACGATCTTGCTATCACTTTGAAAGCGAAAAAAATCATTCTTGGCTGCAGGTTGTTGGTGTTTGAGTTTTAAGTATTTAGATTAAAGTGGGATGAGCATGTTGACTGGATTGAGAGAGGTTATTTTTTATTACGATGATTTCGATAAAAAGTGCTGGTTAAAAAGTTTTCTCTCGACTTGGTGTCATTCAACTTATCTTTGAGCAACAGTGCATGAATAGTGCTGCTGTTGTCCCATCTCACTGTATTATACTATACACTGGCTGCATATTTTCTCATGGCTTGCTACTGGTATTCTTTTATTCTTGTTCTTGGCCAATTAATAGCACTGCAACCTCACATTATTTGGGCTGAATCATCTGTAGTCTTCTTTTTCATTCAACTGATGGTAGTTTTCGTAGTTCTTCGTCGTATATTGTATCGAGAGCCTTTCCAATAATATCCAGATTTTATATGTTAGGTATGCAATGGATGTGAATGTGGAGAGAGCAGAAGATGTTCTGGCTCATAAGAGGCTGCTGCAACTTGCGCAGGATCCAGCTAATAGGCCAGTCTTTTATGTTAGAGTAGTCCAGGTAAAGTTGATGTACTGTTTAATACTAGTAGTTATATCCATAACTGAATTCTAGCTATATTTAGTGAAAAGAAAGTTCTTCCAATGTATTCGGACTGTAAAGAACGCTTTTGCTGTCTTAAGTTCTAAGAAGTTTTGAGTTAAATTATGACATGTATTTGTTGTTTAGGTGTCTCCAGCTCATGATCTAAATCCCACTGGCTCTTCAAATTTTGAGACAACAGGAGAGGGAAATGTTCCTTCTACTTCAAATTACTTTAGCAGGCAAAGGTGCCACTTTGTTTTTTTTCCTTTTCCTTTTTGTAAAATTTTAATTTTGTTTGATGCCTATTTCTGTTTTACTTGTTTTAAAATATTTATGTGGTTATTCAATCCGACTTGTAGAAATCACCCTCCACCTGCCTTTGGTTCATCGGCAAATTTGGAGGCCCTTGCTCTTGAGGCTAGCGGCCCAGAAACCCAAGGTGGAGATGATGCTGGAAATGCCTGTTCAAGGTTCATGATGTACGTTCTGCGTAGCTGCTTTTGTCTCTTTTAGTAATTCCATAATGTATCTTGTAAAGTTTTCATTAACGACAATTGTAGTTACTTTATAGTTTGAATTGATTTTCGTTATCAAGTCGAATAGCTTTGCCAAAATGTATTGTCTCTTACCTTTTGCCCCGTATACACTTTTGTCTAAATATTCCATGGAGTAATGACGTACATTTTAGGTAGACCTGTTGCCATTCCTTTCCTGAGATCTTCTTTGTCAAGCAAATTGATGTATCATTTAGAGTGTGTGTACTCATTTGAATATATTGCAAGTTGAGAATATTTGTTTACGGTCTTTATACCTGAATATGTTGCAGGCCAATGCACGAGATTACCTTTTCGGCTGATGACAGGCCTAAGCTTCTAAGTCAGGTATTAATCTTGAACTGTACAATTTAAGGATTTCTCATGGCCGTGATACTTCTTCATTAAACTCGATTTTTGTTTATGGGAAGTTATAGTGATCAGTTTTAGACGTAATGGACATCCAAGAATCTTATCTGCCAAACCAGTTTGATAACTTTCTTGGTTATGGAAGAAATCTCAAGTTATTGCGTTCTGTTTCATATTTAATTCATAAGCCTGGATTCACATGCATTATTACTTTTTTGGTTTTTCACTAATTTTAATACAGAATTGATGTCTTTCTTGTTTATATAAGAATTCTCAAGTTATGAATTATGTTTCATATAGAATTCCTAAGCTTGGATTTTTCTAAAAAACTTTTGGTAGTTTTAGTTATAATCTCATTCTTAATGTGATGTTAGTTCTCATCATTAATGCTAAATGCAGCTTACTTCATTGCTAGCGGAGGTTGGTCTTAATATTCAGGAAGCACATGCATTTTCAACAAATGATGGTTACTCGTTGGATGTGTTTGTTGTTGAAGGTTGGCCTTATGAGGTACACTTTTTACTTGTACATCACTATAAATACTTAGTTCCTGTTTAATTTTCATCAGTCTTATATTAAATATATTTTAGAGAAAATAAATAAATAGACTTATTATTTTATTTAATAGATCCACAAACTCTACCATATATTATACAGAAAGGCCTGAGCTACACTTGGTTAATGTAGTGCGATGAATATGTAAAAATGGGATATTGAGGTTGTGTGGGATGGTATGTATTGGTTGAATAGACCTAGCACTTTGAGGGTAGCTATTGAGCGACTAAGTCAAACCAATATTGAGGTTGTGCTCAGTACACTGTATTTTCAACAAAGGAAATCTGCATTAACTGATAAAATAGGGAGTTGTTTCTATCTAGTTAAAACAATTACTCTAAGCACTTAACATTGTGGAAAATTTTGGTTGTCTATATCTATACAAGTATTTCATCTTTTATCTTAATACTATATGTTAAATACTAACATGGCTGATCTTACTCTCTCTGATACATCTGGTGTTTGAAATTTTAGGAAATGGAACAGCTAAGTGATGCATTGCAGAAAGAAATTGACAAGCTAAAGGTAATATTCTCATTCTCTGTATAATGAATCTTAGCAAATTGCAGATGTATTTGGATAAAGTGGCATAGATACATGTATAAATGGATTGCATTCATAGGCTTACAGATTTAAATATCTTGGAGTTCAGATGGATTGCTTTCATTGTGACTTGAATGGATGGCTCTTTTGTCTGTTACAGATGCGGCTCTACTTTCTGACTTGCAGCATTCTTTAAGACTGTGTTCTCCTATTTACTGCAAGTGATTAGAGAATAGATCTTCTATTCCTATTTGTTCATGACTATAAGTCAATTTATCAAAGTACTAGTTTTTATTGTTTCTTGCTTACAGTAGAATTTCATCACTCGTTTCTTTAATCTATTGCAGAAGCAAACATCCGTAAAACTTTCATGGTCTCCCATATTAGAAGATCAACAGGTTAAACTGGAATATCCACAAGTGAAGAAGGAAGTTGATGATGTCCAGATGAGAGATCATGTCCAAATACCAACAGATGAAACAGATGTGTGGGAAATCGATGTAAAGTTGCTTAAATTTGAAAATAAGGTGGCATCTGGATCTTATGGTGACCTGTAAGTTTTCACATAATTTTTCAAGATATGCGATTTGCTGGCAGGGTGCGATTTTTGACTAATGTCTCTTTGCTCCAGTTATCGGGGAACCTACTGCAGTCAGGATGTAGCCATTAAAGTCCTAAAGCCTGAACGTCTAAATACGGATATGCAGCGAGAATTTGCGCAGGAGGTTTACATAATGAGGTAGTCCATTAACTCTCCTATTTGGCTTGAAAATTGTAGTTCGGCTGATTTCCCATTGGTTGGGTAGATTGTTTGAACTACCTATGAAAGTCTAGTCATATTTTTACCTAATATGATTTTCCTTTGAAAGTTGCTTCTTCTAGTATACTTTTTTAAAGGATATTGGGCTTTTGTGCAACTAGGTTTTAACTTGCTCATTATCTTCAACTCTTCCCTTTTCCGCAGGAAGGTTCGCCACAAGAATGTTGTGCAATTTATTGGTGCATGCACCAGGCCCCCTAGCTTATGTATTGTTACAGGTAAGTGGGCCTAACAGATTCCTAAAGCTAATTGGACTTTGGTGATCAGAGAACACATTAAATTTGAGATTGAGAAGCTTCTCATGTTCAATTAGAGAGTGACCGGTTTTTATTCTTCAGAGTTTATGTCGGGGGGAAGTGTATATGACTTTCTTCATAAGCAGAAAGGCATATTTAAGCTGCCTGCCTTGCTTAGAGTAGCAATTGATGTCTCAAAGGGAATGAATTACTTGCATCAAAACAATATTATTCACAGAGACCTGAAAGCAGCAAATCTTCTGATGGATGAAAATGAGGTAAGTATTTACTGTATATGCTTTTCACATTGTCTGAGGCTCTGTGGCTATAATTTTCATGTTTGCACTTAATGATAAGCTAGCAAACCAATTGGTGACTCTGCTGATACGTTGACTGTTTTTTTACTTGAAATAATTATCTTCAACCTAATTTATTATTTGCAAAATTTCTCCTCAATGGAATGTGGTTACACATGTCCAAAAGGGACTATCCTTTCTTGACATTTCAACTGAACCTACTCGTGTTTTCCTTTTCGTTTAGGCCTCTCCTTTTCCATTGAATCTGAGTTTTCACTTTTTGATTTTCAAACCAGTTTTAGCAGATTGCCCTTTTTCCTTAAGTGTCTTACCTTTCATGAACAGTTTTGGCTTATATGATATAATTGCTATTATCTTATTTTGAACTGAGCTTGTTGCTTAATCCGTAGAACCTTGTTTTATAACTAGAAGAGCATTTGGTTCAATGTCAGGTTGTGAAAGTTGCAGATTTTGGGGTTGCAAGAGTCAAAGTACAATCAGGAGTTATGACTGCAGAAACTGGAACATATCGTTGGATGGCTCCTGAGGTTAGTCTAATGTACCTAATCATGGATTTTTTTAAGTATTATTGATTCCCTGGTTGAACGTGTAGCAGTTGTGCTGTTCAGTCCTGGGCTTGTCTTGTAACATCCAAATTCCAATATTGAGCTCCTTACTGAAGTTACTCTGATATGATATCAGCCAAGAATGTAGCTAATATGTGGAGCTTAAGACATGACTTTTACATTGTTTGCATCATATCTGCTCCTTGAATCCCATTCTCAAGATTGACACCAGGATATCTGCTCCTGAACCAGCTGTTTTCTCTATACTTATGGCTTGACCATTGATGGAAAAGCAGGCTATAAGAACTCTTTCATACAAATCTACCTGATATCTTTTTTGTGAACTTTTGGATGAGTGTATTCCTCAGATAATTCTCACCTTGGTTGCCTGAATCGCTCGCATTGTTTTGATTCATCCTTGATCTTGTTGATTTGAATCTATTTACAGTCATATTTCCTTGTTGCATTCGACATGATAAGGATGTAGATCAAAGGGAATTTATGAGCTGGTTCATTTTTTCACTTTAGGAATAAAAATGAATAATTTATAAAATGTTTCATTAGTATATCATTTTGGTCTAGTTTTGCAATATCGATATTATTTGACAATCTTGAAGTAGACCATTGAAAGCATCTTTCAACACCAAAAAGATCAGAAGCGGCAACCACATTGCTCCTAACATTTGGTTGAAAGAATAAGCCTCGATAGATTTTTTCGGCTGAAAGAGCAGCTATTCATATATAGTGCTTGTAGTGATTCTTCTACAGGGTTATTGAAGCATGAAAAGTAATAGGGCTTAAGGAAATCATAACTTTAGGCTTTCTTGTCTGTTTTCCTTAATCTCACAAAAACTTAGATTATTTCGTATCCCATATTCCAGTGGTTTCTTTCTTTATTCTTTCCCTAATTCAACTGCTCGTGTATTTTAGGTACTATGTAGTGTAAGCCATTTTTATTAATACGTTCGATTTAATTTACCTTTTCTTAGGCACATTTTTACTGTTGTCTTCTCTTCTTGACAGGTCATAGAACACAAGCCCTATGATCACAAAGCTGATGTCTTTAGTTTCGGAATCGTTCTCTGGGAACTGCTAACTGGAAAGGTAGTGTTAAGCATGTCGTAGCCATCATACTCTTAACAATTTTGCCTAACGGAAAGCTTTGGATATTACTTTCTCAGCTCCCTTATGAATACTTAACACCGCTGCAAGCCGCTGTAGGAGTTGTTCAAAAGGTTTGTGTTGTTGCAATCCAAAATAATTAATTTGATTTTCACACCATGGAAATTGCATTTTTGCAGATTCTTTCTATAAATTGAGTTGTAATGTTATTAATATTTTCACTCAGGGTTTGAGGCCGACTATCCCAAAACACACTCATCCTAAGCTTGCAGAGCTGCTTGAGAGATGCTGGCAGCAAGATCCGACACTTCGGCCTGACTTCTCAGAAATCCTTCCTATCCTTCAGAAAATCTCCAAGGAGGTATGTACTCGTTTGTATAAATACTCATTAAATTTTCCTAGCTCCTTTTTTATTTGTTACCTGTCAATTTGATTGTAGGTTGGTGATGAAGAGCACCGGCACAAGTCATCTGGTGGGTTTCTATCAGTTCTAAGACGGGGCCATTGACACTTAAAATTAGGACAGCCCGTTGTGTGCCTCTTCAATGGGTTATTTCTGAATTTGATAAGTTTGGTTATCACGCCTAAGGGGGTGTACAGATTTCTTTCAAGTTCTTTTGTTCATAATTTTTGAGTCGTAATTTGATCTTTCTCCCATGTTCTGGACTTTACCTTTTCTTGCAATTCTTTTTATGTACACTAATCAGGTAAAGTTTTTAGCTGTAGATCAGGCGCAAAGAAAACCTTTAGAAGTGAATGCATCGCTGATCTTCTTTATCCTTTCTCTGTTCTTTTTTTTCCCCCACTTGCACCGAAATAAAAGCTCCACTATTGAATGTAAAGGTAATTGTGCACTAAAGAATGAAATTATTAATCTTCTTATCGGTGGAGTTGGTATTATTTCTCGAGGAATTGCAAGCATTCTGTTGCTAGAAAATTGTTATGCATCATGATTGATTCAGAGCTGATGGCGCTTGAGGATGGTATGCCCTTACATTATTTCTGATGCATTGGTGCAAATCAGAATCGAATCGATTTCTGATTAAAAATAACTTCATTTTGTTTTGTTTCAGTTCAATCATGTATTATCATATCATATGGACAGTCTTTATCCTTTACTTACCACAAGATCAAGCACTAGCACAAGAAAAATCAAACAGTTCAAGAAAAACAGCCGATGAAATCTATGCAGGATACAGAACTGGCATATTCACAGAAATTATCCACAGGAAAATCAGCTAGTGCTGATTCCGAAAATTCAGAAATATTAGTAGCAAGCAACTGCATAGACCAAGTAGCGACCAGCCAACAACAAAAGTTTATATTGGCTGCAATGCAAGAAGCAGCATAAGAAGATGGTGTTGATTTGGTGAAGCTTGAGGTGTCAGCGTAAAAAACAGAGGGTGAGCTGATCAAGCTGGAAAGGCAAGCACCCAGCAGCAGTAAAAGATGAACATTGCAATAAACTCGTAAGCAGCAAGGAAAAGAAGTACGGTCAACCATTAGCAGAAGTCAGCAGCAATAAGAAATCAGAAGACAAAGGTAAGAGAATAGACAGCCAGGCAGAAGATTGCTTGATCTTGAAGGAGCAGCAGCCAGCATCAATTACAAAAATCAGAACCAAAAGAAGAAGCAAGCAGCAGCTGACTGATTACTGAAGGATGAAATATTAAATCATAGCCAAAGAAAGGAAATCATAAGTCTCTATCAGCAACAGCCAGCAACAATTCAAGTTTGAAATCTATACAGCAAGCAACGCCAAAGTGACCACTGAACAAAAACATCATGAATTCCTGCAACAATGATAAAAATGGAACAAAGACACACATACTTGTATTAAGTGTGGGCAGCCCTTGGAATAAGGCTTCTATGAAGCCTCTTCTCGGATTGCCATTCTGTTAAGGGTTATGTATGGCTGAGAGAGAGATTTGGTGAAGTTTAGGAGGCCGGGGTAAGTTCGCATCACACAGAGAACGTCATTGAGGCAGAAAGTGTTCGAGTGAAACATCTAGTCTCAAGTTATTGTAGCACTTAGACAAAATATAGTTGAAATTACTTCTGGTGAGGAACATTATGGACATAGATTGGGTTGGGAGCCGAACCACATAAACTCTTTTGTGTGCTTTCTAATTTGCCTGTTCTGTTTATTTCTTATATGTAAACTGTTCTATTGAGCTAAGTAGGAAACAACAACACACTATTTGCTTATTGTTTGGCGAAAACTTCTATATATATAGTTTTTAATAATACAACTTAATAAACCTGTCTCTTGAGTTGTCCTGCGGCGGAGCTCTAACAGTCTCGAATTATCAGCCAGAGTTGAGTTCAATTTCTCTTTTGGTTTAGTTGAGATTGTTTTAGCTTCATTAAATAAAATAAAAAACTTTGATGCAGGACTGGTTTAGATCATTGCTATGGGCCCTAGTTCTCACTAAAAGAAATGAACAATTGCTTTCTCTGAAACAATGAGGCTTCCTCAGTTGTAAGAAACACCAAAGTATATAAACACTTTTTAGTTAATATCCATGATGCACTTTATCTTTTCCTGTAACCTGCTGCAAAAGAAAGAACACCATTCCTTTATTCATCATCTCTTTAAATTCCTTTCACAGGATGTTCTTAGTTATTGTCTGCTATCTTTCACAAATTTGTTTGAGCAAAAGGAGAAATAGGGAATGATGGCAAGTGTAAAGGTTTTGGGTCAACCAGTATACACAGATGTTGCTAGAGTTCTTGCATGCCTGTTTGAAAAAAATGTTGAATTTCAACTTGTTCGTATGGACGCATTTAACAAAGATAATCACAAAATGCCTGAGTTCCTCAGGTTGCAGGCAAGTTCCATTCATCCATTGCATGAGCATATAATTTACATTGCTGAGGTCTAGAGTTTTCCGTTTCGACATTTGCAGGATCCCTCTGGGCAGGTTACGTTCAACCATGGAGACACCACACGCTACGGTAAGGCCACAATGGTTTCCCATTTTATCTGTGTTTCACATATCCATTATGTGCTATATACGCTCTGTGTGTATATAGATTCAAGGGATATATGCAAATACATATGCGAGACTTTTGCGGACCAAGGGAACAAGAAACTGCTAGGACCTGGAGCACTTGAGAAGGCATGCATCAAAAAATGGCTGCAAACAGAAGCCAAATACTTCAATCCTCCAAGCTCTGCTCTCATCTTTCACCTGGCCTTTGCGGAACCTATGGGCATGACGCCTGACACAGCAGTGATTGAGAAGAACGAGAAGAAGCTCAATGATGTACTTGATTATTATGAACAAAGGCTCCAACAGAGCAAGTTCTTGGCAGGCAATGAATTTAGTCTTGCAGACCTCTCGCACCTCCCAAATGCTCATTACTTGGTGAACAAGTCCAAGAGGGGCTACGCGATTTTTGCTAAGAGGAAGAATGTCTTTAGCTGGTGGAAGGAAATATCCGGCAGGCCATCTTGGAAGAAGGTAGTTCAGATTCAAAGCGAACAGTTAGGTCCCCTTGAGAAGTTTGCTGATGATCAGTAGAACATGGAGAATGCACTCTATTCTCTGAGCGTAATTTGTTGCCAATTTGAATATGTTTGAACTTGAAACAAGTTGTATGTGTTAAAATCTGAGTCATTCTATTATAAACAGGTTGTTGATTATTAACATGGATTCATGAGCAGTAGTTTTAACTTCCAAGTAGTGCTGCTCGCATAAGAAACCAATTCCATCTGATCAGAAAATAACAGCTAAGAAGCAGAGGATATAAATTGTAGTTGGAATAAAATTACTGAAAACTTTAGTTGGAAATCACATAATTGATGAACAAATCATGTGATCTGTTCAAATTTTTAATTCACAGAAAATTGTATGCAAATAACAACAAAAATAAGACTTGATTAATATTTAATTCTTCTTGGTGTACCATGTTTGTTGCAGGGTCCTGGCCTAGCTCTCACATTTCAAGATGGCATGGTCACTCTTACTGCTACGAAAATATTCACTATAGTAGTGAAGACATGCTCCCTTTATATATTTGCTAGTTAGTGTTGCAATTCAGTAAATGGTGCTTTGTTGAACAAATTAGTTATACAATTTGTTCTCCCTTTGTATTGCATGGTTGCAGATCAACAGAAATCTGCTGTATGGTGCTGAGAAGTATGCAGATTGATGGCTCCTCTAGGAAGTCTAAAGAACGATGCAATTTGCATATAAGCAATACTGAAACGGACGAAATTCGAATGTTCTTTGCTAAAAGATGCAACTGTTATCAATAATGTCATCAAATTTCAGCAATGATCTCACTGAATTGGAAACTAAAGAAACTTAAATGACTAGGAACGCCGGAATTTGAACCACCTCCGAGAAGCTTCATACTTATGCCAGTTAAAGTATATCATCTGAAGGAGCAAAGAGTTGACCTACCTGTTAATGACTTGGACCGTAGTTATCTTTTTCTTTTCCCTTTTACTTTTGTACGATTTTACCTAACGGAAAATCTTCTCAGATACAAAGGCCGTGTTTCTTTAGTGGTAAAACTCGGTTTTTCTGCCAAAAACGGAGTTCCAAACACTTTTTTTTGTTTAGTTTTTACTAAAAATTTCAACTTCCGTAACTCACTTTCAAATTTCATTTCCAACAATTATATTTTAAAATTAAAGTTTTCACTTTCAACCGTACTTCTAATAACAAATAAATATAAAACCTAAACTCATTTTTACGTAACTTATTTTCTGTACTCACTTCAACAAAAGTAAACGAGTCTAAAGAAAGACTTCAAATGTTTGAAGCCAAGGTTAAATTCCTTTGGTACAGATCCTTTTATACTTTTCTTTTCACTTTATCTTTAGCTGTTTATCTTTAGTTTGCTTGATGCATGAAGCTTAAACTGTTCCATATAAAATTATTAAGAAACTGAGAAAGAGAACAGGGAGACAAAGTACTCCGATATTACCTTGCTCTTCTGCAAACACTTGATCATGGCAGCAGTACCAGCAGTGAAGGTGTACTATGGAAAACCAATGCTTCCTGATGTATCAAGAGTGCTTGCTTGCCTCTATGAGAAGGATATCGAGTTCGAGCTTGTCGACATGTATAAAGGCCAGCACGTTCCTCCTGACTTCCTCAAGCTTCAGGTAAAATTCCACCAAAAAAATTCATGTAAGAAGCTGCAGGCAGGTTGTTAAACCATTTAACATGAAGAAGGTCAAGGACTTGTTAACTTCAATTTCCTCTTCTTGTGTGCAGGCCTCTGCTAGACTTCATATACCTGGGTTTGAAGATGGGACCACTAAACTATTCGGTAATGCTTATCCATTATTCGAATCTTTCAGAACTATGCTTATTCTCGTGAATTGCAACTAATGTACTCCTGAATTAGAGCTTACCTTGTTAGTTTCAATCCCGTTAACATTGGTGTTGAAATCTAATTTAGGAATAGTCTAATAATACCTGTTGTTTGCGGCTTCAGAGTCTAGGACAATTTGCCGATACGTTGCAGAGAAGTATGCAGATAGGGGAAACAGATACCTGCTGGGAAGTGATGTACTTGAGAGGGCATCCATTGAGCAATGGCTCAAGTCAGAGGAGAAAAACTTCGATCCCCCAAGCTCGGCACTGGTTTTTCATCTGGCTTTCCTACCTGAACCAAGTCAATCAGTGATTGATAGCAATGAGAGAAAACTTGCCATGGTGCTTGATGTTTATGAGCAAAGGCTAGCGGAAAGCAAGTTCCTGGCAGGGAATGAGTTTACGCTAGCCGATCTCTCCCATCTTCCTAACTCACATTACATTGCAAGTTCAAAGGAATGGAGCCATCTATTCGATTCAAGGGAGAATGTGAGCAGGTGGTGGAAGGAAATATCTGATAGAAATTCATGGAGGAAGGTGGTTGAGAAACAGAAGCAAATCAATGCACTTAAAGAAGAGGAGAAGAATGTTACTGGTAATGAAAATAAAGCTGCTTGCGCTACGTCTCCTCCACTGCAGCCACATAATGTTAAATGGGACTTTTATTACCGTCCTAAGGTAGCTTCACCTAAACCTCAGGCTTCTACTAAAACAACTCCACTTGAAAATGTTGCATCTGAAAATTTAAAATCTCAGGCTCCGCAGGCCAAGTCATCCAGCGATGGTGAGATTACTCCTTCGAACATTGATGATTCTTCTACAAACTCTGATGTAGTAGAAGGGAAACCTCAACAACTGACTACGCCTTTGAAGCAAACAAGTTCGACAAAGCCAGTTGAGCAGCAGCAGCAGCAGCAGCAGCAAAAATCAGGGTCTTCAAGTTCCAACAAACTGCCTGAGCCTTCAGCACCAATGACTCAGTTGAACTCACAAAACTTGCAAAGTAGAGGCGGTAATCTTCGAAAATATTCTGGTTCTCAACCAAAAAAGTCACCAAGCTCTACATCAAAAAGTGATCAATTCCCTTCTAACGGGCAACCTCCTCAAAACAACTGCACTGATAGAAATCGGCAAGCAGATAGTAGTGAAGTTAAACGAAAATCCTTACCTGATTTGGAAACTGCTCCTCAACCCCCAGCATCAGAAGGCCCAAAGTCACAATCTGCTGAATCAAAAACTGCTTTTGAAGATCAACAGACCGGTGACACTGTCAGCAAACTGGATCAGGAACCTACTAACCGAAAACTGGATACCGATAAAAAGCCAGATCAAAAGCCTACTGATGAAAGCTCAGCTAACGATAGGAAACCAGTTGAAAAACCTACCAATGCAAAAACAGATACTGGTCGCAAACAAGATCAAGTGCCTACTAATGAAAACTCAGATACTGATAAAAAGCCAGATCAAAAGCCTACTGATGAAAGCTCAGCTAATGATAGGAAACCAGATGAAAAACCTACCAATGCAAAAACAGATACTGGTCGCAAACAAGATCAAGTGCCTACTAATAAAAACTCAGATACTGATAAAAAGCCAGATCAAAAGCCTACTGACGAAAGCTCAGCTAATGATAGGAAACCAGATGAAAAACCTACCAATGCAAAAACAGATACTGGTCGCAAACAAGATCAAGTGCCTATTAATAAAAACTCAGATACCAATCAGAAACCAGATGAAAGGCGGAGTGGCACTGATGACAAATCAGCTGCCAATAGGAAAATGGACCAAAAGCCTATCGAAAACCAAGCTGAAGCCTACTCTCAGTTGAACTTATCTGCAACTTCTGTTGATCAGTCCACTCAAACTGAGAAGAAGTCTTCCAAAAGTGAAACTAGTCAAGAAAGTAGAGCAGCTTCTGGCGATCAACCCAAAAAGAATGCGTACCAGAAGCCAGAGGGAGATCAATCAGCAGAGCCACGAAAACCAAATGATGCAAGGAAAAGTGAAACAGCTCCTGATAGCTCTTCCTCCGTCAAGTCAGAAGACACTGATAAAAAATCCTCAGAACAAACACAGAATTCGTCTGATTCAAAGACTGCAGAGCAAGAGTGAAGTCAGCATCTGATTCCCATGCTGCAGGTACAAGCAGCTAGAGAACCTAGAAGCAGCTTTAAGTTCTACGTCTTATTTCGTCTAACATTCCAACCTCAGCTTCTGTTTTCGTGTCTTGTGAGTGTTTCTTTTCAAGAAACTTATCCAGAATGTACTCTTGATTATAATCACACCTTTTCTTACAATGTGTGCATTTGCAATTGCAGAAGACAGTTTGTGGCATAATTCATATGTTTTTTTCACTGTCCTGATATGTTTGACACTACAATTCACACCAAATACAAAGAATAGATGCAATGATTAGGATCTAGGAATTGAAGATAGGATGATTAAGTGTTGGCGCATTTTACACTTGCAAAAAAAAGAATGCAGATTGACAAAAGAATTCAGTTTCCTGGTGATGTTGGCGAAGTCTTCATGTGTACCAGCAACAGAACAAAATAAGAGAATAGAACAGAGAGGTCTTAACAAATGCAGACTAAGCAATACACTAACAAGCAGTTTCGGCAGACGATTTGAAAAAGGGACATGATGCAGATTTTATCTATTGCTCCCAACGTGAATGCTTCAGTCATTGGTCTTCATGCCTCCGCAGCCTGCAAGGTTCTCATGCCTTCAGTCCTCTGCAGCAGCTGTCTTGCACGGACCTTTACTTGTAACCTCATCATTGCCTGCATGCACCGCACTGCAATCCTTGCTTGCCTTCTCACACAGACACCTCTCACCACTGCTTGCAGCTTCACCAAGCTTTTCAACGCACGGAATGCTCGCCTTGCCTAGAGTGCCATAAATCATCATCATATTATTTGCAACATAAGGTGATTCTGCAGTTAAATTGTTGAATATGGATTTTATACAAGACACAATTTTATAATTGTAATCTTCGATACAAGCACGTACAATTAGCTATAACAATCAGGTTGGCTTCATACTACCGCTCTAAAAATAAGTAATATGCAATGCGTAACTGAATGACAAGTAATGACAAAGAATAGGTAGTAATGTGGAAAATATTTACCAGATGACCCCTGAAACATGACTGTATCTTGATGGCCGCAAGGTCTTCCAAAGAGAATCCTCGCCGGATAATCCACTTTCCATTTTTCTCAATGCTCGCATTAGGATCTGCGGCATCACAGAGAATGCCATTTTGCAGTCTAATTATCTCGGTGCTGTTATCAATTTCAACTGTAGCCTGACAGGAGGATCGAAGGAATACCCGGCGCACTACACTGAACCACCGGCGGTGCACAGCCATTTTTTCATCACCTTCCTTCTGGGAACTCCTGAAGAACAATTTCGCCATCATTTTGTTGAGTGAAGCAGAAGCGAAGGGAAGATCGTTTGAAGGAGACAAAGATGTGCTAGGCGTGAAACGGTTGAGCAAAATGAAAGCTAGAAGCTTTACTTGGCTTTTAGGACAGTTGGAACGTGTTGGGATGAATCCTTGGAGAAGATTGGCAGGCCTTTGGTTTGGAGGTTGAAGCTTTCAACAACAGCAACCATGTACATAAGCCAATGAACCATCAACATGATAAGCACCATGTAGTGTACACTTATGTCTTCACTAATCAAATATTACAAGTTTGACTTAGAATAATCAAATAATGGGCAACCAAATCGCTCTTGATTGCCATTAACAACAAAACAGAAAATTTTAACCTCTGAATATTGTTGTGAGAAAACTCTCTCCGTTGGTGTTTGGACAGCTTAATCTTCAAGCCAAATATGTAGATAACTAGGTCCCCTTTGCAAAAAGCACAAGGTTTTTCCCTTACGATCCTTCATCAGGAAAGGGCCAACAACATAGCCACTCCTTTACTGCCTTAGCCTTTGCAACAAACCTCCCACCATTCTTCCTGTCAATCTTCAATGGACTATCTAACCTAAACATCACTTCAGATACAAGCTGCTTCACTGGCGATTCCCCTCTCTTGCTGCTATGCTTACCGACTCCGCAAACGATGGAGACCTCTAGAGGAAAAGCTTTCTCTTCGTAGAACCTATCCCTTAGCTCATCCATCCACTGCAGAAGGATCAAATACGCTGAAGCACAATGTAACCCATGCAAGTCCAATTTCACCTCAGAAGAATACCATTGCATACATTCATCCAAAACTCCAAATTTCAATGACTGTGTAACCAGCAATGCTTCAGCAATCGATGAAGACGACAGGCTTCCTTCAATCTTCTCAACTAGCTGTTCAATTGATAGCGGAAGAGATTTCAGATCTGCCATCATGCCCATCAATGCTGGACATGAGTTCAGTACACAATTCAGTGTCCGGACTGAAGAATCAATACCCAAGGCTCTCATTTTACCAAGGTAAGATGCCATCTCAGATAGCTCCCCATGCTCCCCGTAACAAGACAAAACAATGTTGGCACAAACGGTGTCAATGGCAAAGCCGGATCTCTCCATAACTCCAATAACCCTTTTCATCTCACACAACAATCCCTTCTGTCCATAACACTGCACAACCAACCTAAACTCAAAAGCCGAAGGCTTCAATCCAACAACTTGCATTTCATCGAACATATTTTCTGCAGCTCTTGCCAACCCCATTGTACAGTACCCCTTTATCATCGATTCATACAGTTTCTTCGCAGCGAATCCACAACGTCTAGCAACCGCAAAACAATCCAACGCTTGCTGCTTCAGCCCAAGATTCGCAAGCGCTTCAATGAGTTCGCAGTAGAACAGAACGAGTTGTCGAGACGAAGACGTATGTCTTGAAACCGCGTCAGCGATCAATGCATCAGCTTCGTAGGAACAGTTTTGCTTCTTTAATACAGCAATAACACCAGCTGCGATTTTTGGGTTCCATTTGAACCAACTGGTTTCGCTAATTCTTTGATACATCTAGAAAGAACGAATCTTTAGTCTAGATTTCCATGAATCATGCATTATTTTGAATTAGGTTGACGGAAAGTTACAGGAAGAGCGAGGGGAGACGACATGGAGAGAAGTTGAGAGAGAGCGTGGAGAGCGGCGGCCTTGGAAGAAGCGGCGATGAACTTGCGAGCGGCGACGGAGGGGTCGCCGGAGGTAGCGTAGGAGGAGAGGAAGTGGTAAGTGCTTTTTCGAGCGCCGCCACCAGCACCGGGAGCTGCGGTGGCGCGAATGGTGAACGCCGGCAAGAGCGTTAACGTGCTAGCCATGTTTTCTGGAGTCCCTGCAAGTTCTCACTACCGGTTTGTGATAAGATACAATTTTAGCCCATAGACCTTAACGGTAGACAAGTTGGGCCTTTGTAGAAGCCCAGAACAGTTATTTTGCAAATCTGTGCCATAAAGGAACAGTTTCATAAAATTTGTCTCCTTATTTCATCGCTGTTCTGCAGATAGGTTGAAAACATATTTAGATTTCGATATTCCCTCAGAAATTAAAAAGAAGATTGTTTGATTAATTTTAAATTTGCTGACCTTAAATTCTAGCTTGGACAAAAATACTTGCTAACTCTTGCATTTGTAAAGTTTCGCTTCTCAAGATCAAATTTCTTGAGATATATGGATGAAATTTCTTGCGTTGTTCTTTACATCAATTGTAGCGACACAACTAAAGCTGAAGCTGTTTAGCAAGGTTGTACTCTTTAGTATAAGCGCTTATCAAGAAAGCAAGCTTCTGTTCAGAAATTTTTATTGCCATTTGATCTATTTTTACATGTAAACTAATAAATCTAAAGCTTCTGAAATTTGTAGCTGTTATTGATACATAGGGAGTCCAATTTGAGCCCATGCTGAATAACCACCAGCAATATCAATGACTCCATTAAAACCCTGCAAGTATAATTACCAACAAACTGTTACCAACTTATAAAGATGATTCATAATATTGATTCCAATGATCATGTTAGGTGAGTTGAATAATGAAATTAATACTTACAGCAGCTAAGAGATCAGCTGCAGCCATGAGTGATCTCTTCCCACTCTGGCATCCCTATCAAATGAATGAATGAATAAATGAATGTTTTTGGTAAGAAATGGAAATTCACTGAAGGGGAGCGGAGCTCACAATGATAATTTCATCGTCTTTCCAAAACACAGAAGCAACCTGCTCTACGAAGTTTGGGTTCAATGTCATCCCTATTAATCATGCCCAAAAACAGACCAACTAAGATTTCAAGAACAAGAAAATCTCTAGCTAGCAAGTGTTCAAAAAGTTTTGAAATAAATGAATGAGCAAAATTAAAGACTATTAATACCTGCTCCTGTTTTGAACATGTAAGGAATGTTAATGGCTCCTTCTACATGCCCAGTATTGAACTCGTCCTCTGTCCTGTAATATTATATAATACGTATAAGTGTACAACGGTGGAGAAATCAAAATGTTAAGAAGAAAAACGAATATTTGATCTTATGAAAATATTGATTTCTCACCTGACATCAAGATACAGGTGACCAGCAAGAAGTAGCTCATGAGCCAAGCGTACTGGCACCGATCTCGGCAATCCGACCACCATCTCCGGTCTTCTTTCCACAGCAACCGATCTAACACAAAAAAGAAAATCTTGAAACCGTTGCAATTTTCATGCAAATTAACTCCCACTATATAAAGAAAGATCAATATGCGTGCCTTCTCACGAAGCTCGGTAGTCGCCGGATATCTGCTCTGATCAGTTGCTTGGATGGTAGTCGTTGCAATGGAAGGCATGAAGAGGAACGAGTTCTGTCTGAGCTTTTTTTAATTGGAGAAGAGAGAAGAAGATTAGAACAGTTAACAGAAGAAGCCATTGTTGACGATCAGTTTCAATTCTTTCTTTGGTGTGTTTGTTCTTCTTTAGTGATCAAGAGGGAGGGAATAATAACGAACGATGAAGTTTGTAATTGGAACAACGAGGGAGGGGTGTTTTGTTTGCTTGCTTGCTTTTCGTGTGGTTTATATAAGTTGTTTCAAGAGAAAGAAAATAGCGAGACAAACACATGGCGATGTTTCCATGCAGATGAGTAGCTCGCTGAGTATGTAGTTATGTGTCTTCGAGGATGAGATAAACTTGAAGGCTTCCATATATCTGATTTCCGATTCATTTTTAATCCTGATTCTTTTGGTTTTTTTGAAGATTTTGCCGTGCAAACAAATACTCATTGGGTTTTTTCCCTTTCTTTTAAAATATATAGCAGGCCAATCATGTGGGGCTTTGTTTTTGTGGATAAGATAAGAAGGAGGCGTCAGTAGATTACTTCTGGGAATTGTTCTGCTATTGTAGTTATGATACAATCACAACAACCTATAGAATAATATTTTGGGGTATGTATGCTGTATTCAAAACTAAGAATAATACTTAACTATATATTCTATATTAACTCATTATGACTTTTTAAATTATATAAAAATAAGTTTTACGAAATTTTCTTTCTGACAGTGAGTTTTATGATTCAGTAAAAATAAATTTCGGAATGGTAATACATAAAAAATAAATTTTGTAGTTAAATTTTGATAAAAATAAACTTTAGTATTAAAGTAAAAATAAAATTTAGAATGATAAATTAAAATATATAAAATGGTGGAATTCTAAATCTAAAAAGAACAAGTAGAATTCTTTGACGTGGAAACATGCCCTTAGTATCCATCCCAAATCTGTATATTGGTTTCGTTAGTTCAGGTGGTACATGGAGTGCAATTTGAGGCTATAACTAGTTACATATACCAAAACTCACATATAAGCGTGTAGCAGAACTCGATAAGCCTACATAATTCCTCTTATAAACCTCAATTAGAGTACGTTCGTGAGTGCTCAAAGTAAGAAGTTTTTTTAGAATACAGTTTATTTGGAGCTTTTCGTAGATTGAGTTCAAATTTTTTTATCTAAAAAATAAAAATTAGACATATAAAAATTTTACTATTGTACTTTCTGAATTAAAATTTTTAAATTACTATAAAAATTTATTAAGAAATATAAATTTTTTTTTATTATAATGAAATGCAATACTATAAATACGGCCAAACAACTTCTTATCTAATTCATTAATTCTATATATGACCCCCATGTTTGAAAGAAGTTTAAATATCAACTTCAAAATGTGATTTTTTTGGAAGTTGAGATCTAATCCTAAATTTAATTAGTTGTAGAATCATAAACCCAAAATCTTATAATAGCGCAAGATTAGAACTTTATAAACAGTATCTTCAGAAATGCATCTTAACAGGAACGGATTACATATCTTTTTCTAGGGTTCAACTTTTATCTCATGCACCTTGGATGATAATTATGTCACATAGGGTAGAATGATGATACAAGCTTTTCTTTTAATTTATTGTTTGCACAATCTTTATAAATTAAACCTTCCAGTAAATCATGGTTACCAAGCAAAACGAAGTCTTAGCTGATGATGTAAATTCTTCTCTTACCGCTCTATATTTATAACTATAATCACATTACAGATGTCTTTTGAACAGGCACGTTATTCATTGATACTTGGGATCCACGCCTTACCAAGAACTTTTCGATCCGAGTGATTCAAGATGGTAAAAGTGCGCTTGGACTTCGAGTTCCATTTTAATTGGAGAATCAGCAAAACTGGCAATGTGATATTTCTATAAAGAATTTACAAGAGCAAAGCTAAATAGCCTAAGAACCAGTAGATCTTCTCCATCCTTAATTCCTTAGTATAATGGAGCATAAACATGATGTTACTGCAACTGAAGCGTAGGCAACATAATAGACACCTTAATTCCTTTCTAGCCCTTCTCCTGCATCCTTTCTTGCACTCAAGTTCCCAGCATATGACCACATTTCCAGATCACTGGAGACGAGCTTTCCTAATTTGCCATCCTGCTGTCCCCATGCGATGCCTTTGCTTAATGCTGGCTGTATCCGCCTAGGACTTCCAATAACAGGCGTAGAGGAACAAAAGGTCGGGGTTCCAAATGGTGAGGCATATGGACTGTTTTGTATGGAGAAGGGACTCGGTGAAATCCTCTTTTGTATGGGAAGACCACCAAGACCACCAGGATTAAACATAGACACCGACTCTGCAGCTGAAGATTTCCTAGTTGCATCATCGACATATATTAGGTCATCAATCCTTGCCATTATATTGAAAGCTAGACTTTCCATGACCCTTGAGTAACTCTCCAGGATCGATTGCCCAACATCCTGCAATATGTAAACGGAGTCAGTGATCCCTAGTAAGTGACGCAAATAGGGACCTACCAAGTAAGCTGAATTCAAAATTTCTCAAGGCGTTTCAATGACAAATGAAGAGACAATCTCGAATAGAATAACTATTCTCACTAAAGGACAACCCATATGTCCATCGACTTGCAATCATTTTCTTATTCAGATTGCTTCTCGTGCAGCATATGATTCCTTGAGATAAATAGCAGAGTCAATAGAATACCTTGTTGTACTGGATTTTATTCATATCCAGAACAGTCTGAGGAAGGCCAGGATACCGGATCCTTAAGCTCTGCAAGAGCCCTTCAGCACGCTGTGCAAGGAAATGGCTTCTTTCTGAATCACTGACAAGTTCCTTCACTTTCCCACTCCAAGACACCTTCTTTGTCTTTAAATGGTGCAAATTTCGCTTTTGGTCTTTCAGCCTCCAAACATGTATGGCAGCCTCGATCCTATTTGCGATTTCCAGAGTATGGTGCTCAGATGACAAGTCTAGGCAATCGAGTAGACATTCTGGAGAAAACTGGTCTGCTGTTAGATACCGGTAGATGATGTCGCCTAAGCAAGATTTTCCAGTCTGAATGAGCAGAGACGCAATCAATTTTAACAGTAAAACATTACAAACATGAGAATACAGAAGGGCATCAACATAAATAAACTGAATAAAGTTATCGACAATCACAAATTGCAAAAAAGAAGGTAAATATTTTGCTGAAGAGTGTTAGAGATGATAATATATAATCTTAATGCCTATACCTTCACACTAGATGAAATATGAACATATCAAAAGTTATTACCATAAACTAGGTGCAGATTACTAGTTGATAGCTAAGAAATACCAGACTCTAACCGATTGAATAGAGATGTGTACTGTAACAAGTTCTAGATGAGAATAATAAATTTAAATTGTTTTCAGAAAATATGAAAAAACTGATTAAGCAACAATAGATAAATTTGTTTCAAAGGTAATCCTTTGTGTCAATCATGGCAGTGAAAGGCAACATACATCAATATCAGAATCTTGTCTTTGAAACCATTACTGAAATATCCTGACAAGAAAGCATAATTGTTTGAGCAATCAATGTACACTATCACTCATAATAGGATAAAATTGCCAGTTGCAATGAGGTCTCAAACCACTGGTTCCGTTCTATAGCAGCACAATACATCTTTTACTGGAATGCAGCAAAGCAAAAGTGAAACTATTGGACTTTGTATAGACACTTGAATGAGAAATTACTCAATTGAAAGTTAGACACCAATTGTCATAGGGATGGCATTGTAATCTTCATTATCAGACTTACTAAAGTAGCTATCAGTAACTGGAAAGGCACTGTTAAGAAAGTTAAGAAATTTCTTATTGAGAAATTTCTCTTATCTCAATTGCTGGACAAAATTTACACCTTGGAAGTGTCAATTTTCTACTACGGAGCTCACAGTCCAAGTAAAGCATCCCCTTTTGCTTGCAATCTCCACAAAAGAAAACATGTAAATCAAATGCTCCCTAGATAAGAAAAGGAAATTGTGGAAACATGCTACAAGGAGGAGTCAACAGAAAGAACAATCTCAAAGGAGCCAATGCAGAGTATGTAATTTCACACAAAGAGGAATAGTGGAAAGCGAGAAAGACAAGAGCAATGGTTGCTGGATGCAAAGACACATCCCCATATGCTTATTCATCTATCATCCATCTGAAGATTATCTCCAGCAAGCCAAGTTTGCATCTAGGTCAAGATTGTCTCCACATACTAACAGTAACAAGAAAAGTAATTTAACTCCAAATAATACAAAAGATGTAACAGTTCAGCATATGCAAATCTTCGACATAGAATAACAATAGTACCAGTTAGTAATGTGAGGCAGAATCGATCAACAAGCCACATCTGTACCTTAGGTAATGTCTCCAAATAGGCATCAGGTATATCCATCTCAGTGAGCACCCCACTATTGATTGCCATTGTCGCCTTAAGGATCTGATTTGCACAATCTCTAGACTGCTGCAGATGCTTACGAGACTTCTCTGACAAGCCATTGGGTGGCACACGGGGGTACGGAAGCCACCACTTCTCTTCCTGCCTCAAAGAAGGCCGTCCAAATGATGATGGTGGGTGCATACCACCGCCCTCCTCTTCACGGTCAGCAACCAGGATCCCACGGTCAACATACCAAAATTCAGTGTCCTTGAACCCCTCAAGCATACCCAGGAGCATTGTGTCAAGCTTTTTTAGTGCAGGAAGGTTCATATATAGGTCTGAACGTGGACGTGAGACCATGACTTCGAACGTCCCACCACCAGGGAATTCCTGAACAGATGGGATGAGCTCCACAATGTAATCACTAACAGAAAGCAACCATTCCATCTCCCTTCGCCACATTGTCTTCTTCTGAAGTGCCAAGGGTTCCAGCCGCCATAGTTCCCCAAACACAGTGGCTAGTAAAATCCGATTTCCATATAAACTAATTAGTACAAACAAAAGCAATAAAGCAAACTACATATGCAGTGAGAAGCTTACTACCAGAGAGATTTGTAACGGCATTGGAGATGGCAAGAGCAGTACAGACACCTTTCCCGCCACCGGACATGTCCTCACCGAGTAAAAGCTTTGCGAATCTCTCCTTCATCAATTCCACTTCTACCCAAAGTAAAAATATAAGAAACAAGAAACATCAGCCATAGTTCAGAAATGAAACAAGAAAGAAGCTATTGAGGGGAAAACATTTTAATCTATCGAAATCACGGAAACAGAAACAGACTGAAAACGACAAAAGGATAAAAGAAGTTCAACTCCGAAACAAAGAATAGCAAGTTAAAACAACAAAGCAAGCACAGTTAGAATCCACAGAATAAATTAAACACTACTATTTCCACTAAAAAAATTATAAGAAATTACAAATAAAAGTAAACCGGTGAAGAAGACAGAGATGGAGAAAGAGAGAGCGAATTAACCGAAATTATCAGTAACAACAGGCTTCTCAAGCTTGGAATCGAAGAAGACAACGTCGCTAATGACTGAAGTAAGAGGTGAGTTAGAAGGTCCCGCTGCCGCGGCGCTGACGTCATCACCGGCGGTAGCGGCGACGGATATATAACGGCGGCGAGCCGAGTAGAAGTCGCTGCAACTATCGGAACCGCTGACGTCAGCGCTGGGACTGTAGCTTCCACACCTTTCTTCAGACAACTCGTCTTCCGATGACACACTCCCCATCGATCAACACAAATCCAAATCAACAACAACAACAAATCTCCCAGATCACCAATGCGTCCACAGATCTACAACAAAATGAAGTAGAAGAAAAAAAACTATAGATCTTTCAGTTCGGTTCCCATTGCCATATTTCAATCTCTACCTCGATCTCGCTATCTGTCTGTGATTAAGAAGAAGAAGCAAGTCAAGGTTGGTTCTTCGGAGGTAACAGAAAACCAAGCTTGGTTGAAAACACTGAAAAGTAGAAGAACAAGCGTTCGCTGTGTGTAGTGATGATGCTGCTTTGCTTTGCTTAGTACAACTATTGACAGAGAGAACCGCTTGCAGCAGAAAGAAAAAGCTAAAGAGAACCAAGTCACTGTAGACTCTTGTCGTCTTTTGCGGGGCCCACATAAGTATGTGTTAGCGTTATTGTTATTATTAGCAAATATTTAACAAAATGATGGTAGTTAATTATACATTTTATTCATTGAGCACTGCGTTTCTTTCACCGGAGATTTTGTTTTTGACGGTGATTGCTTTTGTTTATCAAAATTTTATTTTAATTTATAAATTTATAAATGTTTAATTTTTAAAACATATATATAATTTTATATACATATGTTATATTTTAAAAAATTAAAATAAGTTTTTTAAACAAACTTCGATTTGTAAGGACTTCTAAACGTGTACTAGGAGCGCAGGAACTAACATGGGAATACCACGCCCAATAAGCCTATTGGGCCGTCAATGGAATTATTATTTTGTGTAAATTAACGCTTAGATTTCCCAAATCATTCATTATTTGTGTGTAATTTCACGCTTAGTTTGACCGTTGCTTTCTATAAGACTATAAGAGAGCTTTCAATTTAATTTACTCTTGTAGTTACTACTTGCTACAACTTGCAAGAGAAGAAGAGAAAAAGACAGCGGAGTATACAAGGAATGAAGGAAATGAAGAACGGCGATTTTATTGCATAAGAATCAGGGGTGTTTTCGGGATACAATAATTAACTTTGTGAAATAAGTTAATATTAATGTATCATAGCTAAAGCTAATAATGGTTTTCGCTTAAATTACAAGGTTTTTTTTCTAATGTAGAACATAAAGATGTCAAACAACAAGTAATCAGCACATATGTGAAGCAAGAGAATCTTCTCTTTTGGATAGTCATTAATTGTGTTTGTTGGGTTATTAAATATTGAACAGTGGTCTAGTCTTTAGATTAGAACCCATAAAACAGTTTTGTTGCCTGATGCAACAACCAAAAACAGGAGTCTGCTTGCTATTATAAAATTCTGACCATTGGTTCAAGTTCTGTATCTAATAGTGTAGTGTACAATTGCATCAATATTGTAGCTTATAAGATGGGGGTGGGATAAACATAATTCCTTTTTAGAAACCCTTTCGAACACTCTCTATCCGATTTATGATCGAATAATCTCCAAATCAAATTTCTAATTTGAAGAATTATATATTAAAAATACATTGATAAAACTTCAACTCAATCGGATCATGACTCGATCTCTATACGATAGCTTGACTAAAATAACATAAATTTTTTTTAATATATATATATTATTTTTATTTTATCATTTTAATCAAACGATCAAATAAAAGTCAATTTATAGTCTAATTAAGTTAAAATTTTATTTCTAACTTATAGTCATTAATTTTTAATATTGAAAATTTGACTGAAAATCACTTCAATCAAAAAGAAAAAAGTAAGTGTTTGAATGTGCCCAAAATAGAATGCCCAAAAATATTGGAAACGACCTTGGGCCATCCAGCCACATCTCTGTGACAAGAGTTTCACCAGGGAATACATGCAAGAGAAAATGACCAAAAATGCTCTTCACAACTGTTGGCTCTGCATTGCAGAAGGACCTAATGATTGCTCTCACGGCAAACCCCAAAAGTACATAAACCATGCAAATGCTGGTCGAGTGAACCTACAAGCATACAAGTTAATATTTTAACTTTTTAAGTAGAAGACATAACTTGGATCATACAGGTACAAACTGCACTACTCAGCAAATAGTCATAATGTTAATTTTTTGAAGTCGCAAAACAGAATGAATACATAAATGTATATAAAGTGAATATTAATTAGTGATGAAGCACCGGTACAAAGAAAAGTAACAAGTAAGAAAGGAGCACATCACAAGGATGTTTTTTATGTATACATAACAGTTACTGATGCATCGCAAGCTTTGATTCTTCTTTCTTCGAAATGCTACAGAAGAACACATGCAAGAAATATACACAGCTAAAGTTATGCATACATAATGAGATTACATACCCTGCAATATTTGCAACCTCGGGATCAGAATGCAGAGGATTATAATCACCACATAGCCTGTACAGTAGTGCCTACAATATATAGTACCAAACATCACAACTCACAAGGTAAACTTGTAGGATTCACAGAGGATAAGAGCCATATTAATAATATGGTGAGAGAAGCAGTTTGAACATGAAGAGAAAACCTCACTAACAAAAGAAAAAAACTACAGAACGGTCAAATTTAAAGAGCACAAACTTTGTAGGACATATTTGGAACTTATCCATTGGCATAACAGTAACTTTGGACCTCAGACAAGCAGTGGTATTTTGTTTTTAAATTAGTTAGAAACAGAAACATTTGACAAACTGTCATGCAGGGAATGTCCAGAAAGGAAGTATCTCCATCCATGATTAACTAATCCTTTGAGGATTACATTAGCTAATCCCTTAAGATTTAGTTACTATTTTCGCAATAACTTGATGATTTCTGATTTGCATATGAGTGCTGCTTATTAAAAGAGATTTCACCTCAGACAAAAGTTGGTAGTCAGTGACACAAGGAAAGATTGACAAAGCATGAGTATGCCTCTTCCAATTATCTAATCACTTGTACTTTGACAATACAGAGTAGCCATCTCTCACAAGAAGATCACTAAAGGGGTGCGTATGGACTTTTTATCACTCTGCGTCACCTTAATATTCACAACTCAGAACCTTCGACCAGAGTGGGATTCTCAGTGTTAATCATTCCTAGTGTTCTCTGGCAATGCTTCATAGCTATACCTTTCAGTACCAACTTAAAAATCACACTCTACTAATGACCAGATTATATCTAAAAGAGCCTCAGTGGAGTTTTAAACATGTCAATGACTAAGGCTTCCACGTCGCATAAAATTAATGAGGCATGGAGGAGAAATGCCACATTAATTAGAGATACAAGATAAACATTAGATTGATTGCCTGTTTCAAGTATTTAATTTCTAGAGTTAAAATGAAAGTACCTTCACTGAAATAATTTAATGAGCACATCATGTTAATTAACAATGCCTATACTAGTTAATTATTATATTTGTTACTCAAGTCTTCATTACAGTTTCAGATATTCAAGTCAATATAGTCCCAATCAATTCATTCTAGATGCATTTACATTCCCAGCACAGACCAAAGAAATATAATAGGAAAATGATAACTTGGAACCAAGTCCATATCAAAACATGCCTGAGACTGTTGGGTTTGGTCCTCATAAACAACAGACAGCCTGTGTTTCGGAATAGTGACGCGAGAACCTGGTCAGATGGATAGTTTGAATATGAATATGCTCGGGAGGATTTTGAGAACCCTCCAGCACCTCGTAACTAGATGGTGTTCCTATAAAAATTGTTCACATGGTTCACCTTTATGTACTTCGCTCCAAAAACTCAAAAGAATACTCAGTTATCACTGACCGGGTCATGCACAAGGCTTCACCAGATTCTTCTATATAGCTTGTAGTTTCAAGTTCCACAATAGTTGCTTTACCTGTATGTATGTATATATAAAGAAAGAAAGAAAGATTCACCAATATAAAACTATGTTGTCCTAATTTTTCACACAGATGATTTCATATTCAACTCAAGAAACAGAAAAAGGAACTGATACGTTTTATTTGGAAATTGACATATTTATAGAGATATGAGTAAAGGGTCGCAGGCTTAAGAGGGATTGCAATTCCTTATAGATCGCAAGAACGAGGCTTACCTTTATCATGGAGCCCAGCAATCTTTACCTTATTTTGTACCTAAAAACCAAATGAAACGTTGCTGTTGTCAGAACTTGAGTGACTCTAGTATGAAGCACAGAAATGACAACTAACTTTAACAAACACACTACATAACTAAATTGTTGATATGTGAGTGCTGACGGTAATGTTGGTTCGAACGAGGTGATACATAAGATGAACAGAAGGCTAAATAAATCCAACAACTATTTAGAGATTATTAAACTGTCACCTAAACTTACAGAGCTATTTGTAGGAAAAGGTCTATATATCTCTATGTATTGTTGTCCATGCAGTAATAGACTTGGATCAAATCTGAAAGAAAATAGACTAGTAAATACACATAAAGAAACAACATAATCAGCTTCCTTCTGTTAAAAGGAAAATGTAATCACTGTAAATCAGGTACATCTCTCAGTCCAATGCCTTTATCAGTGAGAAAGGGAAATATAGTAGCAAATGTAGGTAAAACCTGCAGCATCGTCACTATTAGTAAAAGCTTTCACAGTATCACCAGCAGGAAAGCTTTAGCAACCAAACATATGTGTGCCTCCAATTATGGTCAAACCTAATTATACCACAAATATTAAGAGAATATTGGACACATATAAACAAATAACAAACACACATGCATATCTTGATCTAGATGTCAGTGTCATTTTAGGTTACCATAAGCATAGCTACTAGCTACAAAAATTTTCGCTAAACACATAACATGCCAAACTTGTCTCTATTACCTAAAAATGAATGCAGACAATATATTAGAGTCTAAGTTTTCATCATAGACCTACTTTCACAGAAGAGATGTGCATCTACTAAAATGCTAGACTATGACCATCTACTGTAAGGATCATACTCTATGTTCTTGCCAATCTGATAGTGAATTCCACTTCCTCTTACTTATTAGACTCCCAAAACTACAATATCATTTAAACTCCAAAAGACTGCAAATTCATCTTACTAGCTCATTCATAACTCAACATCAAGAGCGAACAAACTCAAATTCACTGAAGGCCAAAATCATCCATCAGTAGTACAACTTCTGATTTTCACAATAAATTTTCTAACTAACTAATTAATCGACATAGTAAGCTTCTCCAAGCAGAGATATAAGACCTGAACCGATTTCTGCCCGTCACGGTGGTAAACATACTTAGCTCTTGTTCATCCACAGGATCTCTTCCACGCTCCAATTCCAAGTGCGTACAGCGCAACATCTCTTCAATTCCACAATCACACGTATATACAATTACAAAATGTTAACAAAAATCTACAAATATGACTAAATTTATTTTGCGGACCTTTCAGAGTAAGAGAACGATTTCTGCCAACAAAAATTTAAATAAAAACAAACAACGAAAAAATCAGAAATTTAGTAGATTGAAGAAATTTGAAAGCAGAGATGGTATGCCATCAACAGAGGAATAAGACCTCAGGGAATTTGTGAGAGATAACGAGCTCTGGATCGATCGCCATGGCTGTAGTAACAACAACTGCAACGATGACAACAATTTTTGTATGAATTATTTGAACATTAAATGAAGAGAGACACCCAAAATTATTCGAAAAAGAACCGCAAAGCAGCACGGCATTGTGGGAGCCATCTTGTCAACATTCTAATGGGCCTTTTCATGGGCTTGACGTAATTAGGTCAGAGTCCAGAATATGGTACCAAGCTGTGGGGATCATTCGGTGATGCATGTTTCAAATATTTATAATTGAGTTATTCAAAATAAAAAATAAAAATAAAATTTATTAAAAAACGAGCTTAAAATAAATTTTGATTTTTATATTTTAATTATTTTTAAAAAGAAGTTGAAAGTAAGTTTAATTTTTATATTTTAATTATTTTTAAAAATAGATTTAGAGTGGAGAAAATAAATTTTGTTTCAAAAAATATGAAAATAAGAAATTAGAACTCAAGCGAAAGTGAAAATTCATGCGAACCTACAGTTTTGAATTCCTTTAAGCATTAAAACACGAAAACTTATATTAACTTCAATCTGACTAAAGAAATTGAAGTTTTCGTGAATTAAAACACGCCCAGGGATAAAAATACGTTTGCAACTTTGCATCCATCATTCAAAAAATTCAGCATCAGAATTTATTTTTTCTCAAAATTAAAAAAAGAAAAATGGCATCTGATTTATTTGAAAAATCAACCGAAATGGATCAAATATATCTATATCTATTCCTGGACTAACTGCTTGAAATTGATTGGAGTTGCAAACTGAAGTGATCCAGTGTAGAATGCAGCTGCAGCAATCTTAGATGTTGCATGAGAAGGATGCAATCTATCCCAGAACAAGTACTTGCTCCGGTGACCGCAGTACGTTGCGTTGGGTGTACACAAAGTTGCAGCATTAAACCTTCCGTTCCCGCAACATGCAGTCTTCACTTCTTTGAATCCTAGTGCTAAAGGGTTGGCAACAATGTTTGAGACAACAGTGTAAGAGCTCGCGATGGAGTACTTCATGTCTTTTAATTGTATTGCGAGATTCTGCAAGAGGGTCGCAACAGCACTGTTGAAAGTTAAACTTATTGTATTCAGTGGAGTGATGCAATCTCCGGTAGGGCTTAAGCTTCTCGCAAGCGGGCAGCAACCAACTGGTGGCACATCAATCACCGCAAACTTCCTCGCTCCAAGTTTGTGCAACGTCTGAGTTTCAACAATTCCCAATATCAGTCTTATAGTTTTCATTTTTTAACTAGTCATGCAAACCATGGATTTTACCTGAAGGTGTTGTGCGTAGTTGGAAATGATATTGGTGAGAAATGCTGATGTTTCATTTGCAGCAGGATTCGATGAGAAGAAGGCGAAAAGATCGTTACCGCCACTGCTGATGAGGAAGATCGATTTAGAAAGCAAATTATTTGCTTCCTTTTCGCCGGTTTTTGCAACAAGGTCTGATTTAAATGTTGCAAAAAGTTCCATCTGTTTTGCCATTGTAATGGTGTCTCCCTGCAGGTGAGGAAGCAATAATTGCAAATTAATACTAACACATTTATAAAGAGAAATTTTTCCCAAAGCTTACGATCGATTGGTTACCGTTGAATTGAGAATTCCTGATCCAGCAGAAGCAAAATTAACACCAATCTGTCCTCTGAAAATTTGATGATTTGTTTTAGTTTTGAGAGAGAGATACGGTGGTGGGCTTCTTCTGAATCCCATATGAGATGCTGAAACAATAAAAATTAGTCAAAAACAATTAAAAATCTTCACGAAAACAAGAACTCATATTAATTGCAGTATGTTAATTCTTGATATAATCACACAGCTATGATGTTGAAACATATATATGGCTACAAGTCAAAAGAGTAGTTAGTTTATCTTTCTTCAACAAACAAGCAAAAGTTATTGCTCATTTGCTCACACGTTTAAACAAAGCTTACGTTGAGGTAGAATGAAATAATTAATAAAAAGAAATGTTTACCAATGAAGTCGACGCCATTGTAGCCATTACTGAACCTTCCAGTAGGACTTGAACCAGGGAAGTCGATGCCATAATGCGGGTAATCGGCCTTGGCAGTTATACCGTTGAGATAGTTGTTGTTGCCAACATCAGCCGTTGAGTCTCCGAAAACGTAGATCGCGGGGACCTGAGGCTTATAGTTAGCAGCAGCATCTGAAAGAACAAGAAGGAAAGCAGTGGAGAAGATCAGAGTTAGAAGAGTAGTGGAGGAGACATAGTTGCATTCCATCGCTTATTTAGGAGTTGTAAGCTTTTGAAATGATAATATTTAGTTGATCAAGATGGTCAGATACATATAGAGCCTGCGATCATGGGTTTGCCACGTGGATAGTAAGAATATTTTCCAACTCTATTTTATTCTAATTTTTATTTCGTATTTCATAAAATTTTATAATATTCTATAAAATTTTATAGATTTTATAAATCATAAGATTTTGTTATTATATTTTTTAGATATATAAAGTAAAATTCATTTTTAAAAAAATTAAATATTCTTCTTTCAAAATTTTTTTTTAATAAATATTTTTAAACATCTTTTATATTATAATATATAACATTAAGGCGGAAGCAAAGGTCGGTGAACGGTGTGCATTCTCATGATTTAATATATGTCAGATTTGTGTATTAAATTAATGACTTTAATGACAATGTAATATTATAGGATCTTACACTGTTCATTACTTTGAAAAAAAAATAGTTTAACGAAACTTTGAAAAAAAAAAAGGAATAGGGAGATGATATCAAGGTTTCCTAGGAGTAACCTGGCCAGCAGCGGCCACAGGCGGCTCGATCGTTAAATATAAGATGTAGTTTGAACACCAAAATAAAATAGCAAGCATGCTAGAATAACAATTAATACCAAATTTATCAAAAGTCGTAAGCTGTATATAAAGTCTCCAAAAAAAAATATGCGACGTGTTTCATTAACTTTTTGAAGATTTAGAATCTCAGAGATAGCGCAAGAATAATTTTATATGCTTAAAACAAACGGGCAGTCTGAGTCATTGCTTCGCTCAGTTTCTTGGCTTCCTCATTTTTAAAAAAAAAAAATTAAGAAAAGAATATTAAGGTAAGTTTTTGTGGAGTTGTTGGAAGCAATTTGGAGTAGTTAATAACACTGCAACTGGTCTTTGAGAATTGACCGTATCCTCATGAAGAACGTTGAATTTCTTATCATTTGCAATCGTTGTTGACCAGTTGTTCTTTTAGATTCTGGTCAAGTTATTGGGTATTAAGAACGTTGTAGGCCACGAGGTTTCACTGTTTCTAAACCCCTTATAGCTGTGAAACACATGCTTCGGAAAAGGAATACTAATGAGCGGTGAGAAACTTCTGAATGATTTCGTAGTTGGTAAGAAACAAAAAATTTCTGTATGAAAAGTGTGCATGGTCTTTCTCTATTGGCGTTTCCAGTTTGCGTCGGAGTGATCTCTCAGCCAGCGACCAGCGTATCCTCAGTTGAATTCCTAGACTTATGAGGAACTCAGCAAGAAGGTTCTTTTCATCAATGAATTGAATATCAACCCTCTCCATGCAACTTGTCTAATAGGAGAAATTCATAATCCATGCCAATCACGTTTATTTTCTTAGTTGAAATGATTTTGTAGCATAATTGAAACGAGTCTCATTCAACACCTCCCACCAAAGAAAATCCTTTCACCTCCAGGACCCACGAAAGACATGTTATTGTTAATCCTCTTGACAAACACCTCCTCCCGCATCTCAATCAACACAAATACACAAATATCTATAAATCTTACCACCCCCACACGCACAGCCCACGTTGTTAATCCTCTACTACCGCCAAACTGACATGGATCTATTCCTTGTTACGAGAACTATGAGTCACACTACTTACAACACCTGCAGTATGCTGTGATAATAATGAGCCATATATTTCTGTACAAATTCTGTTTTTCACCTTCCTAACATATTGCAATAGACTTCCACTTCGTTTCGAAAAAGTGCAACATGATGATATTCATATCCAACACATTTCCTCCAATGTTTCAATTCGCTGATGCACTCACGAAGCCACTTTTCTCATCAACGATTACATGATCTTCCGGCCAAGATTGGCGTCCTTCCTAAGATCACCATCTTGAGAAGGCACAATAGGAGAATTCCATAATCCATGGCAATCATATTTATTTTCTTAGTTAAAATGATTCTGTGGCATAACTGAAAGAAAATATTATGCAGCAAAATTGTAGCAAGATTAGTGGTAGATTTCTTTTTTATCTTGCTCATATGTTGTATAACTACTGTAATCAGCATATCAATGAAATGAGGGAAAAACATTCTATTCTTCAATTACATCTTCCTCTCAAACTGTCATTAATCACCAAGTAAGAACCATCTATAGGTACTTCATCACATGACTAGTCCATTATCTAGCAATTATAGAGATACATCAGCAAAGAGAGGCCCCACCGAGCACGCTCTAGAAAAATAAGAACGTTGGGCAGGTGTAAAAAGACCAAGAATGATCTTCAACGAACTAATGCTCTATCCTCAAAAAAATGGGGTCACATCGAGCAACTGACTTGGTAGCAGAATTTAGCTAAACCAGATTTCACTTAAACATTTACAAAATTGCTTGCCAGCAGTGTTAGTCCATTGAGAGACCTGAGACACTAACAAGCTTTCTAACACTCTGGAAGTGCATCACATTCCGATATGAGAACTTAACATGAAAAAACTCAGGAAGCAATTGATGCAAACATTGAAATGAGGTGCAAACATGATCATCAGAATTATTTGATCCACACAAGTTATCCACGATGCAAATGTGCTTGACAAACCAGTTCCATTTCAAAGTTGACAGTAGTAAACTCCAGATAATTTATATAAGAAGTAAACTCCATACACTTTATATCTAAGTTTCAAATAGCTACCAACAGGAAGATAATCTTGAATAAGTCGTCCAGATACAGAGGTACGATTTGGGATAATGACTTCAAAGGTATAAGATGTGAATGCCAACGGTTCATGGTGCTTAGTCTGCCATATTTCCTGTTGTCCTACAAGTTTAATAAGGTTGTCTACAATTAATGGAGGAAAAGACTGATTATATTATTTTGAGTAAGGCATGAATACAGTAATAAAAAATGAATAATACTACCGGGATCCCTAGCATAAATTTTTTTTTTACATTTTCAATCCACCGTTCATGTACTATCATCTATCAAGAAGTCGAGCTTAGGCTAGGAGGTTCGCTGCAGAGTACCAGAAGACTATTCAATGGAAAAAAATATGTATGAAGCACACTATCACATATAAAGCATTTGCTAGTTTCTTACATAACACAGTGATTTTATTTATCAAGATTAATAGTCCAGAATAGATGCATGTCATGGAATGAAGCATTGTATAGAATCAGAAGTAAGTATGCAGCCTGTTGAACTATAAAAACTGAAAAGATAAGTCAGGATGAATATTGACAATGTTACTAGGGATAACCGTAAAATAAGAAGAGGGTGCCAATTGGGAGATGATTGAAAACACAGAACCTGAAATTCCAGTTGGCATTCAGACAAATAATACATTGAATAACAGAGCAATTGAGGAACAGCACGATTAACCTCAGCATGCCTTCTGATAATCTAGACAACGTACAAGCATTTGATGAGCCACAAACAGCCTAAAACATGTAGCCCATCTAAAAGTAGAGCCTACTAAATCAAGCTTCTCATAACATAGCCCATGTGAAAGTATTTGCTGAGCCACAAAGAGAACTAACGCCTACAGATGGCACTGAAGAATTGCCAAAATTTCTTAACAACCAAAAGGAGTATATGTCACAGTTGGCAGCCCAGATGATCTGTGACAATAATTGTGGATGATAATACTATATTCAAATCAATGTACTATACAAAAAACTCCACCAACAAGCTGAAGAATCTTAGGTCTTTCCCAAGACAGGTACTAGATTATCATGTTGATACACTTGATCCTTGAAGTAAATTTGCAGACATCATTGTTCTTTTCTATGCAATCTACAGGGTACACTAGTCTTCTAAGAACGTTACGCCTTCCTTTACTTTGATATGTGGTTATCTAATTCTGTACGCTTCAAATACTTTAACAAATATATCATCAAAATGGTATTATGTTAATGTACTGAACATATGATTAATATACATCGCTATCCACATGTCTTATGACTTGTATCACTGTTATTAGCATAAAATTTTTTGAATCACCAACTCTATGCAAAACGTTTACAGTTTGACCAGGAACAATAATCCCATCTCGATGTGCAATAAGTCATATCTCCCAGCTCCCAGGCTCCGATTCATTCGACTTTGCTGATAAAGTGTTCAGGAGTAGCATGAAAATTAATCTATCCTTCTACGGTTCACTCCGAGGTTACGAGAAGACCTTCCACGCATTTTGTTTCGCCTATAATAGCCACCACATATCATACAAAACCACAACATTGGTCATCACAAAACTAGCCAAGTTATCAGAAGACTTTTGCACTACATTCCACAATCTCGCCCTCAAAAATTCTTACCACATATGCTTAACTATTCAAGCAAAATTATCCAAAGACATTTCAACAAACACCTTAAGTGCATGCCACTAACCTCTTCCAATAGAACAAAGTTAGAGATGAGGGGAATACCTACAGATTGTTCTACTTTCCACTTTGATTCGGGAAGAACCGGCGAAGATGATCCGCAATAGCGCCAGACGGATCAGGCTCAGCACGGAGTGAATCCGTTAGAGCATTCGTGCGTTGAACGAGATCATCACGCTCTTGCCGGAGAAGAGAGTTATCGTTGATGAGGTCGTTGATTCGATACTTCTGCCCTAGTGATCGCATGCTCAGCATCAACACACCGGTCATCAAGAACAGCTGCACGAAGCTTTCTTTCCTCTTCATTGCGTTCGCCATAAAACCTAGTCGTGGTCTGCGGTTCACGTTATCGCCGTTGAAATGATCCGCCGTTGAAGCTCTCTCTCTCTCTCTCTCTCTCTCTCTCTCTTCAGTTCAGCGAGTGAATAACTGGACCGCCGTTATCGCCGTTAAAATGATACGCCGTTGAGAAAGAAAAATCAGCTTAAAAGCTTTGTCGAAGTAATATTTTTACATAAAAAGCCTCGACTATACAAAAAATTACACACCCTTCACAAAATACAGGCCGGCCCATTGATGTGAATAACTGGACCGCTTCATAATGGCTGGTCCATTAACAAACTATCTTACAACATACCGTATAGGAAAGAACAACTTTTTAGGCAGCAAAACTTGAATACTACATGAATTGCTGAAAAACAAGGAATCAGCCTAGTATACAGAAAAAATGAGGTCAGGGTAAGTGTCCACTAATACTGATCGCAAAATGCAAGGAAGTGATTTAGAAATCCAGAGCTCCTGACTGTTTCCTCGCCGATCTTGTTCGCTCTACTTCAGTACTTGAAATCTTGCCGTTCTTTCTTGGACCATGAGGGCCTTTGTCTCGCCCAATACCAAGCCTTGGTAAGCCTCTGTTTAGTCCGTCAAGCAACACACAGGCTTTGCAAAGTTTCTGAAAGTGCGATGGTCAATGATTTGTGAAAAACGAATAAACTATATTCCATTTGATTGAAGATACATGAATGTAGTACCTGACTTGAAATATAACCACACCGTTCGCATGATCCTTGCTCAGGCATTTTTGTAGATGTAGATATCCTAAAATTTTCACCAGATCTGATTATGTCAAGAATGGCCCTGGGCCTGCACTTAAGAAGTAGAGTTTCATGGTGCACTCATTAAGATAGTTGCATACTTAAAAAGATGCAATGCTTTGCAAATTCAAAAGGCAACACCTATGGAGCTATCCTAGTTCCACCAACCTTATCCTTTCCAAGTCCTTGATGAACTCACGAGCAAACCCACGGTATGCATTAGGAGAATAAATACCTGCACTCCAACATTATACCATCAAAGTTCAACACACTTGGATTTAGTAACCAATTCTTGATGATAAACTGAAGATTTTTCATGGCAGAATTTTACTGTTAATGAATAGCAATCAATAGAAGAACCTTACATTCAGTTGAGAAGTAGTCCAACTTCTTGAAATATGCATACGTAATACTTAGTCAAGGTCCCAAGGTTTTATATGATTCATTAGTTAGGAGTATAAGGAAATGCGAAATGTTATAATCAGTGGCAAGGATATATCACAATTTCTTTCTCATATGTATACTTAAAGGGCTTGCTCCTTGGAATTGGACCATCTTCACCTGTAGTTATGAGGGTACATCTACCCAACCTACAATGCCAAACAGTGGAAACATATACTTTACAAATTAAAAGTATGTACATAAGAAATATAAACAAGAATTTTCCGAAGCCAAATAAACTAATGAGCTGTAGGCCGAGCATGTAAAGTATTACCTTGCAATGTCACCACGTAAAATATTTAAGAGAACAGTCTCTGCAATGTCATCTGCATTGTGTCCAGTAACAATTTTGTCAGCTCCAATCAATGCAGCACCACGATCTAGAGCCTACATGATCAGGAGATATCATGGCTTGTATTTAAATTGTAAGATCTTTTGTGACAGTGCAAATTATAAATTACAAATTTACATAATTAATAAAGAATGATGAGGGGAACCATAAGGTACCAGCTCTTACTCATAAGACAAATGTATGAAAATGTAATACCTGACGACGAAAGACACCACAAAAGGTGCAGTTATTTTTCAGTCCTATCTGCTTCACTATTTCATCCATTGTCCAGCCATATAGGTCTTTGTATGAGACAATTTTGAGAGGCAAACCATACTGCATAACATAAAGGATAAAGATTCAACTTAAAAGAATCGCAGGAAATGGTATGAAAAAGTCACCTACACTTACTCATGCAAGTTTCATAAGATTCAAAGGAGGTCCAAGGAGATATAAGATATTACCTATTAAAGCTTGCAAAATATTTTCCTAGTCACATTTTCTTATATCTAATTCTTCTCAATCAATACAATATATCCCCTTCACGTAAATAATGAACATTGAACCTTTTCATTCTTTGCTGAAATGCTTATGCCCAACTTTGTCTAAAATCTTATACATAGTTATTCCAGTGCTCACCAGTAAAAGCCATACACTTAACCACGTGCAAGCAAGTCTCATTTCCTCGAAACTAGCTTGGAATTGGTAAACAAACCAACTTATTTGAACAAGAAAGACATAATCTAGTTTCTCAAATGAGATTCTATTATAGCATCTGTAGAAAAGAAGCCTCACAAAGTACGAACTGAGCTTATAAGTATCATACGACAACATATAGAATGAATGCAAAGTCATAACAAGTTCAAACAGCAAACACGTATATAGATCAAAGTACCTGAATTTCATTTCTTTTAACAGTCTCCAGTGAATCATCCCTATAACCAGTAATGCCTTCATCAACAGACAAAAGAAACAGATCTAGGCCATAATTATGGCGACGATTCAGTTCTGATAATACATAGGCAAGAACTGTAGAATCTGTATTCGAAATTGGAAGCAGAGAAGATTAGCTATCATGATGAATAACCCAAGTAATACAGTGTAATGCAACTTACGCTTAATGATTTTTGGTAAAAAAAAACTTACCTTTCCCTCCAGAAGCCCCAACAGCAATGCGTTCTCCTGGCTTGAACAAATGATTCTCTACTATTGCTTTATGAATCTCCTCCTCAAAGTCATTGTAAAAGCATTCCCTACATATCTATTAGGTGATACACATAAGCTCCAGCAAAACTTGTCAAAGTAATATCACAGAAGAACACCTTGACAAAACAAAACAATCCAAAACATCACAAGAACATAGAAATCACATAGCTACGAGCATAGGAAGAGAATCCAACTACTCTTATCAAGTATTGTTTGCTGGAACTTCAATTAACTATACCCAAAAGTTGAACACAAACAAGGCCAACAGAGCAATCTTTTGATAAAGGGGACACTACAAGACACAAAAATACCGTTAAATCAATTCCTATTAAGAAATTCGGTACTAGCACAAAGTTCAAATCTTTCAATCATGTTGTAATGACAGAATTACCACTTCTTACAATTCCTGGTTTCGAATTATCTTGTATCTCTCCTATAGAAAAACAAAAATACACTCATCATTGAAGCAGCAAAAAAAACTTGTTGGTGTGGTCCATTAGTAAATAACAAAAAGTAGAATACAAAAGCTGGGGGAAGGAACAAGTATGGAAAAAGCTACAAACTTGCTGAAGAGTTTTGGGTCGCTTGAGAGCAGCTTTCTTCTTGTTGCAGATTGAACAAAGACTGCTCGCCGATTTCTTCTGCTTCACGGTCGATTCCTTCTCTTCCATCGCCTTTCCTGAATCAGACCCAAGCAACCAACCGTTGGCCTGCAACTTCGTCGCTCGAGACTAATGAAAAAAGGAAGAATCACAAACGGGCCGAAATATGCCTTCTATATAGTTTCAAAGCCCATTAACAGCCCATACAGGATAAATAGCATTCCCGGTTCCCCGATTTCTCTCACCCGAGTCTGTCACATCAATCAATCTCTGTTTCTGAGCTCGCGGCCTACGAGCTCGAGAGAGAGAGAGAGAGAGAGAGAGAGAGAGTGGTGTGCAGATGAGCAAGGGCAAGATATTCAAGCTCGCGAAGGGATTTCGCGACGGGCGAAGGATGTATCAGGATCCGACAGAGAGTGGAGAAGGCGCTGCAGTACTCGTACCGTGACCGCGGACATGCTTGTCCTTTGGATCGAACGAATCAACGCGGGTTCACGAATCCAGGGGTAAGTAACTTCAACTAGTTTTGTCACGTTCCTATCTTGAAAGCGTTTGTTGGTTCTTTTAGCGCGAAATTTGTAACTTTGTTGATAAAATGAAAGCTTAAAAGGTGTTCGTTGAATTGTCTGGCAGAGAAGTAAAATGTGAATGCACTTAAAGTATCTGTACCACATTGAATGGAGCCCATAATGACTAGAAAAATATGATCTTGTTTGTTCTATTATCTCGACATAAAGAAAAAGTTATACTGAAGTGAAGCAGACAGCTTGGAAATGAGTCGTGCTTTTGGCTTGCCAACGATAAGGTGTAGTTTACACCTTTAGAATGAGTTTGACTCTGTTGTTGGATAGTTTGGTACATGTAACTTGAAATTAGTTGCTTACCAACCCATAGGAAATATTAATGCCTAGCAAGGTTACAAGATCTAGTCTTGGACTCATTTTTAATTCTTTTTGTTCTTTTATGATTGAAAATATGATATGATACTCATGGGCTATTTTTTTTCTTTTTATTTTTTTTTTGTTACTATTGGACATGGTAAACGTGTTGTTGTTGATGAACATGTGTTAAGCCTGTATGTATGAATCCTTGAATCGTGTTTTTTCTTATATGGAACAGTTGGAAAGTCTCCGTTCCTACCATGCAGGTATAGAAATCCTTGTAGGCCATTCTGGTCCATCTAAAACTGTGTATTCAGCGATCGAGGTATAATTGATTGTTAAAAGAACTCCAAGATTCTTTATTAATTGATTGTTAAAACAAAACTACAAGTTAGTTTATTGTATACCATAGCTTTCCACTTCTAAATCAGGCTTTGGTTTGAGGTAGTATACAGTTTCAGTCGAGTTAACTGGTTCGGAGAAGTTTTAGTAGCTTTTATGCAACACTAACCTTGGTATCCTTATTTCTAGTCTTTCTTGTTTAGGATTAGTGACTCCTTGAGTTGAATTGTCTAGATAGGAGTTCTATGGCTGAATGTGATGATTGGTTGTGTTGGTAGCTTAGTTGTTAAGAGGTTTCTTTTTGGGACTATGATGGATGTGTCTGAGCTCTTAACATATAGTTAATTTGACTGTACACTAACCCTCAATCTGGACAACACCTGAAGAGAATTTGACTACATTGTTCCTCTGGATTTGTTTTACTTTTATTGTTGGTTAGATTGAGTACATTAGCAAATGCTGCGTTGCTTGGAAAGCAAGGTGCATTCTGTAAGTTGCTCCTATAGGGATATGCACTAGTAATGGTTTTGGGAAAAAAAATCTGAATATGCCTAGTCTCATGGACGTTTTATTACTTTGGCAGCAATGTTCTTTTTTTTCCCCTCCTTTGTCCTGAAATCTGTAACAGTTGCTAGTTATCAATTTTGCCGTCTTACATTTTCATCATATGGCTGTTGAGATTCTCAAGCTAAGTTTGTAGAAGGTTTTCTGCAAGGGTTATATAATACTGGGCAATTATTTCGACTCAAATCAAGTCATCCTTACCCATCCTAACTATGTCTTATTTTCAGATGAACTATGCTAATTTTAAGCATGGGCTGATGAAGGAAAACATCCAGCTTAAAGGAAACTGTTGTGGGAGCTGTCAATGCACGATGCATACAGTTTCAAGGTGCTTGTTGACAGTTCTCGTATTTCATCTCCTGGAAACAAGGCCCCGAAGAAGGAAGGCTCAGCAATCCTTGCATAAGCTTATCATTCTCTTTCCTAGAACCACTGTTCAATTCAATACGAGTAAAATTGCTAATCTGTCTTGTGATTGTCAATCTGACTACTGTTTATCTTTTACTAACAGCGAAGCTATGTATGTACACGAAGATCTTTTAAAGATTCTCAAGCGTTCATGTTATAGAACAATGTATTCTTCTGTTTAGGTTTTGTGAATCTGCATTCTCACTAGTTCTTCTTGGTGGAATTTTGCAAACCCTCTTGGTTTGGTTCACATAGTTACTGTTCAATTCTGGGCCCTGAGGAACGAGCCGGGGTCCAATTTAAATAGAGCAGGCCGAAGTTGAATTATTTAAATTGAGATAAAGTTGGACTAATGAATTAATCATAGATTATGATGGATTACGGTCGCATTAGATTAATTTGACGTTTGGAAGTATTTTTCAAAAAATTTAGAACAAAAATATTTTTATTTTTTTAAAGATAAATTTTATTTTTATTTAAAAAAATTAATAAAATACTTAATAATAAAATTTTTATATAGAATTTTTTATATTTTTAAAATTTTATTTAAAATATCAAAATAAAAATAAAACTAAAATGGAGTGCAAAAGTAAAGTCTAATGTTCATAATATAAGTGAAATTAAGTGTGTGTGTGTGAAAAGTAAGCTGCTTCTCCATTGGATACGGATCAACGGTTGTCCACGTGCTTCTGGTTTTTCCGCGAGCAGCTGGGAGAAACAGAGAGAGCCTTCGGATTTGTTCCGAAAACGTCGAGCTGGAACAACTCTTCCTCTCCCGCAAAACTACTAACAGAAAACATTGCAATAACAAAGGTAAATTCTTCTTCTTTTTACGGCGTGCGATGCACAGAACCCGATGGCGTCAGCCGGACTCCGCGCCTTCGCTAGAGACGCACGCGAACGCTTCGCCGACCACTGCGCTTGCCTCTTTTCCCGTGAAACTCTTATCTAATTTTTTACTCAATTTGTTCCGGAGTTATTTATTTGTTTGTTTTGGTTGGTGATTGAAGTAGTACTGTGCTCGTTTCCTTCGTTTGCTTGGTTGCAGCAGCCAGATCTCCGGTGGCAGTGAAAGCAGCCGTGGTGCTGCTACACGCGATCTATATTGTGCCGTTGCTTGTTCTAGACAATGATTTTGTATGGAATTTGCGTCGGCATCCGTGGTATGTTTTTGCCTCTTTCGTTTTGGCATGTTTTGTAAATAGTTAGCATTTGTTATTGTTGGGATAATCAACACTTTTTTTGTCCTTCAAATATCAAAATTTTACTACGTGGAGAAAGAACCAATTTAGTATTTTAACTTAACTACATTTGTTATTGCTGGCATGTAATTCTCTGAATGACTATGGGTAAATAGTAAAAATGCAAATGTATGTGTAAGAGTAAAGCAGATATATTATTTGTAATTAGTAGTGAGCATCAAATTTATATTTTTGCCTCCTTGTTAGTGAAAGTAACAATCATTGTCAATCTTAACATTGATTTGAAAGAGCACTTACAAATTGTTATTTGTTAGACAGTGAACTTTATTTATGTCGTAGTTCCTTATTAGATTTGTTTCACAATCAGAGGTCTTTATGTGCAACCTAATCCACAGTTTCAAGTGCAAACTAAATGTACTATTTCTTTGTTTCTTATTTTTCAGGGTTAGTGCATTATATGCTCTCCTCTTAGTTGCTTGCTTGTTCCAATATTTCTACACTTCTGGCTCTTCTCCAGGGTATTTTCTTTACTCTCTTCTTTTGTGTTGGCTGGCATACCTGAAAATAGATTGAATAGATGTGATTTGTTCCCTCATTTTTTTATTTCATCCCATCTTCTGCATATCTGCTAGGTATGTGCTTGATGCAATGCGAGGAAGGAAGGAAACAAATGCTGCCTCTGTAAACTTCTCTAGGGATTTTATGTACGCCCCTTAATGATTTAAACTTGTGGCAATTGAGTGCATTTGTTTAACTATAACGGCATTTTGCTTCTAGCATTTTTATATTGGCTATGTTTTGCATGTTCTGGCGATCAAGAAAAGACAATCTGCTTCAAGAACTGGAAGCTTTAGATCTCTGGATACTGGTTTGCTTGAAAGAGGTCTTTCTCATGCGAATTCTTCATCATGGCTGAAGATAGTAATGGACTTGTACCCTCCTGGGTCATCTAGCAGGTATATCATCATTCCACATACCTCTTTCACTGCCAACACAATCTCTCTCTCTCTCTCTCTCTCTCAGCAGACACAAGCGAGCATACAAATCTTTCTTTCTGCATTTAGTTATTGATTTGTGGAGCCTTCTTCTATCATAGTTCTTCATTCAACTCAATTATCTTACTATAAACACTCCATATGTGAATGTGGCTTCCATCCGTATCTGTGCTGGACTTTGTTTGTGTATATGAGAATTGCAACTTTTATGGGATTATTGATGTGTAGTGCTTGTATGTGGTAATAGGTCTTTGCTCTAGAGTAAGATGTTCAAAAATTTTCTGCACAAGCATGACTTCATGATTTGTAAGTATAATAAGAAGGCACGCATTTTGCCAACCATTTATGTAGCATTAATGAAGGAAAATATTCTCTTGTTTATCTTACTAATTCATAATGGATTCAAGTGCTATCCTTGTGTTGTATGTTCAACTTATTTCCTTGTGGTTTTGTTAATTTCTTCTCTTTCTTTTTCTCCTCTTTGCAGAAATTGGACTTGTAGTTATTGTAATATCATCCAGGTAATGAGTCCTTGCTGCTCCTTTTGAGACGCATTGAGAAGGTCTTTATCAGTAGCAGCATGAACTTTTGGTGGTATATTTAAAATAATAAAGAGAAAAGTTGCCCGTAACTGTGTAATGCACTTTTAGTTCAAGAGTTAAATCGGCCAACTAAAACTAGGTCAATTTTTTTTGGTTGAATTTGGACGTAATCTACGTGCAAAAAGTGCTTATTCTCAAGTCAAGCTTATAATTTTATTTATCAGTAGTAGTACTTATATGCAACTATTGATCTGACAATTATAGCTTGATATATTTTTAATCATGTAGTACTAACTGTAAATTTTCGCTGCAGCCACCACGCTCACGGCATTGTCATGATTGTGACAAGTGTGTGCTCCGGTTTGATCATCATTGTGTGTGGCTTGGGACTTGCATTGGCATTCAGAACCATTGTCGGTTTTGGTGAGTTCAGAAGTCTTGATCTTTCCTAGTTTTATTTTAGAATGTTTAGGTGGACGTAAAGTTGTATTTTGAGGTATTCGCAAATTGGAATTTAGCATCCTTTAGATGAAGGCCTGCAGTTATGGTGTACTTGAGCTGATTAGTAGTCTTCAGAATTATCTCGCTTCATAGTGTAAGCTGAATATATTATTTTGAATAAATACATATGAGATCAAAGGGAGTCCTTAAGGTCCCTTTTTGACCTATTACCTCTGACAACCAGCTTTAGTTTTAAACATGTGCCCTTGGCTAAGATATATGATATGACATGCTAGGCTGTAGGCCCAGATTTATGAGCTCATCAACAACCCTAGATGCGTATACAGAACATAAGTTCTGATCTTTCCTTGTACTGGAAGGTATGGTTGCCAGCAACTTCCATAGATGGATATTATGAGCCTAGGGAAGTGGGTTCTACAAGGGATTGATGGATGAATAAGGTGGTTATGGCAGGACATAGAAAGGATTTTAGAGGTGACTTGTATGATATATGTGTTACAAATTAGATGTGTTTAATTGTATTGCGCTGAGGAAGGATTGGATTGATTGCAACTTTTTTTAGCAGACAAATAACAGTTATTTGCTTCTTCTTTTAGTTGATTTAACATGTGATTAGGGATGTTATAACTCCAGAGCGTATTTCTCGACCAGTTGTTTCCTTGTATCTTCTATGAGTTCAACATATTTTAGTTGTTCATAATGCATAAATCATGATGGCTTTGGCTTTTATGTAGATTTTTCTTGGTTGATAAAACTCCTGTTGTAGGTGGTATATTTTTGAAGAATCAATTCTTGGCACATGGACTATTGTATACTATTTTACTTTCCTGCGGTCGGACAACGACAAAGAATGGTATGTTTCTGTTATAGAATGTTTCTTTTCTTTTATCTTATTTCCTGGTATTCCGAATCTATGTACTTGATATTGGATTGTCAGTCATTCTGAAATAAACTAGAATGTAATTGTGGTAGCTTACCAGCAATTGCTGCTGCATTTGGACTGTGTTCTCAGGTGGCAGGATGTGATTGCACTGTTCTTGTTGGCAACCTTATTATTATGTGTCGTCTTTTTGCTCCTGTTACTCCTTTTCCATAGGTGAGTTTCATTTTCTATATATTGTAATCATTGAATCATTAGCCATAAATCCATTTCTAGGACTTCGGCACACCCTTCACTGATATATGCATGACTGGGGTCAAGCTGCAGCTGCTACTCATCCAGTTTACTTCGTTTGCTCTTGTAAAAACCAGTTCTGGATCATTGATAATGAGATTTTCTATTTTACAGGAAAGACCATCAACCTATTCCCTTCTGGAACACACTATACTAACCAAATTCAACCTGGTTGCCCTTGTTTCTTTGTTTTTTATAATAAAAAAACTAAATTAATCTGATCATATGATTAGTTATTCTTTTAATGATGCAACAGATGTTCTGCAAGTGTGTAATATACTTCAGCTAGTTATGTAAGCCTTGTCAAGTTTGATGATACTTAATGACGTGGTTGGAATTTATAGTGATGTATTGCAAGTGCAAGTTATCTAGTCTAACAATGGTTTCATTAGGGAAAGGACTCTTCTAGATAACAAGCTAGGTCTAGTATAAAATGCTATGCGTGGCCCCTTTGACAGGGTAAAGGTACCAATGCCAGATGCATGCAACACCTGAAGCATCATATGCAACTAGGAAAACCTGACTCCCAAAGTTACAAAAATCTCAAACAACATGGTCATTTGGTTTACTTAGGTATGAACATTAGGACTTCTAATGAAAATAGCATATTATTCCTAGCACGTAGCTTGTCTATGCTTTCATTGAACTAATTTGTCAAAAAGTTTCAGCTATTGTGACTATAAAAAAAGCAAATTCTAACTTTATAGGGGATATCCTATCTCTTTTCAGAGTGTGGATGGCGATAACATGCAAAATGCAAATAGACTCAGCACCTTGCAGATGTCAATTTTTAATTGTTTTAGTACATTATTTTTTAACATATTCTGCGTCGAACTTTTTATTTACTCCTGTACTTTGATTCTAATGAGCTTTATTCTTACTTTTCTTTAGCTATCTGGCACTAACTAATCAAACAACTTATGAACTTGTGAGGCGACGCCGCATCTTATATCTTAGGTATGGTAATTACATTGTTTAAAGCTATACTGCAAATAATATCTTTGGTGGGTGATACCTATAAAATCCTTACTACTGATTTACAGAGGTCTCTCTCCAAGGGTATGCCCCTTTAGTAAAGGCATTTGTAGAAATTTATATGCATTTTGCTGTGCTCCCAAGAGTGTACATGCATTAGAAGGCGTTCCCACAATGGAGGAGCTGGAGGCAATAGCTAGACCATACACCTGCATTGACTTATTAACCTGCCGCTGTTGCTGACGTATATACTTTTTCTCCCAAGGAATCGGGTTTTTTATTTGTGTATTTATCTTGTTTGGTCATGTTTTAGCAAGGAAAATCCCTCAATGATCGTCCTGATATAGGATTAGGTTGGTTTCATTCTTTACCTCTTCGAACAGTTACTACGCCTGCTGTATTTTTTCAAACTGGTGTACTCCGTTCATTTTTCCATCTTCTAAATGAGGCCGGTTTCTAAGAATTCGACAGATATGCGTTGAATCGTATATAGTTCCACTCTGCTGTGTGGCATCAGTAAAAGAGTCTGATAATATATACGAATATTATAGAACTGTATTCCCTCTTTTGTATTCGTTCAGGAGTGAAATTCTTTATGTCAAATTTCTTCATCAGCCATCTTTCCAGATGTTTGATCTCAAAAAAGCTGATCAAATGTTGAGAGCACGGACTTCTGTTACAACTCTTGCCCATTTTTTACTAGTATTTAACTTCTTAGAATCTGTTATAATTTTTTTCTTCGGATCTGGTTTGGATGCCAAGATAATTAAAAAAAAGTAGAAAAACAATAAAATAATAAAGAATAAACTAATAGAATGTTAGAGTAATTTCAAACAATCTCTTAAAAGAGTTGCTCAATAATGCTAAATTTGTCATTTACCGGGCCTATTTTACAAATTCAAAGTCTTCAGCCCCAAATCCAGACTAGAATTTTTATTTTTAAATAAAGTTTATTTTTTAAAAACTTCTCGACCGGCTTTTAACCTCACCGGTCTTTCTCGTTCCAAGCCGAGCTCTGCCGTCGTTCAAACAATCCACTCCATCCCATATTAATTCTATTCAATTCAAGATTTTCAGGAAACGAAATCGAACGACATCAGGATTATCGCCACTAAATTTCCGATGTTGGATTTCAACAATCTCTGTTATATACTTGGTTGATTGAATGAATTAGGATTTTAGGGATAAGGGAGAGATGCTAACGCGTTCGAACTTGGCGGATCAGTTGCGGGAGTACCAGATCCGTTCGAAGCATGAGTGGGCTTCTCTCGCCTTCTTCTCGTCTACATCCACGCCTACTTCCTCCAGCAGGTGATTTGTTACTCCCAACTGGATCCCTGTCTTTGCTTTGATTGATTATGGAATTTATTTTGAATTTGCATTCTTGTGTGAAAATCTGTTGTTCTCGTTGTGTTATGTGATCTGAAAGCATGGTACATGTGGTATTTTTCTTATTTTTGGTGAAGATGGTATCTAAGCATAGGTTGCAGTTTAGTGGATGTATCAGTAGCGTGTGATTTGGCTTTTGAGTTAAGATGGGATATGAATTACCATGCCACATTGAACTGTGTGCGTGGATGCTTACTCTATATTATAGATGTTTAGACATGATTTGCACGAGTATAAAGCATCTATTTTTTGGTGCAAATCACTAGGTTTCGAATAGGAATGCAGGTTTGGATGTTCGGAGTCTACAGTGTTTGAATAAAAATAGTCTCCAAGAACAAGGTGCAGTTATATGGAAATAATTGACAGTAAACTAAAAATGCATGCAAGAAATATGTACAAGCAGAGCACAATGATTTTCATGAAAACTCAAATTGTGGGGAAAAAACTCTGGGGACAAATGATCATCTTCTCTTCATCAATCATAGAGGTTCGCCATAAGTTTCACGGAGCACATATGCACATAAGGATTGTAATACAGGGCTTCAACAACTTCAATATATTACAATTTACAAGATCATTCATTGACAGATTTCATTTAATCATGGAGATAATAAGTTATTGAATTGTGGTTGAAATACTCACAATCTGACTCCTATTCTTCTACTTGTTTCTTCTTTTTCTCTCTTCTCAGGTTGCTGCCACTAGTCTTCTCTACTTCATCCCGCTAAAAAATTATTTGTTAGTGGTGGTTTCTGTTTCTCCCTCACTTCAATATAACAGATTAGACCTTAATATGAGGACATGTTTTGGCCCAAAAGAGCTCCATACCCAACTTCCTGTCTAAATTCTATTACTTTTGACTTTCAGTTTTATTGTGTGGAGATGCTTTGAAAGCAAGTCATCTCAAATTTTGAGTATGCATGCCATTGATAGCAATGCCATATACGTAAATAGGTTATTATTCATGTAGAAAGTTTTGCAAATGGAATTAAGGGATGATAGAACCTCAGGCAGATGGTAAAAGGGACACTAATTATGTTCTACATTGGGTTCACCTTATCAAACTATGAATATTTTAACCTACAATGTCATTTACTCAATCCATCCAAGCCTCTGAAGTCCGTTCTTTTTTGTTGTAATTTACTGGTGTTGACTTCTTGGGATTACCATGTTTTTGTGGCATTTATGGTGAATACGCTTGTTTCAGTGGTCGAGTGATTTACTTTTTCTTATCCATTTTATCAAGCTATGAAGATTTTTAACCTACAAAGTACAGTTACTCAATCCGTCCAAGCCCTCTTAAGTTCGTTCCTTTTTTGGTTGACCTCTTGGATTTCCATTTTTTTATGTCATTTATGGCGAATACGCTTCTTTGAGTGGTAGAGTCAATAGTTTTTTAAATCCATTACTTACAATGGTGGAGATCTTTGAAGTGGTCTCTGGTTTTTTATTCTTTCTCTCCGCTAGAGGGTTCACTTTCACAATTTGCTTGTGGTCGTATTGTGCTTGTTGCTTGATTTCCCTCACATTGCCTAGCTGGAATTTTATGGAGTAGTGGGATTATTCCTCATTCTATATTAAAGTTGATAATATTCGTCTTTGTACTCAGCTCATCAATTTAAGCTAGTTCATTTTCTTAGTTCAACTGGATGTATTAGGCTGCCCAGAGTGGTCCAGGAAGCAGTTGCTTGTTCTCTGATGAACAAATTCCCATAACTAGGATATGGCTATATCTTCTTCCAGCTACATCTCTCGAATGTGCAGATTTGAAGTATGTAGTTTACTAATAATTGCAATGCTATTGAAACTTGTTTCTCTTCTTGAAGTCCTTCATAAGTTTCTTTCACTTTCATCTTCAGGAACCCTATGAAGTATTCTTGTTACTGTTGTGTTACTGCCCCATTAAATGCAATACGCCATGACTACTTGCATGTTCACATGACTCACTTTTGCAACTAGCCTTAGCATCAGAAATTTCAGTACTTTGTGTTTTGATGCTTTCAAAGTCATGACTTGTATATATTTTTTCTTATCTCATCTGATGACTTGTAAATTAATATAATGTGTAGTTTTTCTTTTTGTAGTCAATCTGCTGTACTTTTTTCCTTTGGTTTTTGATAGAGCTATGATCTGCACACTTTAATTCTCTGGTTACATGGACGCAGGGTTGACGTGGCATCTGTAATATGGGAGCTCTTGATTTTTGCCTTTCTTGTGCTTGCAGCAATTTCGTTGTATTTTAGGTATATGCGGCTTGCCTTTATCTTAGTCTGTGCTGCAACACTGTTTCTAGTGTGCATGAAAATAACAAAACATGTGAGGAAAAATAGGAAAAACAAGCGAAGAATGCTCCTTCCCCTATCAATGTAACATCTTTTCCGAGGCCACTTCATTGCTTATGCCACTGACTTATTTGCATGCGTTGCTCGATGACAAATTTTACACTTGGCCGACCACAGTGTTTTGTGTATATTTTTGGGTAAAGTTGTATTTAATGTGATAATTTCTGATGATATCTGTTTATGGTATGACAAATATGTGGTGTGTATGTCATTCATTCAAGCGGCAGATGAAGATGTGAGAAGCTGTTCTAAGTTGAGACGGCGTTCTCTATCATCATGTTACTGCCAGAAGAATTATCTGAATTTCTTTTTTGGTAGTTTTTCTAATATATGTGCTGGTGCAAGTTCCTTTAATGCAGCAAAGCTGTGTGGGACTTTTCGACGTCACTCTTATATCTATAAGAACTACACTTTATTTATGTCAGATTAATTGGTAGTGCTGTTATCTTCAGTGTTGATGTTTTCTGGTGGTATCTCTATACTCCTTTTTCTTTTCGCGCTGCCTGGCTATGATATGCAGTTTCTGCGTTGGACCCGTTAAGATGCATTTTAATCCGTAGAAAGTAAGTTTTGTGAAATCGAGTTTAGTCAAAATTAAATAAAAATTAAAAAGAGTTTAAAATAAAATATAAAACATAAATTAAATTTAAATTTTGACGAAAAAATTGTGTCATTCTGTGTAATTAAAATTGAGGTTTGGAGTGTTTATTAAAAAGAAAATTTATTTAAAAAAATATTTTAATTTTTTTAAAAAATAAATTCTATTTATTTGATTTTAAAAATAATAAGATTATTAATAATTATGACGTGATTTTGTTATATTTTTTAATTTAAAATAAATTTTATAAAATATTATAAATATTTTATTAAAAAATATAAAATAAAAACTAAAAATAAATGATAAATTTTCTCAAACATTCACATAATCTAAAGCCTTCTGACGATAACTCGAAGAATTGAACGTATCGGTTCCAGCAGCCGCTGTGTATGAAGGTAGCAGGTGGATCAATAATTTTCAGCTGAAAAAGTTTCTAGGAAAAGTACATCTAAATATACTTAAGAAAATTGATCTACATAGTCTTTCAAATAACATGAACATAAAAAATAACCTCTAAATGTTTGACCACTAAATATAAAGCTAGTCTTACATTTGTTGTTATATACAAATCATATTATATTTATTTTTAGTTTCTTTGTGCACGAAAAGAAGAAAATTGGACAAAAGATTTAAAGAACTTTAGTACGCAGAATTTAAGAACGCGATCGGGCAATGCCCTTTTAAATTCTAATTAGAAAAAAACGCGCTTTATATTATTATTATTATATTGGTTGATAATTATCTGAGAGAAACCGTTCTTCACTGAAAATTCTTCGAAGATTAGAGCGGAGATACGCAGGTGAATCTCGTTCGCAGTAATTTGGTAGCTTCTGTTTTTACTCTATTCTCTTCTTTGTTTTACTGCTGCGTAGAGTTTAGGCAATCCTCTTTTCATCTCTATTAACTTTTGATGTTATGAGATTCGAGAGAGAGTGGAAAAGTGTACCTCTTGAATTTTTTTCTTTTTTGTGGATTTGTTTTTTCTTTTTACTGGATTCTAAACTGTGTGGTGGTTAAACTGAAGTGAAGATTAACAGAGAGCTTTGTCAAAAAATTTGACTTCGATTCGATTCTATTAGACAATCAAAGGGAATACATTTTTACAGTTTTGAAACAAATAGGAAAAGAAAATTAAATGTCTTATCTAGAATCCATGGAGAAGCTGGTTTTCATGAACTTGCGTTTGTGAAATTAATGATGGCATCGATGAGATGCATCGGTAACTAGTCATGGATGTGAGTAAGGCGTTCTTCACCTCCCTGGAAGCTCTGTTGTTTAGCAAGGAGATAATGTAGTTCAAACAAGCTGAATCACACGGCAACCTAATAGGGCCACAGTTCGGCAATCCATACTCTTCTTCTGACATTGCGAAGAGTTCCCTGAAGATGTTGTCGGTTAGGTATGCTAAGGGGATCATGAAGCGGCATCCGTCATTGGCATACACGTAGAGATGGCCTCTTCTGGCAATGTTGGAAGTGCTGGTCTCTGAAGAGTTGCTGCTTGCTGCAATTCTTCTTCTTCCGAAGGCAGCTTTCTTCTGCCACTTTTTGGCCATTGCAATTATCTTCTTTGTGCTCAACATGGCTTGATTATCTGGAGACTTGAAAATTGAAATGCTTTTGGGGTTAGGGAGATGAAATTTGTGGTTTTCTGTTGAAGTGCTTATGCTATGGTTGTAGTTATGTGCAGTACAAGGCAATGGCAGATGCATATATAGAAAGGAATAAGGGAGACAGACTGATATGTCAACTGGAGTTTTGTCGATATACGAGAGCAAAACCATGTGATGAGTAGGTTGGCAAACGCCCCTGGATTTGGGTGTTGGGTAGTTGGTTGGTGATTAGATTTGCGGCCACTCTACTATGCCAAAAATGCATTATAACAGAAGTTATGCTAGGCTGATTCATGGATAGTGGTCGAGTTGCTTAAATCCCATTTGCATTTTAACAGCTGGAATAGATCTCCAGCACTGCATGTGCATGATTGGCTAACGTATGTGCCCACATCCAGGGACCAGGTGATTATAATACTTGTTGATCTACTTTCATCTTGGATATGAAGTATAAGAGCTTGTTTCGTTGAGAAAAGGTAAATTTTATTAGAACTGAAAAGGTAGTCCTGAAAACTGACTTTAGAGATTATAGATAGTAGTCTATTCTGAGACTTCAGCTCTTGCTTTACTGAGGTACAGAAAATAATTTGTTTTTATGAGGTGAAAAGTATGGACCATTGTTCTCATGGAAATCACTGGTATGTCTTAGCAAGCTTCTTACTAAAATGCCGGCACCTTATTTTCTCTAGAAAAGATGAATCTCGTATGAATAAATATATTATATATATGTAAAACCAAGTAGTATTCTTGGTGTAATAAAAGTCCGTTTGTGGATTTTAAGCTACGGAATGCTTAGACTTATTAGGTATGTCCTTGGTTATGTTTGCGTTTTTCTAAGTAGGGTATATGAATGGAAGCATAATAGAAGGCTTTGTCATGAATTGAATTGGATTCTATAAACAATCGAGAGCTATATACATATACAATTAGAAAATAAAGAAACATTGATGACTTCAAAATTCATAGAGAAGTTGGTTTTGGTGAACTTGTGCTTGTCAAAGCAGCAATGGCACCAAAGAGGTGCAGCGTCCACTTGTCATGTGACATGGGCAGGGCAAAATAAGACAATGAATGACATGGGCAGGGCGTTCTTCATCTCCCTGGAAGCTCTGTTATTTAGCAGGGAGATAATGTAGTTCAAACAAGCTGAATCACATCGCAAAATGATAAGGCCATCATTTGATAGTCCATAATATTCTTCCCACATTCTGAAGAGTTCCCTTAGGAAGTTGTCAGTTAGGTTTGCTAAAGGCATCATGAAGCGGCATTCAGCGTTGGCGTACACATAAAGATGGTCCCTTCTAGCAATGCTGGCTTGCTGGTATCTGAAGAACTGCTACATGCTTGCTGCAATCCTTCTCCACCCAATGAAGCCTTCTTCTGCCACTTTTTTTGCCATCGCAATCCTTTTTATTCAGCATGGTTTGGTAATTAGAGAACTGAAATGATTTTGAGGATAAGGAGAGATAGGTTTTTGAGTTTGCTGTAGAAGTACTTGTGCTGTGGTTGTTGTGGTGAGTACAAGGAGACGGAAGCATGTATATATAAAAAGGATTTAAGGAGGACAGACTGGTTTCTCAGGTGGAGTTTGTTGATATAGAGGAACAAAACCATGTGAGGAAGTGGATTGGCAAATCAATCTTGAATTTGGATGTGGGGTAGTTGGTGATTAATCAACTTCGAACTGTAATAAGCTAGAAACAGAACATAACCAAAATTAAGGTAGGGTGGTTCATGGATGGTAGTCAAGTTGCTTAAAGCTATTGGCTTGTAAGTAGCTGCAATAGGCCATGAACTCCAGCAAATCATGTGCATTGTGGCTAACATCTGCGTCCGCATCCAGGGACCAGCTGATTTGAATGCTTGTTGATTTGTTTTTATAGCAGATATGAAGTACAAGAACTTGTTTGATTAGGAAAAGCTATAATTTAGAAGAGCTAAGTCTGCCTTAGAGGTTATAGACAGTATTCTATGATGAATGCTTGTCCTGGTTTTACTGAGGAAAAGAAACTACTGTGTTTTTGTAAGAATGAAACTAAGGACGACTGCTGTTGTTGTCATGACATTCAGTGATACTGCTTTTGTAAACTCCTTGCAAAATGCTGGCACCTTATTTTCTCAGGAAAAGATGAAATTTTGTAGGAAGAAATCTATTATATAGATGTAATTTGAAGTCAGAATTCTGGTCAGAATTCCTAAGATTAGCGACAAGCACCTGCTTATGGGTTAGAATTCTCTAAAATGTCTAGTACCTTTTGAATAATTTTATATGTGAACAACTAGGTCTTATATGTGATCTTCTTTCAATTGAACCTCAGTGGCAGATGGGATCAAATAAGAGACAAAATAAATAAGTATTTAAAGATCTGTGATAATGTGCATAATAAAGTGAACAACTCTACAGACAAATGAATCATCAATCATAAAGGAAATTGGAAAGATTTGTATGAGTTGAGCCAACCTTTTCATTGTTCCTTTCGGAAGAAGGAAAAGGATTTTACAAGTTGTTTATTGGGGTGAGGCATATCATCAGCTTTTAAAAAAGAGCATAATTAATATCTTTCTTGGAAAAACAAGTTTATGTTTTTCTGCTGTGGTTGATGTCCCATTTTGACGAATACATCTTAAGATTTTGATAAATGGATGGCGGTACTGTGCTAATCAGAATCAAGTTAAGTCATGATATAAAACAGATCAGTATGTAATACAGTTACATTATATATGCCAGTTATTCTACTAGATTAGTCCATCTAGAGCGATCTTAAAATCCTTGTTATCATTTATATTATTTGTGTTATCAGTAAGTAGAATGATTAATGGTAATACTACTTGGAAGATCTATGTAGATGCCGCTTCAATTTTGATTATAAAAACTTGTTAATGATGTACATGTCCAGTTGGAAGAATTGGAGCTTAAGGACTCCATTAATATCCATATGGAAGCTGACTTTGTTGAGCATGCCTCTGCAGGAATAGTGAGGAGGCAGCAGGGTTGCGCCAACTCTTTTAAATTGCAATGAGCATGGTCCTTTTAAGCTCTGTGGATGCTTGTTTTTGCTGCAAGGATATGATGTTATCTAAGGAAGCCGCATCACAACGCAAAATGATTTATCCATTGGTTGGCATCTGACATTTTGAAAAGCTATATGAAGATATTCTCTGCAAGATAAATTAGGGGGATCATAAACCTGGAACCATCAGTGGTGTAAACATGGATGTGGCTTCTTGTTGCCATTGTTGTGCTGCTAGTCTCTGGAAGGCTGCCAGTGGTGTTATTTTGCCCCAATTCTTCTTCTTGTTGCCTTGGCCTTCTTCTGCTACTTTCTAGTGATCTCAAGAATCCTCTAGGTGCTCAACATGGCTGAGTAGCTGGAAGAAGTATAAGATAAGCTGAACTGAAAGCTTTTGGAAGAAAAGAAAAGTAGGACTTGTTGGTTTTCTATGAATGTGTTTATGCAGTGGATATGGTTTTGTCTTGTGGAAGGACATGGTATCATATATTCATATATGCAAAGCAATTGAAGAAGAGCTAATTATGCCAAATAGAGCCTTTATTGATGTCTGGAGAGGGCACAAAAATATGTGACAGAGTGTGTGACAAAAATCTCTATAGGATCTTAAGTTGTCTGGAATCGGTGATTAACCGGCTTTTGAGCAATGTGTGTATGTTGTTGCTCATTGTGCAGTACCCGGCTCATTAACTGCTGTGCGAGTACAGAAGGGATCATAGCGTTATTGCTCTTGGATGGCTGCAACTTGAAGTAGCTTTAGTTTAGATGCTGTTTACAAAGTGTGCGGATCTCACGCAAGTGGGATAAAAGCTTAGTTTGTTGTTGCTGTTTACAAAGAAGGGAGTACTGAGAACTAAGCATGTTAAAGAAGGTCCAGAACTGATGATCAGCACAGATTGGGGGACACTGGGGAGCTTGCTTAAAACCATTGGCTCCTTCACGCCTGTAGGTAGGTGTCACCATCTAACCACAAAGTGCTTGTTGATGATATGCTTCTTCAAGAGATGAAACAGGTAAAAAAGTAGTATGCAAGTGGAACATGCCCCTCTGGGAACAAGTATACAACTTGTACATAACCGGGTTGATAAACTTGCCCAGTGAGGATCATATAACGATTAATAATATCCTTTTCGTTGTTTTACACATGGCGTTTGGCACTGTTTCGCAGTGCGTTTCTATACTTTTTATTTTACGTTTCTCAATAAACTTTCTATCATATTTTATAAAATATTTTTAAATTTGAAAAGTACAGAAAAACTTTGAGTTATAATATCTTATTATTATTTAGTTTATTTTTTTAGATAAAAAAATTAGATCTTATTTTTTGAAAAAATTTTAATATATTTTTTATTTAAATAAAAAAGATTTATTTTATAATCACTCTCAAATATCTCCTCAGAATCATGACCCACGCGATAGTATGAGGTATTCAATGAGCCCAGACATAATAATCGGTAGTATGTAGGGACATGATCATGGATCTTGTTCCTCTCTTATTGATTTTGTTTGAGTTTAATGTCTGAAAATGCCCATTTTCAGTTGTTTCTTTCTGAAATTAAGAGAAGATATGGTTTTCCTTTGTGCTTTATTTGCAGATCCAGGAACTTGCTTGCAGTCTGCTTTACATCAATGTCTTTTGTATCGGTCCATTCCTCCTCTTTCTGTTATTTATGATGTTATTATCCATTGCTCATTATTCAAGTATGTGTTTGAAAAAGCAAGCTTCTCATTAGTTCAACTTTGGAACATTATTACAGCCTTTTTGAATTAAATTTGACAAAAAAACATGACAATATGAGTTAGTTTTTATTTTAATCACTCATTGGACATAGAGGAAGTTATCATTTCATTCCAAGTTCCTGAGCATGTTAGAAACTTAAATAGAGCTTTCCCTAAAGGGCATGCCATAAAAGAATTAGAACTCTGTTACTAATCAGAAATGTGTCAAGTTTTGAAGAACTTGAGTACTGCCCTAAAGGTTGGAATGTATATTTCTTAATTGCTCTGCCAAGTAAGTCTTACTTTTGAGACTGAAGTATTTAAAATATACTATTTTAAGGCATTTGTTTCGTTATCTATTTTGAATCTTGATCCATGTGAGAGATGAGTTACATGAACATGTTAACGTTATTGGAAATTAGCTTCATTTGATCTATGTTGAAGAATGTAACATATATACATCTTTGGGTCAAAATTTACATAATCCGCATCTCTGTGTATACGAGCAGATGTATCATGGGGCTAACTAATGTTCTAATAAGGCATAGAGACTAAGATGCTCATCTCCATGTCTTGGCTGAAGCAACGAACACTCAGTTGTCCACCGGCTGTTAACAACAGAGAGTATGAGATTCCTCTCCAACTCCTTGGACACCTTTTTTGTGAGAGAAGAGATGATATATTCCATAGAAGCGGCATCACAGGGCAATGTGATGGGCCCATATCTAGGCAATCCAAACTCATCTTCAGACATTTTGAAGAGCTCTCTGAAGATATCACTCTGTAGGTATGCAATAGGAACCATGAACTTCTTTTTATCAAGCGTGTAGACAAAGAGATGGCCCCTGCTGGCTGCACATTGATTCTTAATCTCCCGTGGAGGACAGCAATCACTTTTGATTGGTGCAATTCTTCTCGTTCTTCCTATAGCTGCAGATTTCCTCCACCTCCTCGTCATCTCAATGAGCTTCTTCATGTTCACCATTTGCTAGTAGTGAGGCTGAACAGGTCTAAGGAGAAAATTCAGGTAAACTACTGAATATGTGTTTTTGTTTGTGTTGAGATGAGTACTTGATAACAATGAGGAACTTATATAGAGGGTGAAAGATTTGTGGCAATTAGAAATGGAGCATTTAAGTATATTTTGAAGATATCATATTTAAATCTACTTTAAAGCAAGTTATACCCAGGTTTGGTAGTGCAAGCTTGTGTTGCTATATTTACAGGCAAAACATGTTGCTAGATTATCTTGATCAATGTTTCTTCATCTGTTAAAGTAATGGAAACGGTTAGTTATTAGAAACCATGTCAGATTTCCATACCAGCAATTGTATCTATTGCAACTGTCCAACTTGGCATGATCTGATGTTTGATCTTGGTCTGCTATAGTCTCGATGCTTATTATCTTTGACCCATTTTGAAAGAGTGTTTTAAGTGATGAATCTATGGATGCTAAAATCTTAATAAGCTTTGAGGCATCTACAGTGTGAAGCTTATCAATTGCTCCGAGCAAATTGTGAGGACTGCTTCGTCTTGTGTCCTTGATCTGGCTCTTTCAATTCCAACAGTTCATGTGCTTGATAGCGGTTCGTTAATGTAGAACCATTTTGGTCTGAAAATACCCTCCAGGGGCCCCTTTGTGGTAATGCACTACAAGAGCAAAATCTACTTATGTTTCTGAAATTGGCTTGTCAGATTATGCTATCTGTCCTTGACTAGAGAGGAACCAGAAGGACCACAGCCATATGACCTTGTCCTTGAGACCATTGAAGTATCCTCTCTTTTGTCAAGGTGGCTAATAGTGTCTTTTGGAAGACATTGCATTCTTCACCTCCGTCAACATCTAGTAAAGGTATATTTGTGTCCTTATATGAAGTCTAGAGAAGTGATAACTGGTTGATTAAGCCATGTACAAGGACAGATTAGGACATAGGCATACGCCAACCGTGAGCGGAGGGGACTATTACTTGATCAGAGGGAGATATGATATTGAGTGAGGAACAACTTCGCCAAAGGTAGATCTAACTCCCATCAAATTTCTGGGCCATCTGGTCATGCATATAAACATCTTTAAGTTTGAAGCCGGTAGTTGACTTGTCTGTGTGATCCAATCGTTCGGTCGGGCATATAGGATGGTGGGTCTCTTTCAAGACGTACCAGCTTTCATGACAAACAAAACTCAATATCTGTAGGTAAGAAATAAACTTTCTTAGTAAATTAGGGCGTAGCTTCTTATGTCTTGAAAAAGAAAGTCCCAAAGCTAGCCCTTGCAGCAAATCTTCCCAAATAAAAAACAGGGAGCAAGTAACTAAAACTGCTTGTCTAATGTTGGTTTAATGAGACCAGGATTAAGGGATTAAGAGTTTCATGAAGTACAAATATCCTTCAAGTCAAAACATGCAAAGAGCTCCTTATGAAGCATTCCTTCACTACTTTCTTTTTGCAACTGAAAGTGATAATGTTGGCTAAAAACTTATTTTTTAGAAAGTCGCTTTGTATTAAAAGAATGCACTCTTAGTCAGCTTGGTGAACAGTTGTGGAAAAGTTGTTCATGAACTGAGCACAAATCTATTGCCATGGAGGATTCTTTGATAAGATTCTTGAAGATCTATTAATTAAACCTTGGAACGGTATATTGTTTGCCAAAATTTTCTTGCATTTCGTTAACCAAGCAAAATTTTAATTATATGGTTCAAGTCTCTATTCAGAGTTTTTTTTTTGAAGAGAAGGCCTGAGTGTGAAAAGCACCCCATCTTATCTTTCGTAAAACCAGAATGCTGTAGAAAGACTGTTAATCATAATAGGCAAAAATATGCCACTTTTGCCACTTCCATATCAAATATGCTTGTGGGAGAAATTTTGGCATCAATTCTTAAAGTTCTGAACACTATAAAGCTCAATATTTCAAACGAAATGAATTCATCGAATCCGTCAAAAAACTACAAATTTCTATTTGTTGGTTGTGTCGTACGTATAAAGAAGGACAACTTGAAGAATGCCCCAGCTTTATTAAGTAGCTAAGCAGTGCCTTCTCTGCATCTTCTCTGACTGCCTTTCTATGCAAGGATAAGCTGGACGCCATCAATTTCGAGTAGCAAGGGATATGCAATGGTCCATCACCCTCCAGGCCAAACTCTTCTTCAGCCAAACAGAAAAGCCCTCGGAAAACTCTGCTATTCATGTAAACCAAGGGAACCGTGAACCCCCTTCCTTCTGACGAGTAAACAGTGAAATGCCATTTGTGACTTTGTCTGCCGAGTAAACTGTAAAATGTCCTTTGTGACTTTGTCTGCCACTGGCGCTGCATGAACTGGACTCTGGTGATGCATTGCCTTGATAAGCCAGTGTTCTCCTACCAAAGGAAGCCACCGTTTGCCACTTTAATGCCATCATAGCTCTTGATCTCTTCTAATTGCAGTTCCGCACAAGACAATTAATATATGATGAAGTAATAGCTTTTTGGAAAGCAAGATCATACTAATTCACAGAGTACTTACAGAAAGGCGAAGAGGATTGATGACGATAATGAAGAGCTTTCCGTATGGGTTGAAGAGGAACAAGATCATGTGCCAAGTGGTTGTGAAAATAACATAAGATAGCCCATGTTGTTGATTTTGCTTGTGGCATCTACTTTTAACGGGGTGGACATATGTTTCTGCCTTCGATTGTACAAGTCCTTGGTTCTTTATGATAACAAGGATGAGGAGAACTTGCCATTCCTACTAATATCTCTACTGGCTCTCAAGAAACTCTTCAGTTCTGTGCCACTCTATTTTAGCTCTCAATTCTGGCAGCTCATGTGTCATGATATTGACCACTCATGTCGAAGCTGTTGGTACCAGTTTGATTCTTTGATCCTCTATCCCTAAGTAGGGTATGCTTCAATGAATAGATCTTCCTAGTTGGAGGATTTGCTTATTAGACAATGTAACGTGTGTTGAGTTGGTGAAGAATGAGATGCCTGCGCGCCTTAATGTGTGTACCTATTTCTTCGAAGTTTTAAAACGTTGGTATGTTTATTTGCCTATGGTGATTCCGGCATCTGCATTATCTTTAGTGTCCACAGACAGTCATTTCTTCATTTCTGTGTTTCATTCATGACTTGCCGGTGACTTCTTATTGATTAAATGTTGACAGGTTTCTCGATTATATGTAGGGACTGCAATAATCAATTCTTCAGATACGCAGAAGTTGGGTAGCACCAAGATGAATTGCAGATCAGCTTGTAGGTTGGTCTAGCAACCGAAGGAGTGACTTTGATTTTGGCTTTGGTCCTCTTGATTGTTTGTGCTGGTAACGATTGGAAGTGGTTATCAAAGAGTCTAGTTGAGAGGTTTTTCTCATGCCCTTGCTAGTCAATTGTACTGGATATTTAATTTTTAGATAAACTCATATAGTGCTGAATATCCATATATACCTCTGACAGGGTGAGTCTGAAATTCTACATCCTTGTATTTGCATTAAAGGTCAATATTTGTGACGAATTTAGAATTCTTCTTAAAACTAGCAGACAACAAAAAGAATGAGCTCAAGTCTTTATGAATATCATTTAAGGATCATTGGTAAATAATATGGGACTAAATTATTTTTTAACATCTGCACTCCAGCAGAGCGTTTTTTTTTTTATAAATTGAATTGATATGGGATACGTATCCTGTAATAAATTGGATGAAGCAGACAATTTGTTCTGAAATGAAATGAGCTAATTGCTCTATAATGTAGCGGATAACTGTTCCTTGAATGAAACGTTCTACATGTCCTGAAATGAAGCGGGCTATTTTTGTCTTAGAATAAATCGGACCATAAAGACCCTGAATAGATATGAATAATAAGTTAGATTAGTCCACATTTTGGACTGATCCGGCCCAATCTGTTCTGATATCATGTGACGAACTTAGAATTATTCTCAAAATTAATTGACAATGAAAAGAGTGAGCCCAAATTTTTATGATTATCATCTCAGAACTATTGATAAGTATTGTGTGACTAAATCATTCTTTAACACAAATATGAGGGTTTACCAAGAAATAGGTTAGGTCCCAGTGAGGTAGTGTACTTACAAGATGTCTTAGATTTTTAAGCATCAATCACTAGTTCTCTAATGTTTGAAGCAACCAAATTAATCGTAACAGGTTTTGAGTTATTTTTGTTCTAAAAACAGGCAATCTACATCTTTCCTCCCAGTATGTAGTTCATATGGGGATAACATCATAGGACTTACTTTGCAAGAGAAGACTAATGCATCTTGGTAGCTGTTTTCTACTGTGAAGAAAAATATTCTAGCTGGTGATGGAACTGAAGATGAGATAGAAGAACATTACCAAATAAGTTTGCAATGTTTTTTGTACTGAAGTTACTAAGGACGTCTGTGTCTGTTTATTCAGAAATTCACTAATATGCAATCATAATATTGATCAAATATGCCAAGATGCCTCTGCAAGGCATGGTGCTACCGAGGGATCTTGAATAGCCTTATAGACTGGATAATCTACACCATCACCTACTTGACTAAAGACTGAATGATTATAATCTTCACAATCAAAATTATGTCAGGAATCTTCTAAAAATTGACGTCTAAGAGAATAGACTAGATTTAGTACATCAGGAACTTAGAAATTCCTTTTGGAGATTCTTTTGAGGAAAAAAAAAAGAAAAATTGGAGAACATCTCATTCTTTTAAATTCTACACATGTTATCATCTAAAGAAGAGATACAATTATATCTAAAAATGTCAACAGCTACAGATTTGTAGTTGTTTGTTTTGTCCTTCCAAGTAAGACGAACAGGTAGTCGAATTTCTCTCCTTCATTGAGTAGCTCAGCAGTTCCTTCTCCTTTTCATCTGTAATCTTTTTCCTAAGCAAGGATAGCGTGGACTCCATGAACAATGCATCACATGGTAATCTGATTGGTCCATCACCTGTCAGTCCATATTCTTCCCCTGCCATTGATAAAAGCTCTACGAAAATTGTTCAACTGATGTATTCCAAAGGAACCATGAACCAGATTCCCTCGGAGGAATATAAAATAAAATGACTTTTGTCTGCTATAGGAATACTGCATACACTGGAATCAGGGGAAGCGTCACCGTGTACAATTGATGTTCTTCTCCTCCCAAAGGAGGCCACCCTTTGCCACTTTATTGCCATATCGCTGGAATTTTTCAGGTTTCTTTTCCGAAAAAGCAGGCTTATATGGAGTAACTATGGCTGTTTTTGAGTGCAAGAGCGATGTTTGGTCTCGGGTATTCACAGAAGAGAAGAGGGTGGTGTTCTTCTCTTTGTGGTGTACAAAGAGGAGGCAAACGCATGTACTTAGTGGTTGTAATAACAACGCATGATGGGGTAGGTCATGCAAATTTATGTTTTAAATGTGCTTATCTGTTTTTTGAGATACCACGAATTGCATTGAGGTCCTTGTCTGCGAACAGCTTATTAAAAGCTGAAGGCAACTTGTTAACACCCTTGGTACCTTGTTTCCTCCAAACTGTCCCCTGATTTCCCATTACAATACTGTGAATTCACAAGGTACTTGTATCCGAACAGCTTACTAAATGCTCTGGGCAATTTGAGAGCAGCATGGGTCGTTACATCCTCCAACCATCTTCTTGATTCCCTCTAGCTCATGTGCGTGATCTATTGACCGTTTGTGAGAACTGTTTCATATGCCATCCCCCTGCAGAACCTTCAGTGGTATGCGTAGTTCACAGTAAAGTTAATTCTTCATATGGTTGGATAATGTAATTGTTCTTTCTAGTTGGTGAAGCATAAGAACAGCCACCTTATTTGCCTTAATTCCGGCTATGTTATGTGAAATTTTATTGTAACTCTTAGCAATCAATTTCATAGTAACTTATTCATGATATTTTACTGATATTTTACTGATTGCTAATTATCTATGGTTAGGACCATTGCATGTGAAATTATCCCGCGTGATCTGTGGGCTGCCCACGAATGTTCTAATATAAACCAACAAATACATCTAAGCTAACAGCTAACGTGCTTCTGAAATAGTGTACTCCATGCAGGCAGCATCACAAGGTGGGAAGATAGGCCCGTTGCTTGGTAATCCATACTCTTCTTTAGCCATCCTGAGTTCCTTGAAGACAATGAATGCCAAATTTGCAATGGGGGACCATGACATTTATGTCATCGACAGTGTAGATGAAGATGTTTCCTCTACTAGAAACTGCCGAGAATTTCTCGTAAGAGTCATTGATATTGTTTGTGGATGATCTGATCCTTCTCCTTCCTACAATTCTTCCCCATTTTCTTGCTAACTTGATCAGCTCTTAATGTTGACCATTGCTCGTTCTGGCAACTGAAAGATTTGTAGAAACAAATGTAGAAAGACACTTCCTATGAAGGTGTGTTTGTCACTGAATTGTAGCTATGTGACCAATATATAGGAAGATGCACAGCAGGCCATGATCCTATTGCTGTTCCAACTGATTCAACAAGCTAATGCCCAAATCTATGTTTTAACTGAATGCTGAAAAACGGCTCCAGGTATATTATTTCTGGGGATGAAGTCATTTTTCTAGTCTGATTGGTGAAAAACTGATATTTAAAAAACAAATGGATTGGGAAATTCACTTGACTGAGTGCAGGATCTACTTCGTGACCGGACTCAACCAATATCACGAAACTGTTTCCACATCATCTGATGGAGTAACTCTCTGTTAAGTTCCACGTACTAACTGTTTATTCATCTTCTCTTAGACTTGGCAACTACATGTATTAAGAGATCTCATCTTTATTGCTGTTCTGTTATTCAATGTGAGAATTTAACGCCTGAACTATCATGTTTTTCAGATATCCAGATCAATTATTAAGTGAGGAATACCAAAGTAAAGCAATTTACATCTATAGATTATGCTGGGAGATGCATAATTTCTTTGAAAGAATTCCACCTTCTGCGGTGAAGTTCAGTAATGTTTAAGGCAATTTGTTTTCTTCTTTTCTTCGATGTTCATCAGTGCATATATTCTCTTGTTGAAGAAATTTAAGGAAATTAGAGAGCGTCGTTATGTATTTATGTGGACAAAATATGATTACATTTCCGGGATCGTTATGTGAACTCCACTGCGATGAAGTCCACTTTCTGCTAGCAGTTTTCGTAGCATCCTTCAAGTGGCACTAAGACGAGAAACTATCATTTGTGAGATTTTTAAGTATGCATTTCGTCTAAAAATTGTTTACAACATCAAAGCTTCAAAAGCTAGCTCATGAAACTTGATGAGTATATCCTACAGAGAGATGAACTTCGTAGATTGCTGCTTGATTATGGAGCTAATAAAGAACTTCTCCGCATCTGCTGTAGCTACTCTTCTAAGCTTTGATAGCACCATCTCAATGGACAGCGCATCGCATGGTAATGTGATAAGAGCATTGCCCGGCAATCTCGTACTCATCCTTTGCAATTGCAAGAAGATCCATAAAAGTAGTTCTCTTGATGTATGCCAAGGATACCATTATGCGTATTCCCGCTGAGGAATACACAAAAGAGTGCCCTCTGCAACTGAGGTTTTGCATGCTCTGCCAGAATCAGGTGATGGATCAGTTTGTTACTTGATTCTCTTCTCTTTTCCCAAAGGAGTCACTGTTTTCTTCTTCATTGCCATCTTTGTAGACTCTCAGAGTGTGTTTTAATTTGCAAGTAATTTTATTTTTTTGGCCAGATATTGAATACGAATTCATTTTTCATATTTTAATTTATTTCGAACTGAGCAAACTCATCTCTAATTTCTTTTTAGCAAATTCAGTTCTATTGATTTTGTGAAACTCATATTCTGTTCATTAAAACAACACACATTGCACCGAGCAGTACTTATGTGGAAAGAAACTGTGGATAATGCTGATTGCAAGAGCAGGATTGCTGTCGCATGCTTATAGGTGGTGCTTAAATCTATGTCTATATCTCTTGCAATGAAACCAAGAGGAAGCAGAGCCATGTTCCTAATGATGGTCAAACTTTATCTTATACTTTAAATATAAGTTTGGCATTGAGTTTGACAGCAGTCAAATATTCGTATTTTATTTTATACTTTCAAATTAATTATATAATATTTTATTTTATTTAAAATTTAAAACATATACAAATTTTACGTTAGTATTTATTTTTACTTTTTTATACTAAAAAAATATAAAACTTCTAAAATAATATTATTAAAATATTTTTATTTCAAAAATTTATTATTTTATAAATATTTTCAAACACCTTCCTTTACGGCTGATGGCTCATGTTGGTGCCTATTTAGGCCATCATTCAATGAGGCAGTAGTTCGTGTTAGCTTAGTTAGATTTTTTGGATGGTCTCATCACGTTCACTCATTTCTCAAATTTTCATGTTTGGTTCAGCTTTTTTTTAACACTTTTTTTTAATATTTTATTTCATAATTTTTAATATATTTTTTATAAATATTTAAAAAATTTATTTAAAATTTTAAAAAATATAAAAAAATTTTATGTAATAAAATATTTATTATATATTTTTATTATTTTTTTAAATAAAAAAATAAAACTTATTTTTTAAAAATAATAAAAATATTTTTATTTTTAAAAAATTTTATTCATAAGCAATTTCAGGCAGATTGTTTTGCTCTTCCGGCTTATGCTAAATGCTTGCCTAAAAGATAGTTCAGAATTATTAAAATAAAATATTTGAGAATTTTGATAAAATTTGTTAGCACTTTTTCTAATTTAAAAGTAAATAAAAATTATTTAAATAAAAAAAGTTTATAATGTACAATTATGAATAACTTTCAATTTTTAAAAATTTTAAAAATATAAAAAAAATTATGGAATAGCTGGGTGTGTTTTCAGATTTGGGGTGAAGCACATATCCGACATGCCTTAAAAGCTCTGTGGGGACTGCTTAACAATTTCAGCAAACAGGAGAATCTTATAGGTAAGGTACTAATTCTGCTTGAAGTCAATGGGATTTTTTTTTCCTATGTTAAACCAATGCAGGGCGCATGTTACTCCGTGCAATATGTTTCGTACTATCTGCAATCTGGAGAACTACGCAAAGACCTTGAAATTGTGTCACTAATCTCCAGCAAAGTTTTATGGTCAGTAATGAGTTATGTCTTGGCTCAAAGGAAATGTTTTAATTTATATGAATGAGTTTGATATAATTAAGTTCAGTAAAATTGAATTTTGTAAAAGATGGATTAGAAATAAGGTTGATAAATTTGCAATTAATGAGACATAAGAAAATGAATTTGAATTCAAATTTTGAAAAAAATGAGTTTTTGTAATTAGAAAGTGCTAAATAGAAGATTAAAGAAAGAGATCGCTGCTATATATATTCCTTTTTTCTCAAACAGTATGAGAAGAAAATCCTGTAGATATGTGAAAAAGTTTTAGAATCTCAATGAAAATTTACTAGCTTGTATGGTGTCCAGCACTATATCAGTAAGTTCTTAGTCGCATACGCTCTTGTTTGAATTATAAATTACTGATGATAACAAGACGTAGGTCCATATACATTTTGGCTCTTTCATAGCATGTTTTGACCTTCTCCCCATGCTATGGCAATATCATCAAGTGAAGATACATTAACTATGAGATGTATAAATTAGTATCATTGTATCTATTTTGGACTTTCAAATTAGGTATGAATTAGTAGTAAAAAGATAAAGTAAAGTTTTTTGAAAAATAAAATAAAAGTATAATTCAGTTTTTATGTTTTAATAATTTTTTAAAATATGTTAAAAATTAAAAAATATAATTGTATTGAAAAGTGTGCAAATAAAAAAGTTGGAACTGAAGTTTCGCATATAAAAATGAAGTTCTAAATATTTGTGTAATTAAAATATATGGACTGTTTAAAATTTAAAATCTGACAAAAGAAAGTAAAATTATGAATTTTTTGAAATCGCACTTAATATAAAAATAAAGTTTTATACTGCGGTAACTTAGGTATTACGTACACAGCTAGTTTGAAACACAAACAGTGAAAGTTCACTTTATGAAGGTGGTGAGTGCCCCCCACATAGACGTTGGTTTCACGCACCGATGAATCTGTGATCGCTATCTTTTTGCTTTTGTGATGACTTGCTCAATCATAAACTACGTGCTTCACAAAGGCTTTATGTGAACTTCCCATCTTATGTCAATGGTACAGAGATGGATTGCGGTTTTTGTTCATGTTCAACATATTCAATCGATAATTCGAGATTTCAACGAGTTTTTGTTCATCTTATCTCAATTTTAGTTTATGAAGCTAGGCTAGGGTTCCACAGAGGTAGGTCCATGTAGATTTCATGCATTGCACGTTTGAGCCCAATACATAACTCATTACTGACCGTATAGAAGTTGCCACACACAAGAACCTAATTTTCCAGAAACCCATTATCAGCCATTGACTGGAAGAAGAGTGAATTCATGCATTTGCGCATTCATTCTGCAATGACGAACACCGACGTCTTTCATGGAAATTTCATAACGAATTGTTTTGTTCACTTGCAATGAAAGTACTGCTTTCATTTCTTTCTACTTTCATTCATTAAATGAATACAATAGCTGGGAGGCAGGTGGCAAGCTCTAGAAGAAAATTAGTGAGTTGTCCGTATTATACATCTGCAGTATTATATTACTACTTAGATCAAATTAATAATGTCATAATCCCACATATTATGAATTGCGACTTCTGAATTAGTAGTACGAAACATTATTCTTTTCGTTCTTTTAATTCTTTTATAATGTCATGTTACGACAGTAATAGGAGTCTTATTTCAGCCCTATCCCTGTGGTGGTGGAGATCTGGGAAAAATTCAAATCATTCATGTTTTTTGCTTTCCTTCATTGTTTCCCTATATATTCTTCACTGCTGTTTCACTGCTGAAGCTAGATCTAGCTATATATGAAGGCTATGACCAGATTGCTTCCAAGCTTTGCAACTGGTGGTGGAAATTGTTGGAACTCAGTGGCCGATATATCTTGGCCCCAGGTTAGATCTCAAGTTCTTGACTAACACACAATTTCAACCAATTGTTTATTTGTCGAATTCAGAAAATAATAAAGAATAATAAAGCCTTATAGAATCTGCCTCCAGTTTTCTTCTCTTTTCCAAGTCTTTCCTCGTACAGACTTGCTTGCTTTACTATTTGTTTGAGTGCTAGAAATTAGTTGATAATGAAGAAAGGAAAGACTACTATAAAGATGGTGGTAGTGGTGGGGGAGAAGTACTGCAGCCAGGCTGAGAGGGAGGTCACTGTGAGGAAAATCACCTTGTTCTACCCTGGTGATGGCTTCGCCGCTTATGATCCTGCCTCTGGCGAACTCGTGTTTCGTGTAGATACCTATGGCCCTTCTGCAACTGGTGCTCTTTCTGAGGAGCTTGTTCTAATGGATCCTGCCGGTGCTGCTATACTCACCCTCCGCCGACGGTGGCCGAGCCTTCACCACCGCTGGGAAGGTTTCCTTGGGGACCGAGCTGATGGTCAGCAGCCAATCTTCACCGTGAAACGGCCATCGTTATTATCTGGAGCACGGAGGAATAGCAAGAGTTATGTTGAAGTCGAAGTCCATACGTTGAATATAGCTACGTTGTTTCATGTCGAAGGATCGTTTGCACAACGGTGCTGCAAAGTGCTGCAGCGTTGTGATGACGATGAGTCTGTGGTCGTGGCAGCAGAGATTAGGAGGAAGGTTGACGCGTGTGCTCATCACGCACAGGTTGTGATGGGAAAGGATGTTTTCTCTCTATGGCTAGGGCCAGGATTCGATGCAGCTTTTGCTATGGGGATTGTTCTTGTGCTTGATAGAATCGACAAAGAAGAACCAGGAGCAACTGAGACGACGGAAGTAGAAGCCCCGAAGCAGCAGCCTGGAGGAGAGAAGAATACAGAGGCGGTGGAAGCACAGCAAAAACAGCAACGGCCACTGACAATTGCAGAGATCCTCAGCAGCGACACCGATCGCTCTGACTGATCTTCTGCATACAACCTGATCGATGGTATCACTGTTGATAGTTTGGTTTCTGGTATTCGAGAATATATCATTTCCTGTACTGTTTATGCTATTCTAATTTTTTAGCGCAATTATTTTTATTCGAGCCAAAGTACTCGAATTTAGAAAGTCTGGATTTTTGGGAGTGAATGCCGATTAAAAATCATGCAGTGTTGTTGGGATATGTGTATTTGAGAGTCGGTGGTTTGACAGGTCTTATTCAATCAATGATTTCTATTTTAAAAGAATCCATTTTTAATGTTGCATATTTGAATCCGTGAATGATTCCGGGAATTCTTCGCAGCAGTAGCTGAAGTGGATGGACTAGGCGTTTCCTATTGCAGAAGAGAATCTACAGCACTTGTTAATGCTCTTGTATACGTGTTACATACATACCATACATAGTGCCTTCGAGTATCTGTTGGCTTCAATCTAAGTGTACGAACTCAGAGCTAGGAGATTGGCATTCTACGGTTCTCCTTATATTCTATAACACAGGTCTTTTCTTAAATTATTAGAAGACCTTGAAATTGTCTTGTGCCTAAATAGTCAATACAAGGTCATTTTTCTGAGCAACTATTTACAAATTATAGTATACAGAACAGAGCAGCCAACGCTTTCTAAAACGAAACAAAAGCGATTCATGGATGTCTTAAGTTCAGGTGTCTGTCGTGCATTCCCTTTCATCTGAAATTGAATAAGCTTCTGTGTGGCCCCTAAAAACCTTTGATCTCGTTTCCCCAAAGCGGCTGTATTGCGTGGGCTGCTTCAGCCTTCTAACAAAGGTAAAAAGGCTATAAGCGTGTTATGAATCTTGCTAGTTTTTCCATGTTGTCATGCATCCAAAAGTCGTGGAGAAATTTTCCTATTAAGTTTTGAGCAAAGTGAAACTGAAACTTACAAAAAAATGAATTTGACAAATGAACATCTAAATCTAACTTTGAATTTGACAAACTGGCACTTCAGCAGTAGTTAGCGACAATTTTAAAATCAGAATTCCACCTATATGATTACAGAAGTGATGCCGCTTCAGCATGAGTTTTGGGTTTTAACTCCCAAAAATATTTCACGAATTCAAAAGGTGCTACAGCAATTTATGAACTTCTCCAGGAAGTAGGGTAACCAAGTGTGTAGGCTTAATTAGGTATTTGACAAATAGAGAGAAAACAGAATTAGGTTTAATTGAAGAAGAATATATATCTATATAATTTTGCAAACTTATGAAGCTCGTTATGGAATTTTGTAATAAAATCACTTACTAAAAGAAATCATGCCATAGAACAAAGATATCCAATATTGAATATTAACAAAACAAGTATGAATAAGTATTTGATGTTTCCATACAGTATACTCAATTAGGACTTGCGTGACGATCTCAGTGCCTCAAAGCGAGCAGTAAGCTCTTCATAATCAGGCAACTTGGGATGAATACGAGAGTTCTGATTCATCCTGCGCGCGCCAAATTCATCAACAGTTTTATCCTCATGTAGATTGTAGCCATGAGGTGGTCTGCAAGGTGGGCGCACTTCATCTTCAACTTCTGAATCCAGCCCATCAGAATCATCAAACTTTATGTCAGAGTGCAGATTTCTGGATTTGTCCCTTTCTCTTCTAGAAAATTTAGGGTCATTCGTGTCCAGGGATTCAACATCTGCCCCATACTTTAAATTAGCAAAGTTGGTAGAATCGTAGAAGTTTGAGGCATTCTGTTGTGGCCTGGATTCAATGGAATTGTTCAATGATGGGGAATCGGAGGTATTCAATGAATGCCTGGAGTTACTGGGCCATTTCTGCTCTGAAATGTTTGATGTGAAGGAATGAGATGTGTGTAGCGAATGATTTCGTGGTCCATCTCTATTCTTGAAGCCAAGAGCTGAATCATGGAAACTGCCAGTACGGTTAGAATGTGCAGGGCTCTGTTTGGCAAGAAAGGCAGCAGCTTGTGCTGCAAGAGCTGCTTTCTCTGCAGCTACTGCAGCTGCCTGAGCTGCTGAAGCGGAGTCCTTGAAGTTAACACTATAGTTTTCCATGTCAATATCATATCTACAGAAATGTGGATAACAACTTCTTAGTATGTAACACAGTGGACAATTTACCATGAGGAAAATATGAAAAAATACCTCGCCTCTTTTTGTTGTTCATCTAAATGTGAGATAGTGGACTTGAGAGGCATGCTCGAAGAACTGATAAATGTCTGAGGCCCATCCTGTCACATGGTTGGCAAGTTAAGATAGTTGTGATGATGGTAATATGGTACATTAAGGGCGGGCATAAAGGAACAAACCAGGACTTCTACTAGAGGCTTGAGAAGCTCAGCCTCTGTACCCCTCGCATCCCACTTAACCTGATATTCCTTCGCTATTTCCTTGAGAACTTTCAACTTGACTTCACCACTAGGCTTTCTAACTGACAACTTCTCAACAAGCTAAAAGATCACCATGGAAGAACAAAAGTCATTGCGTTGGAGCTCAAAACAGCAGGAAGATGGAGATGACATATTATCTGTCTTGATATATTATAGGGATAGAAGACAAGATCATTAACTTCTGGAGGAAATCATTGATCTTCTATTTCATAGCACAAAAGCAGTATCCAAAGGCAAGAAAAGGAAACAAGCAGTCACACTATACAATTCTAATATCATTTTGTTCTTGTCAAAAACATAACATAGCCTTCAAAAAATGAATAAGAATTAATGAGTAAGCATCTGACTCCAAAGGCATTTTTTTTATCAAGGCTAAATGATGTGAAAATACAATACTCTTACCAGTTATAAGGAACCGTCTATAGTATAAAGTTGGCTTCTAAAGGTGAGAGGCAATATGTTATGAAGGTTCAAGGTGATCTTAAAGACAGTATAAAGAGGTTTTTATCACAGGCGAGGAACTACTGGGCAATTACCATAAGATTTACTCCAGATTCAGGACGCAGATCAGTTCCAGCTGAAACAAAATCCTTCCCATACTTTTTCTCAAATATTTCTCGCAAGCGGCAAAGTTCAGGTATTTCTGAACATCTTGGAGCTGCATATATCAAACTAGAAATTCCCTCTTTCAAGTCTCCTGGGCAGTCCCTGTTAGGAAAAAGGAAGAGCTCAATAGTTGCCAACCAAACATTCAAGATAACAATAAGAGAGTTCAACTAACCTTGCTTTTGCGATGATTGGAAGACGCACCACAATTAGTTCACAGAAGAGCTCAATGATTTCATTTGCTGCCATGACATTTTGTTCCCTAATTATATGTTCGACCTAGAGCATTACTCAAAATATTAGAAAAATGATGGAAGTAAATTTTTCAGTGCATCCATGTCAGGCAACAAGTCTACTTTCCGCCGCTTGTAACTTAAGTGAATATTTCATTTAGTCACTGTGACAACCAAAACTTCAATTGCAAAAGTTATATAGTTTTAAAGACCAAAAAAATGCGAACGTGCTGACTACATGATCATTAGCTAAACCACTTAAACATAAATAACAAGGCCTAAACAGTTCACGTGCTCAAAAGTCCGAACAAAAATAGAAGGGAAAATCCAGTCCTCACAAGTCACATTAGTCATAGATGCACACAACCTAGTCATTACTATCGATCTAAATGCAGAAAATTTCTAAAATAGATATGACGGAGCAAGTTCAAGTAGTCAAAAGAAGAGTGAATGGTTAACACCGTCAAACAGTTTTTCTTACAAACTGTCCACCTTCTACAGGACAATTAAAAGATCTCCACTACGTTAGAGTGAAAGCAAAGCATGGAACAAGGTAGAACTTATATAAGACAGAACTTATACAAGACATATCTAATATTAGACAGCACTCTGGCATCATCCTTATACATATTTCAGTAACACCGAGAGGCAAAGCTATAATAGCTTATGACAATCTATCGATGAAAGAACACACATACAACAGCAGTCACAATCTGCTAACAAGTTACTTGTTGTCAGACAAGCATGTAAACTTCAACCATTGACTACAGCCTCAACTTTCCTCTAAGTCTAAAGATCATCATTTATATATAATTCAAAAGATCCTACTCCTAGCTGAGAAAACATTTTACTCAGTTCCATACCTCTTGAAACCCCTTTGCCAACATAGCAAGCACTATGCAAAAAGATTAACCCCCTTCGCAAAACTAAACCGTAGGCTTCAAACATGTAAAGACTGCAGCATCTCATCAACGTGGATAAAACTCAAAAACGAACAAATTTCAGACGACTTAGTCTCACAACACCACACAAACAACCGATACACACAAAAGCACTAAACAAGCATATTAAATCTAACCGGAAAAATAATGAAAGAAAGAAATTATGAAGTAAAATAGAACAAGGATAACCTAACGTGGATAGAACATTGGAAATACCCTGATCATTGCAGTTTCATCATGGCCAGATTGGAGCAGTTCGGCAATATCGCGGCGCATCTGCCGTAACTGCGCCTCTCTTCTATTTCTCAACAGCTTTATCCTTGCTGTCGCCAACTTCGCTTCCGTCTTGCTGCGATCCAAAATCCAAAAACCAATCAAACCCATTAGCAACAACCAAACACCAGAATACAGAAATTCAACCAAAATAAAACAAAACAAAAATTAGAAACGCAGAGAATCGTAAACGTGCCATTTGGAAGAGTTGAATCCTCGACGGAGCAGCCGCATTGTCACAGCCGCCAACTTCTTCATTGCTGTCACTGGAGATTTTCTTTCCGGCTCAAAAAACATCTCAACTCCGTCGAACGGCGTCTCTCTCTCTCTCTCTCTCTCTCTCCCCAGTACCGGTGTTTCGCTGTATATCCTCGGGAAAGCAAAAAAAGAGAAGAACAGATGTATCGAATTATCGATATCTGTAACGGTCACTAAGTGTATGTTTGGATTAATAAGAGTAAGATTAGGGATAAAAAAAATAAAAGAACGGATAGAAAAAAATAATTAATTAATTTTATAATGTTTGAATATATAAGTAAAAGTAATAAATTAATTATATTTAAATAAATAGATAAATGAATGAATAATAAAAGTAAATTTTTTATAAAAAATTTAAATGTTTTTCTTATTTATATTAATTTAACTTTTTATTAATATAACTTTAAACTAATTTGATTAATATAACTTAAATTAATTTTATTAATATAACTTTTAGATTAATTTTTATATTAATTTAATTTCTTTTATTAATTTTGATATAATTTAACAAAATTAAATGAAATTTTAGATTAAAAAATTTGATCTTATAATTTTAATTTTTTTCTAGTAGCTAAAATTAATTAAATTTAAATAAATATAAAAATTATAAATTATTATAATAAAAAATAAGACATATTAATTAAAATAAATATTAACTAAAAGATATCTAATTAAAATAAATATTAAATAATTTAAAAAAATTAAAATATAAATATATATCCACTAATTTAATGGATACATATTTCACCATAAAATAATATGAAGAATGGGGAATTATTTTTCTTTCTTTTCATTAATGAAGTTAAAACAAATATAATTAACATAGTGAAATGCTTTACCATCACCGTGGTTCATCATCAATAACCATAATTCAAACAATGTAAACAATGTCAAAGCGAGATTTCTGGTTGGGACCCACTGTGTCGACCGGGCAGGTCAAGCGTGTATGTCGGTGTGTCGGCTTGTTCGCAAGATCGAACAGACTGGACTTGGATTCTTTAAGTCTTTCAGTCGTTATTATGGGCTTTTTGCTTTACTGAAGGCCCAACAAAATCCCAAAAGAAGGAGATGGAAATCAACTTCTTCGTGCCCATAGCTCTCGTAAGTTAATTGCGCGCTTTCGAGCGCGAGAGAGAGAGAGAGAGAGACGGAGAGACACCGAGCTATGGGAAAAGGCAGCTGATATGGGCAGCGGTGGCGTAGGGCATTGGGGCACTACGTATAAGAGATCAATGATTCATCACCCCAAGAGATGGCATGTGGTCATCGGCAAGGGTCTCTGTGCAGTCATGTGGTTAGCAGCTTTCCCTTAATTCTTATTATCCTCTGTTCTAGTTCCTTGATTAGTTGCAGCAGGTTCGGTAGTTCATTCATTTTGAGATTTCTAATTGATTAATCGGTTGGTTATTTGGAGTAGTTGTTTAGCTCGCAAATGAATTGGTGAACGATGAGGTTTGAGAGCTGGAAGTATTGGTTGCCTTGATAAATTGTAGTGAATATGTCCCTTTACATAGTCGTTTTAGTATTTATGTTATTGAGTGATTGATCATTCAGTTGGTTAAACTGATGTTGCTATTCACGCTGGCCGATGAATTGGGGAAATGTTGGGATTAGCGAGCTGATGTTGTCGACTTACTCTAATACATGTAGGAATTTTAGCTATAAAGCTTGAATTTCTTGTCTAAGAAGATGTTTTGAGATGCTAGGGTATTTGATTTTATTTCATCTATATGGTTGTGCACATTTGTGGGTGAATGTGGAAATTTGGGAGTAGTGAGCTGTTTTTACTGAGTTACTCTAATCTCTCAAGAAATTTGAGCTATAGAGCTTGAGGGCTCCTTAGAAGTTGCTTATGTGATTTGCGAATGGGGATAAGTTGAACTTGTTTGGACGGTGTTATACCAAACTTCTCGAAAGTTGTAATGTAGATAAGTGGACCAACTTTTCTATTATTCTGTAGGCCTCTATCATCCACCAAGGCAGGATAGTGTTATTGAGAAAATTCCAGTACGTCACTTTATAGCTAGATTTTGTAAGATAGATCTTCTATAAATTATCTTATAAAAAAAAAAAAATTTAATTCCTGGTCATGATATGAGGCAAGCTTAGTTAAGGTTCCTGTTTACGAAAATTGCTCAAGAAAACAGACCTCAGTTTAGAGGAGATACAAACTATTCCGAACACCAGTACTAGAGAGCATCACAAGATGTCGATAAATCTATATCTGTAAATGCTGGGAAAAGGTTTCATTTAAAATGTTGTAGTTTCGACGAATCTGGTTTATGTTTATTGAAAGCACTAAGTCATGCCTTTGTTTCTTTTTTTTATGGCCTGCAGGTTTTGGGTTCTTTTACAGAATACTGCTCTAGGTTGATGGTCGTAACAATTTTCAGGGATCTATTGTGTTTCTTCATGTTTTACATGCCTTCATCTTATCTTCCAACCAACTTCTTGTATTGGTGATTTCTTAGGCCCTCTACAGGAGCTATCTGAACTATGAACTCAAGTGGATAAAAACTTGATGCAGATTGCTTCAGTTAGGACTAGAATTAGGAGCTTCAGCTCGACACATTCGATAAGTATAGGAGATAGTTTCCCCGTGCATAAAATTGTGAATTGCACGTGGCACATGTCGCTCATTCTTTCTGATGCATTTATACAAAGTATGCATGTTGTGACTTGAAGGCGCCAAGTCCATAGCAATGTTATGTGGATGACAGATGCGGATCATCTTTTAATGTCACTAGCATCTTACTTGTGGTTAACTTCCAGCGTCCTACTAGCTTCGAATGTAGCTTTACTTTCGGTAAATAAAAGCCAAAGGCAGGTGCCATTTGCTTAATCATGATGGAAAATCAAATAGCAATCATACAACTTTTGGAAAATATGTGATTCAAATACTAGGATGATGGAGCAACATACTAGACGAAATGAAATACTTGATAAATATAGAGGCCATGCTAATGATAAACAGAGTTGTTTTACATCTCATAGAAGTAGAGTATGTCTAGCCCTATATATAAGCTGTACATTTGAATTTTAGAAGTTGAAATGATGGCAGCAAACTTAATATGAACCTTTAACTCAGTATGACATACTACGAATATTGGTTGGTGCACTTCTTTGTAGTTTAGCCTAGACACTGTGTGTTAAGAATACGGCGTCTGCCCTCATGAATACTTAGCTCAGCCGAATGTTTGGCATACACTAGAATCTTTTTTTAGAGATGAATATGGCAAATACAAAGTGCCAGAGATATAGGTGGAAGAAAACTCAAAAAACTCCGCGGGCAGCGGTCATGCCAAAGCAAGATCACAAATTAAGGAAATTACAATTTTGGCTTACAAACTTGAATAGTTTGGCAATCACTCAAAGTGTTCTACACACACTCAAAACATCAATTTTGGATCCTATATATAGATTGCGAATATATCCGACTGTTTCTCTTGGGTTCCAGTCCATTTACATGCCTAACTGTGTCTTAGGCACCCTTTCAGCCTAATAACCACTCCTATAGCACCTGTTTGCTGGCATAACTGCCTTGGGGATCTAGTCGGATCAGTAACTGTCATGGAACCCCTCAGGCCAGTAACTCCGCAAGTGCCTCTTCGTCCCCATTACTGCCCAAGTGCTTCTTTAGACGACAACTGCTATAGGCAGCTGTGTTGGAGTGATCCCCTTAGCTGTTAGTGTCCATCTCTTTGCTGCCCAATGATTCATGCTTTCAAGCTGTTAAAATACACTGTTTTAGTTCACTTTGTTTTATAACCATGACCTGCGAGCAGGTCCCTAGTTCAGTTCAGTGACCATCATTTCTCTTGGCATGATAAGAAAACCGTATACTGAAACCATTAATGCATCTTTCAAGTTACCATTTTAAAAGTCAGGATTGAATTCGGTCATTCTCCTTTTGTACAGCATCTGTTTCGTGTCCAAGTTTTTGCGAGTTCATACTTCTAACTGACTCCTAGCAAAATTTGTATTCCTCCAGCTTCAGTTAAGCTTTGGTTTTACATCTGGATCGATTCTTGCCTCATGGTTTAACCAGTGTAACAGTTTCATAAACTTCAATAGCTGACCTCGTCCGATTATTTGTTCTCAGAATTTCGGAAATATTTCAGACACGTTTTCACTTAGACAGATGACATCGTTAGATTTCTTCGTATAAAGGATTGTGAAAAAGTGTGCAAGGATTGTAATGTACTGAAATTGAGTTGAATAACGGAAAAAATCAAAGAAGGCGGGGAAGACTCGGAAGAGAAGGAACGAGAAGGAACCAAAGGAAACGTGAATCGAATGGTTGCTGCCCTTTCAAGCGATCAGCCAGCCTACCGTCTTTCGCTTCCTGCCCTCTGTTCTCCAAAACGTCCATGACTGGCGCAGGAGTGCCGCCTGAGCTTCCGGGGGATTTCAGAGCTGTTTGACATTGTGTTTTTATAAAGTAATTTTTAATTTTTTAATAAAAAAATTTTACATAATAAAAGAGTTTATTTTTTAAAATTAAATAAAACTATTTAATTTTTCGTTTTAAATTTTTTTTTTAAAAAAGCATCAGTGAACACTCCTTCATATCCTGCCTTGCCCGCTTGACCACCTCCTCTCCTCTCCTCTCCCTACACTTCCTCTTTGCTTTTCCTGTACATTAGCTAGATTTTCTGATGTGTGTACACCTGTACATATTTTTTTTATCCTTTCATGGTAAAAATACTTGTAACTGATTTTCTTGGATTATGAATATTATCAGGAATGTGACTTCACTGAAGTTTGCAGTTGTAACATTCAGGAATTCCATTTTTAACAGTATGGATACAGTAGATGGCACGTTCAACACAAACAGGGTGTAGTAGTATCGCATGCTAGACATTACATAATTTGATAATTAATTCATTAACCATTAAAGGCCCAGCCCATTACGAATTCAATTATATGCCATTTTTAGTTTAAAATCTAGTGCTGTAATATTGGATAGAGCCCATAGTTTCGTCCAAATTCAACAAGCTAACAATTTTTTATCAACATTTTCAAGTTTCATTCAACCTTCCTTGTCAGTTCAAGCATGCATGGAAAGTGAAAGCTTCAGAGAGATATATGAGATTGTGATCTGAAAAGAGTAATCATAACCAAACCCAGAGCAATCCTGAGAAGAACACAACCAAAACGTTACTTCACTGTAGTCGAACATGGGCTTCGATTGTGTAGTTCTTCGAGAGAGACTCTCATCATAGCTCCAGACTTCTGCTCCTGTTAATAGTTGTTTTGGTGATGATAATTTTTTCTTATAATATTGATAATCCATCGTTCACCAAACATGCATGAGATCCGTACATGGAAGATCGAACTAGTGTCAGTTAGATCTATGACAGAACTAACCAAGATGTGCTGCTTGCCACATTGAAGTACAGTTTGCCACCTGCTCCACATTGGAGCTAGTGTCAGTTAAATCATTCAAGTCATGTATGTATGTATGCGGAGAAAGAAGAAGAAAACTAGGAAGAAGGTTTTGCTAACGATGATTACTATAAGTTCGTTCTCCTTGCATGCAATCTGGCATGGCCAAGCTTGCCATAGAACAGAAGAAACTGTCTGTCATGAAACAGATGAAAAGAAACAAAAGACAAGGACTTGCCATGTGAAATCCAGCCACTCTTTTAATCAGCATCTTGTAATCTAACTATCTAGTGCACTCACATGTTCATTCAAACATCTCGTGCAATCATGAGAAATTCTGTCGTCGCGATATGTCAATCATGATCTGATTTATATAAGAAATGTTATATAGGCAGTTTTTGAACTTTTCTAGCTCAAAATAAACTCATCCCAAAAATTTTTAAATTGTTCTAATACTTGCTTTTTCTCTGCACTTCATTAATTTGTCTCTCTCATATGGAGAACCGCTAATAAACCAGACCATAAACCAAAGGAAGCCTCTCGTGCTTGCTTGTCTCGCGCAAACTTCTAATTTCATAAGTTAAATTTATATTCTATCAAATGAATATTTATATTTTAAACATTGGGAAGTTCAATAACTCGTTGTGAATAAAATTGCTCTTACGATAAAACAATGTCAATAATTGTTTGCCCAAGGAAAAATATCACCGAAATTAATATCTTAATGAGCTATAGATTCCAAACTTGGAAGAATAGAAGATTTGGGACCAGGCATTGAGAGACGTAAAATTTTGGCTGCTATTGCCCGTGAGTCATAAATTTGTTTGTCTTGAAGAATTTCCTCACCTTCTTCAATTCTTCTTCCTTCAGTTTCCCAAGGCATCTTGAATCTGAAAATTAGTGTGGTCTTCTATACGACTGACTAATACGCATTAATTAGGTCGTATTTTAATTGCATTAAAATAAATTTTAATAGAAGTAAATTTTATAAAATATATTTTAATAAAAAATAAAATTCAGAATTATAATTAAAATATATGAAATAAAATTAAAAAGTTAATTTTGATAAAAATATAATTCTGTATGAAAGTGAGAAAAATTACAAATAATAAATAAAATATGTAAAGAAATTTAATTTAATAATCTGAAAGTAAGAAATTAAATTTTGTGAAATTGAAACAAGCTATTAATAGATAATGTTATATAGCTAGAGATAAGTGCAAAGAGAGCGTTCCAATATCTCTTAATTGTTTGCAGCTATGTTTTATTATATATATATAGAGGACTCCGAAACATGTGTAAGGGTCTTCATAGAGAAACCTCCTCTGTCTTTTTAAATAAAATTGCATTGTGATAAGGTTCACTCTCAAGTTTCTGTTCTCCCTTTTCTTCTATAGCTTCCATCAGAGCTAGCTGCTCCGTGCAGAACAGAAGAGATAAACTCTTCTTTACATTTATTTGCTTAAGTTAATTATGCTTATTTGATTAGGTAATTGCATCTTATAAGCAAAAGAAGAAACTGTACTAAAGCTTTAGAATACCATTCTTTTCCAAGAAAGATTTTAATGTTTATAACATATCAGTTAGACACTCGCTCATAAAGATACACATTGCTTGCACTATTTACATACATAAAGTGAGAAATGTTCCTGCAGAATGTGCAGATTACTGTGAATAGAAGTGCTTTTTTGCAGTTCTTTTTAAAAAATCTGAAACAGTTTGGATAAAGCTATAAAGAATTAGAACTGTTCATGTGGTTTGAAAGAGGAAAGAAAGCAATGGAAATGGCGAAGGAGTGGATGGAGAATTTCTTATATAACTACTAATTTGATCAAAGTGGGTTTTAATGTTTGCACAACCACAACCAGCCAATACCACTTTAGGAAAGCAGGTTGTGCAGATGCAAAAGCAAGCAGAAATTTGCTCGAGGATTTAATAGTGTTTATAAAATAAAATTTTTTAAAATAAAAAAATTTTTGTTATTTTAAAAATAAGTTTTTTTTTATTAAAATAATAAAAATATATAATAAATTTTTTTTATATTTTTAAAATTATTAAATAAATATAAAAAATATATTAAAAAATATAAAATTAAAAAAAAGTATTCGAAAAATGTAATCCTAAACGTCCATGATCAATCTTGAATCAACGTTACTTTAGATAGTACTGTCGTTGAATGTCTTCCTTTTCATGCGAAGCACATTCAACATTCTCACCTACTTCTCCTTGAAGAAGTTAATTATTAGTACTTCAGAGCAACCGGTGAGTGCATTTGTTACGAAACAAAGCTGCCTTCAATTTCGTGACCTTGAATGCCATGTTAAGGCTCTGTTTAGTGTCACTGAATTTCACTTTTTATTTAAAATTTAAATTCAGATTATTTTATTGAAGAATTTATTCTTATTTTTTATTGAAATATATTTTATTAAATTTTATTTTGAATTTTATTTTATGTGTTTTAATTACTGTTTTAAATTTTAATTTTTATCAAAATTTTATAAAACTTTATTATCATAAAAATCACTTTAACACAAGTCATGTTAGGTCTTGAGCAGCAAGTCGCAAATAAACTAACATGCGTGAGAAGCGAATCAGGAGAGTATTCATGTTAGAATATCTTTCTTAAAAGGTAGTGCCATTTTGAACATACTCAAAAAGTTTTTATGTATTAAACTAAAGATTCCTTAATAAGAGTTTAGTGGTTAGCTAGTGGAGGAAGATGCAATTTGAACTCTCTGTTTCCAACCTTTTTCAGACATTAATTACAATGTTTAAATTTGTTTACACTGTACATAAATCTCCCACCATTATCCTAATCTACTTCAAGGAAAGTCCACTTTTGTTAGTGAAAGCATTTGAAAAGTTTACTTTCCGTAGTTGAACCTTTTCTTGAGATTAACATTATTTTTACTTTCATTTAGTTTACATAATCCTCCATACTCTAATTAATACTATAGTAACTCTGGATCATATCAAGTAATTAAACCAATTCTTAAACAAGTTTCATATTTTAATTTTTCATAGTTAGCCAATGATCCTAAAACTCTCACGAAGTCTAGTTCTAAACCATGTGCATGCATATGCAATTCACTATATGCATAGGTCATTAATCAATTTCTAATCGTACGTAAAACTGTGTTTCTTCTGCACTGATTTATATTATTAAACTACTTTTGGAATCTATTTGATTACTTCAGTCCCCCTAAGAGCAGTTCAGAAATATGATCCGATCTAATAAAAAGTTCTCTTTGTTAAGAGAGGCTAGGGTGATGAAAAATCAAAACTTAATTGGGTCATTAAAAGTTTATTTGCTATTAACCTAATGAATATTATGTTCATAACTTCAATCCAATACCAATAAAATGATTCACATAGACGATCAAATAAATTGTTGATTTCTATTTAACTTGTTTTTGAAAACTTTTTCAGAAAGTCGATCTATAGAACAAAGTAAACATCAACTTTCCAAAAGAAACAAAACACCAAAAGTGTAAGAGAATGTTTTGGCGTTACTTATCCTTCGTATTTTATTTTTATTCTTATTTGATTTATTATTTTAAATTAAAATAGTAAAGCTTTCTTTTTAATAATTTTAACATATTTTCTGCATAAAAAAATTCTTTTTCAATAAATATATTTAAATATCTCGTTAAATACAATGGAGCTAAAAAAACACCAAGTGTTAATGTTGTTAACTGTTTTGCCAAAGTGTTAAAAAAGTAGATGAATGAATCTTTTCTACTGAGACTCTCGTCAGTCAATATTACTCTCATCTAATTCTGATTAATCGCTTCAGTCAAATCACTTTAATGTTCTTCACTAATATAAGAACCGAAGCAGTGAGTGATTCAAGAACCAATGCACAGAAGTGATTAATGAAGTACCGGTAGTAGAGTAATTAAAAACACTCAACTGCTTTGCCGTAACACTCAAAAGCACACACTAGCTACTCTCTCAGGAGGCTACGTGTATTACTACAGAGAAATCACAGAAACAAAAACAATGAATCAATTTTCAGACATTTGCTTCTGATATTTGATTGATGATGATTTGATTCGACCAAAGAAAAAGACTTACTGAAGACATCCAGCCAGCAAGAAAGCAAGCAGCAATTGCCATTCTTCATTAAGCAGTACTATCAAATGTATGGCTCTATCTCTCAGGCACTCTCCTCTGCTCCTTACCCAGATCTGAACTCACGCTCCACCTTTCAATTCATTAATGCCATTGCCATTATTTTTTTTTGCCTCCTATCCATTACTATGTACTCTTATCGCTACTCTTGCCTAGTGTCACTACCGAGCCTTCTTGTTCCTGTTCTTCTTCTTCTTGTAGGTGTTGCTAGTGCTTCAAGAGTTTGTTATTCCTGTTGTTGCTGCTGAAAGCGCAGGTCATTATCTCATTCTTGTTTCGTCGTCTTCATCTTGCCTAGATATAAGGTGTAGATTTTCTTGCTATCACTTCCATTGAAAAGCTCGAGTTTTTCTTTCATTCTTGTTCTTCTTCTTCTTGCTTAAACATAACATTTTAGAGTTGCTCTTACTATTGCTGTTTTTGAAAAGCTCAAGTTTTTTACATTCTTGGCTCTTCTTCTTGCTGCAGTTAAAAAGCTGAGTTTTTCCCGCTCATTTCTTTAGCTCTTCTTCTTCTTCTTCTACCCTGTTCAAATGGGTTGTGGTAGTTCGAAGTTGGACGAAATGCAAGCAGTGGTACTATGCCGTGACAGAGCACGTCTTCTCGCAGACGCAATGCGCGCTCGGCAAGCTCTCGCTTTATCTCACGCTGCTTACTCCAACTCACTCTGCTCCCTCGCTCCGGCTCTGCGTAACTTCCTCGCTTCACTGAACTCCCTCTCTCCCTCTTCTTCTTCTCCTCCCCTCCATCTCCCAACCCGCCGTAAGTCTCCACCTTCTCCTCTCCCTTACCACTCCGACGAAAACGATTCCGACTCCGACAACGTAGTGGGTCCCACCATTGCTCGGACGGCAAGGTTCAATTTCCACTACGCTCGCGCGAGCCAAGCCGCGCCGTTTATGTCCGTCGTCGAGCCGCCGCCGACGGCTTACTTCGATTCCACCGGCTATAATCCTTATTCTTCTTATTACTATAATAATTATGCTAATTATTATCAAGGGACGAACTTGTCTTTTGAATCTAGTTCTTGTTTCCCTCCACCGCCGGCGGCGGCGGCACAGGAGCAACAACCGCTACCTTCGCCGCCGAGAGCTTCTGCTTGGGATTTTCTCAATTTTTTTGAACCGTGCGAGAATTATTACTACCCTCCTCCACCTGCTGCGGCTGCTTATGATTCTACTAGCCGGAGCTCTAGAGAAGTTAGAGAAGAAGAAGGAATTCCTGATCTCGAGGAAGACAATGATGATGAGGAGCAGAACGAAGTTGTTAAAGAAGCTTATAGAGTGGGGTACAATAAAGCCGGGAACTTTCTTAGAAGAAAACGAAACGATTTTTCAATAAAGAGCTCGTCGACGGAGAGAGACGAGGACAATGACAGTGAGTGCTGCAGTAGCTGTTGTGGAGAATGTCCACATTGCGATGTGGAGGAGAAGGTTTTTGATAAGAATGTTGTTAGCAGCAACGCCTGCGGGGGGCGGCAGCAGTTTGTCACGGAGATTGAACGCTCCCCTAAGCGTTATGGGAATGTTGCAGAAGTGGTAGATGAAATTGAGTTACAATTTAACAGAGCTTCTGAAGCTGCTGCTGATCTCTCGCGGATGCTTGAAGTTGCAAACAACAGCGGACTTAGAGGTATGAGACAAAGATACATATGGTTATGATGAAGTGATGATTTCATTCTAAAATTTGTCCTTGTTTAAGTAGTAATCCTCCTTATGCATGCAAGAAATTGATTTGCTTAAAATTGAAGCTTGCTAGTAGGCGTTTTGATTACTTTTTATGCTACCTGAGGTTTCTTGCTTGAAATAGAAGCCCAATAGCAAAGCAGCAACTTTTCTATTTATCCTTGTTTTATGAGCTACACTTTGCTTTTTTGCTTTCAAGGTTTGCATGAAATGCTTAGAAGCTTGATATAATTTGTTTTCTTTGTTCCATGAAGCAGGTCGAAGAACTTCTAGAAGTTTGAACAATAATTTTTATGCTCTGGAAGAGGAAATAGGAACAGGTTCAAGAAATCTCTCCAAAACACTACAGAAGCTTTACATGTGGGAGAAGAAACTTCATACTGAAGTCAGGGTATGCTTGCTCACTGTTGTCATTCTATCTTGTTGTCATTGTGGAGACCTTTACATAGTTAAAAAATAATAAACCTACTCTATATATAAGTCATAGCAAGGACTCTGATTCCATCTGTAACAGAATTGCAATTCCTGATTTCAATGTTTAACAACCTTCTATGTAGCTTTTCCTACTCTTTGGTGTCATGGATTAGAATGTAGAATGATGACATTCTAATCTTCTTGAGTTGATTTCTTCAAATTCAGCAGTTCTTCTTTAGGTTTTGAATAAGTTACTGAAATCATCATGTTATCCCTTTTACAGGCTGAAGAAAAGATGCGTGCACTCCTTAAGAAGTACTCCAAGCAGCTGAAACATCTTGACCAAAAAGGTGCAGAAGCACAGAAGATTGATGCAATACGCACGATGATTCACAAATTATCTATAAGGATAAGAATAGCAATTCAGTTTGTGGATTCCATTTCAAAAAAGATAAACAAGTTGAGAGATGAAGAATTATGGCCTCAAATTAGAGACCTTATTCATGGGTATATAGCTCCTAATATTTTGATATGTATACATAGCTATATGTTTGCTGCATGTTCATTATGTGTTGGGGTGCCCATGAACTTTTGCTATATAATGTTTTAGGTCTATGTAGCTAGATTCTTCTTGTAGAGATATCCTTAAGGTTTATGAATGTCTGCATGTCTGTCTTCGTATCACAATGAGTTGTCTGTCTCTCTCTATCTTGCTCAAACTTTGGCAATGAGTTTGTAGGAACTTGTACCATCAACAACTTTGGCTGAGACTTTCTGTTTCATTATAGATCTGTTTTGTGTTGATTGCTCAACTTGAAAGTAGGATGTACCACGGAAAATTATTGCAAGTTAAGTTTGTGTTACTGGTTTTTTGCATCATGATTAGCGCGGACATGCTAATATAAATTTTCATTGAACCATGCTTTTACGGATTGATTAAGGAATGAACGTTAACTGCACACACTCATATGGCTTTTTAGTTCATATGTGTTTGATTAATGGCTCAGGTTCATGAGGATGTGGAGAAGCATGTTGGAATGCCACCGCATGCAGTTTCAAGCGATGTCTAATGCAAAGAACCTCAAGTCTATGTTAGACACTGGAAGGATCAATGATGCCCATGTGGAAGCCACGCGGCTGCTTGAACTTGAGATGCTAGATTGGGTTGCAAACTTCTCCAATTGGGTCCATGCTCAAAGGACCTATGTTCATTGTCTGAATTCTTGGCTTATCAAATCCATTCATCATGAGTCTGTGAAAGCAGTTGATGGGATTGCTCCATTCTCTCCTGGAAGAATTGGTGCTCCTCCAATATTTATTATCTGTAACTACTGGTCACAAGCTATGGATAGGACATCTGAGAGGGAAGTGGTTGATGCTATGCAGTCTTTTGCTGCAGATGTCCTACACCTGTGGCAAGAACATCATCTTGAGCAGCGACAAAGGGTGATGGCTAATTCGGACATGGGTGCAGAACTAAAGATCTTGGAAAAGGAGGAGCATCAAATGCGCAGGGCAATAAATGCCCAAAGTAAGAAGCTAGCCCTAGTATCTGGTCAGAGTAGTCTCTCCTTAAATAGGCGCAGAGATATTGTGCAGTGGAACTCAAATGAAGGAAGCAGTCTGCAGTCAAGTTTGCAGCAAATTTTTGAGGCTATGGGAAATTTCACATCTACTTCTCTGACGATTTACCAGGAACTTCACGATCGGTTTGAAGATGAGAGGTTATGTAGAGGGAATGCCAAAGTCCCCTAGATTTTGTCATCATAACTTTCTTATCAATGTTTACGAAAATTTAGCCTTGAACAAAGCTTCTGGAAAATCAAACTTCTACATCGGAGTTTCCTTCAAGAACACTGTAAGAATGTCATGCCATAAGCTTCGGATGTCGGGAGAGATACGAGCTGCAGCTGCCGAGGCAGAGGTTTGATCTGGATCTGGCATGCATGATAAACTTCAGATTTCCCTACAAGAAGCTTCTGGAAAATCAAAACTTCTATCATCAATGTTACTGCATTGCTGCCACCTTACTTCCTCTGCAAAACTGAGCAATCTGAGTGTCTATACTTGTAAGTCGTTCAAGATTTGAGCTTCTTTGTGAAGATAACTGAAGGTAGGACTCCTGCCAACTGCTTTACAGAGATCTATTTCACAAGTGTTTGAAGTAAATGAGCTTATTGTAAGCATCTTGCAGTGAACTTCAGAAATACGACTTAAGCCATGATATCAAGTTCTTTCAAATTGGTTTAAATGGCTTGGCTTCATTTCAAATAGTGGCTGAATTCTTTAGACCACGACCTACTGCAGAGCAATTGCGGTTGATGAAGTGGCTACCTATTTCAGCATCTCAAGCTCCCATAAGACGTGCTAGCTTTTACAAATGGATTATCGATCTCTTTTAGTTAGACGAATCATCTCAAACATGCTTGGGTTGTTGCTGAAGGAAAGACCAAATGAGCTCCTGAGTTGAAGTGTTACTTCCATGGACTCAAGGGTGAATCATTAAAAAAGAGAATCCCTGATTCGCAATTTCATTTTGAAGCAGCTAAATACCTCGGACAACTATCGTTGTCCAATGATCCAGTCCATTCATGCTTCCTGTTATGCAGTAAAAATTTGACAATCAAGAATTTTGATTGCAGATAGTTAATTATATATGATGTGTGAACTTCATATAAAAAAGAGAAAGTAATCACTTCCAAGAATTTATTCCAGAATTTTAGTGCTGCGTTGTAGCACTGCTCTGCTGCCTGTGCCATCCATGCAAGAGTATCTTTTTCAAAGTTTGTTGAAAATATCTAAGTGCATTCGGTTTTCGATGTAGCAAAAATATAAAATACATTTAACGATTTTACGTAAATAATATAAAATTTAAAATAAGAGCAAAACAAATATAAAAATAAAAAATTTACGTAAAAAAAATAAAAATCTCATAAAAAAATAAATTAGCTTTAAAAAAAATTACTAAATAAAAATAATTATAAATTTATGTATTATATTTTAAGTAAGAATTTTTACTATAATATTTTGCTTCTATTTTTCACATTTGATATTATGAATGATGTGGTTGATGCTACAAATAAATATTTTTTATTCATATATATAGTGTGTCAATAAAATTTTTAAACTTTTAAATTATTATTATTCGATCTTTCTATTAATTGAGTTCTTTAATTTTCTAACTTGTAAGAAATGTTTCAAATTTTTTAACCGTTGAATTTTTAACTTCTTAGATAATATTTTAGTTTCCTTAATTTTTAGAATTCTAATATAAATATATATTTAATTTGTTATATTTTAATAAATCATTAATTTATGTAGTGGTCTTATAATATCTAACAAAGTTCTCATATATTACATAAACAGGGTTATACGGAACTGGCTTTCGGAGTTAATTTTCTTACAATTCCTCACTGCACCACTTGTAATCACATTTCCCTGCATTCATAAAGAATGATAGAGAAGTCCTCTCTACAATCTGCAACCATCAAAAGCAATGGAGGAATGGTCCTAGAGAAAGTGAGAAAATGCGGTAGCACTTAAAATGTCTTCCATGCTAAACGGAGGCCACTGGTCCAACAACCAAGGAATTTGAAGCTGAGTCAAGTTGTCATTCGTCCAATCCATGTTGCTATGCTCGGGCTCTTCAATTTTTCTTGAAAAAAAGAACACCTGGTATGCCTTGAACATTTGTCTCCTTCAAATGTTTGTTGCCTTCGTTCGCAAAAGGTAAAGTTTTAGACATTTAAGATTTTACCAGACAGTATACTATCAATTTCTAGTACTGATTTCTTCTGGTCAGTTCACTTTGTATACATAGTCCCTTCTACGAAGAAGCATATGATGCTATAATCTTGCACATATTTTAGGTCCTTAATGCAAGTAGTCTTCTAATGCATGTCTGAGTACCTTTGTTTTAGGGAAATCAGAGAGGCGGTACTACTGATACGCAGTCAGTCCTTGACCCTCTAGGGGGGACGGTCACAATAAAAGGCAAGCGTCTTCTTCAGGCCAATGATACGCCGGGGATCTGATGAACTTGTACTGGCCTATCTGACCCTGTTGTCTTCCAGTATCCCTCGGTTCTTCGACTTGGGTATCCTCCACTTGCATGAAATACCATTCTCTCTCCTCCCTCATCCGTGCAAGCCCTTAAATCAGCAAGGTAACTGTCGTTAGCAATTGTTCTTCAAATTTTCAAACATATTGTAATGCAGCTGAGAATCATTTTTGATATATTAAGCAGCTCTTGTGGCATGACATGGTGGTACCTGGTAATCCAGAAGGATCGTGACGGTAGAGATGTACGGTGGCAATTATGTAACGGTAGCTTCTTCCCCTGCACTGCTCGAAGGAGGTAGAAGTCCAGCAGTTCCTTCTCTGTTAGATGAAACCTGAATCCTGGAAGATCAATCTCTATCGCGGTACAATCCATTAATGAAAGCTATATGAAGTCCAGTCTACTTACCAGTATCATCAATATTGCAACTTGCAAGTGTTGCTCGCAAATGCTTTATATTGGAGTGGGGTTTTGCTTAATTAGGTTTAAGTAATATTAGCAAGGGTTTTCTGTTGAATGCTAACTTTAATGAGCTTGACGGACTTCTTGTGAACATAACATTAGAATAATAAGCGTTAGGTCCAGTTAAGATTATTAACTCTTGGCTTTTATATTATTTCAGTAAAAACTACTTGAATTGAGATCCAGTTGCAGTTTATTTTGTCAAGGTTTTTCTGGAACAAGCTGAAAGGAAAAAAAAACCTAATTCTACTTGAATCTTGCGAAATTGCAGACAAATTATATTTTAATTTCGATAAACTTCGTTAAAACAGAATATGGCGGATAGAATTATTTTCTTCAGAAGAAAAGCAAGAAAGGCTTGGGTAGATTGCTCATTCTTTAGTTGTGTGACGACTTCTTTCAGGTCTGTGTCAAAAAGAATTCAAGGATGCACGAGTCTTTATGTTTCCACCTATGCATGTGAGCTTACTTCGTGTGCGCAGCAATCATCTTTCACTTTCCATCTTACCTTCCCTGTTTGGAATTATTTGTTGATTGTTAGAGTTAGTCAATGTCAAAATGTTTGCTCTGTAGAAGTCTTACATATACATCTATGTATTTATGAGTAATAACTAATGTACATTTCAACTTCAATGAGTTGTCTAATCAAAAGCTTACTACTATAAAATCCTAAATTTGTTTATGATCTAATGTGATTAATCAGACAATATCAACAACATAAATAATCCGAAGTTCGGTTGAAAATTTAAAAATATGAGTAAAAAGATAAATACCATTTTTTTATGTATGGACATCATGACTATACAGCATTATAAATAGAATACTACTCAACTTGGCCACTAAAATTTTGTTCAAGGTTGCCACTAGTCTTTCCCGTAACCAGTTTGAGGGAGAGTAGTTGCTTTCTGTTGAAACTACAAACTGAAAGAGTCGCTCAGTCTTTTGTAGAATGCAAAGGTCAACTTACTTTAAAGGACTTCACGTATTACTACTAGCAAAGACTACTACTACGCATAATAACTTTCTTGTTAGCATTTACGCAGAAATAGACACTAGCCACATTTGTGTGCCACATTCTTGACAGCCTCGTAGTTGACATTTGCTTATCATAGCACAATCAAGAGTCATAACCAGGGGTAAAAGGAAACACATCCGTGTATTGAACGAAATGATCTATTACATGGTTGACCTCCGAGTGCAGGAGAAATAAAATTACCTTTCAAATGGATGAGTTAAATAACTCTAAAAGAATGAAAGATATCAATGAAATAATTGCTTGGTGTCACAGTTTCACCTTAACTGAGATCAAGATGATACAGGTAGTTACCACTCACTGAGATCTCCATATGAACTCAGAAAGCGCCAATCATTTTGCTTTGCTTATCTTCAAGTATTGCTCCCAACTACTAGTACTCTGCACATGACAATCTTTCTACGGTAGTTCTGTAGAATTTCTTCCAACATTGCTCAGACAGGGTGGTGGGGTGGGTGGGTGGGAGGGAAAGCAAGTGCCACATATCCCTTGTCAGAATTTGATAGCCCCTACAAGAACAACCATGAAGGTTTGGCCCAGGAAAGCAGGTTGTAATGTTATAAATCAAGAAATGTACTCAAATTTCTATGTAAACAAACTTCTGAAAGGAAAGAAGATCATCCAAGAAACACTACTAACTTACTAGGCATAACTCCAGAATTGTCCAGTTGGAAGGTTCACTATAACAGCAACCTACTACCAGAAAAAGAATTCTGCTACCCAAAATTGTTGGGTCACATTCCGCAAGATAAACATCTATCCACAAGAGACCATTTCCCATCCAAAGAATGGAACAATTGCCCACCATAACAAGTTATATGCTAGATGATAAACGTAGAACATGATTCCAAGCTAATAACTAGTTATTACCCTTGCCAGGCACTCATGTGTCAAGTGGCTAGGGCATCCCCTCTTCAAAGAAGAGCTCAAGGGTTTGAATTACTGGCTCAGCCAGTTTATCTCAAAATATGTAGCTAGTACCCTTATGGCATGATGTCAAGTGTGACAGATTTTTTCATGAACTAGAGTGACAGTATATTTGGGGTATTGTCATTCATATTATTTTAAATGCAGAAGGAACAACACCACAAGCTTATGGTGAGCAGTGTTTCTCAAAATATTTAGAAATTATCATGATCATCACTAACTACTCCTCTAGAGGTGTGCATAGTGCCAGGTTCTAAAACATAATCAAACGCTTAATTTCACACAAGATATTGTGACAGTATAAATCTGAAATTTACCTTGAGTATGTGCTATATTTGCGCCTTCTTCAAAGACTTGAGCGATGTCTCTAATGTGGAGTATGCAGCAACATCTGCCAAACTCTTGCTCTGCAATGCATAATCAAAGACCTCATACGCCTCCGCAACCTTCTTTTCTCGACACAGAGTTCTTAGTAGAGTGGCATATGTTGCGGAATCTAGCTTCATTCCTGCAGCAGTCATCACCCCCAAAAGTTCCAGTCCTTTCTCTAAGCACTTACTCTTGCAAAGGCCCATGACCAGTGTATTGTATGTCGTCTCGTTCGGCTCACATCCCTTCTCCTCCATCTCTTTCAAAAGGTTCAAGGCCCCCAAAGCATCACCTTTCCGACACATTCCATTCATTAGTGCCGTATAGGTAACAACATCTGGATAATGACCCACTTCTGCCATCACATGCAAGAACTTCCTAGCCTGGGCCACCATTCCAGCCTTGGAGAGCCCGAAAACAAGAGTGTTATAGGTAACCAAATCTGGCTCGACGCCTTCATCCTTCATCTTGTTGTAAACCTCCATCACCTCACCACACTGATCAACCATGCAATATCCTTTCATGATAGTATTATACAGATAAGCATCTGGCTTAAACCCAGATTCTGAAAGAGCTTCAAGCAATCGCGTCGCTTCCCGTAGATTCCGTCCACGGCAAACAGAATCTATGAGAATTGTATAAGTAACCAAATCGGGCTTGATCCCTCCAGACTTCTTCATCTCTTCCATGAAGTCATAAACCGTTCGAAGAGTGCGAACACGACAGAGACGCCTTATGAGAAAATTATAACTAAACTGGTCTGGCGGGCAACCACGACAAACCGCAAGCTCTTTAGCAAGCACAGTAGCAGCATCTTCCCGACAAGCAGAGCAGAGCGCACGAATTGCCACGTCAGCAGACGAGGCATCCGGTGAAATACCTCTGTCTGACATTTCATCGAGCACCTGGCGGGCAGGCTGGAGGACAGCTTCATCGCTGCTATCACGGACGCTATCTGAGTGCTGACAAGCGTAAGCTAGCAGAGCATTAAATAGAGGGCGAGTAAGGGTTAGATTTGGAATTCGTGCACTGATATGCGAAAGCAAAGCGATAGCGTCGGCAGGACGAGCACCAGTGGAGCAAAACGACTGAAGAAGAATTGCGGGATCGGGCGGAGGAGCTCGCGGAGAAAAAGAAGAAAGAAGAGAGTCGAAGTGGGAAGTGGCGACGGAGAGAGACGGGGAGGTGAAGATTGGGGGGAGTTTAGGAGCGTTTTCGGAAGCTGAAATTCTTTGCTTCACTTTGGATTGTTTCTTTTTAAGGGGTGTTTTGGAGAAGTGTTTGGGAGATCGTTGAGATGGTTGTGGCGTTTGGAGAACGGCGGAAGCTTGTCGGCGTAGTGCATCGATTGGGTTAGCTGATCGCATCGACGGTGGAAGTTTTCCCATTTCTTTCTAATACCTGAAGAATCAACTCTCCTCCCTCGTCACCGATTTCTGTTTCTGGTTGCCGGATTCACCGATTCAGGGATAAATGACCAGTTTATATTTTGGGAGTTTGGCCCAATGCCCATGGATCAACACACAGCCCAGTGAGGATTCTAACCCATAAATCAACACACACGTAAAGGTCTGGACTCTGGAATGTTCCAAGTTCAATGGTTGTATATATTATGGTACAAACTTACAAATTTGTAGTTATCCTTATAATATTGGTAAGTAGATAAGCTAGGCAAAAAGCGACTTTGATTAATTTAAAATTAATGTAACTGCACGTATTAAGAGATCGTATTTTAATTATATAAAAATAAGTTTAAAAAAATAAGTTTGATAAAAAATAAAATTTAATAAAAATAAAATTTGAAGTTATAAAAATTTAAAGTAAACTTTTGATAAATAAAATTCATTGTAAATATAAAAATAAATTCTACAATAATAATTTAAATATATAAAATAACTGAATTTTAAATTTTAAAAAAGTAAATAAAATTCGACCGATATTAAAATATGTTCTAAATGTTGAATATTGATACCTATACGAAGTCACTATTAGATCTTATATAATTAAGAATTCCTGCTTACATTATTACGTACAACTATCTTGGTTTTGAAGCGATCAAACGGGTACAGGGGGCGTTTCAAATTGCATCGTAATTTTACTTTTTTTTATCGGAATTTTAATTTTTAATTTTTTTATTTACATATTTATTAATATAATTATATTTTTAATTTTTAATATATTTTAAAAATTTATTAAAATATAAATACTAAATTTCTTTTATTTTATTCTTTAAAAAATTTTATTTTTTATTTTTTTATTTTCATAAAATATAATTATGAATATTTAAAATATGACCGTAGTAATTTCTATTGATATGATTTCCAACAAAAGGCATACTGCTATTTATATCGATCATGAACAAGACATGAAACAAAGAGGGACATTGAAACACATCTCACCGAATAAGTACGCAACTCAAATCTTGATCATAATTTTTCTGCGCACGGAAATGAGTGATCAATAACTCATCAATGGAAATGACTCTATACAGGAAAAACAAATCAAGGGCAGCCACATAAATAAATCATATGATAAATTCATGCCATTCCCTTTTCCCATCTCATCTCCCATGTCTAAAGACAAATGTTGTACTGCTATATGTGACAGTGATTGAACAACTCTAGTTGCTTCATCTCTCTTTAGGCATGGTGCCATGAACCCTTTTTCCAACATTTTTAGAAAAAATAGTAACCTTACGTACTGTAAAATAAATTCAACTCCTATTCATGCAGAAAGCGTGGGCGGATGCGTTATTTTTAACTTTAGAATTCATTTTTTCATCAAATAATTATTTCTAATTTACTCTCTTTATGAAACAATAAAAATTAAATTTATTTTTAATAATATTTTTTAGAATGTTTTGATAAATTTATTAAAAAACAAACACTAAATACTTTGGCAAATTTTTCAGGATTATACAGTAACAAAATGCATCACCTATTACATGAAAATCGAATGAACTCAAAACCCAAACCATTTCAATGTTGAATTCAATTCGTGTTTACTTTTGTTTTGGAATAAAGTTTATAAAAGTAAGTTATTTAAGAGTTTATTTTTTGATTAAAAATGAGTTTAAAAAATAAAAATTTTTGTTTGTTATATTAATATTAAAAATAGAATTTAAGATAAGTTTGCACTTGGCGCGAGTAATACTATTAAATTTAACATAAGATTCGACCTACATGCGAGTGATGATGGAATGAATACTCTTATTATTACAAATACATTCTGGAATTTTATTAAACTCTTGGTATTGAAATTATGAAAGATTTAAAGTATAGCACTTTGATAAAAGCTGGGCATGCAATTAGAACTTAACGTGAAACAGATCTCAATAAATCAACCATGCAAAAGTTCTCTTCGCAGTAGTGCAACAGAGTAGGAGTATTAACATCAGCAGTCTATATAATATCGTTCATTACTGGATAGATTATTATATACATCACAGTTGAGATATATACATCTTATCTTGAACTAGAAACAAAAGCTCCTCCTTGGATGCTTCATTACATTCCTTCCTAGCCATGGCTGGGCAGCAGAAGGTCCCCCATCACAGTAGAAGAGTAAATCGTAACGAAACAGATGAGATGAATTTGTTTCATCTCTTCATTTTCAGATTTCAAAACAAGACACAAGATAGAGAACGATCGATCAGAAAGCAAAACAACAAAATACCAGTACGGGTTTTTCTTTCATCGATCCATCTCTGTCTGCTGAGAATTGTACTCCACCTCCAGCTCCCATCTCAGCTTCGCCACTACCGCATCATGCACCGGAACATAATCCTACATCAATCGAATAAGGTTATTAATGATCAAACGTATGTGACAACGTTATCACACTTCCAATTTTTTGAATTACCTCTAGCTTCTGGAACAGTTCCTTAGTGGTGGAAGCACAAACAAGAATGTTTCTCTGGAAAGGTTTGATGAAGGCTTCATCAATAGCTTTGTCGATGAATGCAAGCAGAGAGTTGAAGTAGCCATCAACGTTAAGCAGCCCAACCTGTTCGGAAACACATACGACGACCTGTTCTATCAAACCCCCATACATGCATAGCTAATATAACTTGAGCAGCGATCGAATACTCACTGGTTTCTTGTGAATGCCAAGCTGAGCCCAAGAGATAACTTCTAGTAGTTGTTCTAACATTCCATACCCGCCCGGAAGCGCGATGAATGCGTCTGAGTGGCGTGCCATCTCCACTTTCATCTGGTGTAAACTTGCCACAGCTTTATCTAACTCAACTGCCTTCCCTCCATTGATCTATACACCAATAAAATTCTCCAAACCTCAGAATAAAAACCAAGTAATGTTACAGAAGCATTAGATAAACCAAAAACAAGACTAGCTGTATACCTCTTTCTGAATTAAAGCCCGCGGCATGATCCTACAAATATTTCAATGAAAACCAAGAACTAATTCAGGTCAAAACAAATCGTGGAAACTATGTACATGCAATTAATTTTCTGCTGCTTACCCGAAGACATTACCGCCGTTATTGTAGACAGTATGGGAAACTATACCCATAAGACCAACACCGGCGCCTCCGTAGACCAAACCAACCTTCCTTGCAGCGAGCTCACGGCCAAGTTCCACGGCAGCATCACTATAACATTTTCGTTTCCCAGCGCTGCTGCCGCAGAGCACGCCCACTGTCCTGATCTTCCTAGGCCTAAGCACAGCATCAGCGACGTTGCTTTCTTCCATTTCCACTTGTTGCAACTTCTCTCAAGATTATGTACTTCCTGTGTACATAGGTAGACGTACAACAGAGGAAGACAAAAAGATTAAAGCCTGCCGGGTCACAGTTTACTTCCTTGTTCTTCCTTCTCTATCAATTTCAAACAACGTGAGAGATGATGATCATGCGAAAGAAAACAAACAGAAACAAAGAAAGAAACCTTTTCTCTTTTCAACTTGTGGAATGACTTAATCGTTGTGTTGAACCAGTGATAAATTGAATGGAGAAAGAAAGAGGACTGTTTGAAGTTTCAAAAGAAGCAGCAGCAGAAAACATAGAAGCATTCCTATAGCCAGCTTCTGAACTCCATCGGCCGCTAGCAGCTGTTTTACTACTACAACCTTCCCAATTGCCTCGAGTTTAGTACTAGTTGAAGCAATCATTACTGCACGTGTGTATCGTCCCTTCATTCACCTCGGTAATACACTACTACACTCGATCTACTGTAGATATACCTCTTCTTTATCTTCATTTGTGTTGTTTGTCGTTGTTCTTCTTCCTGGGCAGCAGTAGTTGTGTAGACTTGCGTACTGAGAAATCTGAGTGCAGCTTATGGCTAGCAGTAGACGCTAGCTATGACAAGAAGAAACCACCATGATACTGCTTACAGCAGAGTGAACACGTAATTAGAGCTAGCAAAAGGCAAAATTTTTTCTTCTCTCTTCATGATGCGAACTATACGGTTTTAATTACTCCACGACGCAGTTGAAGTTTTGAATAAGAAGAACTAGAGGCTACAGCTGTTTGTGGTTACTAAAAACGGGAAGAAGAGAGAGGATCTCAGTATAAAGTGGAATGATTTGCATGCCTTGGTTTTGCTCAGAGACGTGACGGCAGAAATAGGGTAGGCTTTTAATGAATAAAAAATGAATACGTAACAATAAAGATTTCGATTTGATTAATACTTGTTGGGGTTTTACTTGTTGCGGCCCTGCAGGCGAACAAATCGAGGTCTGGCCTGTGGAGACTTCTGAGAAGAAGGCTCTAGGCTCTAGCTTGTTGCGAGTCCTGTCGACCTTATCGCTTAGTGTGAGCCAATGAGCAGTTAGCATTAATAAAAAATGGAAGTTATTCTAGGTAATCTGGACTCTCTATCCCAAGCACCGTTACATTAAACACCTGATCAAACAATTATCAGGATCAGAAAATACGTACTTCAAACGATCTTATATTTTTTCAGATATTCAAAACAAGGCCCAAGTGTTTTAACTGGAGCACCTTCTAGGAAATACGGACACGTACTCCAGGAAGAGCACCGCACCGCAAGAAATCGACGTTCATCGCGCTACACTGCCATCAAAAACAGATATTTCTTAAATCGATATATATATATATATATTCTGAATAGATTTAGTTGCGTTTAACAGTGTTTTTAAAATAAAAACTTTTATAAAATAAGTTTTTTTTATTTAAAAAATAATAAAAATAAATATTAAAAAAATTTCACTACTTAAATTTTTATATTTTTAAATTTTTAAATAAAATTTTGAAATATTTATAAAAATATATTAAAAAACATAAAATTAACAAATTATTTTTAAAAAATGCTAAATCAAACAGTCTCTTACTTTGAACTAAAATTTAAAATTTGAAAAATAGTTTTAAAATTAAATTAAATAAAAAATAAATTTTTGTATTAATGTAATATTAATAGGTAATTTGTAAAATTAAAGTAAAATTTTTATAAAAAGCATTTTTTTATTTATTATTCGTTTTATAATAAAATTTTAAAATTAAAATTATGGCATAAATAACACGCACTTAGTAAAAATTGATGACAGGTGAGCGAAACAGGAGAAAAACAGAAGAGCGAACTTCAGTCTCTTACGGAGAACACTAAAAATGATGACAATCACTAAAATCGTTCAAGTACCATAAAACAATTTATACTTAAAAAATAATAAATCAATGATTGTTGATGATCGTATCGTTCATATCATAAGCATATATAATTACAATAATACATTATAAATATTAAATTAGGCTGAAACTCTTCTATTATATAATTAATATTTTAATATAAATAGACTTGTCATATAAATATAATATTAGAATATAACAACTTGAAATAACTATTTTTTCAAATATTAAAATTGTTTCCTTTCGGTATTCACTTTTAATTATAAACATACATAAAACTTGAGTTCTCTTCTAATAACCACATATTTATAACTAAATTTTCGTAGCTTATTTTAAAAACAAAAACGAGCTCTAAATGGCTCGCAGTGGCACAATTAAGCAAACACCACTAGATCAGCAAGAGCTGCTATTAAGAACGAACTCAGAGCTTGCACCATGCGATGGCAGAATCTCAGTTCCTGCACCGAAGTACAGCGCCGTGGTCGCCCGCCTGGCTTCTGGAACAAGAAGATAAAGAAACTTAAAATTAAGGACTAAGTTACTTTCATGTACATCTGTTATTTGGACAGCACTGCGCAACGACTGCATTCCTGAAACAAGAAATTGCAGCAGAAAATCAACAACTAATCAACTCTCCACTGCGAAACAGGGAACACATCAACCTCCAAAAGGCATATGAAATTTGTAAGGATGTCATATAAAATTCATTCAGAGTGCTAGTGCCACCCTTCAAAAGTAGGCAGCAGTGAATTCTGTTTACCAACAGTAATTCAAGTTGTATCTAAGCAATTAGCAACAGCTACACATGTCAAACCACACAAGAACTATATGGTCGGCAAAGGAATGTACAATATTTCGTCTGTGAGAAAAGATATTTGGCATGACTCCAACAGCCAGACTAGTCATGCATAGTTTGAATGTTTGGTGATCCACGATCCCATTCAACTTGTTCATTCGCCAAGCACCCAGCCATTGCAACAATTACTCATCATCCACGTACACTTAGAACCATGAAGATGCACCTTTAAGAAAAGAAGGTCTCTGTTTCTTCTTGCTGCTCCAGTCCATATGCGATTCTGTCTAGCCATGACGGAGGACGAAGATTTCGTTTGTTTATTCATATAAAAAAACTTTTTGTCAGCTACTCTGTATAAATTCAAAGGTCACGATAGTTCTATCTGGTTTGATGGGGAAACATAACTTTCATTTATACAGCAGAAGAATTTGATTGTTATGTAGACAAACCGTTTTCCTTTTTATGCTGCAACCTACATCCTCTAAAAAAGAACACTCACAGCTCTATACAATTGCGAAAAACAAGTTAAAATAGGTACCTTAAGACACTCTTGAGCTACAAACTGAGCGAATGAATTTCTCATAGATAAATGTCAGTCTGTTTGGACTGTGCTTTCAGATCCTTCAGTTTCTTCAATATGTTGGTAAAGTAATCTTGTAAATATTTTTCTAATGTGACAATGTCCTTCTGATCCACCCCAAGAAGACTGTATGTCTCAGTCATGGGAGCAGAGAATACACTGTCACTTGAGAGAACCTGCAACCAAAATGTACAGAGATAATTTGTACATGTATCAGTTTAAGTTTTCAGATAAAGTAGCTATTAAATCGATTTTTTAGGTACAAAAATGAAAAAGAAAAAACTAATATTCAGATCAACTAACACGTCGTAATACTTCGAGTTATTTTTGTAAATATGGCGGAACTTTCATGAACTGTGTAAGGTGACTTAAGGACCATCGTCCTGAAGATTCAAAGGACATGGCCTTTGCAATGTGTGCATCAGGCACTGTGATTTGAGCTAAGGTTCTCATCTAGATGTTCCCAGTTTGGAGTATCAGGTCATGAGATACTTACAGCAGAGGTGAGGAGCTATGTTTACCAAATAATAAAATAAAGATAACTATACAATACCTCCGAAAATGCTAATCTATCAGCAACATCATTTGTCCATTGAAAGAACCTTGTAAGTTGGCGGGTGGACTTCAAGATAGAGACAGGGACAGTTGTCACGTTTGCATCTTGTCCTGCAAGCCTCTCGCACAATGCAATCACCTAAACATCAAGTCAATGCTTCAGACGTTTTTAATAAGCAAAGGATCAATAAAACATTGGAAATAAGCAAACCAGCAGCCCACTTCAAATTGGAAAGGAAATGTTTATGCTAGTGAAGTTCAATGTTTCAGGTGGTATTAGGAGAATGCATATCCTGTTACCCACATTGGAATCACTTTCTCTACAAAATTCAGTCTGACATGTGATATGACTATATCTACCTCTGAGATCAACAACAAAAGCTAATTGCTAGATCCTCCTGAATTTGGTAATCTGGCACCTATCAATATCAGCATCTTAGTACTCTTACGGTACCCACCTCAAACTTACCGTAATGTGCTTAACAAGAGGCTCTAATACATGTGTAGGTTAAGGCTCTATTAAGTCCATTTTCAGCATCAAGAAACTTATTGAAATCAGAAACATTTTATACACAAACAGCTAAACTACTTAACTAATAGCTTCCACTTGCATTCAACAAAAACCAAGATTTTTGTAGTTTCACAATAAAAAAAAATTAAAATTCCTTGTACAAATTAGCTTGACTGGAAATAGCTTGCACCAACAAATTCGTATTGATTAGAAGACTTAGTCTTGAGGCTCAATGAATCAACCTTAGCTGTAAAACAAACACTGATCTACAATGTTGGTCATATAAAGCATAGCAACCACTAAATTCAAGTCAAAGTTCCAACAAGCGCAAGATGCTTAATAAAATAAAGGGTAATTACTTACCTCCTGAGTTGTCCACGCACGGGGCCCTGCAAATGTTAGCAGCTTTTGATTGATTTTCTCATTACGCAGAGCTATAAACGTCAGCCGAGCTATATCCTGAATGCAAAGGTGTGAAGACATTCAATGTATGTAGTTTGCATCATCATGTGACACAGCAATCGACTCGTATTGTACATCCAAGGAAGTAGCTTATATGTAACCTGAGTATCCATGTAAGCTATTCGAGTTGGAGCGTCAGTCCCCCAAACTGATTTCTCTTCTAATATTGGCACGGCATATTGCCCAATCAGTCCCTACTTCATTTTACAGGACCCAATATTTGGTCACACATATGAGCAAGATAGAAGAGAACATCCTGAAATAGATAAAAACCTACACACAAAAGTTAATGTCTATTACCTGCATGAATCCACATAATCGTATTGTGATGTGGTTTAAACCCGAATCCTGTAGAAATTTCTCTGTACAGTGCTTGATTTCCATTAAAGGTACTTCAGGGTGCTTGTCACAATTGTGAATAGAATAGAAAACATAGTTTTGTATTCCCATTGCCTTTGCACATTGTATAAGAGCAACTTTTCCTTCCCAGTCTACCTAAATTGACATGATTTAGAGTCCAATACTTACAAGGAAACCATGAAACTTGAGCATAAACTTAATAATCAAGGAAGAGATAACCACAAGCAGACCATATAGATTTGAGCATAAGGAACATCAGAGTAGTGATTCTACAAAAATATTTACTGTTTGAATAGGTTCTTCCGGTCGTCCAGTCGCACAATCAATTATTGTATGAACACCAACTAATGTTGCTGGTATCGTTTCTGGTTTGCACAGATCTCCCTGCACATATGATATAACATGCATTATCAATATTTCGTATGTAAGAAAAACTAAATAACTGATCAACAGAGTTAACAAATAGCAGCACATATGAATAAAGTTGGAACAGACATTGACAACAGTAGCACCCCAGTCCCGAAGGAAATCAGCTGGAGCTGGCCGAGGCCTCACAAGACATCTAACATCATAACCTTCATCGAGAGCCCTCCTGACAATTTGCCTTCCAAGAGTCCCAGTAGCCCCAACAACTAGTATGCTTGTTGGCCTCACGGGAGTCCCTGGTCCCAAATCGGTTGCAACTACTGTCTGAGCATTACAAGTGACCTGTAATGGCCTCGAATATCTGCCTGATAACAGAAACAGAAAGGGAGATCAGAGAGGCCTCAGAACTGCTGGAACACCAAATACTTAGCTTTTCTAAGAGAAATCTTAGCTTTTTCCCACAACGCAAGTCAATCTACTGCCTACAAAAAGGACAAATCATTACCGAAATATAGACATCGATCAAAGCAACGAGAGATAGACAACTCCTGAGCAAGAGCTCGCCGCCACGACAAACGCACAGTTGCCGCACGCGTGCGGCGTCGAGGAGCAGCAATCTTCGGCGGAGTAGAAGCAGAACTCAGTCTCGACGCCATGGCAATGCAACCCTTCTTCTTCTTCTAGTTGGAAACTGAATTGTTTTAAGAAAAGAAAGATGGAAGAAGAAAGGAGGGAAACAAAAGAGGCGGCAGTTGATGTTAGTTGTGCCACGTCGATGCGGATCGGATCATGAATTTGGATTTGCTCCATATCTTAAACCGAGTAAAGATAATTACGCTACTATTAGGCTGCAATTGGCCCATACAGAGCCCAATTAAGAAGCAGAGTTAGACTGATAACAGAGCTCAAGGGTCTATTAATAGTAGTAAAAGGAGAGTAAACAGAGTGAAGAAAAAAAAGTAATGTTTTATTTATAATATATTAATAAAAGTAGTAAAAATAAAAAAATATATTATTTGTTAGAAAATCAAATTAAAAAACAAATAAATATGTGTAAGAATTGTAAAATGTTTGAAATTTAATAATCTGTAAGCATTTATTCTTCTTTACATTTTACTATGAAATGTAAAGAATTGTTCTTCATATAAAATAAAAAAATTATCATTTTTTATTATTTTTATAGAATGAATTTTAAAAATACAAAATAATTGACTTTTTTTTTTCTTCTTCTTGTCTCAATTCAAATAGTTATAGACAGCAAAGATATATTTTCAATTACACAAAATTTTAACTAAATTTTATTTTTTTCACATGCTATTAAATAATTTCAGTTATCATTTTAAAATTAATTTTTCTAACTTTAAATTATAAAATTTATTTATTTATTTATGTTATTTTTTATTTAATTTACTTTTATAAAATTTAGATTACGACCTGTTTATTATGATATTAACTTATTTATTAAAAATAAATTTGTAAAAAGTGAATTAAAATTAAAGTTGAATTTTTTTTATTTATTTTGTACGAAACGTGAATTTGAGGTAAAAAACTTTAGTTAAAATTTAAATTTAAGAATTAATTTTTTTTACAAAAATTTAATTAAATTTTGTGTTAGTTTACTTAAAAAATTTAATATTAATAATGAATTACAAAAGTTTGATGTGGTAAACAAGTGAAACTGACTTTGACACGATTGAAACAGGCTCTAGTAACAAAACTTCGGATCTCAGACAGCTCTCGTGTTTTTTCCTTTTTCCGGTAGATCTCTATCTCGTAGACGATCGATGCATCCCTCTACCGGCATCGTCTATGGCGGTCTTAAATATCAGGCAATTTCTATCTCTCGTCTCTCTCTCTGTCTGTGGCTGGTTTGCTCGAGCAATTTCTCTGTAGTTGTCTCTTGATCTGCGCTTTTTAATCTCTCTCTTTTGATGAATCTCACTCTATCTAATGCAGGCAAGATGCATCACAGATGTCAAGGCAGACTCGGACAACACGAGCTTTCTCGCTGGAACACTCAGCCTCAAAGAAGAGAACGAGGTAATTCTCTAACTTCTCATGATTCTAATATGTGTGGATAATAAAAATTTTAATTGTGATCTGTTAATGTGATTGGATGGACTTGGGAATTTTAGGTTCATCTGATCCGTCTGTCTTCGTCCGGAACGGAGTTGGTATGTGAAGGTCTTTTCTACCACCCCAACGAGATATGGGATCTTAAGTCATGTCCATTTGATTCAAGAATCTTTTCCACTGTGTTCACTTCAGGTGATTTTCAAGAGACTTTAATCTATATATACAGATGGCTCGTAATCCATGCGATTTTTTATATATGTATGTCTGGCACAATTGTTAAGAGAGAGAGATTTTTATAGTGCTTTATGTGAAATTTAGATTTGCATGAAAGGAAGGAGTAGAAGTTAAACTGTTGGTTACAAATTTTCTCAGGCGAAACATATGGAGCTTCAGTTTGGGAGATACCTGAGTTATATGGCCAGTCAAACTCTCCACAACTTCAAGAACTTGTATCCCTTAAAGAACACACATTTAAAGTCAAATGGTGAGTTTATACTGCCCTGCCTTCATCATGAAATCCTCGTTTAAGTGTTAGTACATAGAAGCATTTCTTGTACTCCCTTCCATTTTGTCGAATTTTCTCCTCCTGAAGCTCAACCCAATTGTTATGTACTAGCTTATATGAAGTCAGAATATAATATTTTTTCAAATGCTCATTATTTAGGATTGTCAAAGCTCAACTCAATGCTTTTTTAGAAATGTATTATCACCAACAATCTGCTCCTGTATAGCTCCCAAGTGAATAATAATAATACCAAAGTGCTTTATTATAGCTTTACCTTCATGACAGAAATGAAAATGTGTACAGCCAATTAATGAAAGAACTCACTCTTATAAAGAAATGGATGTAGGAGATAGAATTTACAATGTAGGTTAATGTAGTTTGTAGAGGATCATCTTGCATTGCTATAAATATCATGTCTTGTCAGATACCCTTTTACCTTGAGAAAACAGACCTTGTGTGTTCTCATGGAGACTTTGTATTTTCTTTAAGGTACGTTTAGTTTCTCGATAATTATCATAATTTTTGTTATGGTGTTTCTTGCAGCGTACTGTGGTGGCCTTCAGGAAAGCATGATAAGCTGATCAGCATTGATGAGGGTAACCTTTTCTTATGGAGCATAGATTCGACGGGCAAGACTGCCAAAGTGAGGTCCTCAAATGCTTGAAATGACTTGCTTTACCTTGAACCTAATGCAACATTTGATTGAATATGATGAGATATTTGGTTTCTATTCATGTATATTTATTTTTGTATAATTGAAAGTAACATATATCTTTCTGTTAAATTATCCTAAGGATTTTGTTGTGTGTTTCTTATACAAATTTGTCGTAAGATGTAGGTAGTTGCTCAAGAATCTGCTGGGTTGCGCCAAAGTTTATGTGGTGGTGCATGGGACCCACATGACAGGAATGCGGTCGCTGCAGTCTGTGATTCATCGCTTCAGTTGTGGGATCTTCGTACAATGAAGTAATGTTTCTGCATTGTACATCAAAAAGACATTACTTCCTCAACTTCCGTAGCCTTTTCAATTTCTGTCTGATACCAGGTTTTGTTCTTAGATAAACATTGAAGCACATCGTCATCTTAAATTGATGGCCTAACTGGTAACCAAACAGTGAAATTGTCCTGTGGTCATACTGTGCTGTTACAAGTAGCCATATTGCTTGATAAATAACAGTTATTTTTTTCACTGTTGTGTTTAAAAACTTAAATGCTTTAGCAGTGGGAAATCATTTGCTATCTACCCTCAAGATTTGTGAATGCAATTCTTTGAAGCTTGAGATATTCTCATCTAAACTCTGTTTTAGATTGATTTTGGCAAATTTCAACTTGATTCAAATGTTTATGGAGCTAGCTCTCGTAGCTGCATTAAGCTGTGGGGGTCAACATTGTGTTTAGGATTCATATCCTGACTTTATAGCTTTCTAAAAGATGTGATGATGAACTTGGTTATGTGTGATTTTCTAAACATATTCCGTTGTAATTTCTACTGTGTGCTGCATATATTCTTTTTCTTGCTAATAGCAAGATTTGCATAGATTATTTACTGATTCACTCTACCGATGTTTGCTTCAACTTATATGAGGGCGAAGCTTGTTTTTATGAAGTTTGTTATGCTTGTTTGATTTAGGAAAACAACTGTGATCGAACAAGCCCATATCCGGGATGCTGACTATAACCCCTTGAAGCAGCACTTGCTAGTGAGTTCATGTTGGTCTTCCTGTACACTCTTTTGCATGATATGCTTTTTTCCTTTAGTCTATATTATGGAGCATAAATTATGTTAATTACTTTAAAGGAATGCATTCTCCAACCACTCTGATCAAAGGTGGAGATCTAATTTCTGGTATTTGACATGAAATTCAGTTGAATGCTAATTGGTTGCTCAGTATTACCAATTGCCTGCAGGCTGTAGCAGAGGATGAATCTGGAATACAATTGTGGGATCTTAGAAATCCCAAGCTTCCGCTACTTGAACTCCCTGGTCATTTGCATTGGTATGTATTTTGTATATTTTGATATAAACTAGATATTTTTAAACACATCATCTATTAGTGAGATTTTGGGACGCAAATAATTTTGGGGAACATAATTTGTATATCTGAAGAACTGCATTTTTTTTCTGTACATGCAAATGTGTCTTTGTTGGACAAGAACATTAAGCATCCAGCTTGCATGTATTCCTTGTACATTTCCAGTACCTTCCTTGTTACTTTGGTGTTTAATCACTCACAGGACCTGGGCTATCAGATACAACCCCCAGTATGATGACCTAATTCTGGTTTGTCTATTTGACACTTTTAAACACTCTACTTTTTTCTGTTTCAATTGCTCTCCTTCTATTTAAGTAGAGGTAAACTACTACAGAGTGCTGGAACAGATTCAACTGTCAATTTATGGTCGGTGTCTCTTCCTAGTAAAGAAAGCAGCAAAGCTAAGAGGTATTGGAAGTCTTGATCTTGGCTTCTACAGCTATGGCTTCGCAAACCTTCATTTTTGTTATTTAATATGGTTGATCTTAGCAAAAGGTTTTGTCAACAGTGTCAATGATTCACCTACCAGGAAAGTTGATCCACTTCTCAACTCGTACACTGACTATGAAGATAGTGTTTATGGTATAAATCTTATCATGTTGTAATGTTGGCATATTCAGCATGTTGGCATCACAAATTTATTGTGATAACAGGTCTTGCATGGAGTTCAAGGGAGCCTTCAAATTTTGCTGCTTTATCATATGATGGAAGGGTAAGATGGCTCAAGTATATGTCAAGAGTGTTTATATCATCTCCTAGATTTGGTTCTTGGGACCGAATTTATAGAGCAAGCAATTGCATGTTGCCCAATCAAAGAATTTTATCTAAAAAGAGAAATGGCCAGATCTTTGAAAAACCTGCAAACAGAAAGCACATGATTATCTCAGCAAGAATTACAGCAGAGGTTACCTACCCATACAATCACATTACCAAATGTGGGCCCTAAATTTGGTAAAATTTATTGGCAATAGCTCATGTTTAATGTATGCAATTCCTTCTTACTTTGGGTAATCTGGCTTTATGCTGTTCATAGAATTATCATTGCCGTCTTATAGTGTACTCTTTCATTTAAACTGCTCGTGCAAATGCTCCGGTAATGTCTGTAGTTTCTCTAACTGAATACTTTACTGAGTGTTGGCTTTATATGCGAGCTAGGTGGTATTGGAGTCGGTAAAACCATTTCTGTCGAGGAATTGACAACCATCATGTCATTGAAGTTGCAAATCATGGGAGTTCCTGGCATTTCTATTTCTTATAAGGTATGCAACTTCATAATGCAGGTACTGCCATACTGATATCATAAAGTAATGCAATGGTTATTTTGCAGGATTAGGCATTTGACTGTATTGTTTTTGGTCTAAAAGTCGTGGGCGCCTTGTTTTGTTCTTTATAGGTAACATACGCAGTGTCATGGAGCAGGAATATTCCTATTTATTTGGCATGTCTTCTTCATGGAGATTTTTAGGCTTCCACTTCCGTCTATGTTGTACTTTGCACATTCTACTTATTTTGACAGTGAGTTCTTGGGTTTGAGAGAATATTTCTTGAGGAACTAATTGCTTATGTACTCTGTAGTCGATAAGTTTTACCGCTGAAAATGAACTGATCCTTATCATCATTGACAGATCATCTTGTTTTATGTCGTGTGCTAAAAACTTGGAGGAGAATTAAAATCAAGATGTGAGAAGTTGCTGAAACTCTTACGATAAACACCAAGTCTGGACATCATCCTACTGCATTTTTACTAAATTGATCCAAACGTTTTACTTAAAACCTTTGTTGATAATAAGCAATTACAAGCAGCGTGAAATAATAGTTACAAATCAAGTACTTCAATATGGCCCTAACAACAATAAAATAAAAATAAAAAAAAGAAATTTGACGCTGTTCTTAACAAGCTAAATTAAAACAGAAGCTGCTTTGCGATTTCAATAAACTGATTAACCTAGAGTTAATTTACAGAAAATCAACGTTAAGCGAAAAATTTTGAAATACATTTCCTATGTTGCGGAAACGTACACTGATATTGCCCACACAAAATGAGCTTCTCGCAATGTACAACACTCTGCTTTGCAACGGTTAAGAATTTACCCACCACAAAAATCTCTAATGCATTTTGCTTGAGATATGCCTCAGTTACCCTTCTCTTAACTATGTACAGTAATGGCTGCAGCCTAAGTCCGTCGCTTCCAGAGACGGCCTCCATGATGAAACCAGAAATCCAATGAACGAATTTGTCAATTACAAAACTTTATTAGCATGACCATTCACTAATCTGACAACAGTTCTTCTACTAACTCAGTTTCCTCTGGCTTGATGAAGATGTTATAGTCTGCATCAGTTTCATTCTGCTGTAGCTTAGCCAGAGGTGCATTCTCTCCATAATCTAAGTCATTCCAATCGGAGTCCTCATATGTATCATGATCATCAAGTGACTCATCTACATTTATGTTAGTATCCCACTTACCATCACCAGCGCCTGTCTTCTGCTGACTTTTGGAACCAGAATCTTCATCTGTCTTAGCCTCAGCACTCTCACATATACAAGTAGCGGGGTTCTCATGAAACTCACCTCTACCTGGTCTAATCTCTTTGGGATCCCCCATAAATCCTCTCTGATAAGTTCGAACTTTAGAGGAAAATACCTCCCATGTCATGTTAGCTCGATTCAGAAACAAAGAGTACAATTTCCTTGCATTCGGCCTAATTGTTCGCTTGTGCCCAAAATACCTCCTGCAGGTGTGTGGAGAAAAGGACAAACATTGAATTAGATAAATCTATCTTGCAATGACTGCGGGAAGAAAGGGATGGAAGAAGGAAGAGAGGCGGAAATGTGGAGCATACCTCCGCCCAGCCAATATCTTGGCCATGTTACCATTGTTATTGGTCACAAAAACATCACTCTCATCACATACCATAAAATCAAGAGCAGCCATTCGAGATGAAAAATCAGAAAATAGAGCTAACTCCTCCTTTCTCGCTAGAGTTTCTTTCGTGTGAAAGTTTGGAAAGAGTGCCTTGAGGGGTGCTAAAGTCTCTTCCCCTCCGTATATCACTCCAGAAGCAACATATAGGTGGACTTCCTTGCCAAAACCAAGGGCCCTTAGCAAAAGGCCAACCTCTTCTGGGGTAAGAGGGCATCTTCCATGCCTACGTCCCTTCTCTGGATCACTTATCTGCACTTGCTCAACAAATCGCAGGTGTCATGAAGGAATAATCCTGCTGGAATCCTCTCAACATAAAAGGTGAAAAAAACATTATGTGCTTACATGCAAGGTTTTCCACCTCTTGCGTATTTTTCCTAGTTCTCTCCTTTCTTTGTCGCCTCCACCATAATAGCAACCAGAAAAGGCCAGCATATCAGGTTCAAACCTGCCACAATATAGCATATCTGGTTCATACAGCACAATGACTTTATTAAACTACCAATATGTACTATAATCATAAATTGCAGCAAAGTTAGTTCAAAATTTGCAGAACGAGTAGAGCCAACTACCATCGCTGGTTATTAAAAATGCTCCACAAATGTATTCCGAATTTATTCCCAATTTCATATTTCCTCACCAAACAACTTATATTCTTGGTTGACAGTAAGACGCAAGGAATACAAAAAGAAACAGGACAAAAATTGGCCATCCCCATGGTTGACAGTGAGAGCTTGGACCTAACCACCCGTTAGATGTCCGATGTAACTATCAGGAAGTAATATCACTCTTATTGGGCCATAGCTAGTGCTGACAGGCAACTCTAGTCAAACATTATTCAATGTTTCCAACTTTCCATACAACATAACGCAAAAGACAAACATCTTTAGAAGCTTACCTGAGATGAAGAGCAATAAAATGCTTCCCGTTTCCCTTCATCCTCTGTACCAACTTTTCACCCATTGCTACAATTGGGTCTGTGAACCTTAGCGCATGATAGTTGACTCTACATCTCAATTTCTGCAAATCTGTAGTCAGTCTGTTTGCAAGTCTGTAGTCGAACTTTGTCAGCTGAACAATCTGGAGCATGATAAACCAGTCAAAGTTGTTCAAATGCTAGTCACTGCAATGAGAAAGTTAAATTCAAATATAATCTAAACTGTTGATACTTTAACTATACATATAGAACCAAGATTGTTTGTGAAAAGGCGGAATTCCCTTAACATCATAATAAATTGTAAAGCAAATTAGTCTACACGAGTGACAAAGAGCACATCAGAAGAAAAGAGGGACATTCTATTAAGATTAACACAAACTTTCTTCAAGGTAAGAAAATTTTTATTCTGCACCTCTAACCGCTATTACAACAAAGGCGCTCATTACTTGAATTCATAAGCAACAGCCACCAGCAGTCTCCAAGCCACAAAATCAGAGTCAGTTACAATTCTGAACATAAAAGCATTTTATTTCATATAATAGAGAAATATCAGAGAACCAACAGACATACATAAAAAAAAACAACATATTTGCTCTCAAGATTCCTTCATGATATCAAGCAAACATGTCAAATACATTTGATCCTCTGATGAAATAGCTCTCCTGTTACATCCCTTATTAAAGAATGGTGCTAACAGTTTTCTGAAGTTTTAGATTCTTAAGTCATAGCAAAACTAGTGACAGCAAAAAAGGACAGGGAAGTAGACAGGTCAAGCTAAGATGTCAGGAAGCAATACCCTCATGGGAAAAAAAAGAGAGAAAAAAGAGAGGGAAAAAACACTAGTTAAAGCCCAAAAGGAAAAGTTTTCCCTAAAACTCATTGTTCCTTCCAAATGAATAACGGTCTGTAGAAATAATCTGACATTCTCTGTGAACTTACATGTTTTTTATTCAGAACTGGCAATACACGCTTCTGATAGCAACTTGGTGTGCATTTCCTTGGGACACGCATAGTGTAAGGAGTACCAATGACCTTTCCACCCTTTACTGGAAGTTGTTTAATAACTTTTACATCTTTAGAAAGAAATGAGATGAACCAGTCAATGTCAAAGATCTCTGAGAAGTTGCTGCACCAGAACGAAGTCATATGAATTTCACTGAGAGTATGTCTAGAAGGTCATGATGATGAAGCTGTAATACCTAGAATCCTTCCAGAAAGATCTTTGGTCCAACTTTGGAACAACAAGAGTTGCATTCAAAATGCGAGCTGCAACAACAGCATCTATAATCTGACCAAAAAAAAAAGAGAGCAACATGTACATCAATAGTCGGGCATCACATAGATTGAAAAGAAATCCAAGCTAAACACAAAAGCAAGTGTTTCACCGTGTGATAGCAGCATGTCCCGAGTATGAGACGTCTTTTTTAACAAAATAAAATAAAATAAAAATGAATAAAAGAATCCTTCTTCTTGCGATCTATGTAACCAACATGTATATGCTTGTATAGATGTTGCATTTGCAACTTAGAATATTTTGCAAAAGTAGGTAAATTTTATTAGTAACATAGAACAAATAAGAGGGCTTCATATGGCATTATATCAAACTCTTGCTAGACGCAACTAGAAGACAGCCTCCAGCCTTGGGAAAAGGTATTCCTAGCAAAAGACAAACATCCGACCTTCCCCGAACCCTCTAAATGCATTGGGCATCATGGCAATTAAGAAACCATTTAAGCAATGGAAACAACAGAACATATCTCAGAAAATCTCACCCCTGTTCTTTGTTGGTTCAACCCTCCACTTGTTGCAATCATCAGGTACCTATTTGGATGGGCGAGGAATTTAGCAGCTGCGAAATATGAAATAGACCATAATCAAACACTATATTGTGCTGAATCTAGAGGAAAGACCAGTATACTAACAGTTAAACATTATCAATAACTTAAAAATTCAGTCCAGACAAGTCAGCCATCTCATAGTATTCCCGAACACTACAGACAGTCACATTCATCTTTTACAAAATTTGAAATAACAGATCAAACTTTGTTAATAGGGTACCCTCAAAACTACTACTGGCGTTGCTACAGCCATAGTAATACTTCGAAGCCTTGGAGCTCCATAGATCGTGCCTTGTGCTCCCTTTACTCTAAATAATCCAACACAGAGACAATTATCACCAACTACATAAGTATTCTAATGACAGGTGAACATTCTTATATAATCAATTAGCTACTAACCTGAACGCCGAAGGGGACAGTATTAGTAACCGCATTTTTCTGCAAATCGTCAGACTTCCTCGTACTTCTTTTCTAGAAACCAATCATAAACATCTCAATCAGCTTATGATATAACAACAATGACACGACAGGTAATATAAACGCAACTCCTATCCATTTTCCAAGTGCTGTCTCATTGCTGCACGTTCTTCTACGGTGCCTTCAGACAGTGAAAGGAAAAGGGTACCACAAAAAAGCTGTGCTTCCAAATCAACTCCCGCAAACCTTTTTATAATCGTCCGACAGACTAGTTTCGCAATAAGAGAGAGTGAGTGAGAGAGAGAGAGCATACGAGCATTCGGCGGTCAGGAGAAAGGAAGGGGCGGTCAAGAAGCGGCGGAGTGAGGAATGAAAACACGGCGAGAACGAGCAACAACCCGACCGCCGCTACAGAGAAAACAAAGGCCGCCGATGAAACCACCGGGATCGGGCATCTACCGTTCTGTCTCCTCCTTTGCATCGCCATCAATCCAAAGAAAAAATAAAAAAGACCAAAACCAAAACCAAAACCAAAACAATAAACTCCAACACTATCGCTCGCTCTCTGTTTCTGATTCTAGAGAGAGTTATTCAGATCTTGGAAAGAGAGTGAGGAGGAGGTCGGGTGTTGATATAGTGAGGGAGTTTCGGAACATAAATCGAGACATGGGCCATTGATGAGTTTAGTTTCCCTTTCGGCTGCTTCGCTCTCGCTAGAAAAGAGAAAGAAATGGCGGAGAAGAAAGAAAGAAGGGGGAGAAAGAAGTTGGTAGAGACAACTTGGAACAGAGAAGAAAAAGAATAACGAACGATGTGGGAGTTCTGTTCTATTCGCTCGCTATCCAACCCGAATTGCTTACTAGGTACTACCGGCTCCAGTTCCGTAACGCCGTGACCGTGATCTATGTCCAATCAACGTTCTGCTGCATCAGTCACGTGATGTACTATTACAGATTAGTAATTCTATTACTTCTATTTGCACTACAGTCATTTTAAGTTTCAGCGTTTAAAATATCCTTATATTTCAAATTTTCTATCAGAACTTAAATTTCCGATAGTTTACAACTTTTAGTTAGTGCTGTACAAATTTCAAAACTTCACGAATCCCTATTTTTAAAAATAATAAAATTTTATTTACGACTTACTTTTAAAATTATTAAAAATGAATTTGATATTTAATATATTTTCTAAAATAATTGAAATAAAAAATTTAAACTTTAATTTTTTATTCATTTTAAAAAATAATTAAAAATGAAATTATGTTTCGCTTATCCTTCTAAAAACATGCTTGTGTGTTCATGTGTAATCTTTTTTATTATTTTCACTTGATTCTATCATGTTCTTCATCGGGACCAAAATAGGAAGGATGAAATCTCAGCCACACTTGGGCTGTGCTCCGTGGTTGAAAACGTTTTTTTGAGTAAAAAACACGCGAACTCGAGAGTGAAGACGATTGAAGATTGCAATATTTTGCCTCACATGACCGTCATTCTAATAAGGACTTCGACTATACGTATTGGCAGATGTTAGCCTTCTTCTTCTTGTTGATAATCCAAAGTAGTAGGTAATAGCTAGCTAGCTAGCTATTTGTGTTGTCTTGTCGTTTGAGTGAAACTTTGAGGATAAAATATGTCAGTGTTGCAGTTCACCAGTACATACAATCAGAAAAAGCAAATGTCACGTGACAAGTGATTTAGTTTTATTTAGGGCTCCTGACTATGCAATAGCAAAAATCGTTAAACAAGGATTAGTCGGAATTGCGTCATTTAGAGAGAGACGTGAAGATAAAGCTACATGGAAGGATGTAAGCTGCAATCATAAAAATCATACTAATTATATGGGTCTGGAAAAGTTTCCTTTAATCCTTCTTTTAATTGCATGATGGGACCACTTGAGATGCTGGTATTTTATGTGTATGTCAATAGAGTGAGTTTTTAAGGACAAAATAAATCCTTTATAAAAGTTATGTCACGAAAAATTGAAACAATATCTGGGGAGTGTTTATAACACGGAATGCCCCTAATCATTACGTCGAATAAAGTAGAGAGTGAGTGTGCGATTTGTTTATAAAATAAAGTTTTTTTAAAATAAGATATTTTTTTTAATGAAAAATAAATTTTATTATTTTTATTTTTTTTAAAATAAAAATATTAAATAAAAAATTTTATTACATACAATTTTTTTATACTATTTAAATTTTTAAATAAATTTTCTAAATAATTATAAAATATATATTAAATATAAAATAAAAAAAATTTAAAAAAATAGCATTTTGTATTCACTACCAAAACTGATTGATCGTTTCCTTTGCATTTGCGTTTATATGTACGCTGGTGCTTTACGGTCTATTTTGAATAAGAGAATATTAAATAAAAATAAAAATAGGTAATTAAAAATAGAGTACGAAAGTAAAAAAAAAGTATATTTATTTATTTTATAAAATTTGAATACGTTAGTAAAAATAACGAAAAATATTATTAGTTTTATTTGATAGATGAAAATAAAGGGAAGAATACATAGGCGTAATTTTATAAAATTTGAAGTATCATTTTGTATATCTTGATGTTGTTTGTTTGGTCTCTGGAACATTTCAACAACGACAGCAGCTCCCCTCTTTGAATTTTCAGTGTTATTCGAGGAGGAAGAAGAGATCATCGGCCGCGGAAGATTCGGTGTTGTTCGACGTTGCGTTTCCAAATCCACCGGCGAAGTTTTCGCTCTCAAATTCGTCGACAAATCGCTCCTTCTCGACCCCATCGATGGTTACTGCGCCGCCGGCGAAGCAAGCATTGCTAAGTTTGCTTCTTCCTCTTCTTCTGAGCATGAGCGTGGTGTTGGGCTGCGTGGTTTCTTCGAAGGCTCTAGTTCATTCATCTCGTTATGGATCTCTGCACTGGTGGTGATCTGCTGAGTTTTCTATCGGAGACAACTCCCTTGCCGTAAAACGTCGCCGCTGAGTTGACGGCGCAGCTCGCTGAAGCTTTGGTGTTCATTCACCGAAGTGGATTGCTCACAGGGATATCAAGCCTGACAACGTTCTGCTCTCCTATCGCAACCAGGTAACAAACAATCGATTTCTTCATCTAATTCTGCTCCAGATTTCTTTGTAATATAGCAAGTGCTTGATGGGCAGTCTGTGGTGCATTACGCGCATGTCGTCGCGCAGGGAGCCCCGTTCCTGGTGTTGCGACGGAGTTTGGGTCGACGGAGACAACATTAATGAGGATCAATGGGATTCAGGATGCTAAGAAACTGCAAGCTGGCCAGCTTCTTGATATTCCCCGTAGAGGTTATTCCCATTTCTATGGTATTGTTCAATTTGGTATTCAGAAGTTGGGATGGTATCTGTTATGTTGTGAGAATCTTCGGTTTCAGTAGCTTACTTGTAGACGATTAGTAGCGGAAAAACATAAAAATTTTGAAATCTTAAGTAATCTCATTGAGTACATGATCAGTGGAGCTTAATCAAGGATTTTTAGTTCTGTATGATCCGTGCTTGATATAGAGTCGAAGGATGTATTCATGTAGCCTGTTCACATTAAGTAGTATATGTGTAACACAAGTTTTTATAGGGCACAAAAACCAATAGCAATTTACTTTCGTGGTTGTCTTATTTGGCTAGCTGATGTGTTCCTTGCATTTGTATGAGAACGTTAAAGCAATGAAATGAAGAACTCATATGAAATACTTTTCTTTGCAAGTTTGTAGTTTCTGTTCCCATCATTTGGTTCCAAAAATAATTTCCTCCTTCAGTATGTTGCTTTTAGAACGTAAAAAATCAACTTTGTATAGAGATTGCTTTTCTTCATTTCATATGCCCCTTCAGTGACACTTGCTGCACACAAAATTTAGTGTGGTTTACTAGTTATTCTCTTGCTTGAAGTTAATCTCTTTTCAATTATGAAAAGATTTTGTTGCAAAAGTGTGGTGGTAACAGGTGATAATTTCCTAAAAGAAAATGATGTAGTTCGTTAAAAGTTATTCTCAAAATGAATTGCTCGGCATTGCTTTGATTTTCTATTAACAATTTTGGTTACGACGTGAATATTGGATATTGCAGCATGTTCTTCATCAATAAGGCAAACATCTGTAGACAGACCATAACCTGCGTGTAGCAAATGGCAGCTATGTCCTCAATGCAAACAACTGCATCCTATGTAGCTGCAGTTCTTTGACATGGCAGTTAGTTTCTGAACTTATTTAATCATTCTGTTTGAAATATTTCTAGTTAGTTTTTAACAGAAATTCAAATTTGTCTCTGTGTATCTGGATTAAACTGCCAGCCATCTCAAGGCAACTCCGTTTGTCCAGCAGCAACATGCGGGAATCTTTACCTTGGGAATTCATCTTCTACCTCTACATGTGAAGTCACATGTTCCTATGCTGGCTACACCAACAAGACTTCTTACATACCATCCTGACCAACCTTACCACACTATCATCAGGCACCGGTATGCATTTCAATCCACCTTATGTCTTGATTTTGCCATTCTGCATTCAAATTTTATGATTCGAAAATTGTTTCATTGTTTTGGATAGGTGGGAGCACACAACTCTCACAGCCCAGTGAAAGCTCTTTCCAGAGTAAGACCCAAAGTAATGAACTGGATTGATGTTTTCATCTTCCTCCAGTTGGGTTTCGGTTATATTTGGCTTACGGTGGCAGGAGTTAAATACCATGTAATGTCTTCTGTGAAAGATGTAGGTGAAACCGTGTAGAATCATTTGTTATGTTCTTGAGAAAGATATTTCAATAACATTTCTTTATGAACTTTTTGATGGGGGTCTAAGCATCATGGTTCTAACAATCTTCACTTGTAACTACATGACAATAGTTGAGCACCTAGAGATGTACGGTGGAGATTTCTAGAACAATGTAATCAAGGCTCACTTAACGAATCACTCTTACCAGCTAGCTTCTATCACCCATCTTCATCTATGCAGTAAAACTAGGTCAGTTCAGAAACGCCAATCATCTCCCATGTTGTACAAGAATGCTAACTCCAAAATTTTTCCTCCCCTTTTATCAAATAAATAAAAGGTATTAGGAAGAAAGAATCTTTGTTGCTCGGTAATCGCCTGAAGACATAATCAAATAATTACCATGAATCAAACAACATTGCTCTGCACTGTTTGTCTGTACTTGGTTTTTGATATTCTTGAACAAAACATGAACATTATTAGAACTGAAGAGAGCATAAATAATCTGAAATATGCTCTAAGTTCTTGCATTCCGAACTCAAGTCCATCCAAACTCTTGCTGTCTTTCCCGACAACCACCGCCCCTCCGTCTCCAATTCCAGTTATAGATACCCATTTACCCAGTGCATCAGACACAAGAAGATGAGCTTTGTTCAGCTTTTGGGGCCCTGCCTCAAAGAGCTTGAGGAATGCAGCACTCCAATTCTCCAGTACTTTCTGAAAATTGAGTACAAATAAATGAACTCAAATCAAAGCATAACATGCTGCGTATATATAAGCATCTCAATATATTGCTTACGTTGAAAGTAGTTGCATCAACTGGATTGAACATTTTAAAGCAATCCTTCGCTGAGGCTGACAAGTCTCCATATATCTGCTCAACATAAGTACCTCAGTTTCGCATGTACAGTCATTCAGGGAGTATTAAACTTCAGGAATACTGCTGACCTCAAAGGTGAAAGCCATTGGCACCTTGATTACATCATACATATAGTCAGTTGATGTACCATGCGCGAGATACCTGAAATGCAGATTCTTTTAGCATCATGGTATCTTACAGAAATTTGTTTCCTCAAATAAGCAGATTATACAGACCCAACAGAGCCCCCGCCAGATCCAACTAAACATCTATCTCCACAATGCTGATGGTTCAGGTTCTCCAACACTGATTTCATTAGTTCAGACATTGCACCAACAGGTGTTTCATTCTTGTGATCATATGGCATGAACAAAGCCTAAAAACCAAGAAAAGAAAAGAGGAATAAATAGAGTAAATGAGCCAATGTCAATGACAAGGAAAAATCTTATTAAACAAGAAGGAAAGAAGGTGACATGAAAACAAGGGTAGAGGGTAGAACTGACCTCCATTCCTGAATGAACATTCACCCAAACATGAGGATCAAAAGACTGTGAAAGCTTCCTTAACATTTGAGCTTCAGGCTCGCTGAAAGGAGCAGATCCTGGATTTTCTTCATATGGGTCATAGTCCTAGATAGATTTCCAAAAAAGAAAAGACATCTTAACAATTGTATGTTAAGCTATGAACATGATGTACTGATATCTTCATAGAATGTAATCAACATGTTCTTGCGAGATCGTAACTTCTTTAACATAAAATAGCTATAAATAGCTGAATCAGATTTCAAGAAAGTGTAAATCAATTGAATTCCAATATACTAACTGATGTATGAGGGCCATGTCTAGTTTCTGATACTAAAATAAAATAGTTACCTAATGCAGCCAAATAACAGAAGACTGAAACACTTCCAATATATCATTTAGCAAATGTAACATACACCAAGAAGTATCTACCAATAGAATTATGCCCAAAAACCATACAAGAAAGTGGAAAGCTTTGTACTTGCTAAGTGTAATGAAATCAACTAGTAAATCATTGGAGGAAAGAAAAAACGATTTTCATATATAGAAAAGGTGATAACATAAGACTTAACCTTTTCCTTCTTGCCCCAATCAACACTCCAATTCCTGTTGAGATCAACTCCTCTTCCTGTTAACAGTTGAGTATTAGAAAGTGACTAATTTCAGAAACTAAAGTATATCGATAATATAAACTACAAACAACTACCATTTCTCCTCTCACAGAAATCTCCAGCTTCAACAAGTCGACGCCCATTCAAATTTTCCATTGGTACAACCTAAAAACATCAAAAGAGCCATATGAATGCAATAACACTATCTTAAACAGAAAAGACATCTATCCCCAGACTAAAAAGGTGAACAAGCAAAGAAATTCATTCAGTTGAAATGGCAATATCTAGTTCATTTTCTGGCTTGAAATACAGCATTGCATCCAAGCACCTTCCTTTTAATATGCCATAAAGAATAAATTCATCGCTTGCACTTAAAGGTCTATCTTATGTTATAGTGGCAGCATCCTTGATAAGAAAATGAAGTTAATGTTATCTGTATCTAGAAATAAAATTTGTTTGATCAGGATCAAACTTTTGCTGCTGAGCTTGCAGCTACTTATAACATGAAGTTGCTTAATATGAGTATAGATATCATTAATAAATGAGAGACAAGCAATCCAACATTAAGGCTACACCTCAAGAAAGTTATTACTAGAAAGTACTCACAATCAAATCTTTGGATTTCTCCATCCTGTTACCTACTACAATAATCAGCGAAGCATGGTTATGTTTGACAATAACAACATTCATATTAATGAGTCATACTAATCTGTCTTCACATCAAGAACTTAACCAAGTCCTCAATTAGTATTCATACATTAAGCTCTGCGTCCAACATGCTCCTTGGTTTTGTCTCGTGCTCCTTCTTTGTATAAAAAGATACGAAATGCTTACAGAAATGAATCATAATCTACTCAATATCAGAGAACTTTCTGCTCGATCAATACAAAAGAGAGCATTTTAATGTTTAGGTATAACTAAAAGACCAAATAATCTATGCTTTACCTCCTTATTGGCTTCGCCTACTTTAGTAAACGACATTACCCAAAAAAAAAAAAAAATCATGGAACTTGAAATAAAAATGTATATATAAAAAAGAGCACCTTAATCACAAGATTGTCCAGTATTTTCTCGAGCGAAGTCAGATTTATGTTGGGCAACCTATGCTCTCCAGTTAAAACAGAAAGAAGACGCAAGGCAACCTCAGAGGTGATAAGTTCTCTCCCATGTTGCCCAAAGCTCTGGAAGACAAGGAATTTTCTGTCAAAAATGCAAGCCATTAAACTCTTAGGTTGGAAATGGCAAGATTCAAGATAGGCTATAGAAGATTTTTAACAGTTCCATCCACATAAGACATCAACATTCATCTTGACCTTCAACATGTCACTACTTAATTTAAATACGTCAAAGTCTACAATCACCTAACATCATGTATATACAAAAACATATAATCCCATTCAGCCAACTGATTATAGTGAAAGTAGAGTTGACACAAAGGGTAGATACCTACAAGAAGTATACGGAAGATCAGCTTATTTGTCCCATTTCTCTTGGCATTGTTGTATGTAACTACTATCATCTCTGCAGCATAGCCTTTATTTGCTGCGCTCAGCTTCTCCATCTATTCACCATTCATGTGTTATGACTTTCTAAATAAAAAAAACCAAGAACACATTTATACAAATCATGAACTACAAACTCACAATTAACCTCTCCGGATGACGGCCAACCAGGTCCTTTATTTCCTTTAATAGAGAATTGCTGGCAAAACAACAAGGAAAATTAGACTAAGATGAGACTGAATGGAAGCAAAGCAAACGAAAGGAGTTCTCAGTTTATAGAACAAGCCAAGAGCCATCAAGTAATCCCATACACTAGCCATCTTTTCAAGAGATACTTGACATGTTATAAACACTAGATTGCTTCGAGCATCTTCTCCTAAAATATCATAATACAAGCAATGTAGCTACCACATGACTCACAAGTAAGACGACATCTGTTATTTACTGTTAGCATTCTAACCACTAACGATCCAAACCTCAGTAACAAACAGTACTCCTTCAAAGTATTTTACAGAACAATATAACCTCTCCAAGTGAAACGTAAAAAGTTCTATGGTAACCACACAGCAAATTAATTAAAGTGGAAAATTGAGCATGCATTACTACCTCTGATCTCTAACAAAAATATCACAAAGATGCAAGCGAAATATGTTTCTCAATTCAAGAGAGAAAAAAAAAAACAGAAAAAGAGCAAATGAAATAATAGTAAGGTACCTGGAGTGATAGAGGTTCCATTGAATCGGAGTAACAGACGAGTTACGATCCTCAGCAATTACCGATCGTTGTAAAATCACGATAAAGAAGAAGAAGAAGAACATCGAGCGAGAGAGATCTCGGGCCATCCGCGCCAGATCTCTCGATCGATCTATCTCAATATTTAAACCAGACAAAAGGAAAGACAAAAAACTAAAAATTTAGTCTGAAATATTTTTGTTATTCTGAAGTTGGAAAGAGAAAAAGGATTCGAACAGTTTCCGATCTTTGCAAAGCGAGGCGGTTTCGGATTTTCGCCGACTGCGCGTGCGCAACCGTCTCAGACCCAAGGCGGGGCCGCGGGGATTCTGGAACAGTTTTTATTATTCATTTTAACGGAATTCAAAATTTCAAAACAGGCCATTGAGTTACTCTTATATTCAGTTGCAGCCCTCTATTCAAAACCTTCTTTGCAAATGTCTTATGAGTCACCTTACCGACGACTTCACCGTCCTCAGCAACCACGGCGTCCTTTGAGAAGACTCTTGATGGCGGTGGTGAACTGACCGCGCCAACAGAGTTCTTATCAACGGCAAGGCATGATTGGTCCCTGCTAACTCGACTGTCAAACTCCCCTTCTTCACGACGAATTCCGGAAAGACCAAGTACGTTAATGCAATGTTGGTCTCAAATCCACTCTCAGTTTTCAGTTTCAAGGACATATGATGAAGCTGGTGAGATGGCCGGGACACACACCCGCAGAACAAGTACCTTGACGTCCCGTCGGAGGCTGCTGCTTTTCTGTGACTTCTCGTCGAAGAGAATCAAGAACTCGGCGACTACTACATGGTTGCCTCTGCCCGCTTCAACTTTGCTCTTCCTTTCAAGTCTGATATCATGTCGAGTGCAGTACTCTTTTATGTTGGGTCCAATCTACCTCCATTGCCTATTCTACTAACTGTTCCCTCCAGCGGGTTCTGGATCTCCTACGCAGTTGGTTGCTTTACAAACAAAACCTTACTGCTTATGGAGGGCGAACATGAACCCGCAAGGCGCTAACCACTGCGGTGAAGGCTCCTTCAACAGCAGTGTCTTGTCTAGCAATAAGTCAATAGTTAATGGTGCGTTCCATATGGACACTGCAACACCGTTGAAGCTTGCCGAACACTTCGGTTCCTCGGTGCGCATCATTAAGCACGACATCATGCAAGAAAAACCTCTCGCCGGTTCCGGTTCTGCTAACAATACGATGATGATGGCTTGTGTTCAATTATTCAGAGGTCAGCTCCAAACTTTCCAACTCGATGGTCACACCTTCTAAGTTCTAACCCGTTGCATCAGTATATAATTGATTTTCTCTACTTTTTCAACAGATTTAGTGTTCTTCTCTGATAGTTACTAACATCTAATTTCATTGGTGATATAGGATGGGTAATGGTGCATGGTCGGAGTTGGAGAGATGGGGCTACAATATGATCGATGCAGTCATCACGCATACGGGACAAGTGTTTCCGAAATCATGGACAATAGTGTCAGTGAAATTTAACAATCCTGGTATGTGGAATCTCCGATTAGCAGACTCAGAAAGAAGGTAGTACTCAGGCGAGCAGTTCTACTTCAGTGTGAAACAATCGATGTTGAACTTTGAATGGTCGAAAATCCAATGCCTGACAATGTTTTGCCCAGAAGTGCATCAATGCGTCACCAGTACCCTCGTAAAGAACTAGATACTGCACAACGTCAACAACACGTTGCTGAAGTTCCTGATTCAAGTCCAACAGAAGCACCTGCTCTGAGTCCAAAAGCCACACCTGTGCAGCAGCCTAGTTACAGGAAACCTCTCCCTAAACCTGCAAGGAATAACAGCAATGAAGGCTGAAAATTAAAGGACATGTTGCGATCGATGCAGGGAGGTCATCAGCCGGCTCGGTTGTTCTGATCTTCTTTGTGATTATCATCATGATGATGGCTTGAAGATGACTTGAAGGCCATGGAGATTAGAAATTTAGCTTACTGTAGTATGCAGCTTTTAATTCTTTATCGTATGTTTTGTATTTTCCTTCAGGTCTCTTTCTTAAAAAAAGCAGTAGTTTCCTTTAAATTTAGGTTTATGTTTTGCTTTCTGTACTCTGGTTTTTAAACTGATAATGAAAATGAACAAATATTATCCCAAGTTCCAAAAATTATTTCTTTCTGGGATAAGTTAGCCAGCTTATATATGATAGAGTAACATTTACAGAAGAAGCAAAGATTCGGCTACGGTGCACCCCTAAACAATGGTTCAACTTATTAGGGCACGATGATGAAAAGTGATTTTCCGAAATAAAAAAATTTTATTTTATTTTAGAAAATAAATTTTATTTTTTATTATATAAAATTAATAAAAATAATAAGATTTTATGATGTATATATTTTCAAAATCTTAAATAAATTTTATAAACTATTATAAAAAAATTTATTAAAATATATAAACTTGAAATTTTAAAAAATATTTTTCTAAAAAGTAACGCCAAATGCACCCGAATTATGTTGCTAGACGACACATTAAATAAATTCTATACCCATCTAAGTTGAACTCCGAATACCCTAAATTTGAAAGACGAATATATTTAGTTGAAATAGATCCGTTGTTTGAACAACATTTACTAGACGGGCTGCTGCCTTGCTCAACGAACATAATGATGAATTTACGAGCTTAAACATTTGCTATACACTAACCAAGTATACGAAGTAACGATTAATTCATTGCATTATGAGAATTGCATTAATCTGTACAAGCAGACCTATCAATTTTTATGCAAAAACTAGTAACTGGATCACAACCCTTTTAGACTTTAAAAAGATGAGAACCATAAGCACCATTGTGAACATTCCCAAATAATTACGATTTTCATGACCGCGAATACATGAATATAAACAGAAGCAGCACCATGGTCACAATCTTTAAAATGAAAGGATCATAGTGTACCAAATTTCTAAGCCATGAATACCATGATATGCTATGTACATAGGTTACCAATTCTCTTGCAAAATGTGTTGGGCATATGATATTGATGCAATCTCAAACTATGCTGAATCCCTCGCCAAATAAGAACTTCTCCGGGCCAACTAGCTGGCCTCAATCAAAGTTGGCCAAGCTTCTTATATAGAAAGCATTCGGAATCTTGGAAGACAGCAACTTAAAGCTACTTTTGACGCCGTAGAAAGTCTCGCATATCCTGGTGTAGATCTCCACGAACAATCAGTTGCATCCTATTTGGATTGTCCCACAAAAATCCACCTAGTTCTCTTGCAAAGTCGCAAACTGCCTCATATACTTCCTGCAAACATATAGCAGAGGAACATGGTGCTTGAAGAACAAACAGCTCTTGAACAAATAAAAATCCAGATCTATTTAATAATTACATTTCACCTTTGATGGAAAGTCATCATAAAGATGTGAAGGAATCATCTCCACTCTATTCCTGTCCGTCTCCCATAATCTAATCTGTAGAAGAATATCATAAGCTAGTTAGGCTAACAAATAACAAAGGAACAAAAACATATGAGCAAAGTCTTTCTTGCAAATGTAGTATGGCAATGATCACCTGGTCTGAGACATTTTCTGGAACCGAAGGTATCTTCCCAGCAACACGAGGATGTGCATTCTGCTGAAGAAAAGAAACAATCTGCAAATAGAAAAAGTAAATGGTGTCAGCTTGAAAGAATGCAAAAGTTATCTAACTTTCAAGAATAAGTAAGAAAAGAGCATTTCATACTCTACAAATAGTGTATGAATCGTGCAGTCTGTGTGACCTGCATGTGCCAAGGATTCAACTACAGGATGAACTTCAAAGAAGTCAAGGAGGACTACTATCTCACCTGTTCTGCTGTAATGCCATGGTCAAAAGCATTGTATAGACTTTCTTTTGTTATAGCACCAACAATAAGGTTTGGAAGCTGATATTCCACCCTGCAAATTTTGTACAAGACTAAAAAATCAAAACAACCAAATAAAGAAAAAGACAAACAACTATCTCCACCTTTCTTTATTTGTTTAATGCAACACTATTTTAAGAATCATGTTATGTCCTCAGCCAATTTAATTGAATGAGTTATACTGTGTCTTCTGTGGACAGTATCTGAATCTCTAACTTCTAATCTTATCTTGTAGATCTAGTTAAGAGACTACATGGTAACGGCGATAAGCAGAATATGAAATACCACTTAAACAATTCTGGCAAATAACATCTATCGATTGAACTTCCAGCGAGAACAAGAGGTGCCAATCCTTCATATGCCTGAAAGCCTAATACTAAACACAAACTTATGCATCATAAGGCCTATAATACTTAAAGGTGTTGTTTGACCATTGTTTGCAATGTTTACCTCCTCCAAGAAGAAAGTGCATTCCAGGAAACGGACAGGGAATGATGTTATGTATACTGAAGAGTGAAGAGTCAGGACATATACTAGACGCTGATTTCTGCGTGAATGGATACTGATCAGTTTAGCACTGGAATGATATATACAACCTTTTGTTAGGTAACATGTTTGATCAAAACTTCACTGCCATACAATATAAGTAATGCCCAGATGAACCACCTAGTGGGACAAGGATTTGTTGTTGTTTATAGAATTGATGCCAAATGTACTCATAGATCAATCATTTAATTTAATTTTACAAAAATAACTTGATACTTCCAGCTAGTACTGGAATTGACATCTATAAGCATAGAGAGATAGACTTCAATAGCTATGAGAAATACATCCAGACTTAACTACCTTGAGAAGAGGCGTAGAATCTCACAGTGCAACTTTGATGATGAGTATGCATACATGCGGAAGTTTGTTTCTACAACTACAAATCCCTGCAGGAATGAAAAATCTATAATTCTATCGCACATTGCAGTATATAATTCATAAACATAAAAAAAGTGCAGTTTCTGCACCACAAAAGATGCAGATTTCGTACATGCAAGGATTGTGCATGCATAGAGATTAACTTAGCTTGTAAACGTGCCAGTACAGAATATGATAAAAAGAAAATGAGATTACAAGAAAAATGCTGATGACATTCAACTAAAGTTGCTTTTCACTTATATCATCTTTTGATATAATGTGCAATTGAAAACCCTTCAACCAAATTTTGGTAGAAGATTACTATTTATAGCCAGATCAAATAAGTTTTGGATTGATATTAGATATCTCTCCACAAGATGGACAGAGTAAAGACATTCTTCAAACCAAAGCATCCATGAATAAGGAAGAAGGGGTTTGTAGAAATAGGCAGAAATAGAAACAAATAAACCTGTTTGCGTGGAGATGAATCTGCCAAACTCATCGATAGATTTATCGCCAATTTAGTGGGAATAAACCAACTTTCCTTTCTGCCCTGCAAAAGATATGGAGTTGCACTTGTAATGATAATTGTTTATTCAGCAGGTAAAGTACAAGAATTTGTAAAAGGACCTGTTGAAGTTTGACCAGTCCCAAATCTGCAAAGTCTTTTATAGCACTCCTCTGAATATCACTCAATGTGCTTAAACTGTACGCCTAAAAGAGTTAGTCATAACATCTTTAGTAATTGCCCTAAAAAGGTGTGCAAAACCAGTGTCAAGAAGAAAAATGAGATTACACATATTTAGTACTCAGAATTTAAGTTCTAACAGAATGTTACTTTCTCAGCATCACAATAATCAACACTGAAATACAACAATTCAACTTCTTCAGCTTATTAAATGGTTGAACCTTATATCATTCTAAAACAAAACAGCGTGGTATCCGAATAATAGTGATGAAAAAGAGTAGTACCTCACCAACTGTATGAAAACTAAGCTCAAGCAAGAACGATATTAAATCTGTTGGATCTACTCCACGATCCTATATAATAAAAGTCAACATAAAGTTATAAGTTTTATGACATAGGAGAAAAACACTTTTGTGAACTAATAGAAGATAACATAAACTCACTTCCTAAGAAACATTATAAAACTCACTTCCTAAGAAACATTATATTAATATGCAATGCAATTAAATATTCATCATACCTCAGCAGTTGAGATGTATTCCCTTGTTATGTACCACAACTGTGCATTTGTATCCATTAGCTGCAAATGGGAGCATTTTTAACTTAAATGAAGGTGGAAGCACACAGATTTTTCACTAGAGATGCAAGATAGGTATAGATTATACGTACGAGGAACTGGAAACCATTTTCAGTCAACCTGGGAGCTTCATTTTCCCTGTGTAAACATCACATTGTCTTCTAAGTTCTTGCAAATAATTTTAAAGGCCATTCAACTACTAACTAGATGACTAAATTATGATAAACCTTGTATTGAGAAGGCCTCGCTGAAACACTCTCATCATTGAAGAGCTAAAGCTTGTGGACTTTTCAACTTGACCAGAGCTTATAAGTTGTAACAGAAAGCACTGTTCGGGCACAGCAAACGCAGATTATTTTATTAGGCTACTTTTTCCGATCACTCACTCAAATATGCAAATTATAACTGCTAGATGCACAAGAAACTAATCAGATAAAGTTATAAAGCTGAGTGCAACCTCCCATTGCTCGAGGGCATAGGACTCTAACTCCTCCAACGCTGGCAATCTAGCAGTGACACTGGAAGGTAGAGGCTCTCTTGGTAACGTTCCACTGCAATTGGAACCCAACATGTATAAATTTAAGGAGCAGCTAATTTAACATTACGAGCACTTGCAGTAAAGGTTTGACAATTAAAGTTTAACATGTGCGCGAACTTAAGAAATGCACTTCATATACAGTTCAGGAAAAAATATCTGCCCCGCTTTGCATATGGGTACTTGAATAATACAAGTTTAATTCAAAATAGGTTACGGGTTGAAGATATTAAATAGTAGACTGGTTGAGTGTTCCATTTTGGAGAGAAGCTTCAAAGAATGCACAAACAGAATATATAATATTAAAAAAATTTTTGAAGACAGCATAGAACATAGAAAAGCAATGGAAATGGAAAATCAGGGGGTAAAAACAAAACATGAACAACTTTGTTAAAATAAATTAATAACGGGAATAACTTACCCAAGCAATATGTAATTTTTTATATTTCCCTGGAATTTAGGATTCAATAGGTAAGTTGACTCCCTTTTCCTACAAGATAAAAACAATAATGATAAATAACTAAAACTTGAAAACAAAGCATGCATCATATTTCAAGAAGGAGCATGTTTCCTATAGTAAAAAAACCAAGACATTAACCCTCATGTGGAATGCATATAGCCTTGTTGAATAGTTATAATAAATTTGCATGCATAGGGCAGTAATAAGATATTTAAAGACACTTACTATTAGGTATGTACTTATGAGGCACAGATGACCTATTACTACATGCATCACTAGACGCCTCTTTATCGACTACATATCTACAGATGTATCTTACAGAAATGGAATATGGCACTAAAAGCGAGACTTTGCCACTAACTTCGCTGAAATGCTACAACTTTCTTATTGTTTAAGAAATGAAGCATACAAATCTAATTACATATAGGATGCTAAACTGTATTCTAGACACAAATACAAAGAAATTCATAATTATGCTTCTCAGAAAAAAACAGAAGCACAATTGTTATCTTTATGTAATAACATGAATGTTGTTCCATAGAAACATCACTCATCATTCGGCATGACAAAGAATAATATAACGAAGGTTACCTATCATTGACTTCAAGGAAGACTCTTAGTTGAAGCAACCTATCAACAGCGACTTTGTGCTTGGAAACTCCATCAGGGAGCACCCATTCTTCCATTGATTTTGCTGTTAACGGAGAATCAATAAACAGCATTTGCAAAACATATTTCTTCGCCAAGGGAGGTAATGACCTGAACAAACGAAACCAACAGTTTCGAAACATTAATTTCTCAACAATTGTTTTTCAATTCCATCAAATTAAATTGAAACTTTTCAATATTAAAAATTACAATGTATTTTAACATTGACGATTCAAGTTCTAGAGAGAGAATAATGAAAAACCTGAGAACAGCTTCACAGATGAAGGTGCTTTCGTAGAGCTTATCGAGCTTGACGGCGGGCAAAGCCGCCACCATGTCCATGAAATTCTTCGCTACGATTCGAACCTGCGGCATCTTCGAAACCTCTAGATTCGATGATTGCTCTCGATTGAGAAAACAATAATCGAGAAAATCAAAGCCCGATCAGAGAAAAGTTTCAGAAAATTGTATGTAGCAAGCAATTCTAGTTGCAACACTCGACACTGGAGAGAGTTAAAAGAGTGAAACTTGGGCCATAGAAATTAATTGGGTTAAGGTTTAGTCGGCCGTTAGGTATGTGGATCACTGTTTTCAGGACTTAAGATGGATGGCCCATTTATCGCCCATATATGGACTTCAAAGTTCCTAAAAAATCTTCCGCATGCTGCTGCTGTCAAAACAAACGACTATTGCGTTTGGCTTAAATTATCAAAAAAATAATTTTTTTAATATTTTTTAATATTTTTAATATTATATATATATTAATAATATATATATATATATATATATATATTTATTTATTTATTTATTTATTTATTTATTTAAATTTAAAAAGTATAAAAAATTTTACATAATAAAATATTTTTATTATATAATTTATGTTATTTTTTTAAAATAAAAAAAATAAAATATTTTATTTTAAAAACTCTATTTCAAAATAATTAAAACAATTTTTATTTTCGCTATTTTGAAGTACTCAGAATTCTTTTTCTGCTCAGACAAAAACATTCAAATAACACTCGTAACATCTGCTATACCAATACTAGACCAAGGGCACGTTTAATAGTACTTATAAGATAATTTTTTTAAATATAAAAAATTTAAAAATAAGTTTTATTTTATTTTAAAATAAAATGTCGTTTAATACATTTTACAAAATAAATTTTTTTAAAATTTAAATAAAATTCTAAAATACTTTTCTAAAAAATATAAAAATAAAAATAAAATATAGTCTAAATGCACTGCCAAAACGATGCCTAAAAAAACCAATATTGGCAAAACCAAAACGGAGAATCAAATTCAACCCGGTAATGTTGTTGTCGTTGAGAAGAACTTCTCATCATTTAGCATTATTTTTGAAATACTTATCATTTTAAATAAATATTTTATATTTTTAATAAAATTTTAAAATATTTTACAGAACTATTAAAAATTTTGAAAATATAAAAAATATATATTACACAATATATATTAAAATAAAATAATAATTTTAAAATATCTCTTATTCAAAAAGCTTCATTTGAAAGCAATCCAAAACGTCAACGAACTGTTCTTGGTTTATTTGTTTTCATTTGACGAAAAAGAAATGAGAGAGTTGGGAGAGGAGTTTTGCGAAATGGAGCATGAAGATTATGGTTTCCGTTATAAGAGGGCTTGAACCGCTCGAACCTGGGGTAGTTTCAAAGGCTTGAAAAGTTGAAAGAGCCAATCTTTATCTTTTATCAAAACAGTCAAAAATTGGCACATCTGTCCTTTGCTCCTCTCTATATGGTTTCAGTTATGGGGTTGTCAGGCACCGCCATGATTCTGTATTCTTTTTGGATGATTAAAGCTATGTGTAAAGAGAACCATGGGTTTTGGACAAGTTCCTCTCCTCCATGGTTTATTCACCAGAAAATTTTGTGCCATTGTTTTTCTTGTCTTGCGTTTTTTTTGCAATCTTTACTGTCACTTCTGTTTGTTTTTTGAATTTTTTCATTTTCACAGTTTTCTCATTCGAGTTTTGTTGTGCTTGGTAACATGCTCAGGACATATTGGTGCTGAAACTTAACCAATGATCAGTGCCATCCTTATGTATCATTCTTCGGCTAAATTTAAAAATTTTAATTTTTATGACAAAAATTATTTTTTAAAATTTTTTTTAAAAAAAGAGATATATATTTAGATAAATTTTAATTTTTAAAAAAAAAATTGAATAAAATATTTAACAAAGACTAAAATATTTTTTATATAATATAATATATATATATATATACATATAAGTATGTATATAATTATATTAACTTAATAGAGTCAATAATATTATTTTTTTCTAAATAGATAAAAAAATTTTGAAAAAATTAGTCAATATAATTTTTATTTTTTTGACTTATAAATTAAAAAAATAATTTATAAGTTATTCATTCAAACACTTTTATTTTATTTATTTTAACTTATAAGTTAAAATAAATTTATCCAAACGGCACATTCGTTCAGTTTACTTTTATAATTAATTTTTTTCTCCTTTTTGTTACTTCTTTTTTTCTTTAAATCAGGATTTCAATAAAAATACAACGGGAAGGTTCATAGAATTGTGAAACATAATATGCATACATGCAAATGAATCGGTCTCGTACTTTTTCTTGCACAGTTTTGCATAGTTACTTTTTCTCCATCTCTTTTCTACCCGATGAGAGTCTGTTTAGGATTGCATTTTTTCAATAAAATTTTTTAATTTTTTATTTCATATTTTTTGATATATAGTATTTAAAATTTATATAAAAATTTAAAAAATATAAAAATTTAGATTTTTTTATTATATATTTTTATTATTTTTTAAAAATAAAAAATAAAACTTATTTTTTAAAAAAAAAAAAGATTTTCTATTTTAAAAAAAATGTATTTCATAAATATTTCCAAACGGCTACTCACAATGACATGAAAGAAAGAAAATAACTAAAACAATGCTAATCAACAACATAAGCTTGTCGTGCCGACCTATAAGCAAGAAAAAAAAGATAACAGAAAAAATTTACAACTTTAGAAAAGAATAATTAAGTGTGTATTTTAAGTATTCAAAATTTCAGCTTCTTCGATCAAAATTAAATTTCAAAGAATTAACATATTATAAATATAAACTAAAATTAAAATCATTATATTTTATTTTCAATTCAATTCAATAAATAAAATTAAAATTTATTTTTAACTTAATTCAAAAACTAATTTAAAATATAAAACTAAAATTTTAATATTGATCCATATTTTTAAATTTTATATTTTTAGAGGAACTGCTTATCTTGTAACACAGCCCTAAGATTGTCCTCTGCTGAAAAGGAGAGAGGGAGAGAGAGAGAGACGTGGTGTCCCTTATGGTCTCTGCCGTCCAGCTAGGGAAGCGGCCAAGTAAATACCAAACCTGGGAAACACCATTTACCTTATTATTATATACTTTGAATTAATGGATGAGGCAAACAAACATCATGCGCAGAAAGCATGTAAGATTCAAAGAAGAATATACCATCCCATGTGTGCATCAGCTTTATAAAAAGAAAAAGGGAAACTGAATTGTACATACCATCCCCATCAGAATGGAGTTTAATAAACATGTTACTAAACTTCACCTGTTAAAACAAGTGGAAAGTGGCTGTACATATACTCACATAAGTCTGACAACAATTTACAGAATGCTGCATTGTCTAGAAGTAAAGGATCCCAGGCTGCTAGAGGAAGCAGCTCTTTGGTTTAGTAGAGCCATCTGTCATAATTTAAATGGACAACCACAGGTCAAAGAATCGGCTTACTTAGGCTTAAAAGCTTAGAAGACAGATGCCTAGTTCATTTCCAAGTAGAATCATAGGCATTAAGAACATAATCTGGGATGACCTCTGGCAACTTATCTATGTATAGGAAAAGACACCTCAGGTTTTCTCTCGACACAGTATCCATGTGGATAATGTCCATGGTGTCAGTCAATACCCATAAGTCATCGGAGCTTACATTCTTGAGGCTATCTCGACAAAATGGGCATGATTTTGATCTTGAATTCCTGCAAATAAAAATAAAAACATAAACAAGCTTAATCAAAAGAGTTTTCACAATAAGGTACCATATATATTAAAGAAGCGAACTTCATCAGAATTTAACAATAACATCATCTTCCTCAACGAAGTACAAACCCACTGAACCAAAAGACTTTAAATAGAGATACCTAAAGTCTATATGTTGTCACAAGAAGCACAATTTAGATGATATGAATTAGTTGCTATATGAACAAACTCCAAAAAAATAGAACATTCCCAGTATGCACACAACAGAATGTAGAATTGGTATTTGAAACTCATGACATGAGGGGCATGCATGATTTACCAGTCGTTATAACACTTGGTGCACATCGAGTGTGTGCAATTAGGTAAGACAATCTTGCTGTTAATTTCCATGCAGATGCCACATTCTTCCTCTCTTTCATAGTCGATCTCAGAGATATCCCTCTCCTCATCATCATCCTTTCTCTTGTACCGTTCCATGAATATTGCCTTTTGCTTTCGATCTTCCATGTCAGTTATTCCTTTTTGTAATTGCAACAGTGAAGGAAATATAATAGCTGTACATATATAAAACTTAAGAATCATGCTACAATAATTTAATAAACTAAGGTGCAACAGTTTTCATGCAGTGTACTTACAGTAAAACTCCTTTACACTTGCTTTCCTTTCATGTGTGGACATGGTAGTTGTTCCATCTACATAAACCTGATGAAAGCATTCCGTTTGCCAAAGAGGGTGTAAATCAAACAACTCCTGAAATCAAAGCATGCTTGCAAATTGAGGACAGAATAGAAACTCAACCTTATAAATGAGAATCCTAAGCAACCCAAGAGCTCCTGCAAGGCTACAGTCTGTCCATTGCACTAGAAAAAGAAACAAGTGTGCTGCTGGGCTATATGACATTCGCATCTGGAGACATGCTCCATCATATTCCCTTGGAAAATCTGAAGCCCTACACACACAATGAACCATCCCATTAGTAAATCTTGATCCAGGCTAAGCAATGTGTAAACAGCTCCATCAAGCAAAACACGAACTTCACTATAAACAACACCTTTAGTAGAAGGAAGCAACTGCATTAGAGGACAGTATACCATCATTGAAGACTTCCATTTGAAGTTTTGTGAAAGAAGAATAATAGCATTCCAAGACTCATGGATAAATTGGCAAAAAGAAGTTAGACTTTTGATTCCGTGACCATCTTACTGGTCATTCAGTCAGTTAATGTATAAGGTAAGTATGAAATGAAATATCGGCCAGTGTCAAGACAGTAATCTAACAATCTGTCACACTCTTCACGACAATCCAATACCTGATTGAAACTTTTAAGGATTCAATAAGGTAACGCTAGTTCGATTCATACATTACTTGAATCGTTCGTAATACATAACGCTAGTATTTCCAAATTCCTTATAACACTCAGCACTCTAGAAACATCAGTAAAGTAAGGAACAAAATGTGAACTTTATAATCTTCACATGTTGAAACCAATCAAATTCGAAATTCAATGCAAAAAATCATCAAAGACATCACTACAATGAAGAATTACACCAAATTTCCAAAAACAGAAACCCAAGAACAGTGAAACCACTTCAAAATTGAGCAAACAAACAAACCTAAATCACCGAAATTAACAGAAACCTGACTTACAGAGTGTTGGCATGCTGTATATCAGCTTCTAGAACCTTGAGCGAATCCTTGAACGATTTCCGCATGGACACAAAAGAAATAACAAAAAAGATCCCCAATTCAATTCAATTCAAACTCATCAAATCAATCCCACATCCGTCAACAAAATCTTTCGATATTCTCCTTCTGTACTCTTTCCTAAGCAACTCTGTCTGTTTGAGTTGCGAAAAATTTTAGAAGCAGGGGAGGGGAAGGGAGGAGAGGGAGAGAGAAAGAAGAGAGAAAGTTCTCGCGAATGCCACGTGGACGGAGATCTTCTAAAACCTTCTTCGAGATTCGGGTATAGGGATGGTCCCGGGTGACGAATTCGGACAGACTCATACTCTCCGATTATTTAACCCAATATCACAATAATAGTATAATACCTCAGGTTTTCATTTAACTACGAGAACGCCATTAAAACTTGCAGCTTTAATAATGGCATGTTTTTGGTTTTACTTATTTTTTAAAATTTTATTTCATATTTTTAATAAATTTTTATAATATGCTATTTTATAAAAGTGTCTATATTTTAGGCATGCTTTTGGTTTTGTCTTTTTTTTTGCTTTTTTTAACTTTTATTTCATATTTTTAAATAATTTTTTAATATTTTATAAAATTTATTTAAAATTAATAAAATTTTATTATTTTGATTAGTTTAAGCTAAAAATAAAGTTTATTTTAAAAAGATAAAAATACTTTTTTATTTTATACAAGCTTTCTAAAGTACTCAACTTAAATCTAAATCAAAGAGCATGTGACAAAAATAAAAAGAAAAGCTCTTCCCCCAACGTTACATTATGTACATGCTCATGAAACTTTGAAAATTGTGAGTGATACGTAACTGTATATGATCAGAATAACGTAAACTTTAGTCACCAAAATCACAACATAAGGTAAAACCAAAATGTTGTGATTTCTTCGCCAGCAAAATATCTGCGTATTTCAATCTGAACTAAATCTTTAAATTAAATGTAACGGATTAATCTTTATATTTATTTGTTATTAAATATTTTGAAGTAAAATTTTTAGTTTAAATTCTGAATTTAAAAATTAAAACATTTGACGAAAAAAATTAAATTAAAATTTAATTTAAGAGTGAGCTAAAAATAAAACTTTTGAAAAAAAAAGTTTTTTTTGTAAAAATAAATTTGTGGATAGAAATAATATTCAATAGTTCAAAATAATAATTAAAACACATTAAATAAAATTTATAATTAGATTTTAATAAATGTAGACTTTTAATGTGAAAGTAAAAAAAATAAGAATAATAATTAAAACACAAAATATTCAAACTCAAATATAAAGAAAAATAAAATTCCTAGCTACTGAAACACCTTCTTACAGCTAAAATGAGTAAATAATTACTCAGGCCGAGTAAGCAGAGCCAAATTTAGGCTGCGTTTGGCGCAGCTTATTAAAACAACTTTTAATTTTTTTAATTTTATATTTTTTAATACATATTTTATAAATATTTAAAAATTTATTTAAAATTTTAAATAATGTAAAACAATTTTACGAAATAATATCTTTTTATTATATATTTTTATTTTTTAAAAAAATAAAACTCATTTTATAAAAAAAATAAAAATATCTTTCATTTCAAAAAAAATTCTATTTTATAAACACTCTCAAAAGCCCCTTACACACTCCTAAAAAATTTTATATACAAATCAATCATATGCAATTATTAACTTGCTTTTCTATTTCAAAATTGGAGAAGGCCAAAGTCTACTTTGTTGAAGAAAAGATGTTTATAAAAATAGACTGCCAAGTAAAACACATCATAATTTGCGAACCGATGAGAAATTGATTAAAAAAACCAGAAACATACGCAATCTGTATAGACTTATTTTAACTCGTCACCAACGACAAACCACAGAAAGTCATCGCATTCAAATAAATATTACAATAAAAGACAATTTTCATACACATACACAACCCTCTCCCCCAAGATGACAAGAGCTGCAAATCAACCCTAAAAACAAATCCAAAAGAATCAGTATTGTTTCTTCCAAATGAATATTCGAAGAATAACGCTATATATACTTTGATGCAAGAAGAGTGCTGGCAAGGCATAGAAATAGTAGCTCTATGTAACCAAACAAATGTTGAACTAGTAAAGAGATAGTTACTCTTCTGAGAGTTTATCCTTGAGATACTTGAGGACAGCCTTGCTTCCTCGATCTAAAATAGCACGTCGAATACTGTAGGTATGAGCATGAAGCTTGTGAGCACATTGATAAGATATAATTTTGATAAAGATTAAAAGTTTATTACCAATTAACATTGTGAGGCTTGTGGAGCAACATACCTCCTTAATGGGTTCCCATCAAGTCTTAAAACTTGCAAGCTCGGCTCCAGTAAACCCTGGAAAGTTATATATTTTAACAAATTTGAGAAATAGTAACTTGTAGTTATCTAAAGCATCTCATTAGAGAGTTAGCATGCACACATGATGACTTGCTTGATTTTATTCAGCGCTTTAAGAACCAGAGATTTTGAAAACATCCTCTGATATAGTCTAATAAAAATAAGTAAAAAGCAAACAAAGGAAGAACTGGCTAGTCTCATCATCCTTTGCTCTTGATTAAGCAACCTCAATGTTATTTTCAAGACATTTCTTGCTGATGTGAACCTTATGTTATTCAGTTACCCTACTATCCATTTTAACATGCTGAGCCCTTTCACATTGAAGCAGTGAAAATGAAGTCATTCCAAATTTAATGAAATCTAGAGTCTCTTCTCTTGAATTTCTAACAATCAGCAAATACTAGGATTCAAGAAATAGTAAAATAAACATAAATATACTGTGATGATGTATAGATCTTCAACAGTTACGAAAATGATAAAGAGCAAGAAACCAGATCATAGAGAGCAAGAAAGCAGACCAGCTCTGGAGGAAGAGTAGCAATGTTGTTGTCAGCTAAATCAAGCTCTTTCAAAGTAGTCAAATCTTTAATTTCCTGTTAGCATAACAGATGCCATATCAGTTTAGTAATATAAACATACAAGATAAATCAAAGCGGAGGGAAGAAACCACACAATACAGGGGCATTAAATAAAACCAGAGCAATTCTATAAGTTAGCAAGATCAGCTTGTTGCTACTGATTGTGCTCAGAGTATCCTCAAATTAGCAATAAGAATTTATGTTAGAAACACCACAATAGAAGCTGCTTTCAGAAAATTTTACACGTTATAGAGCTAATACTTTGCAAGCAACACAGTCCTGTGGCTAACTGTGTAAAGATACCCTAAAACACTGTGCAAAAGATTTCTCAAAATTGGCTGAGATAAAACCTTGACTTCTACACCAAAACTGAGCTTGGCTCTCAAGTTTACTTGTGTTCACTGGCGGACTCAACAAGCAGTAAAAATGTGCATTACGGTCCCCGTTTAAGTGAGTTTCATCTGACTCGTAATACAATCCATATAAGGCTATTTAAATTGAATCGATAGGGCTGACCTATATATATTGTCACATCTTTTGGATTCTCAGCAGTAGGATTTATTAGCTGACTGCACTTACTGGCATACAGCTTGGTTGCAGAAAGGATTAAAAGGGCTGAGCTATAAGATTCAACAGCATTACACTGCACGCACAAGGTTTTGCTTCTTAATAGCAGTTGGAGTCGGACAAAAAAGAGCAGCAGTCCATATAGCATCAGTAGAGGGCCCTTACTCTGTTACTCATGCAATTACAATTAAAAGCCTTCACATGATCATGCAGGATTCAGGGGGTTTCAGTTATTATTTAAATACAATTTCAGGTTAATCATCAGGACATACCTTAGGTACTGATATAAGAGAATTTTGGCTTAGGTCGAGAATTCTTAGCTGCTTTAGGCTCAATATCTCTGGAGACACTTGGTGCAGTTGCAATCTCCTGTAAATGAAAAGTGTTAAAAGTAATATTTAAATAAACTAATTAAAATTTATCAGCAAATGAGAAAATGTCGGGTGAATCTAACCTCAAATAAAGTTCTTGTAACTGAGGAACACAAGAAATGGATGGAAGCTCTTTCAAAGAAGCATTGCCACTTAAATCAAGTACTTCAAGTTTCTGGAAGGCCATGAGCCCATTCGACGGAATCTGAGTCCAAGTAAAGAAAGACATGATCACATTTAAAATGAAGCAGTCCTTATTTCTCCTTCGGGATCTATTCATTGGCATTACCCTGCTATTTGTAAGAATCTATCTTGTAATCTTTATTCAAAAAAACAAAAGTTAATCCTCAGTAGGACTTGCATCAGCCAGTTCTCACTAGTACTAACACATTTATATACGTAATGCTTAGAACATAGAGAAGGACGACCCCATAGGAGAAAAAGAATACACTTGGAAAGATTGACATAAGAATATAGTATAAGGTCTTGCTGTTTCTTGCATAAGAATTTGGTTTACCTCTCTTAAGAAGTTACCATCCAGCCGTAAACAAGAAAGGTTAGAAAAGGAGGACAAAACTGCACCAGGCCATTCTTTTATCTTGTTGCCAGACAAAATTAAAACCTGCCAACATGATGAAATATTTATCAGGAACTGCAGGGACATTGTAGCAATAAGCATAAGAATCATATGCCGTCCAGACCTAATAGTAAAAACACTTCTAGGTTCCCATTGTGTTACTTGTTAAGGGCTTATTTCAGTTCACCGAACTTACTTTCTTCCGCAAGATTTTGAGTTGGAACTCACTTCCTGTGGTTCAGTTTATCCCGCACTCACCTCTAATCCACTTCTTATTGAACTCAGTTCCACCGAACTAAACTTCACAGATATCATTCCTACGAACTAAGACACACCCTAAATCTAGAAGTCATGGAGGGTCATGATCAAGTCAGATTTGCAAAAGGCTTTAAAAGAACTTTTAAAGATGTAACAAACGAATAGTTGCAGGGTTTACATATATATAGTTTTTCATATGATTTCACTACTGGAGGTGTTCACCCCCTAGCAGTAATTAGTCTATGAAGGATCATAGCTACATTTCTTCTTTTACGAGCATTCAAAGGCATATAGTTTAGAAGATTTAAGGTAGAACTAGCATTTAGATGTCGTACATCTTTTTTCAATTTAATTTGTTTACATTTCCAACATGATTCTTAAAATACTTAATTTCTGACTTTTCACACTATCACCCAAAAGGATTTTAGAAGGACCATAACATTACACATTCTACTGTAAAATACAGGATACAAGCACAGGTACCGATCTCATTAGGAAAACATAACTTGTCTCTATATCAACTTGCCTGTCAACCTATTTATTACAGACGTCAGATTATTTAATCAAGGACAAAGAAATTAGAATTGTTTAGTTGATGGTTTCATCAGACATCAGCACAGTGCTGTCAAATTATACATGGATCATTCACAAAATATCACAGTTACATTACTGAAGAGTTGATGCATTGGGAAGTACCAAGTATGAAATTCTACATTTAGTTCTACAATAAGCCATACCTGAAGGGAGGAACAAGTTCCAAGCTCACTCGGTAGATGTTCAATAGAATTTCGAGAAAGATCAACTTTTACAACTTTATCAGTTTCCCAAACTGCAGAAGGAACACTTGAAAGTCCCATCCCGCTTAACATTAGTTCCTAATTGAAATTATAAATTAAAATAAAGTCATGAATGCAGTATCCAGTAGGATCTCAAGCAATCTGCAAAAGCAGTTATATGCTACAACAATTTAACAAATAAAAAAAAGCTCTAAGGAATCTAAAGGATATTTATACTTCACTACCAAATATCTAGTTTATTTATGTCTTCAAGGACTTCTTTGTCAAATTACGACTCCTACATCCAAGGTAGAAACCCTGAATTATGGCTCTTTTAACAGGCAAAATAAGACAATGGGATTACAACATTGAATGAAGAGGAAATTAATACAAACATAACTATGCCCACATATATCATTACCTTTGAAGTTAAAGACAACCGAGTTGCCATGGCAAGCTCAACATCTCTTGTCGTTATCGAACAAGATCCAGATTCTGAACAGAGAAGCCATTGGATTGGTATAATAAAAAACAGATGAAGCTTACTTAATTCATCACAAGGACGAAGTTTGTGTGGTAGATCAGTGGGAAATCGCTCAAAACAAATAGCATAGGATTAATCAAACAAACCTTCTTCTTCATTAGAAGAAAGACGACTGCGTAAATACTTCAATAGTGGTGGTGTGGGTCCAGACAACAAGGAGCTGAAAGAAGGCAACAAATTCCATTATAAGAACAAGTTAAACATCCGACTAAAGAAGTTATATATTACACACACCTTCGGATTGTTCGTAGTGGATTGCCATTGAGCAGAAGTTTTCTTAAAGTAGTCATGGTACCTAGAGCACGATAAAACATAAACATGGGATTACAGGAATATACGATAAAAGAATTAGATGTGACTAACACTGCAAATAGAAATTTCAAAATATACTGGGTGAATATAACATCTATTTCAGATCAAGTGAAAAGCATTTTCACTAGGTAACTTATCATAAGCCATAACAGAAGCAGCAATATACAGGAATCACATCTGTCAAATATACAGATTCAGGAAAAAAGCTTCCAAATAGATGAAGGTGATAAAGGCACATCGCTTCTTACGCGCACATCATCAGTGTGGTCCCACTGGTACAGAGCTTCAAATTCGATTTGCACCGTTGGATATGAAGAATTATGACTTGAAAACAGGCTGACAAACTTTCAGCTCAATCGTACCACGAATCGATATCCATCCTGCCACTTAATCAAGATGACAAAAAAAAATAATATATATATATTGGAGTTTTTCTTTTTTTCTCATCTTGATCAAGAAGTCAAATGAATATTTATTTGTGGTCGAATTAAGCTGAAATTTTATCAACATGTTTCCAATCCATAGTTTTTCAGATCAAACGGTGCAATCAAATTTGGAACATTCTACAGATGGGACCATGCTAATGTGTGCGTAAAGAGTGATGTGCATAGTTTTAGAAGAATTAAAGATAATAAGGATGCTATGTAGAAGTATAGAGCAAAAAGGAATATGATAGGCAACCGTTGCCAAAAGGCTATCGCCTCAATGCAGGCCTCAAAGAAACAGGATATCCTCGGGTAGACTTCTAATCTATTCGAAATGTAGTTGCTACCAGGGTATGCATCAATTGTTCTCACATAGCATTCAAGCAACTATAAAACTTCCTAGTTACGGAACCTTATGAATTATAAACACAATCTATATGTTAAAGACAGATCAACCAAAAGCAACTTAGCGCACACTGTACAAATTATTGACATGTTATAAATGTTGACGAATGAGAAACTTGGCACTGATCCTAACCCCAAAAATCAGATTAGAAAGAGAATGTTCAGCAACAATGTACTCATCCATGTTAGGCTACATCTACATAAACTATTTCAAAGCTTCCATATGCAGGAAACGCCGACCAATTTGCGCTATCAGTTCCAAGAGATCTCCATCCAGGATATACATGGTTGCACAGCAGATAAAAAAGATCCATCAACCATAAGATCATAAGTTCCCCAAGTATGAGGCACTACAGTCTTGTAGAAGAGATTGTGTTTGTCACGCTTTGAATAGTTTCAAATAGATCTTTCATGATTTACACCACCAATATTACACCGTTCACCACAGATCACCTTCATGATTGACATATTCATTTATGTTTTCCCTCGGCAATAGTATCGAGGACTCTATCTTACATTAAAAAGAATAAGTTAGGGTATTCTGACTAGGTAAAAACTTGCAGCCATAAGTGATAGAGAAGAATATATCATTACACTTAAAAAACTTACCAATCTCAGGTGGCAGACCAGTGAGTGAATTGTTTGACAAATTCAGTACAGACAGACAAAGTTTGCAGGCCTCCACAGGATACTCTCTGAGCTGGTCATTTATCTTTCTCAGATCAATTGCAATAGCAAGGCGATAAGCAAAACATTATGTGAAGCAAAAACATCAGGAGAGAGAACTTGGGCTTCTATATCTAATCAACTGGAGCATCATAGCAATTCTCTGTTCTGATAGTAACTAAAATCTATATCTGAACTGCCATTCCAAACAAACATGGGACTCATGCATGAATTTTCTATTTCCGATTGTAGTGTAAACACGAGAAAACTTTTTGATTAAGTTCTACCAAATAAATACCACATACAAAATAGCATTCATATACCTGATTAGACTGAAGGTCCAAAGTTCCTAGACGAGAGAGACAACCTATCTCAACAGGCAATGTTGATAGAGAATTCCCCCTGAGTTGCAGAAAAGTAAGCCCTTAAAAATGTGAACACAAGCAGCAGATAAATTTTCTCAACAATATATTCCAGCAGAGAAACAAACTTCCACTTTACCCCATATAAAGCTCAGTGAGTGAAGAGCAACCCTTTATCGAAGAAGGGATTGAAGAAATCTCTGAAAAGTGCACAAAGAAAAGACAAAACATGAGGAAATAAAATTTTTAAAAAAAAGGCACAAATCTATATATCTTAGTTGCTAGATAATTTCCTGTTTATGTAAAGCCAAAAAATGTTAGTCCTCTAGCTTCATTGTGCCACCAAATTACCCAATCTCTGAGTATTATCAAGGAGTTATGGAGTGCATTAACCTTAAGAAAAGGCTTACTTCTCAAATTTGAAAATATTGAGCTAACCAAACGATTTTCTTACAACATGCTGATGTTCATGTCAGATTTTATTATAGAAATGATAGTCAAATTTAAAATAAGGAATAAAAGTTCAGAGTGAAATATTGCTTGTTGCAGGAAACAACTATGGAACTAAGAAGATTCATAATTTTCAGGTGCTTCTGCCAATACTGAACACACCCAAGAAGTAAACATGGTTTGAGCACAACTAACTGTGGACCAGGTCAGAAGCTAAATAAATTAAATGAGTGTGCCAAGAGTATTTGATGAAATACTCACTATTTTGATGCAAATCAAGCCGGATTAGTCGCGAAAGGGCACCAATGCTTTCAGGAATACTAGTCAGATGATTTCTTGCTGCATGAAGAAGGAAAAGGAGCCTTAATATGACTGTATAATTTAAATAGATACTGGAAATATTATCAAAGCATAGTGATGGCTTCAATGCCCTGCATTTGGAAAATACATACCAGCATTAAGTTCCGAGAGCATAGTGCATGATGATAACATAGCCTCAGATAGCATTTTCACTTTGTTTGCCTGGAATTGTATTTGGTAGTTTTACCAACTTCCATCAGTTGAAAAGTCAACTAAAACATACATAACATAGATAAAAAAATTGGCATAGATGCATACCTCTAATTCCAATTTAAGTAAATTTTTGCAGCTGCCTAGCTCATCAGGTAGAATTTCAATGGAATTGTTTGATACCTAGAGATTAGATATATAAACATCATCATACAAAAGAGTAACTCTTGCTAGACACTATTTTAACAAAATCTAAACCTGCTAGCAAATAAAGCATATCAACAAAAACTCTAAGACGAACTAAAACATTGATATTCTATAAAACTAAAATAATAGCTACATTTGGATGGCAATCATACATGTGAAAGCACAACAACAGAACAAAGAAATATACTAATATTAAACATTACCCTTAGTTCAGACAGATTTGAACATTTTCCAAGGCTGGAAGGGAGTTCTTTAAGAAGATTATTTGAGCAATCCAACCTATATTTCAACCAAGACAGCATCAATTGAATGGTCCTTCGTTCTGTACATAATGCTAAAATATTAACATACTGACATAACTCAAACGTATAAAAATAAGATGTAAATGAAATGTTTCATAGAAAAGTTCCGATTTCAACTGACCACTGGCAACTCTCAAATCATCAAAATTTCAAGTTCACTTCCTCCTAACTTTCTTCTCTCACAATCCCTTCCCCATTTACGTCGACGTGATACTAATCTATTCGATAATGATGTCAGTTTGAAACCTTTCAGCTAATCTAAGGGAAATATAACCAAGATAAAGCAGAAAAATAATGTTCTTCTATGGTTATATGCGACATTCAAAGAACAAAGAGATGGTTTGAGCAGCTGATAAGCAAATTTACTTGACCAGAGAAGTAGCTGAGCCAATCTGTTCTGGTATACTGGTTATCTGATTAAATGATACATCCAACGACTTCAGCAGTACAAGCCTGACATTGCAAAGATATCAACTAAAATTAATGTCTCTACTTTCTTGTTGAAATCTTTTGTGAAAGAGAGGAAAGAAAGCAAAAAGATATTCCATTCACTTACTCTCCTATTGATACAGGAAGAGAAGTTAGCTTGTTGTGACTGATATTCAAGACAGATAGCAAAGTCAAATTTCGCAAGTCTTCTTTCAGTACCTCTAAGTTATTATGAGCAAGTATAAGCTTTTGCAGCTCTACTGTCTGCACAACAGAAGTATCCATTTTACATGTCTGTAAATTGATAAACCTACAACCAAAGCACAGATAAAAATCACTTTCAAAAAGAGCATAACCCATACCTCCCACCATTTCTCATCCGCCCCAACTGCATCCGAGTTTTTGTAGACCTTGTCAGGTACCTCTCTGAGGCATTCAACAACAATTACACAACAAACAATGATATTATTTAAGTAAAACTTCCAACACGAAAAAGAATTTCTAGTCCAAGACTTGGAGACATGTCTCAACTTCAAGTCTCACAAAACGAAAAAATTTTGAAAACTTTTTAGCCAATAAGGTTCTTCTTTTCGCTATATTACCATATACTGTACAATTGGATCATGCACATTACATTTAGAAAAATCGATTCTCTTCCAGAACAAGGACACATTAGTACATCAATAATCACAACAATGAACAGAAAACTTTAAAGATTCTCAAAAAAGAAAACGTTAATGCTTCAGTGATAAGTTCACGTAGCAAACAACAAAAATTCTCCCACATTGAAAGAGATCTACTGATAAGGATATTTGATTCTTTACTATATTTAGAATGCTTAATTTAGAAAGATCTTATTTAGAAAGATTAAATTTTATTTTATTCTAGATATATTTGATTTGGATTGATTTTAGAAAGATTAGATCTTATGAATCTTTAACTTTTGGAAACTTTGAATGTATATATATGTGCTCATATCAATAAAGAAAAACAAGTCATTGAGTACAATTCTCTACATGGTACCAGAGCCACTATTGCTCTAACGAGCTCCATCTCTTCTCAATTTTTTTTTTTTCTAACTCAGTAGCTTCAATACTCTCAATGGCCACTATCTCCACATCATCTAGTAATTCTTCTATCATTACTCAAGACTCCAATCAACAATTGATTGCCATCAATGTTGCCGCTTAAGCTCCATTGAAACTCAATGATACAAACTATCTCTCTTGGAAGTTCCAATTCAACACTCTCCTTATTGGTTTTGATCTCATTGGCTTCATTGATGGATCCAAACTGTGTCCACCACCCACTATTACTACAGATAGTTCAGTAATCACCAATCCAGCTTATATTCACTGGAAACGTCAAGATCAGTTGATTCTCAATGCGTTCATTGGATCTATCTCTCCAAATATTATTCCATTCATTGCCGGTGCTATTACCTCCAGTGACGCTTGGCATATTCTTGCCAACACTTATGCCAAGCCAACACACGGTCGCCGTCTACAAATTCGAAGTCATCTCAAAAATCCTCAAAAGGGTTCTCAAAGTGTTACTGAATACTTACGAAGAATCAAAGGGTATGCCGATGAACTTGCACTACTTGGTACCCCTATGGATGCTGAAGACCTACTTGAAAAAATTCTAGATGGTCTTGGCGATGAATTTCATGATCTTGTTGTTGCTCTCCAAGCCCGCGAGACCCCAATCTCACTTGAGGAATTACATGAAAAACTCCTCACTCTTGAAGCCACTCATAGCAATTTAACATCCAAGGCTCAACCAACACCAGCGACTGCTAATCCAGCACACAAAAATTCAAGGCCTCGTCCCTCTTTCAACTCTGATCACACAGGCTCTTCTCGTCCCACTATGTCTTCCAACACCGGCTCCTCCATGCCAACATCTAATGGTGATCGCCCTTCACCAAGACCATATCTTGGTCATTGTCAAATATGTGGTACTCAAGGACACTCAACTAAGCGGTGCCCATCCTTTCGTCTAGTGCTGATCAATCAAATGCCAACTAGCCAAGTGCCAATTAATCGCGGATCCGGAACAAATCTTACATCATGACAACCACGAGCTAACTTTGCAGCTAATACCGGCGCAGAAACTCCCTCTTGGCTACTTGACAGTGGTGCCTCTCATCATGTTACCGGCGATCTCAACAATCTTTCGCTTCACTCTCCCTACAATGGTTCCGACGACATTATGATTGGAGATAGCATGGGTTTATCAATCACCCACACTGGTTCCACTTTTTTACCTTCTTCTACTCATAATTTTACACTTAATAATGTTCTTTGTGTGCCTAGTATGAAAAAGAATTTAATCTCTATTTCTCAATTTTGCCTCACCAATAATGTTTCCGTTGAATTCTTACCCCATTCCTTTCTTGTGAAGGACCTTCGTACGGGGGCACAACTTCTTCAAGGACGAACTAAAGATGATGTTTATGAGTGGCCAATTACACCAATCAAATCTTCACCATTACTTGCTCTATCCAGTGTCAAAACCTCTTCATCCGAATGGCATCATAGATTAGGACATCCATCCTTTCAAATCTTCAAACATATCGTATCTAATGGTCAGTTACAACTATCGACTTCTGTATCCACAACAATTTCTTGTAACGACTGTCATTGCAATAAAAGTCATAAACTACCATTTTCTAAATCCACTCTTACTTCTTCTAAACCTCTTGAAACTATTTTCTCTGATGTTTGGACTTCACCTATTATATCTCATGATGGTTTCAAATATTATGTTATTTTCGTTGACCACTTCACCAAATATATATGATTCTACCCACTCAAAACAAAATCTAATGTGCATGACATCTTTATTCGCTTCAAAGCTCTTGTAGAAAATTATTTTTTTCATAAAATTATTACTCTGTATACGGACAATGGTGGAGAATATCAAAGTCTCGAAAACTTTCTATCTACAAACGGTATTTCTCACCTCACCACTCCTCCACATACTCCAGAACATAATGGATACTCTGAACGACGACATCGTCACATTGTTGAAACTGCTCTCTTTCTTTTTTCTCATGCATCTCTTCCACTCACATATTGGTCTCATGCTTTCGCTACCGCCGTCTATCTCATTAATCGTCTACCCACTCCAACACTTCAATTCACTTCTCCATTTGAAAAAATATTTTGCCATCCACCTAACTATTCCAAACTTCGAGTATTTGGTTGTTTATGTTATCCTTGGCTTCGTCTTTATTCACCTCACAAACTTGCTCCTCGATCCAAACCATGTATCTTTCTCGGCTACTCTCTTACACAAAGTGCATATCTCTGTCTTGACAATTCTACCTCTAAAATCTATGTGTCTCGTCACGTTGAATTTGTTGAATCCGTTTTTCTTTTTTCCTCTCTTCAATCTAATCTTCCCCGTCCTGAATCCACCACTATTGACACATGGGTTCCCTACTCTTCTCCTATTTTCACCATTCCAATTTCTACCTCCTCCTCAGTGCCACTCATAACACCATCTAACGTCTCACCACCCTCGCACGAAGACCCCTCCAATAATCCAATTTTACCATCTACATCACTTGTGCCCAATTCTACCAATCATACTAAGTCTCTCAGTGAACCCCATACTTCAACCAACAACAACCATCCCATGCAAACCAGATCCAAGAACAACATCCACAAGTCTATTCAAAAACTCAACTTGACAGCTCAACTATCCGCCTCTGATGACTTGGAACCAACAAATAAGACCCAAGCCCTCAAAGATCTTAAATGACGTCGGGCCATGTCCGAAAAGTTTGATGCGCTTGTTCGAAACGACACTTGGGAACTTGTTCCATCTAACTCCTTACAAAATATTGTGGGATGTAAGTGAATTTTTCACACTAAACGACTATCTGATGGCTCTATTGATAGATACAAAGCACGTCTGGTTGCTAAGGGATTTCATCAACGGCCCGGAGTGGACTATAATGACACATTCAGTCCAGTTATCAAACCAACAACTGTTCGTCTTGTTTTAAGTCTTGCCATCAGTAAGGGGTGGTCACTTCGCCAGCTTGATGTTAATAATGCATTTCTTCAGTGGCACCTATCTGAAGACGTCTACATGGCTCAACCACCAGGATTCATTGATCACGATTTTTCCACTCATGTTTGCAAACTTCGCAAAGCTATTTATGGTCTCAAACAAGCACCACGAGCTTGGTATCACGAGCTCAAAACATATTTACTTGACTCTGGCTTCATCAACTCTCTTGCGGACACCTCATTTTTTATTCTTAATAAAGGTGGACATCTCATTTACTTACTTATCTATGTTGATGATCTGATCATTACAGGAGACAACCAGAATATGGTAAATCGATTTGTGGAGCTTCTAGCCCAATGATTCTCTTTAAAAGATCTTGGACCATTGTCATTCTTTTTTGGTGTTGAGGTTATTCCACACAATCATGGTCTTTTTCTCTCTCAACGAAGGTACATTACTGATCTCCTTGTCCGAACCAAAATGGTCGATGCCAATCCCGTCATGACTCCCTTATCCACCAGTTCAACATTGACACTTCATGCCGGCACAGCTTTATCTGATCCAACAGAATTTCGGACGGTAATTGGGAGCCTTTAATATCTATCTCTCACACGACCGGATATTGCATTTGCAGTGAACAAGCTCTCTCAATTTATGCATCGGCCAACAACTGAGCATTGGACAGCAGTCAAACGCCTTCTTCGCTATCTATCTGGTACACTGAATCACGGATTACTCTTATATCGTAATTCACCTCTATTTTTGTATGCTTTCTCGGATGCTGACTGGGCAGGTAATAAAGATGACTCTACCTCCACTAGTGCCTATGTGGTGTACTTAAGCCGCAATCCAATCTCCTGGAGTTCAAAGAAACAACGGACTGTTGCTCGTTCCTCTACGGAAGCTGAATATCGTTCTGTTGCCTCTACTGCTACGGAACTCAGTTGGATTTGCTCTCTTCTATCTGAGCTTGCTGTTCAACTTCCAACCACTTCTGTCATATATTGTGATAATATTGGTGCTACACATTTGTGCTCCAATCCAGTTTTTCATTTTAGGATGAAACATGTTGCCATTGACTTTCACTTCATTAGAGACAAAGTTCAAAGTAGTGCTTTGCGCGTTACTCATGTTTCATCACAAGATCAACTGGCTGACGCACTCACCAAACCACTTCCTCGGATGCGCTTCCTTCTTCTTCGGTCCAAGATTGGAATCTCCGATCGGAGCTTCATCTTGCGGGGCATGATAAGGATATTTGATTCCTTACTATATTTAGAATGCTTAATTTAGAAAGATCTTATTTAGAAAGATTAGATTTTATTTTATTCTAGATATATTTGATTTGGATTGATTTTAAAAAGATTAGATCTTATGAATTTTTTAACTTTTGAAAACTTTGAATGTATATATATGTGCTCATATCAATAAAAAAAAATAAATCATTGAGTACAATTCTCTACATCTACAACTCTATACTGTAATTGCAACAATGAACGATTCCACTGATCTAAAACCGAGTTCGAATCGGAAGAATTAGAAAACTCGAGATTACAAAATCTGTACCTGAGATTGCGGTTAGAGAGATTGAGAGATCCAGAAGCTCGAGCGGCTTTGAGGATTCGATCCATTTCTCAGAATCTCATCAGCTCTCGCTGAAGAGCAACGTGAAGACAGCTACAGCTGAACCAATCCTCTCTCTGTCTCTTTCTTTCTCTGTGATTTTGATTTGATCTGTTCGCTTTTATAAATTTGTTGGGAGAAAATAAAGAACCGTCCCGGCATTTAGTTAATGGGCCGTTGTATTGAGCAAAGGAGCACCATATAGATCTAATTAAGGCCCGGCCCGAAAAATACTCTGAACTTTTGGAATTTGCAAACACTAACCGCTAATAATAATATTTTTCTTGACCAGGCATAATAATTTGTTCTTGCAGTTACAGAATTAGAACGAGTAACACAATGAGCAGCTTCTATTGTGCCTTTCTTGCATTACTTACTATTGATCACTGCAGTCTACGTACTGCTCTAGCTTATATGAACACTGTGACACAATGAGGAGAACCATACATGTTTTTCTGTCAACCTTGATCCTGCTGAAAGATTTGGTATGATATGCATTTTGCAAGACTTTATTGCATATTCAGTTTATTCTAGTTCCCAATATTGTAAGCTTCAGCAGATATTAGGGCACTTGTATCGCTCAACGATGTTATGGAACAACTTAATCTGGAGCCTAATGGAGGGCCCATGCACTGCATGGAGTATCCTTTGTTGGGGAGTTAAGAGATTTGTGTTCTTCTTTTAGTTATACTTGTAGTTTTGTAATGCTTTTCAAATTATTTTACACAAAAGCAAATTGAATTCAAAATTCTAACTTTTTCCTTTTTGGATTTCATCTTTCTTTTCACTTGAACACTTTTGCATTAGTTGATCCTATTCTAAAATGCTGATTCCTCCTATATGCTTTGCATTAAAGGTAGTGGGGCAAAAGTTGAAATTTAGGATGTGTTTAATTTGGTATTAATTCATTTTTTGAGTGTGAGTTTGTAAAAACTGAATTTGCAGCTAAAAGTGAGCTTGATAAATAGTAAATTTTGTATTTTCTTTATAAAAGTAAATTTTAAGATGAATGTTTAGTTTTAAATTTGAATTTTGAAAGTAAATTTTTGGAGGAAAATTTGTGTTTAATTTAATTTAGAATGAGTTGAAAATTAAAAGCGAGTTTAAAAAAAATGAATTTAGAGTGTAGTTAAACAAGACCTTAGTAACAGATTGCTTTTTACTTGAGCATGTTCAGGTGCCTTCAGGATAGTTTGTGTGATTGGTTGGATGAAGAGTTGAATTATTCGGATGATGATTATTGGTCTTTGACTGCCCAGGTAACTAGTGTTATTCTTGACCACATTAATACCTTCGGTAATGAACCTGCATGGCTGCATCAAGACTGTAAATCTGTTTCCTAGAGTTTCAGTGAAGTTTTTGTGTTCTTAAGTTGAGACTAAAAGAAAAGAATTCCTGACATGTAAGTTCTTGTTCTTCTTCTTCTTTGGAATTGATGTATTGTGCTAGTTTCATCACTTAGACTGAAATATTAAATCATTCTGGAGTAGTTAAGGTATGATAGCCATGATAGTGGCATCGCTTTTTACAAACAAGAGCTTTGAGCACATACCTTTATACTGAAGTTGCTTCTACCTCAACGTGAAATGTTAATTATGAATCTTTTTTACTACACTGGTTATGGCTTTGGCAAGTTAAGGGAAGTAGGCTCAAATGGTTCAAGTATGTCCTGCAGATCTGAAAATGCGGTGTGCATAAGAGTGACGCGATTTCTTTTGAACATTTTAGGAGAAAAAGGAAAAAGATAGACGAAAATCAACTTGATCTAAAGCGTGAAGAAGGATTTCGAAAAATTGAATATTTCGTTAAATTCGATTGATAATCGAACGGAATGAAAAAAGTAAAAAAGTAAATTTATATAGCTGATTCCATGCAATTAGGATAAATGCTTAATTTGTTGTTTGGTTGTTAGTTATGGCTTTTGCAAGTATATTAATATTCTGTTGCAATTATCTGTTATGGTAATGACGAATGATTTAATTTCTGCAGCAGATAAGCTAGAGCTGACTGTTAAGGAGATATGTTTAACGTGAATGACATATTTGTGAAAGATGATCAAGAAAACATGAGGAGCCAGTTTGCAAAGCTGCTACATTGTAATTTTCTAAACCAACCTACGCTGCAGATATCTACGAACAGATCATTCAAAAGAATAAAAAGGAAAAGAAAGCAAATTGCTTGAAATTTACCCTATACAAAACTGTATGGATGCCATTTTTAATTTACATTATTTATATTATCTTTCAGTAGCTTCTCCATCTGAAGATACACAACTGTAGCCCAGAATGCATTCAGCTTTCCCTATTGTTTGCTAAGAGCTCACTTTCTGAAGAGAAAAAAATGCAGCACCTGTATGTTTTTATGCTCAACTTTTAAGTCCCTGTATAGGATCCCAGGAGATTTTACCGTGGTATTCCTGTGTAGCGTAATAACATTCCCTGCCTTTGGTGGTCAGTTAAATAATGCCAGCCACACGTTTGAGTCACCCACCCACAACAGATAAAGTCATCATTGTCCTCTTATGTTGAGCTCTGACATGCAAGAAGATAGAGCTTCTCTAACATGCTCATTATCAGATTCTACTGAGAGTATATCTTCAAACAGACTCTTCGCTTGCTGCAAAAGTCGCCGTTTCTCTTTGCTGTTATCTGGTCTTAAATAAGATCGCTGTTGCAGTATGACACCCCACCTATAAAGAGCTGGAAATCATGGACATGTTCAGAAATTAGTATTATGAGATGCTCGAGCAAATGAGACTTTCATGCACCAAGTCGGACTCTGGACTACCATTCTCTAATAATAACTGACACATAAGATAGAGATGAAGCGTCAACCTTATATCATAGGATTATGTCAGATGCTACAAAGATGTAGGTACACATAACAAATGAGCTTTCTTAAAGAACACTACAAACTACAATTGCTTGATAGTGGCTAACTTGGATACCTGCAATTGTTGTAGCATAGGCATCAACAATGACTCTATAGCCTTTTGAAACTATGAAGAAATAGCTTGAGGTAGACATCAAACAAGCACTTGTATCAAAGTGCTCAAGATTCAAGAATGCAGATGGCAAGCTGAAGACGTGAATAAGTTGGATGCAAATTCGTAAGTCTATATATGGAAAACGAAAAACTTTAAGTGCCGATCCAGTAATAAAAATTCAAGAAAAGCAGCTGTATGACCGCCAAGCCTGAACTTGCTATGGGCATCAGAAACAAAGGACAAAAGTTTGAAACAGAAAGGAAAAGTACATATGGGATCCACCACCTCACCTTCAGGTTCATAAATATTGTTCATTGACATCATAGCCTCAAATTTGTCAATTGCTGCTAAATAAACCTTGTCAGCATCAAAAGCTGCTTCCTGGAGCAAATAAAAAACAAAGTGTTGTCAAAAGTGATCTGACTCCATATATATGATTCGAACATAGCAGAATCATCTACCTACCGTGCTACTGAAATATTTCAATTTTGGTGTCGAATATGTCTCAAATCTCACTATTAACATTAATGAAGGTTTAATCATGTAAACAGACTAATGCCTCGATATTTAAAATACAGACATCGCTAAGAGTGCTGGGCAGCCATAAAGCAAAGTTCAATGAGATTGAAGATATCTTGAGCCTACTCTGCAAAAGGTGCACAATATAGATGGTCCAAAATATTGAGCAACAGACTGGACCTATTAACATTCAATATACTTGCCTATTTAATGCCTCTGGAAGTTGGTTACTCGCTATATATCAGTAATTGCTGACTTTATCAACAAAGAAAATAAAATATCAACATGAGGGACATCAAGTACTTACTGGTCCAATGTCTGCTATCAGTTCAGCACGGAAAGAGAGAGCTAACCCCCAATTATAAAGGGCTCTCACGTCATTTCTGTCTATTGACAATGCCAACCTATAAGTTCTTCCGGCCTTAACAAGGAATGTCTCACATTCTTCACAAATGTCAACAAGGACAGATGCAACAGTCTCTCTAGTGTAATTGCCCATGTCCAATTTTTTGAAAGGCAAAGAAAGTTGTTTCCCTGTCCAAAGTTCATCATCCCTGGACAATAGACTTCTTAGTTCTTGACTAACTCCCAACTTAAGTTTACCATGCAGAAGATAGGTATTCCCTAATTGACCTACAGCAAGTAGGCTCATTGGCCTTATTTTAACAGCTGAAGTGAGTAATCTTGCAGATTTATACAACATGGTGTCTGCGGCTTCTTCATCAACCGTAGTCATCATACATTCTCTTGCTCTTTTTAATAGGTCAGAGGCCTCTTTTACATTTTGACTGAATTCTTCATCCTTAAAACTAGTTGAAGAGGATGCTGAGCTGCTTGCTTCCTCCTTGATAAGTGATTTTCGAAATCTCGAAGTTGATCCCCCAGTATCAGCTGTTTTTCCTTCATAACTAGTCCCATACATTCCTCGAGCCTGAAACTTACTGTTTTTCCTTCCATAAGAAGGTGAAAAGGATCTTTTATGCATCTCCATTGTGTCCTCTAAAAAGGTTTCTGATTCAGTTGTAAAGAAATCCACAGCATCTTTTGATTCTCTAAACCTGACACCATGATTCGCTTCTTGTCTATGCTGAATATACATTCTCTTGGAACTTCCACTAACATTCACAAACTGAAAACTACTATTCTCACCACGAAGCTCTTCATCATATGAAAGGATATCATCCGAGTGCCCTCCATTATTAAAAGCTGCCGACCTATTTCCAGGAATGGACTCGCAATTATTCTTGGAGAAAATATCATTATCCCCTAAAGACAGATCATGATTAAGATTACTTTGTACATTGTCTTCACTAACTCCTAAATGTTGTTTGGTTTTCTCTACCTTATCACCAGCATTCTCATTAATAGGCAAACAACTTGAATGTTGCTGGTTAACTGTGTCTATAGAATCAGAATTACGTTCAATCAAATCATTGGGTTGTTGGGCAACTTCTTTCTTCAATGCATCTTTCGTTTTCAGTGGCTTCAAAGCAACCAAGCTCTCAATTAACAAATTACCGAAAAATTGTGCAAGCTCATGGCCAATATCCCCCAATTCCTTCGTTTTCCTTCCTGATTTCTGGTTCAACTTCTTCGTTCCTTCTGACCTTAAACCGGTATAACCATCTACAGACTCTCCGCCAACCGAACTATGCACATTCTTCTGATCATTTCGCATCACTAATCTAACATTCTCAACCAATTGAACAAAAGTTTCAATCTTTTCAACCTCAACAACTTCCCCGTGTCTAAATCCCTCCAACCCATCTCTCAATTCCACCAACTTAGAATCAATACTAGCAAAAAAATCATCGATTTCTCTACAATCACCAAAAGCAAAACTTCCGTTCTGAGCAACACCAATTGAAAAGCCGATCATGAACATCATAGCCGATACAGGAAACAAAACCGTCGCTGAAAATCTAACTCTTGTGATAGCAAAAGCTGAGATAAATCCAACGAAAAAAAACATCGCCTGCGTTCGATAATTGAGTCCAACAGAAGATAACAAACTATCAACTGGATCATTCTTACTCGTTTTTCTAATCTGTTGATGGCGTAGCTCTAGCTCGTCCCACCCTCCATAGTTAGAAGTGAAACGGGATGTCAAGCAGAGAAACGAGAAACGATATAGTTTCGTTGTAAAGAGAAAGCAGTTCGGTCTTGGTGGGGAAACGAAACGGGGAAACGAAAACGAATACCGGAGAAGGTTGTTGCACATCAGCGTTGCCATGAGTGAGAACGACGAAGGGAACCGGTTTAACATAAACCGTATATTTCAATTGAACCGATGATGATTGAATTAATTAGACCGGTTTGAGTTGAAGGCTTTAGTCCCACATCGAACACGAGATAGTGCCACTTCTTATAAAGATAAGGTGAAGCAATTATGCCGTCTCTTCGGAGATCCGATAAAATTGGAACGATACAGAAAAGATTAGCATGACCCCTGCGCAAGGATGACACGCACAAATCGAGAAATGGTCCAAATTTTTTTGCAATTTTATTTTGTGTTATGGGGTTGCCTCTTGGGGAGTTGAAGTCTATCAAATAAGATCGACAGCAATGGATGTAAATGTGCCGTACTCTCGGTTGTTTGTTTTAGATTCAATCTAGTGGGAGATTGATGGATCGGGTTGCTGTTTCAATCGGTACATAAATTTCTACACAAATGAAATCATGCTATAGTTTGATAGAATTGAATTCTGAGCATGAGACATTTAATTGCTGCTGAATCTAAGAATTTTTACTTGATTTATGAAGTATTATTATGAACTTGCTGCGTCATATGAAACGGAGGGCGTAGCGAAGCAGCTTGGAAGTTAAGTTGTAGTTTCTAAGCTCATTCAGATTGCTGATTATGAAGCTCGAATCTCTGTTTACGGTGAGCGATTTGAACATTAGGATCTAAGTCGAAGAGCTGCGATATCTTGTTTCGAAATTTCTAAGATTTATTTTTAATTTGTGCTACCCTTTCTACCTGCACTTGTGTGAAGAACTTTCTGAGTTTTTGTCTAATGCTGTTGGAGTTCGGACTCCATGCTTATGTTTAGCTTCAATTTTGTAGAAATAAGAGATCTGTCCTATTTGACCTGATCAAGCTTTGACAGTTGTTGGGATGCAGGTTTTTTTTTTATTTACTGTAGTGCCTGCTTCAACATGCTCCTAACAATCTAGTTTCCAATGATAAAGTGGTATATTGTCAATGTGGCGAACCTGTATTAGGATTTCTTTTTCTATTGTCCTCGTCCACTGCATCTCTTGCTCTTGTTGGTCGTGAAGGGATCCTCAAATTCCAGATTACCACCCTTTCTTATCCTGCTTCAAAGCTTCTTAACTGAAAATCCTGTAGAGGCTTTAATCAAAGTCGTAACAATTGAAATGATTTTGTATGTGCATGGTTTAGGAAAATTTTGTGCAATGAAACTGAAACCAGGCATTTGGAGTCATTTGCAATTTAATTCGTTCAGTTCTCTGGAAAAGTCATGATGTTTTGTTGCTTTCGCTTCTATCAGCTTTCAGTTCTCTGCAAAAGTATCACGCATTGCTGGTTTCTTCATAGATGTGTCTGTTATTACAAGTCTTGAAGATTCTGATTACTGGTGCCAAATACCATTAGCATCTCAAACATCTGATAAGATATCCGTCCTTTGTAGATTTTATTCTTCTTACATAGTCAGATATGTCGATTTGCTTTTCAGATGGAAAAGGAAGTGAGATGATGGAAATGAAGACAGAAGCTAATTCAAGAATATATTGTATTGATGCCCTTTCAGATGGAAGTGAGAGGACGAATACATATTCTTTTCTCTTTCCTGATTGACATGTTAAGGGAAAAATGGGCCTGAATGGCTGACTTTTTTATGGCTTTGAATGAGGAAATGTAGAATGAAACATCAGTCTGAGTGGCTGGCTTCTTTAGGCTCTGGATGAGGCAAGGTAGAATGAGTTGTTCCGTTTTAGTTTTTCTTTGCAACCATTCCAAGTCTATATGTGCTCTACTCATGTTCTGATACCATCCATAGATCATACACGAACTTACATATTTATATTGGTGATAGCTAATCATGTCTTATCTTTTCTGTGCTCAACCTGTCATGTCGTATATGCATATTGCATGAAAACACATCATTCTACATTGGAACCTGCTTGACAGTATTTTGTCAAGCTACCTGCTGCTGCATTCCCTAGATTGTTAACATCAGTTAAAGTCATAGCCTTATGCAGCATTTGCATATATGTCAAAAACATTCATTTTTCAGATGGCAATAAAACTTGTATTGGCTCCTCCAGGACAGCTTGAAGTTTGTTCTTAGTGGTGTGATCTCCGATTAATCCTGTCTGCAATTCAATAACTATGTAATTATTGACTATGTAATTATTGAATGAAACATAGCCTTCTTTCTTTAAGTAGCTCAGAATTATAGAAGGAAGAAAGCCTTTGAGGTACAAGAATCTGTGGTCAATCTGAAATTTGCCAGGATTTGCATTAGTTATGCACTAAATACTTCAAAATTGTGGCTCGACAATCAACATGTTGATTTTGTTAGACAATCTAGTTGTAGTGGAAGTGTTACCTTTGACATATTAGTTGACTTAGTGATCTCTGGTAGGTCATAATTGCCATAAATAATCATTATCTATGCTTTCGACAAGATTCAACCAATACAATATCAATCACTTGATGCAGCCGTTATCCTAGTTGATACAAAATCTGTCAAATTTCTGGGGACTGCTTCTTTTGCTTGTATAGCTTTTCATGTCTTAATTGTCTGATGTGTTGAGGTATCACTATTTAGTTTTTCTTGTTTAAGGCGTTTGTTCTCATTATTATATGTTTAGTTACCGTGATAGATTGTTATCCTGTACGCAGGCTGCTAGATACTATCGATAGTAAAAATTTGTAGGTGACATCATGATGCACAGACGTTATCCTTTATTAAGGTCAGTGCTTCGGCTTGGAATTTACAGCATGTTTTGGTTGATATCTTATCCTAGAGCCTTCGCGGTCGGTTCTCTTTTGAGTTGAAAGTAGTAACTAGCAAGGAATGTGATTTCATTACCCAGCAAGAAAAAACTAGAAACAGATGGTATTTTATTGCCATTTGTTAGTCTATTAGCAGATTCTTAAAAAGATAAGGAGATTTGAATCTTCATCAATCATATATTTGCATTTGCGGATGAGGTGAAAAGAATCCGTATGTCGATCTTGAGCCACACTATATCAGGTAATAATTTATGCAAGTATCATCATGTTAATTCGGAAGTAAAGCATCTTCTAATTACTAGGTAAAGTAATTGAGCTTACAGCCTGACTAATGTACTACTTGATTAAATATTGCGGATACTTGATTGTTAACGTTTAGAGCGTCTCCTTGACCACAGGTAGCTTTAAAAAGGGGTGGAGGCTTCACTACTGGACCGTATGCATTCATCGAATATGAATCAACATCAATTCTTTTGCTTGGTTCCGGAAGCAGCACTATGGCATTCTCCCAAGAGAGTGTAGAAAAGTAGGGAAGAATGTGATGATAATGCTTTTGAATGTTGACCTCTTTAAGCAGGTTTATCACAACTAAAGAAGGGTGGAGCATGCTGAGTCACTCTTCCAGGGAAGTCTCTTGTTCGTTTGCTAATGGAAAGAAATGAATGTCCACATTAGCTGGTATGAAGAAACCCAGGTACGTAAATTCCCTTTTCCAAAATGGATATCTTGATATATCGGAACTTCAAGATTGCAGGAACATTTGAAAGTGTTTATTAAATTTTTTTCTCAAAAAAAAATATTTTGAAGATATTGAAAAATAAGTTTGATTTTTAATTAAAATATCAAAATTATATATAACAAGTTTTATGATATATATTTTTATTTTAAAAAAAAATTCTAAAGTTACTGTAAAAACTTTTATTAAATGCAATATATTTTTTAAAATAGAAGTACTAGATAAAATAACTGAGCATTTTTACTCAATGACCGTTTTGGACTACAGTTAAAGTTATTTTATTTGTCCCTTAGTGATTCAATAATTAATATGAAATTTTAAGATAAATTAGAAATAAGTTATAAAACTAAATAAAAAATTTCTAAACTTTGGTTTATGTTGTAACTTTCATAGTTCTATGTTTTACTGTTCTCATAACTCACCCATACTGAATATTTAACTTTTAGTTTAAAAAGTCTAGTTATAACTAACTAAATAGAATTTTCTTGGACTCATAAGTCAGAACTGATAATGGGTCAAGGGTAGCTAGTAGCTAGTTAGCTACTGTGAAATGAATTGAAAAACAGACACGTGCAAAAAACTTGTGGATCTTACAAACTAGCTATACGAAAGCACAACACTCCAACAGAAGCCAGCGAACATATCCAAATATATCTGTTTCTATTATTGTCTGTTTCAGGTATGTTATTATCTTAGAAATATATTTGCATATTTCAATAGTCACTGAACTCAGTGTTTTTGTAATTTTAATTTCAACATTTGTATATATTTAATTATCTTCTTAATTTTGCAAATTCTATTTTATGAATATTTTATTTCACATACTTAATTATTACTTTAATTTTATTTAATTAAATTTACTTTTTTATTGAACTTTATTTTTTTATATATAATTGAAAATTATGCTCGTAATCTCCACCGGAGTGAAGTACCATTTTCCAACACGTATATTTGCTGATGATGTACCCGTTTCTTATTTACTATTTAATATATATTATTTATTTTTTTCTCCATTCTGAAATTCTCTTCCATCCCGCACTAGATAGATTATAGCTAGCAAAACCTGATACGAACTTACTACCCTACTTCGAGTACGAACAGAATACTATCTCTAGCTACAACACTCATCGGAGCTTATCAGTTGCTGCAATAAGTGATCTCTAAGCACCCGTAAAACTTCGGCGAATGGTACAATTCCGGCTAGCTTGTGATCTTCATCAACGACCCACACGTAATTCACTCTGTGAGCCAATGCCTGAACCATGACTGCAACCAATGAACTTCTCTTTTGACAAACTATAGCTCCTTCTGATGAGTAATAGCTTCCTGATCTTCGCCTGTTCAACTGATTCCGCCTTCGTCGACTGTTTGATTCTTCATCTGATGAAGACGATGACGATGAAGATGAAGCTGATGAAGATGAAGACGATGATGGTGTTGAGAACGGCCGGGAGAAGTCAGCTTCAAGAAGCTCGAGCATGCCATCGAGTTTTTTATCGGAGAGTCGAGAACGGAGGAGGGGAAAGAGAGATGATGACGAAGGGGACGGAGTGGCGAGGTAGGTAGTTAGTTCACCGGCAGAGAGAGCGGCGACTGCGGCTACAACTGTTTCGTCGCAATGGGAGAAGGAGGATGGGGAGATGTCGCCGGAGAGACGACCATAGTCATCGAGGACTGCGATGGAAGTCTGGTTCACGGCAGCAAGGCGGAGTAAGGGAAGGATGGAGATAGCCCTATCTCGCCGGAGTACGGCGGGGGTGGTTGGGGAAACTAGATTGAGGTCGGAGACGGAAAGCGAAGGGAGAGGGGAGAAGTGGAAGATAGAGTTGAGGAAGTAACGGGCGAAATCTTCTTGAGTTAACCAGCAGTACTCGGAAGGAGCTCCGGCGGTAGCGGAGAGCTTCCTGCGCTGCTCCGGCCACGCGGCGACGCTGCTGCGAATGTGGACCACTACATGCTGAGCGCCACCATCAAGGATTAAGTCTAGAGCTTCCAGAACACTGCTTGGTCGTGCAAGAAAACGTTGCTGTTAGTTAGAGCATGAATTTCTAACTCTTTCAAGAAATATCGAGAAATTCAATTTTACAGATAGTAAAAAACAATAAAGAAAATGTTCCAGCGTATTAATTAGGACAATCCAACAAGTTCAAGTAAAAGGCTTTAAGTAGTCGAAGGAGTTTCGTTTTGATAAACCGAAACAAACGAAATGGAAAGAAAATGAATTAAAAATTCAGAACACAATTTCTCAATCAAATCTAAACAAAAAATAAGTTAAAAGGAAAAATTCAAATTAAATCACCAACCACCGAAATAATTAAGAGATCAAGCACAGACGCATACCTAGTGTTTGGATAGACAACATGCCCTGCAGCATCGCCACCGCCATGATTTAGAATCAGCTCCGACAGAGACGCCTTGAGAGCTGTTGCCGGAGACTTAAAATTCTCTTGAGAGCAGAGATAACAAACAACATCAGCCATGCAAACCTTTCCAAGACAAGACTTGCCGTCGGACGACCAAACGCTAAGACAAGGCTCCGTAGTCGTTCTTTTAAGTGCTCGAAGAGCGTCGGCGATTGTTGCGGTCGCCGGTAAGGGTCTCAAGGGTGGCTTGCCGATACAAAGTTCAGATACTTCTCTCAACAAGAGATCTTCTGCTGCTGCCATGCTAAATCAAAGATAACATAAAAACACGAAAGCTTTGTTTTTGTTCCAACGGTTTTTGTTTTGGAATGGATCGAATAGAAAAGGAAGAGAACGAAATGGTCGTTCGATATTTTGTATTTATAGGGAAGGGACTTGTGTTTTTTCTAGTTAAGGGAATGAAGAACGCGTGGCGAAAGTATTTTTAACTTTTAAATTTAAATTTTATTTTATATATTTAATATGTTTATATATTTTAGAATTATTTAGAATTAAAATTTTATGATGTCATCGTATAGGTATTTATTTTATTAATTTTTTTAAGTAAAAAGTATAGTTCTGTAAAAATTTTTAAAATATTTTAAGTTTTTTAAAAATGAGTTTTGAAAATATTTTTTTAAAAAAGTGAGTTTTAGTTTTAAATTTTAAATTTAAAAGTTATTTTCTTTTGAAAAATTTGTTTAATTTTGTATTTATAATGAATTCAAACACTAGATAAACACGGCTACCACAGATCATTCTTAACTGCATATTTTTGAAAATATAAAATTAAGATCGTTCATAAAAACTCTGAAGGAATAGCCTATGAGAGACAAATTGGTGGTTAGGTAAATTTTTTTAACGAAAAAAATTAGATTACTTTTAGCTTTTTAAATTTAGCGCATTGTTCCGGATAAGGTTTTAAAAAACAGTTTGCGAATGTTTAAAAATAAAATCTTTTAAAAATTTATTTTAGATTTTATAAAAATAAGTTTAATTATATATATATATATAATTTTTTAAAAATAATTCTAAAATTTTATTGAAATATATAAATATTTTTAAAATTAGCTTTGCAAGTACGGTCAACACCCAGTTGTTCTTTAACTTGTGGACCTTTGAAGAAAGCACATCAGTGAAGTTACTAACTAATAATCCACATTGGTTAACGTATACAGTTTATATCTTACTCTGATTAATTACTTAGCTTGGTGATTAAACTAAATACTAAATAGAAATAAAATAAACATCTAAAAGCGTGGTCACAAAATAACTACTTCATAATTATTTTTTTGGACACGTTTGGTTAAGCATTTCAACACTAATTATCTCAAGTAACTACTTCACAATTTTCAATAAAATTTTATAATTTTTTTAATAATTTAAAAAATCCAAAAAAATCATATTTCAGAAAAAAATTTCTGTATAATTCTCAGTAATATTTTAGATAAAAAATTTTAATTACAAAAATTTAAATATTTATTATTTCAGAAAAAAATGTTAATTTGGTAAGTATCGCAAACGTCCCTTAGCCAACATCAAGGAAATTAAATAGGCCTACAAATTTAAATCATTTGGACATATGGACTGCCCTGTACGAGGCCCATGTAAACCCATCTACAGATACCAACAAATTGAAAAAGAGTAGACAAAAACTTGGCCACGGGACACGTGTCGATACCATGTTTGACCTTCACCTGCATTTCACGTGACATAGCTAAAAAACAAACAGTACATTGAGTGCAGTCGCTGGTTTTCATCACCGCTTTGCGAAAACTCCACAACTGTGGGTGCGTCTCACCTTCTGCTTACTGCTTACGTCAACCCCCCACCCCCCTTAAATGATAAGAACCCGACAAACTCAATCCGTCTCTTTCAATCATATCCGTCCACGTTGATTCCGTCACAGCTACAAAGACTGAAAATCTCCTCCTCCGTAAGAAAGAAGCTTTGCGTATTATTGAAAATAAAATTCTTTGTCGGTGAACTAACCGCCCGGTTCATGTAGCATTGCTACACAGATTACGAGGCAGAAAAATCTTTGCAGCTGCTTGCTTGCCACTAGCTAAAAGAAAACTGGTAATTCTTCCCATCTCATCAACAACAGTATCGATATCATCTAATCTTATCAGCTAACAACGATCATCTCTATCCTCTTCTATATATATCACTCTCTCAAAACATTTTCATTCTTCGTTCATCCATTCATCAGCAACACTGAAAAAAAAATTTTCAAAGAGATATTAGTGATCAAAGATGCTGGCAATATTCCGCAAGTCCGTAGCACATCCGCCTCCAGAGCTCCAGAGTCCTGCGGGCGGACGTCGTCCGGCGAAGACTCCGGACGAGATTTTACGCGATTTTCATACTTCTCATCAGGACAACTCTTTCTCTATCAACTTCCCCGGGTTCGCTGCTCTTGCTGCTGTTACTGGCTCAAACTCCTACTTACATCAGAGGTATATATACATGTTATAGTTATGAGCTAGTTTTGGACTAAATTTAAAGGGTGTTACTGCTGCTGCTGCTGCAGATTGTTCTGCAGCTTGGACGATGTGTTCTGTATGTTTGTTGGGAGGTTGGATAACCTCTGCGAGCAGATACGGCAGTATGGATTATGCAAGCATACGAACGAAGCGTTGCTTGTAATTGAAGCGTACCGGACTCTGCGTGACCGTGGTCCTTACCCTGCCGATCAGGTCGTCAAAGATCTTACCGGCTGCTTTGGATTTGTTGTCTACGACAACAAATCCCACCGTGTTTTCGCTGCTCAGGCAAGTTTTGTATCTTCTATTCGAACTGTTTGATGATTTTTTGACATGTTTTTGTTTGATATCTCGGTTAATTTGTGTGGTGAATGAATTACTTAGAGCCCGGATGGAGGGATTCCAATTTATTGGGGAATTGCGGCTGATGCTTCTGTAGTTATATCTGACGATTTGTCAACAATGAAGGCAGGTTGTTGCAAATCTTTCGCTCCATTCCCTACAGGTATATATTCCGCGACACTGCTACTTCTGCTATGAGTTAAAAAATCTTTTCAAGCAATTATTTGCGTGAGATTGATTGATTGTATACTATAATTTCGAACAGGTTGTATGTTCCATACCGAAGGAGGGCTGCGGAGCTACGAACACCCGATGCATAGAATGAAAGCAATGCCTAGGGTCGACAGTGAAGGAGTGATGTGCGGCGCTGTGTTTAAAGTTGATAAATATTCGCGCATCAACAGCATGCCTCGCACTGGCAGCTCCGCGAATTGGACAACTTGGGACGAAACTGAAGCTTGCTAAAATTAGCGAGCTAATTTCGTTCGATCGCTTCTGATCGCTGGTTGCTGCGTTTCTTAATTTAGTTGTTGTTGTAGTTTGTGAATACTCTTTGTACATGAGGGTTCGTGTGTGTCAAATCAATAAAATGAGTAATGTAAATCGCAAGTCTATTTTACTCAAGTTTTTTGAATTTTTCTTTCGGTCTATTAGTTATGTTATCAGAAATTAAAATATAGTCTATTTTATACTCGTGATGAAGGTTTTGGTCCAATTGTTAATGGGCCTTATCAGAAGCCTAGTTGGTACCGCTGGTCTTGGAAACAACTTTCTTCTCCTATGTTTTTGAATTAATTCAAACACTCCAACGGAAACCTGCCTATCTCCATTCGTTTAGATTCTCTCTCTCTAACGCTCTGTAAACGTTCACTCCCTAAACTTTCTTCTTCACAAAACACTTGCCCGTATTGGAGTCCAACAAACCTAAAAATTCTTCTTCTCAAGAATCTCAACCAACTGATTGAGTCGAGCAAGATGGCGACCAACATCGGCATGATGGATGCGGCTTACTTCGTTTCCCGTGGTGAAATCCTTGCTTGGATCAACACAACTCTCAAACTCAATCTCTCCAAAGTCGAAGAGGTAATCCATTTCTTACTCTATTTGGATTTAGATTTGCCAGATTTAGTAGAGTTTTTTTTTATTTGTAGATTGATTGTTGATTTTTGTGTTTGATTAATTAAAAAGGCGGCGTCGGGAGCGGTCAGCTGTCAGCTGATGGACGTAGTTTATCCAGGAATCGTGCCGATGCACAAGGTGAACTTCGATGCGAAGACGGAATATGAAATGATCCAGAACTACAAGGTTCTCCAGGATGTCTTCAACAAGCTTAAGATCAATAAGGTTTGCCTCTCAGGTTCTTAATCGTTGATTTCTTAATCCTCTCAGTGTACTGATTTGATTTGTTAAGAATTAGAAGGGCAATTTTTTTAATTGTAGTAGTGTGTTTTCTGAATGGTGTTTGAATGGTCTTGAGTAATCACAATTAGGTGAGATCGACAATTGCTTTCACTTTTATGAGCTGAAAAGGAAGTTGCATGCACTTCTAGAATGAATTAAGTTCTGTATCTTATATTCACTTCTAAGTTAAGTCATGCAACGTCCATTTATCAGTTGTCTAGTCAGAGAATGTCTTAATTTGATAGCCAGAGTTGTTTGCTTGCACAATAACTACTTACGGCCTGTTATACCAAGTTACTTTGCAATTTAATATCAATATAGCTATAGGAAGCTTTAGTTATGCAGTATAACTGCAGAGAAAAGGTGGGGAATCTATACGGTTCTGGTACCACGGTCTTTTGACTCTCATTCGAGGAACATATGGATTCTTAGTGTATTTGTGGGAAAATTGTACTGTACGAGTGTTGGGAGTAAAATCATTGAGCAGCTAGTCATGTACAGATGTACTATAGGATTTAATAAATGTTACTGCTGATTGAATTTAGCTTAGCCTTCCTGAATCGGTTTTAATTAACTTTTTTTTGTCTTACTACTTTCTAGCATATCGAAGTGAACAAGCTCATCAAAGCCAGACCTCTGGACAATTTAGAGTTTATGCAATGGATGAAGAGATATTGCGACTCAGTCAAGGGCGGTGCAGTGAACAAGCAAGTTCCTCTCAAGTGCTACACTATATACAGTTGTAGCACTTCTCAAGTGTTTGGTTTAAGGCTATACATGAAGCATTTAAAGTGGCAGTTGGCTGGTGTCCATTGTATATTACTAGTAATGTTTGAGAAAGCACACACGACATATATAGTTGCTCAGGAAGTTGTGTGCACTTTTTCTTCATTACCTGGAACTTTTGTGCATTGCTTTGTGAATCCCTCTGAAAGTTTTGTCAACATAAAAAAAAATTAAGCAGAAAGCAGTCTGCTTGTATCTAGGCCTTGAGGAAATTACTATGAGAATCTGTTGTATTAACAATTTTCTTCTGTATCATTTGTTTCCAGTTACAATGCATTGGAGAGAAGGGATGCTTCTAAAGGAGGGAAAGAAGTAAACAGAAGGGCAGCTCAGCCCCAGGTTTCACATAAACCATCTTCTGCTGCTCCTAAAGTTCAGTCCTCTCATGTGGTTAGAAAGAATGACGGCAATGTTGCAAACTCCACACACAAGGGCATGAAGCCTGCTTCAAATGCAAACTCGCAAGCCTATGATGAACAGGTATAAGAAATCCTTCATCAACTTTAGTGTAAAGCAGAAGTATGGGAGGTCTAACATTTTTTCAACTGAACATAGATTACTGAGATGAAGCTTTTTGTGGATAGCCTTGAGAAGGAAAGGGATTTTTACTTCATGAAACTGCGGGATATTGAGATCTTGTGCCACAAGCCTGAGTTGGAGCACATGCCTGTAAGAACCTTGCTTAACCTTTGTCTGAACTGTTGGTCACCTTATATCTATTTATGCTGGAATATAAAATTATTTTGTGCATGGCACATTCTTAATGAAAAGACATGCAAGTAATCTAATGGAGTTATGTAGTGGCTAACAATGTAGATATATAATCTTTAGTTTCACATCAATTTGCTATATGCTTATAGCTTTCCTTTTTTTTTCCTTGAGTTGTTGGGGTTTCAAACGATTGACTTTCTAGTTGTTATGAAGATTGTCGCTGCTATCCAGAGGATTTTGTATGCAACAGATGATAGTCCAGCAGTTGCAGAGGAAGTGCACGCTCTCATTTCGCAGCAACAGAACCAATCACCAGCACTAAGTCCTATTTTAGAAGGATCAGAAGAAAAGCTCCAAACCTTTGATGGTTCTGAAGAAAAGCCTACACAAAAGAGAAAAAGCCTCTCGATGCTTGACATTTCTTCATCAACTCAAAGGCAAAGACTTTCCGACATATCAAATGTTAATTTGTGCGGTTCACCATTGCCAAACTGCTGAATTATCACATTTTAATGTCTCACCGAACATTCTCATTGTTCATGTGTCTGATGCAGCAGTCGTCCTCAAGTCTGAAGGCAAATGTTGTTTTCCTGTAGCTTTATGGAATTCTGTTCAGTTATGCTGAACAGCAATGTCTTAAACAAATGAGCCATATTAAAGTTTCTTCAAGGGATGATGTATCTTAAGGAAGTATGTCTTAAACAGTTGCGAGATTTGTGATAAAGAAGTAAATTCTGATGAAGATGAGTTTTTCAACATGGCAAAAACTGCAATACTCAACTAGATTGTGGTTCATTTTAATGACTACGTTGGTCTGTTAATCCTTCTCAACCTTAAAAGAATATTGGGAGTGTTTATTTTGAGATAAGCTCAACTTTTTTAAAAAATAAGTTTGAAATTTAAAAATTAAAAATACTTTGTAAAAAATAAGTTTTTATATTTATTTGGTTTTAAAAATGAATGTTTGAAAAATAAATTTTTGATAAAAAATTTTTTGTATTAAAAATAAATTTGTAAAAAATAAATTCGGTGAGTTAATAAAAATCGCTTAAATGTCTGAGCCCGGGTTCGAACCGGGGACCTCTAGTGTGTGAGACTAGCGTGATAACCAACTACACTTCCCAGACCGTTTCTGCGAATTAGTTTTCTCCCAATTCGACGCAAGACGAAATAATGTTCTAATTTTAATGATGGTTTTCAGTGTTTCCTTTTTGACATGGTTGTAAAGGTGAGACGATCCAAAAATCGTCAACCAAAAAATCAGTTCGATTGTGCGCCTGCTGCTAAGAATCTGCTTCAAAGAACATTTCAAGTTAAATCAGTTGCTCCACAAACAAATTCAAAGAAAAATATAATTTGACTTCCCCTAAGGCTAGTGCATATCAGATTAAAAAAAAATTGACTTCTTCTTTCTTGTATGTCTACTTTCAAGTTTCAACACAGGAAGAAAACGGCTCCGCAAAAACGTCAGCTTGATAATTTTTATGTGAATAATCATTTCCTCGCACTCGTGGATCCAAATTTACCCGGTCATTACCGCTACTTTTTCAAAAAATAAATCAAATAAAAGATTTGATCAAGTAAAATTTCTACGCGCTCTCATCGTTAGTAGCCGAATTTTTTCGTAGTTCGTGAAAACTCTACAATGGAAAACCAAAACCTTGCGGCCTATATTATCATCAACTTGATGGTAGACTTCAGCCAATTTATTGCAAGCGATTGCTCATTACGATAGAGAAAGATTGTTGTATTGCTAAATCGATTAATAATCAATCTAACAATCTCGAATTTTTAACAAATAGAGATATTTGTTTTATTTTTTTTACAAATAGTATTATATTTTGTCTCAAATTTTAACTACAGACGATCAAGTTTGAGATTCATTATCGACAACATGTTATCGATCTAAGAAAAATTTATCAATCTTTGATTGACTTCAGAGATGTTAATGAGCTTATACGACATTATTTAGAATTTGAACGATCTTATTTGAACTTCTTTCTATTTTTTGCAGTTTTATCAGACCATTTATGATTGGACTGATCGCACTAGATTATTTTTTTTTTATATTGACTGTTCTTTATGTTAAACCTCATTTCTCTATTTTTTATTTTTACTTTTTCTGCATAAATTTTTTTTGAAAAGAGTATATATTAGTTGTCAACGGTTAAATTTCACAATTATATAGTAAAATTTTGTCTCTTCTTAGATGTAATTCTTTTGAAATAGATATACATAAATATTATATTTATTTACTATTATTATTCTCATCTTCTTGATATCATTTATAATTCTAATAACTGCTTTAATTAAATTAGAGAGACTAATTAATAAATATCTTATATTAAATAAACTTTTTAATTATTTATTTAATTAGAAGCAATCTTTCTTTGATTTTAAATTATTTAGTTCTACCGTATTTTTGCTACATCTCCGTCTCACCGGTCACCATTCTTACCCACATAAAATTAAAGAACATAAAAAAGGTTGAAATAACGTGTCCGTGTGTGGGGGACTGGGATGGGTTTTGTTGTTGACTCCAACACCGGGATTAACGATGATCGTTTACTTGTTGGTCTGTTCTCTTCTTACCCCAACTTTGTTTGTAGGTCTTAGTTTTTTTTCTTTTCTTTTCTTGATTTGCTTTTCTATATATTATTATCAATCAATAGATTAGTTATTGCAGGTATTCTCCTGCTCTCTCTCTCTCTCTCTCTCTCTCTAATTGGATGTTGAGATTTTCTTTTTTGTATATTATTGTCTCTGCTGAGAGAAACATCTATACAAAGAATTTCTGCAACTACAGAATTTTAGGAAGCAGTTGATCCTGTTTTGCTCTTCTGTAAGTTCAAAGTTTAAAGCTTTAATCTTGGTTTTTTCGTATATTATTGGGATTGTGCGGTTAGTAGATTATGTAGTGAGAATAAAAACCGAAGCTGTGATCTTTGGTTTTGCAATTGCGTTTAGATTTTAAGAAGATTTTTCTTTTCTAGAAAATATCAGTTGACAAAAAGATGTCAGAATCAAATTTTAGGTGTGCCTACTTTTCTTCTGATCAATGCTGTTCAAACACCACTGCTGTATACAAGTGGTTGAAGTTTTAATTTTGTGATATGTGCAAGCTGCTGAAGAGTTTGCAAGCAGGTTGATGCATTTCTTGAAGACATGTTTAGCTGACTTTTACATGATCAAGCCATGGTTTCCTCTCCTGTTCTAAATTATGTTCTATTTTAGTGTCGAATTGAAGACAAAACCGATGTGAATGAATCAGAGCTGTCCAGCTGCATTACTGGGAATGGGTTGCGGGTGCATTGGTGCGTTGCTGGTGAAGAAAAACCAGAGATCCCAATCTCAAGATGGTAAGAAGTTCTCCCCGATTTTGTTAGTGCTGCAAATCAACATTGATTTCAGTGTAGTTAAGCGTTATTTTCATATCATTACATGATGCATCATGGGATGTGGAACTTTCTTACTTTGAAGAAATTCTTGTAAACTATTGGGGAAGTCAAAGATTCTGACTCTGCATTCAGATTACAGATAGGATTTCAAGCTCAAATAGTTGGCTGTTTCAAAAGTTTAATTTGTTTCACAACGCACTCCAATGATTTTGTTAGGTTTTCCGCAAAGTAGGAACTTCAAACTCTTCTCTTACGATGAGCTTAGGTCAGCAACAAATAACTTCCATCCAAGCAAAAAGATTGGACGCCGTGGTTTCGGTACAGTTTATAAGGTAATGTCTATGAATTATGGTTGCTGATCTCAAGATTTTTAGTTTTTACAATAATTAACTGAAAGTTTCTGCTTCTCTAAATTCATTTTTCCTAAGTGTTGGCCGCGCTGCTAGTAGATTGCTAAATTATATTTCTGATCAACGATAGTTGATAAGTGAAGAAGCGTATATGCTAAACTATTGTAGACAGTGATATGGATTGTTCTGATTGAGCTATTTGATTTGGGCTTATAAAAACTAATCTTTTCTGCTTGGTTGTGTTCTTATAATAGGGAGTTCTTAGGAGGGGTAGAATGGTAGCTGCAAAGGTACTCTCTGAAGAATCCAGACAAGGACTCAAGGAATTCGTGAACGAGATTGATATCATCTCTAATGTCAAACATGAAAATCTTGTTGAGCTCATCGGATGCTGTGTTGAAGGCGCTAACCGTATTTTGGTTATGAATTTGTTGAAAACTGCAGTCTTGACCATGCTCTACTAGGTATAATTCAGAATGTAACAACTTTTGGTTGGTTATCGGATATCGGTATCTATTTCTGACAAATTCTTCGAATTGTAGGTTCAAAAAGTAAGAAGGGTCAGCTAGACTGGGAAAGAAGATCGGCAATTTGTATAGGCACTGCCAGAGGTCTTGCATACCTGCACGAAGAATCAGAACCGCACATTGTTCACAGAGACATCAAGGCCAGTAACATTTTACTTGATGGAGACTTTGTCCCAAAAATTGGGATTTTGGTTTGGCGAAGCTTTTCCCTGACAATGTTACTCATCTCAGTACGCGTGTAGCTGGAACAACTTAAGCTATTTCTTATCATCTTTCAAAACTTGTACATGTCCCAAGAAACTTTGATGGAACCTACTTGCTTGTTTATATTCAAACATAAATAGTTTTAGAATAGCATGAGACGGCTAAAATTACAATAATCAAAAGTTCTTGCTGCTGAAACTTGAGCTCAATGCAGGGGTTATCTAGCTCCAGAGTATGCAAAACTTGGCCAACTTACTAAGAAGGCTGATATATACAGCTTTGGAGTACTCGTACTGGAGATAATAAGTGGAAGAAGTATCTCCAGAGGAGCATGGTCACTTTCAGAGAAATTTCTTTTGGAATGGGTAAGTTCTGTAAACCTGTATCTTCCTTGTTTACTTGCACACAACTTCTTCGGAGGACTTGACTTTAAAAAAAAAAAAATCAACTTTCAGAATTTCACCTCATGGTAGTAGTCAATGTTGTACCAGACATGGTAGCTATTCGAAGAGAAACGACTGATTGAAATTGTGGATCCCGATCTCAAAGTCTTTCCTGAGGTACAAGTTATCAGATATATAAAAGTTGCACTATTTTGTACACAAGCTGCAGCAGTGCGGAGGGCTTCCATGAATCTCGTTGTAGAAATGTTGTCTAAACCTGTTCGACTGAACGAGAACGAACTAACTCCTCCAGGTCTCTTGAAAGACTCGAGCTCGAAAACAACCAAGAAATCATCATCTCTCTTTTCATGCCAACCTACCTTATCAAATGTCGATCCAAGATGATCTTATTCTTCTGTTACAGACTTGCGGTGATGAGTCGTTCTACATACAAAGCATACTGCCTTAGTATCTTGCACATTTTTTTATAGTTTGAAAGAACATAATTGTAATTTTTTTTCTTTTCAATGTCATTGGAATGTGCTCGTAGGGTCTGTCAGTTTTACGGGAATCTGTGGATGTATCTTACAGAAGAAAGCTTTTGGTCTTCAATCTGGATGCCTGCAGTTTCTTGCATATTTCTCAGTAGACAGTAAAACTTAAGATGGATCTTGCTTGAAACGAGTCTCATATAAACTTCGTCCGTCAGAATAATAAGAAGGCATTGTGCAATGACTGAAATAAGCCGCACTGAGAACATACATCATCCAGCACAACAACAAAATCATTCGTTCTGGTAAATATTTAAACACAGCCAAAAATATAGTCTTACTTGATTTTACATAGCAATACCTACCCAATAAAACAAAATAGCACACATCAGATGCTCATTACAGGTTCTTCATAAAACAGGACACCGCCGACAACCAATTTCTACTATATATGGAATAAAGAAATGAGAACTAGAATGTATAGATGTAGCTCCATGGGAGGCTTGACTTTTGGATATATAGGTGAATCTCAGGCTTCCATACTTCAATCACAAATGTGATATTTGTAACAACCTTCCGTGATTCAGTAATTTAGCGCAAGCTGTTACGCAGCAGTCACAATCTCTGGTGTCTTTGCACCCTGAGCATCTGTTGGAGAAGCTCCATTTGCCTTCGTTTCCTTTTCAGGTTCTTTAGCAGGAGCCCCCTCCTTGCTTCCTGCAGCATTGGCAGCTCCATCCTTGGCAGGTGTAGGGGCCGGGGGAGGTGGAGGCTTCATGTGTGGTGGGAGATTATGCTTCAGCTTCAGTAAAATCTGGCGCATCCTTGAGAGGTCAGTTGGTTTCCCAGGCTTGGGACCCTGGACAACAACAATAGATGGCTTCCTCTCCTGTTCCTTCTTGCCCCTCCGCTTCTCAATGTTTGGCACCTCATATGGAATGAGCTCTGCTATGGCTTTCCAGTATTGTTTATCAGCATTAGCATGAAACTTTTCCTGGTTGGTGAGAAATAACTGCAATCAAAAAAGCAGATGACACATTTTTCAATACATTGGGACATATGAACTAGCAAGTGATATCAATATCAGGTAGAAATGCCAGTACTTTACCTTCTCCCTTTCTCTATTCTGGGTTTTGTTTGTCTCACAGGTCAGTTTCCTTTTCTCATAAAAGGCTTTCTTGTACTCCTCAGCTTCAAGGATAATCTGATTTCTGGTCTCTTTCTCTTTCTTCTCTTTTTCCTCTAGAAGGATGGCGTTTTGGCTGTCACACAGCAGAAGGACTTCCATTAACTCAGTGAATGAAAGCGACTAAAAAATTACTTAACAATATATCTCCTTGATGATGCCAAAACAGGAAGGGAATATAGATGCAAGAACCACAATGGTTTGGATCCCTGTACCTTTAATGCATTCTTCAAGATAAAAACTAAATCAACTATCACCAAAGTTGGGCCAGTTCAGATATCTTAGAGTCTAGTGTAAACTTAAAAACCAAACCCAAAGCAAAAGCTATGAATTAAATCAATGACCAACAACATTAAAGATTGGAGAAAACTTATACAAAGGTTCACCTACACAACGAGAGTAGAAATTGGTTGAAAGAAATGTAACGGTATGAGTAACGTCAACCTGATTTCATCAAATGGTAGAACTGGCAGAAAGGATAAATTGCACGAAAAGACCCTATACACAAGATCCTAAAGTTGGAAGGAAAATCAAGGGGGAAAATGATTGAAGAGAGGGCAAAACTATTAACATCGCATACCCTACATTTCTTTTCACAATTCTTACCTAATTTCAAAAGAAAGTTTGAAGTGCATAGTAGGCTGTGAAATTATAATGCACTCGAGTTTGTCAACCATCTAAGAAAACCAATGAAAAATCTTGAGCAGTAATTTGCCTCCTTGTATACAGCAAGAAATGGTCAAAGTAGAATCTTGTATTAGCAGCCAACTTAGTGCATAGCACCATCCTATCATTAAGCATGCAGTTTAAGTCATCAAATTACCATATGGCAGACCTTTTAAATGCATTCTTATAAGTAATATATCAGATCCCATAAGGCTATGAGAATGAATAGTAGAATATAGCTTGCTCAGAAGGTGTGAGTAAACTGAAATGGTTTGATGCTGCCAACATGAAAGATGAAAAGTGGCAAAATTAATAACTTTCCGGACAAACGAATTTCAGAATCTAAGGACAAACAAAGTAGTATCAATACCTCCAGAATCCTGAAAGGTCCAAACTAATGCACTGCAATGATTGCAAAAGTGATGCTTGATATGTGAATCAGAAGAAATTAGAATGACACTTGTCCTCTATAAGTTTAAGATATAAGGTAGATGCATTTTATTAGTGGCAAACTTGTACTCCAGGATACGCAAGTTGATAGACAGTATGTGCCACCACAGCAACTACTTCGTGCAAAAGTGATATGCCATAGTTTCACTAACTCCAACTAGTCCGCTCGACAATCAAGTCAAATCCAAAACAAACTCAGTGACATAAAACCATTCAATTTCGAACCAATTTCCAAATTAAAGCCTACATCTCAATATCCACCACATAAACTATTGCCACACTACCTCAAAATAACCTCCCAAACAAACATAGCCGTAACTCCCAAAATTATTACTAAATCGCAAATGATAACCAACTTCAAGTCCACTACTTTAATAAGTAACTACTTGTCTGAACAACTCTAATGAATCAAGCAGCCTCAATACTCTAATCACTACTTTAAGTCTAACCACAAGCAATTTCTCAGCTTTCCATGCACTGATCTACTTGATCCCGACAGAATTCTGCTATTAATCACCAAATCAACAAACTAAACTTAATATTCAAACAGATCTAAGAAAAATGATCACCGTCGCCACTCCCGCAGAGCGAAACCTTCCTCCGTCTGCATCTCCGCAGGCGGGGGCAGGATCGGTCCATCAGACTCAAAGATCTCATCATGATCGATCTTTCCATTAGCCTCAGCAGCAGCAGCAGCAGCACCGAATCCATTCTCTCCAAAATCTTCCGGCGGGTGGTAACCAAACTGCTGAGGCGAAGGAGGGAAGCTTCCATCGCCGGAGACTGACACGTGGCGCACTTGTACGTCCTCGCCGCCAAAGCCTTCTTCATCGGCGGGGTCGGCATCAACAGCAGCGAACGAAGAAGGATCGAAGCGTTGAGAAGGAAGCCTTGGATCGTAGCCCGCGTAACCATCGTCGTCGAAGGGACGAGTTGTCGTACCACTGCTTACTGCAGGCGGTGGTGAGGCGGTGTCTTCGCCGAACACGTCGTCGAACGATGATGACATCCTGACCGTTCGATCGATCGGACGGAAGTGATCGATCGTCGAGATCTAGACCCAGAAAAAAGAGAGCTCGAAGAAGTTGTTGGTTTTGCTTAGATTCTTTTTTCTAATAACTCGGTGGGAGGAAAAAGAAGAGGGGCGCAATTATTCAGTAGCTAAATGACGGAACTGCCCTTTAGAGTTTGAAAGGAAGAGCGACCATTAACTGCGTAAGATTGTGTTTACTTTAGACTAAATTTGAGTTTTAGAAAATAAATTAAAAATTAAAAATATTACTAAAAACTTAAATTTATATTATTTTATATTAATAGTAATTTTTAAATTAAATTTTAAAAAACTTTTTATTTACAAAAATATTTATTTATTTGATATTCAAATGAATTTAAAAAAATAAATTTTTTGTGTAAAAAAATACGCTCTAAATGCGGCCTGCGAGTATGCTTGGAGTTGCGATTTGTAATGTATTACTATTTTATTTATTTAAAATTTTATTTTAATTACTTTAATATAATAGTTTAATAATTTTTCAAATTTAAAAGTAAAATAAGTAATATAATATATGTATGTAGATTTTATGTTTTTAAATGTTACTAAAAAATTTTAGATAAATTTTTTAGAAAATTAATTAGTTTAAGTAATTAAAAACAACTAAAACACCCCTCCATGGAAAACGTGAGAACGATCGCTGTTAAGGGCGTGTTTACCGACACCCCTAAATTTTACTTCCCTTAAACTCAAGTTTTATATAAATACATATAAAAATTAAAATAAATTTTTTTATCAATAATTTTTTTTTAAAATTTAAATTTAAAACTTACTAAAAATATATAATTAATATAAAATTTTATTTTTTATTAAATATTTTTTATTTTATTTTTTAAATTTATTTTCTAAAAACTCTATTTCACCCAAAAACTTCACTTATACCTCTTTGGTAAACACGCCCTAACTGTTTGCGAGGCTTTTACTTAAGGCATACCAAAATTTTACTTATTTTAAATTTATTTTTAATATAAAATAAATAAAAATTTAAGTAAAATTTTTAATGAATTTTTAAAAATTTAATTTTAAAACTTATTATTATAAATTACTATAAAAATTTATTTAATTAATATTTTTATTTTTTATTTTTTAAATTTATTTCTTAAATTAAATTTTATTCTGAAGTAAACACATTCTAAACAACGATGAGCTCGGGTTGGAAGATCTTTTTCGTGTAACCGTCTGTTCCAAGTGGTCAGAACACCGAACTTCAGATATATAAAATCAAACTCTATTTTTAATTTATTCAAAAAAAATTCTCTCTTACTTTTCGTTCCCTAAAATTCACTTACGCATTTAACACGCCCTAAACGTTATAAAGGTCTGGGTTTTTGGGGGAAAAACAAAATGAACTTTTCCGCACGTAGTGCTACTGCTTCAGCAAATTATAATGCGCATGATGTACATACGCAACTAACGTCGATGAACAAAGAAAATAAAGCAGGGTCTCACTGTTGCATCTTTACAGAGTACACAAATTCCTTTCGAAAAATCGGAGTCACGAATATTAACCTTTATGGCTACATGAAACAATCATAATTAATCAGTTAGAAAGGATATGCGGAGAATTGTACAACACTCAATTATGAATAGAAGGATAATTATACATGATAATGAACATATACAAAAATTTTGAAGTAATTCTCGTAGCGAATTATTCATCTGGCAGCAAGCACTTCTTTGACTTGTCTTGTAACGCTCTTCCGGAGAGGTTCAAACGGAAGCCGAGCTAAAACTTCAGAGCCAAAGGAGAATAAAAGAGCGTCTCTTGCTGTTTGCAAGTCGACACCACGAGCCTGGAAATAAAATAACTGGTCTTCTTCCAGGTCACTGATAGCTGCTCCATGCGAGCATTTGACATCATCAGCAATAATTTGAAGGTTGGGTTTCACATTAGCAGTTGCACGAGGCTCCAACAGAAGAGATCTTGTGAGCTGTCCAGCATCAGTTTGCTGTGCGTATCTGCACAGGTAGCAAATTTATACATCAGGGGAAAAATAGCTCCACATGCCAAAAATGCACAAATGACCTGTACTAAGGATAGAAAGGTGCTACTATAGTAAGTCCGGAAAAGCATAATGAAATTAACAAACAAACCAAAACAGATTGAATGATCCAACACCTGTTAACTCTAATATTCCCATCAAATATAGCCTGTCCAGAGGAATGAGACACAATACACTTGTGGAGCTGCCTTGAGTACCCTCTAGGGTGATCTAGAATTAATCTGCTATGCAAATCCTGTATTTGATTGTTCTGGCATAGATGCAATGCTGCTAGTTCAGTGACAGTGTCTGGACCTAGTTGTTGGATATGGAGATTGTGTCTGCTTAGTCTTCCTCCGGTGCTTATCTCTACAAGATCATAGGAACTTGACTCTTCCTACAAATAGCAATGTTAGTGATGAATCAAGAAAGAAATGTTACCAACAGAAAGTAGATGCATAACTAATAAAAAAAAAATTATATTCCAGCAGTACAATTTCAGAGGAGCCATTGAGATGACTTGGTCCATTTAAGCTTCAAAGGAACCACGAGAAGCTCTATAGAGATAGGATTAAAACAAACCCTAGAAAGACGAGAACTCTATGGCATGGACAAAGTAGAAGAAATTTAATTGGTAGGAACCGTAAAGAGTTTATGGCTGAAAACGAATTTTTTTAGTGAAGTGCAATCCATAATGAACTAAAAGATAATAAAGCTGCACTAATACTTGAGAACACATTCATTGATTTGTATGTAGTGGGAATATTTAAACATTTTGGCCGGGAATATATATCATAGGAATATATCAGTAACTACTACTAAGTGAAAACTAAAATCACTATTCAGAACTCGGAGGATGTAAACATCTAGCCTGCACACTTCTGGATACACCACAGGGACTTTTGTTTCTATGTATTAAGTAAATGAGGACCAAATGGATTCCAGTAGTAACAGCAGCATTCAGACGGATCTGAGAAACCCAACATGTGTAACGAAATACTTGATTTGAGGGAACACTTATAGAAAAAGAATTTCCATTTTTGTCGTAGTATCATTATGGACTACATACTGTTCGCAACATGCTTAACCTCATTTCCAAGATTGTCAAAAATCAGAATTTTAGGTAGGATCATTCCGCTTGAGTAGGATCGTTAAATCAAAATTTTAAAATAAGATCTTAAGATTTTACATACTAATAAATTTTATAAATTTTTTTAATACCATTAAGAATTTTTTATAAAATTTTTAAAAAGTAGTACATTTACAAAATTTTGAACATTTCTTTTTAAATTTTATAAAAAATCTCTCAAATTATACTTTTACAAAAAACCTTTTAAAATTTTACAAAAAACTTTCTAAAGTTTATTAAAAAACCCCTCAAATTTAGTTAATTACAAAATTTTATTCTAAAGTAAGATCGTATGAAATAGTAAAAAAATCAAGATTTTACCGATTTTAAGATTTAAATAGGGATCTGATGGAATTTACTCAAAAAAAAATTTTACTTGAAATAGGATCGTTTTGGTGATGTAAACTCCTAAAATCGTAGGATTTAAGATTTAAATCAGAATATTGATAACCTTGCTCATTCTATAAAAATTTTCCACATTTGTAAACTGTATGATTATCACCAACAATACTATCTCTAAATCTGTGAACTACCAGAGGGCAGGTCACCGATTCTTTCTTGTAGTAACCAGTAAGCTTAGCACCCACTGGACACCATGGTGCTCAATTCTTCACCCTCACACGAGCTTCTCCATATGAAATAAGCCCAAGCCTTCACTTAAAACAGGAAGCATGCGAGTCCTAAAGAAACTTTTCCAGAATGGGAAAGTCTAACTGGTGTATGCATGGTAGGAAGATGATGCCACTAGGAAAGATTGCAGACGAATTTCTGAATTCCATCTAATGCCTTTGAGCATCTACAGTAAACATCTAGAATGCCATAGTATAACTATAATCATCACGTGCAGCTTTAACTACAACAAATGGCGGAGATTTACAAGAGTAGTTCTTACACTTGGTATCCCTAACCTTTTTGTTAAAAACTCTAGCAATCAACAATGCGATATGTCGGGACTAATAAATAATCATTAGCAATCTGACCCCTAGATTTTCACAAAAAAGAGCAAATGCCTAAGTAGCAGAAACTCCTCAGACATCACTTAACGAATCGAGGCAAAAACCTCATACTACATACTGGTAAGCTACCACAAATTACTCCAAACCCCTAAGAAAACCAAAACTTCCAATCTTTTCAGCAACCAGAGTTGATTAGGCAGTACAAGGAAACTCACCTGCCTAGTAAAAGTCCACTTGGTATGTGCAGCATTTCGCGACTGCTGCTGCAGGTAGGAATGCAACACCTTCCCTCCTTCACCTATCAAAATCTCCATCACCGAATTCGCCCAGTAACACCTCTCCTCATTCCCTTCAACTCCAGTATGCTCTTCAACAATCGCAACCTCTGCACCAGCCTCAACAACAATCAACACCCTAGGATTTGAAACTGGTAACACTTCGCTTCCTACCTCCGTCCCCTCTGCTTCACGGAACCACATATGCACAGGTGAGTCAACAATCCTTTCTCCCTTGGGCACATATATTACAGCAATATCAGGCGCTCCTACACCGTTCAAATCCCAAAACAAGTCTGCATAGTCAGAAAGAGAACCAAAACCGGCGAGAATTTCCGCGACCCGATCAAGTGTAGGGCCCGGAGGGATAGCAGAGAGACTACCGATGAAAACACCGGCGGGGAGAGATGAAACCGAAGATGAACCAACAACATGGCCGTTTAAGATAGTTAGTGAATTAATAGACGGAGTGACTGAAGGAATGGATGAAGGAATGGTTGAAGGAGTGACTGAAGACCGTTTGAGGAACGAGAGATCAGTGAATCGAAAGGCTTCATCCCGGTTAGTGGGCCATGGTTTGGAAAGGAGAGATTGAGAAGAGAGATCACGGAGGCGTTGGAGAGCTGGCGGAGGAGGAGGTGAAGGAGCGAACGAGTCTTCGAGTTTTTCGGCGATTTCGAGAACTAATGGGTCGGAGATTGCACCGGCGGCAGAGAAGAAGCACGGAGGTGGAGAAGAGCGGCGAAGAGGGACCGGGTTTCGGTAGGCCCGAACTGATGGTAGTGGTAGGAAGGATGGAGAGCAGCAGCAAGAAGACATCATTGCTCTGCTTCTTCTTCTGTGGTTGGTTAGAGAGCGTTGGCAAGAACGATGGTATTTTGTGGGCTAATCAGTGACCCAAGCCCAATATGTTAATGGATTTGGGTCAAACGAATTTTAAAGTTAATAAACTCGTTTCTTATAACCCTTGCAAGTTAACTTTGCTAACTCTGACAACGACATAGAATTGTTGGATTAAGGGATATCTGAAATCATTTTTAAAAAGGAGTTATTTTAAAAATATATTTTAGAAACTTTTTTAAAAATATTTTTTTACTAAAAATATAATAAAAATAAATAATAATAAAAATACTATGTAAAAGTTTTTATTTTAAATTTTTTTTAAATATAAAATACCATTTCCTACGCCAACCAAAACTGGGCTAATCAAGCGTACCAAAGTCATACTCTCAATTGGTATCTTCTTATTTACTTTAATTGTTGATAACCCAGTCTTTCGATCGTTTGGGAAAGTTTTTTTTTAAATCTAACTTTTTATTTTTTATTTTATATTTTTAAATATATTTTTTATAAATATATAGAAAATTTATTATAAATTTAAAAAATAAACAAAAATTATATATACTAAAATATTATTATTATTAATTTAAATAAATAAATAAAAATATTTTTTATTTTAAAAAAACTTATTTTATAAGTACTTTTAAATGTCCCTTCGTCTACTATAAATTAGACAAAGAGGAGATTAAAAATTTTGCTATATAGCGTGAAGACTTGAAGTTACAATTAACTTAATTATGAAGGAGATGTTTAAAAAAGGGTTTTCATAATAATTTTTTTTTAAAATCTTTTAAAAGCAAAATTTATTTTTACTTTAAAACAATACTATATAGATAAAAAATAAAAAAATTGTAGGACGTAAAATTTTTTTATTTTTGATTTTCAAAAAGTTTATAAAATAGTTTAGAAAATTATTTAAAATATGAAAAAATTAGAATAAAAAAGTTAAAAGTATTCCAAGTATCTAAAAAGATGAAAGAAATATACCATTAAAAAGAAAAAGTAAATACCATACACCACCCACCAATTACTTGGAAAAATAATTAATTCATGTTTGGGAGTGCTTATTAACTCTTATTTTTTACTTTTATTTTAATTTTATATTTTATATTTTAAATAATTTTTAAAAATTTTAAATTTTGTTAAATTTAAAAAATATAAAAAATTTTATATTATGAGATTCTCTTATTATTTATTATTAGTAAAAAAATTATAATTTATTTTCTAAAAATTTAAAAGATTATGTCCGTTTCCAAAAAAACTGAATTGCACTCGCTATCATTTACTTTTTGAGATGTTTCGGGCGTGTTTACTGACATCATAAAATTTATTTTTTTTAAAACTTATTTTTAATATAAAATAAATAAATAATTTAAAATAAATTTTTTATCAAAAAATTTTTAATATTTAATTTTAAATTTATTTAATATAAAATTAATATAAAATTTATTTTGTATTAAATATTTTTAAATTTATTTTCTAAAAACTCAAGTTGATCCACTTCAAGCCCTATATAAACACCCCGCCTTTCTCGACTTCTTCATGCTAACCAGACCAAGAAAAAAAAAAGAAAAACTTATTAAACTAAAAACAACACAGTTGAAAGCAGAGGAACGCAGAAGCAGGAACAAAGTTACAGAGAGCTAGAAGATTAATTGTAATGGCGAAAGCCACCGTGCGGTACGCGCGAGCATTGCCTTCCGGTCTGTGAGGTTCAAAATCTTCGCCGTACAAGTTGGTCGTCGGCGGGCTTCTCGCTTTTTCAATGGTTCTACTGATGCTGATGGCTCTCGGCATTGTAAACCTTCCTTCTTCTTCTGATCGTTCTTCGGTGAGACACCATCTTGCTCTCGGTTCGCTCAGGAACACAGGTTGGTTTGAAATTAATGAAAGTGATAGAATTGTTTGGGATTTGACTTGTGTTTTGGATATGGAGGTGATTTGTGTTGTTGATCTGTTCATTGCTGTTGTTTGAAGTGGGGATGGGGGATTGGGTCATAGAGGAAAGCAATGGACTGAGGTGATCTCTTGGCATCCACGAGCATTCGTCTACCATAATTTTCTGGTACGGAATTTTGAGAAATGGGTTTGATTTTGGTTTGTTTGATGCAGTAACTTCTTACTGTTGGTTTAAGTGCATTTGATGTCTTTTATAATGCAAATTAGATGTCAAAATGTTAGTTGTCAAAGACTAAAGGGCATGTACTGCTGTTATGCTTGCTTTCGCTGAATTAGTTTCTAAATTAGCATTTATAGTTTGTAATGATTTAGATGGCTTTTGATGAATTAGATCTTCAAATTTGGGTATGATATCTGCGAGTTCTGTTTTCTGAATTTGTTGTTTGGATTTATACTTTTCTTATCTTGGTTTTATAAAATGTTCGAGTTTCACGTCATTTTTGGAAACAAGTCAAAGAAATTTGTATCTCTATGTTAGACTGTTAGAGGACATTGATTTCAAGGTTTCGAGTTAGTATTCTCCTAGTGTAGCTTAGATTCTCAAACCATAAGAAATGACCTTTTGATATAGTCATATAGAACTTTTACGGTACAAGGATTGGATCTGTTCACCCAGTGACCTATTAGTGAAATATACGCATAAACAACTTATTTCTCCATATTAGGTTGTATGCACACCTACATCATCAGTTCATGATCATTCTTCAGCAAATAGGTTGCTAGTTGGCGCGCATAACTTTTCTTTTGACATTGCGATTTTACAACTTCTTTTTATGCCATTCTATAAACTTGATCATATTCTAGGCTGGAACATTTCATTGAAGATTCCACATTGTCAGATTGTTGGTGGTCATAACTCAACAATGTTAACTTTGTGGATCTTTCTTTACTTCTTCCTTTTTCAGTCCAAAGAAGAATGCGGGTACCTGATTGAATTGGCTAAGCCTCACATGGAGAAGTCCGCCGTTGTGGATACTGCCACTGGCCGAAGTAAAGATAGCAGGTCAAAATATGCAAGCTTCCAGTAATCCAGCTCTACTGTTTGTAGAAGTTTCTAATATAATCCATGGCATGCAGAGTTCGTACTAGCTCAGGCACATTTCTCAAGAGGGGCCAAAACAGAGTTATCCGTGCAATAGAGAAAATAATAGCAGATTACACCTTCATACCTGTAGGTATGCTGGAGAGTTGTTTAGTATTCTGCTCTCATCTTGTGTTCAGTTTTTCTAAGTTCTCAAGCAGAGTGCTAGCTTCAGGAAGTTCAGCAATAAAGAAATAGATTTTCTATATTGTTTGTCTGTCTTCCGTGACCATCTTTGTTGTTTGTATGTTTGTTAGTTGTCCTGACCTCACTTAATCTTATTATAGAGCATGGGAGGCCTTCAAGTTCTTCATTATGAAGAGGGAAAAAATATGAACCTCACCATGACTACTTCATAGATGAATTTAACACTGTAAATGGTGGTCAGCGAATTGCAACTATGCTCATGTACTTGTATGTACCATTCTCTGCCTTATCTAATGAAAAATGCCTAGTTAATACCTTGAATGGATATTTTATCTGAAGCTTGCTGCTTATGCTGCAGGTCTGATGTTGAAGAAGGTGGTGAAACAGTATTTCCTGCTGCAAAAGTGAACAGCAGCGGGCTACCATATTATAATCAATTGTCAGTGTCTGGAAAGAAAGGACTTTCTGTTAGACCTAAAATGGGAGATGCTTTACTATTTTGGAGCATGAAGCCTGATGCATACGTTGATCCATCTAGTTTGCATGGTGAGTCCTTCTGTGTGACTACCCTCACCTTGTTAATACCCTTTCTTTTTGTCATTTCAGTAGTATATTGGATCTATTAGCTAAACAAAAATTCTACGTATCCTGGATAAAGCTTTGTCTTTACTGTGAAATTTTTGTTAGCTTTTTGGTAAAATGCATCAGTTGCCTGATTGTGTAAGTAACACAGTTAGGCGGTTGCTTACTGTGCAGGTGGGTGCCCTGTGATTAAGGGAAATAAGTGGTCATCTAAAATGGATCCACATTCATGACTATAAAGTTTAAACCACTCTGAAGGTATCAATTTTCCTGCATTGCTTAATATTTCATAATCTTCTGTATCATTTCTTATGATCACTAATTGTTTATGAATGAAGGTCAGCTTGCTTAAAACCTTGTCTTCTATTGGGCAAACCTCCTAATTGTTGACTGCTGCATCGTAGTTAAGGTTTTGTGACAATTTTGTGGAAGACGAAATTCTGTTGGTATTATGTGAATATGATGCTTTGGTGATAATTATTGGTCTTCTGTTCATAGTAAAACTTCCATTTTTGTGTGTTTCTTGAACTGTGCTCATCTCTTTCTATTAAACATTGTCCTAGCTAAGCAAGCTTCTTTCCCTAGATTCTACACTCGTATATGATATTATGCAGGTTTTCTAGCTTACATGGTCTTCACTAGATCTTTGTCACGGTATTCTTTCAAGTTGTTGCTTCACCCTTTTAAGATATAGTCGATTTTGTTCTAGGTTATATGACATCCAATTCCTTTGTGCAGTAAAAGAACTTACTTGGCTTTATGTAAGCATGAAATGTAGGGATTTATTGCCAAAAGAATAAGTTTAAAAGTATGTAGTTGTCTGCTGCTTTTAGCTGTTAGATCCTATAAATGATGAAAGCCTGCTATGTTTTCTTTACATGTCTGATATGAGCCTGCATTTTTGTTTGATAGTCTGTTTCCTCAACGTACGTCTCAAACCAGGAATATACATTTCATTCTTTATAACTAGTTCTAATAGAAGGCGCCTTTTTCATGCTCATGGAACTTACAAGAGTTGTTTACTTGCTAAATTTGTATCAAAGAACAGAGTTGGACTAACTTGTTGATCCTTCTGTTAATATGTAAATGTAAACTAAAAATATGTAGTCACTGAGAGTTACAAAACCTCCCTGTATCCTTATTCTTTTCCGTTCTTCGACTTCACACGGGAAGTAGGCAACTTTTTTTACTTATTAGAGACTATGATGGTGTACGAGTACTTCCACTGCATTGTAATTATTTTGGGTTAGAAACTTCACTGCCTTGTTATAAGTGTTTAGAGATGGTTCTGTATGACACATAGTTGTAAAAATCGGAACGAACGTTGAACCAGAATTCTGTCCAGATCAATGGATCACAGATTGACCTGCCAGATTAACGGGTTGATTCGTCATGTCATTAATACTAAAATATTGATGGTAGCGCGAAAGTTTATTATTTTTTTGTTAGAAGGCAAAAAAAAAAAATAAACCAACAAAAAAACCATAGAAGAGCAAAAAGATATTCTAAATAATAAATTTCAAAGGAATTTTTTGTTTTAACAGATTAATAATATAAAAATTAAAAAATTATTAATAATAAATATTTACAAATGAAATATAACTAACATATTTTTTTGCATTATCACATTCAAATATAAAAATTAAACTACATATAATTTTTCAATTGAAAACTATTAGTAATTATTTTTATATCAAATTTATCACAAATATAAATTTTTTTAAATTTAATTTAATTCGGTTTGATTTAGATGAGTAGGTCGAAGCGATTCGGAACGGATCGATTGTATATACAATTTTATTATTAATCAGGATCGATTTGCGTTCTGAATCAACGATTTTTAGATCAATCGGACGAGTTGGTCTGAGTTTTACGATTATGATATGACACCTGAGATAGATCATCGATTTTGGTGATATTGGGCGTTGCGTTTGAGTAATTCTTCCTATTTTTATTTTTTGAAATTTTTTTATAACATTATAGAATTCTTAAAATTTTAAAAATATGAATAAATTATACCTTATAAAAAAACCTCCTTAAGTTAGCAATTCTATCACACCATTAACAGGATTTGTATATTATTTTCTTGTTCCTGCGGCCGACATCGTCTCTTAGATGTGCTTAAGCTTTTCTAACTCTTTTTTTATCATAATTTTTTAATAAAATTTTAAATATGTTGTATATATTTTTTAAAATGAGAATTAATAAAATTTTATTATTATTTATTTATTAAAAATTTATTAAAATTTTAACACCTTTTAATTAAAAAATTTTTTAAATACTTTCAAATATCCTCATATTGAACGAGTCATTGGGTTTTCGAGTATTTTATCTTTCAGTTTGAAGAGTTGGATGTAAATTCTTCTCCATGTGTTGCATCTCTGCCAATAAAAATCTCAGCGAGTACTTACGAGCTTCTTCCTCGCATTGTCTACCACAAGTATCCGGACGTCAGTCTATCTCGTAACAGGCCACGTTAGTCTATGATTGATGTTACCAAACCACTTATAATGGCCTGATTGTAAAAAGAAAAGCCATATTGATTTGATCTTAGCGGTGGCGATTCAAATTTCTAGATCGATTTCGGATCGATCCATATAATAATTGGATCAAAATTGTTCAACTCTAATTCAACCAATTTATTTATATGAATCAAAATTATCAACCCTAATTTAACCTATTTATAATCGAATCAAATTCAGATCGATCCATTAAAAAATTATAAATATTAATTTTTAATAATAATATATATAAATTATTAATTATGATATATTTAAAAAGAAAAATATTAATTTTGACAAAATTTATAAATTAAATAAAAATAAGTTAAATTAAGATAAATTAATATATATATATATATACAAATTAAATTCAAAATTTTTGTTTTTTTTATTAAATATAATATACTATATAAATAGTTATGCAGATTAAACGGATAATTTCGGGTCAATCTGAATTCATTTAAAATTTTTGGGTCATTTTTGAGTCGATCCGAATTTAATTTTTGGGATCGATTTTGAATCAGATTTTCGGATCGGGTCAAAATTTGCCATCCCTACTTGATCCTATCTAAGAACAAAATACTTCTCAAATCAGTGTAGTAGGAATACTCGGGCTCAGCTAGAGAGGTTATAATCCGAAGCCGATGTTATGAAGCTGCCAAACCTAATCATATGTGTACGACATTGTAAATCCTTGTTTGCTTAATTTTGCAAAAACGGAAAACTGCCAATTGAAAGTCAGTGGCGGGGTGCTGAAGTCTCTTTTTCTCTCTCTAATCCTTCTCTTCACGTTCAGTACTTCACCGCTCCGTCACCGAACCAAAATCAGAAAGCAAACCAACACCAACACCTTCTTTCTACCAGCGCGCCAAACGCGTTCTCACTCTGTTTCATCTTAACAGCACTGAGCCAGATCTCTCCATCAATTACCGGCATTGCTCACCGTTCACCACCAGATCTCTTTCACTGATAACTCCCCTTTGTTCAATTTCCCGCATTGAATTGGTTCCTGATCTCTACACTACCAATGGATGGCGGTGTCACAATCCGTGTCCCGTACAGGCATCTCAATGAAGCAGAGCTAGAACTTGTTAGTCTAGATTCACCACCTGGTGGAGAAATCGTCAACGTCCATGATCAGGTCGATGGTGCAGAAAGGCCCTCTGTTTCTTCCTCTACTGGAGAAGGAACGAATATGAAGCCTAGGAGTAGTTTGAAGACGCTCACACTTGGATCTATGGTTGCTGCTGGAGTTCAGTTCGGTTGGGCGCTCCAGTTATCGCTCTTGACTCCATACATTCAGGTCTGGCAATCCGTTAATCTACACTTTGTTTACTTTCTGATTAAGTTTTTTGATACTGAATTAGTTTTACGGAGTACGAATTTATTGCATGACGATTGATGGAGTGCGGTTAATTTGGTAGCTGTTTTGTTGATCAATCTGTTGTTTTATTGAAAGGAATCCTTGTATATTCAGGTCTAGTCATGACAGAAGCACCAATTGTTTGAGTTGAATTTGAACCTGAGAGTTTGTGATATAATGAGTTGACGGATGCTGGAATGACTCTCTCTGGCTGTCTGAAAAAATCACTTATGCATTTAGATGGCATCTGTTAATAAATTGGGTGAAGTGGATGTATAACTATGTTTTTTCCATTGACATACTAGCAAGGCTTTAAAAAATTGCTTATTGTTGGAAACCCGTGAAAGACTCTTTTATGTGGTAGCAACTCCATTTTCCCTGACTGGTAGGTGTAAACCTTTTCGTTTATGGAAAGGTGCAAACTTTTTGGCAGGCTGTATTTGCCTAATTTACACTGTCTTATTTTATACTTTCCATCTCGCAGACACTAGGAATACAACATGCGTTCTCTTCATTCATTTGGCTATGCGGTCCTATTACCGGATTAGTGGTAAGCACAGGAGGTTCTTGTTTTGCTTTCCTGTTTCTCTATTATGGTGTACTCATTCAATTCCTGTTCAACTACAAGCAGTTTCCTCATTAAACATTGGAAAAAGCTGCTCAGTACACATTTTATGACTTTATCTCATTTTACCCTATCAATAATAGATGTCTTAAAATTTTTTTTTATCACTCTAAATTTTACAGAGTTGACGTATGCTCCAGTAATCTGATGTTAATGCAAAATTCACCAAGTATGGACTATGGACATATTCAAGTTTAGCGTTCACATGTGCCTTTCTTGTAGATTAACCTCATGTTTACTAAAATCACACTTGAATTCAAAGTCATGGGCTGTTTCTATTTGTCTTATGCAGGTTCAACCATGTGTAGGTATATGGAGTGATAAATGCCGTTCAAAATATGGAAGGAGGCGGCCATTTATATTTATTGGAGTTTTGATGATATCTGCTGCTGTGAGTGGTGCAAGTTTCTTGACCGTATCTTTGGTTCCTTTTTATTCGCTTGTTCTAATTTTTTACCTAATTTGCGGTCTAGGTCACCTTAATTGGATCTTCTGCTGACTTAGGATACATATTAGGAGACACATCAGAAGTTTGCAAGTAAGATTCTTCCATATTGCTGGTTGTTTGAAATCTGTAGATTTGGACTTGACATAAATTCTTGAATGAACAGGGTATATAAGGGTCCACGATGGAGAGCTGCTGCAGTATTTATAATTGGTTTCTGGATGGTGGATCTTGCCAATAACACAGTGCAAGTTAGTCTCTTTAATTATTCTAACTACTGCCATAGTAAGCAACTTAGATATGTATATTCAATGGGAATTGCCGTAGTTATTACTTTAGGTTGAATGACACCGTGTTTCAACTTCTAACTGTTTCTGTGTTATTTCGCAGGGTCCTGCTCGTGCCCTACTGGCTGATCTCTCAGGTGAATTTATGTTCACTTCCAGGTTATTTTCAGACGTGAAATTTATGCGATTTGAAATTTTGAATATAACCTTTGAGAAAGGGTTGAAGACATGTATGGACTTTTAAAACTCAATAGGGTTCTTCGTCTAAATTAGGTGCCAACCAATGCAATCTTGCAAACGCAGTTTTCTGCTCTTGGATGGCGCTTGGCAACATTCTAGGTTTCTCTGCAGGGGCTAGTGGAAATTGGCACAGGTAATTTAATGATGATAATCTAGCCTTTTTTTTGTTGATTAGGGATTTGTTTGAGTTCCTTTAAAAATTGCACAGTTATCACTTTAAAATAATGTATCATCACAAAGTTGTAAGAATGATATTTGATGCTTTCAGGCTTTTCACCATTCCCCTATGTTCTATTAAGGCTAATGCTAACTTATATTAGGAATTATTGAGCTTCATGATAAATGGAAACAATGAAGATAACAGGGACCTTACTGATGATATAACTATTGATGAAACATAATGGCAATGTACGGTTCCATAATCTGCATTGTTGAAGTGATATGTATCATTGAGGATGACATTAATGACGTAGATTCTCCTTAAGATAGGAGTGTACCTACCATACCTACTTATCATTATTTTATATTTATTTATATGTTTCTTTGGTATTTTTGTTTTGGTATATGGTTGTCAAGTGAAGGCTTGATTTACTACTCAGCCACCCCTTGTCTTCTTTTGCTTGCTTGTTTAAAGAAAATTTTGTTTTAGTTGGATCATATAGTTACTTATTGGTGCTGATTATATATACAGAAAGAATATAGTTCGGACATAGATATATATATCAATTGAAATATGTAAAAGTCTTATTACATGCTGACATATATATATATATATATGGTACTTTTGAGGTTTAACAAAAGTCGTATTTAAGCTTATAAAGCTTATAAAGAAATAAACTAATTTCTTTTTGTGCATTTCTGGTTTCTTAGACATTATGCTTTATCTGAGTAATCATTTCAAGCAGATGGTTTCCCTTTCTGACCACAAGAGCTTGCTGTGAAGCATGTGGAAATTTGAAGGCGGCATTTTTAGTGGCTGTGGTGAGTTCATCTCCTAATATGATATATTTCAGTCAGTTGTTTTACCTTGCATTTAGAGTTCTGTGTATACATTTGTTATTTGGTTAGCTTAATTCTTTGTGCAGTATTTACCACAGCAGTCTTCAGCTTTGATGTGCAGATTAGAGGAACGCATATGCTCTAATTGATAAGATTCCACAATAATTATGCATGGGTAAATTGGACTCTAGAAGATTCCCAAGAACCACTAACAGATAAGACATTGGTTCAGTTTGAATGGTATCTAAAAGATTAATGTCAATATAATCACTCGTCGACTCAGAGGAGGTTCCTCTTAACCAATTAACCAAAAATTAACTGTAGGGCCATTGCCAATCCCAACATGATAAATTTGCAAATTCCTTCTAGCCTTTACAATTTCTTCCTAATAGGTGATGATTTTTATATTGATAATTCCAATCTCAATTGGTAATTCTGTATTTTGCACAAATCAACATAGTGATTCATCTACAATTATATCAACTTTTATAAGCTGCATTCATAAGATTGGCATTTTTGAATGTTTGGATTATGAATACCTAGCCCCCCATCGATTTTGTGAGAGCAAACATGTTTCCAATCCATCAAGTGTAGTCCACTAGAATTTGTATTACTGGTCCACAAAAAGGACCTCATAATGGATTCAATTCATTTGAAGAATTGTTTTGGATTCGGTAAGCAACTCATAGCATAACTAGGGGACAGAAGAAAGAACTGATTTGATAAGCACTTGTGCTACTGCTAGTGAAAGACTTTTAGCTTTCTAGTCACCAACTCTCTTAAGAATAGTCTCTTTTAAATAGTCAAGATATGCATCCGTAGCTTACAATCGGGTAGGGGTATACGGAGATATTTCCAAGGTAATTGTTGATAAGCGTCTAGATGGAATTTTACAATGTTTAATACGAAGATTGTCGGAAGTAAAATCTTTATTTGTTCAAATTAATATTGTCAAGTCATATTACAGTTTGTGTTCATGATTGACCTCCAAGACTATATAAATTCAGTCTGGTGCCTAACTAGCAATAATGAAGATCATAGTTTGAAATTGCATTTTCATTGATATTTCTTATTGAATTGTTATTTCCTTGGTTTAGATATGGATTTTCCTCTTTTATAAAATATGGAAGTTGATCAATTTGGGTAGAAAAATGTTGAATATATGTATGCATGCTGTGAGATGAGGGTACTCTAATGTTTTTCTTTACATTCAATATAGCGGATATTTATGTGAACAAATTGAAGTCAAACATCTGTATTCCTGTTTGGGATAGTATATAGAGTTTTCTCTCTTCCGTCTTTACTTATCAATTCATATTATATTAGAAGACTTGTTCCGATCTGAATATAATAGAAATCAGATGTTAGTTAATATCTTCAAACCTCTGCCTACAATTTTGTGGCAATGTTACATTGACCTTTTCTGTCATTTCATATTGGATTATGAATCTTGGGTTTTGACTTTGTCGGGTATCTGTGGGTTCTTGCATTGATCTGTCTGACATACTGGTGCCTTTTACTATGGACCTTTCTATTCGTAGATGGTAGATGTGAATAATCTTATAGAGACCGCAAAAGAGAATTTTCCTTAGTCCTAACTTTCTGTTTATTGCATCAGTTTAAGTCCTTTGAAGGGATATCTATTTACCAGTGTTTTCTCAATAAGCAGGCTCATCAATTTGACTGTGTTTTCATGGTAATATCTGTGCTTCAGGTGTTCCTCATTTTCTGTACAGCTGTGACTTTATACTTTGCCGATGAAGTGCCCTTGGAACCAATAGCTGCACATTACTCCACTGATGCTGCACCTCTATTGAGAGAACATCAGCAAAATGGTCATGGCTCATCAGAGGCAAATTTGACGAAGTTGGAAAACGGGTATAAGTCTGGCACAGAAGCTGACAGTAAAGGACGCTTGGATAGCTCCTTTCCTTCTAATGTGAATGAAGACCAGCTCCAAAGTTTTAGTGATGGACCTGGAGCTGTTTTGGTGCAGCTTTTGACAAGTTTGAGAAACTTGCCACCTGGAATGCATTCAGTACTAATTGTCATGGCCCTTACATGGGTACGTTAGTCACTGCTGTTGTATGCATTTTTTCAGCAAATCTAATTAACCAATCATTTTTTTATTTCTTCGCCTTTCCATATTTTCACTTTTTTCAGTGTATTTTTGGAGTTCTTCTGTTGACATTGTATAATCACGGCCTTACTGACTTCATGTAACACTCTTATAAATAAACATTGTGCAGCTTTTCAGAATTCAAATTGTTAAAATGAGTTTCTCTGTGCAGCTATCATGGTTTCCCTTCTTCCTTTTTGACACTGATTGGATGGGTCGTGAAGTTTACCGTGGAGATCCAAACGGTGCTTCTTATGAAGAGGAAACCTATCAACTGGAGTCAGGGAAGGTGCATTTGGATTGTTGCTAAATTCAGTAAGAGTTCTTTGTTAATGATATATTCGTTAAATCATATATTTTCTTAATAGAGCCAACGGCATAGCAGTGGCAGCAGATGTAAATAATTCTCCGATCTTTTGATTAGGTTGATTCTTGGGATCAGCTCTTTTCTTATTGAACCAATGTGTCAAAGACTTGGATCAAGAGTGGTGTGGGCAATGAGCAACTTCATTGTGTTTGTCTGTATGGCGACAACTTCAATCATAAGTTTGTTTTCAATCAATGAACATTACAATGGAATTCAGCACGTAATTGGAGCAAATAGGACAATTAAAATTGCAGCTTTAGTTGTATTCTCAATTCTTGGATTTCCTCTATCTGTAAGCATCAGTCTAGCAACAAATTTTCTGTTTTTCGATGTCTCAAAGTAGCGAGGAAAGACTCTTACATTGTTGTACTTTGCAGGTTACATACAGTGTTCCATTTTCTGTAACTGCAGAATTGACAGCTGATTCAGGAGGTGGACAAGGTTTGTAGTCTCTCTCTCTCTCTCTCTCTCTCTCTCTCTCTCTCTCTCTATCACATCATGCATATTCCCAAATGTGTTAATTTCACTTCTTGTGCTTCTATTTCCATGCTGCGTTGTGTTTTCAAGCAGTAGACTTTGTCTTCTAAATAAACATGTATTTGCAGGATTAGCTACTGGTGTCTTGAATCTGGCCATTGTCATCCCTCAGGTTTTGCCCTCTTCTCTTCTTTTAATATGAGATTATATTTCAGCTTGTCTTTTGATGAACCTACGGCTTTTCTCTAGCTTTTCTATTGTGCTCAGTTTGTTTTCATGAATGCCCATGCTTAGTTCTTTTATTTTTGTGTAACTTGGGAAAGGATTTCCATCATCAGTTGTTTGATTGTCTGCCTTTATTGTTCCATTTAGATGACATATTTACTCATTTGTTATTGAAATCTGTTTCCAGATGATTGTATCCCTAGGAGCAGGTCCGTGGGATGCTCTATTTGGCGGGGGAAACATACCCGCATTCATCTTAGCATCCGCCTTTGCTCTTGCTTCTGGCATCTTTGCCGTGAGGAAGCTTCCGAAACTCTCAGGAAACTACCAGTCTGCTGGTTTCCATGGATTTGGTTGATTCAGTTTGGCTTCATGGTATGTTTTCAATACTAAAGCTCTTCAAATGAAGAATACCCTTTTGTTGATCTCGCATTCCACATATTCCATTTGATTCTTTCTTATTGATTGATTGTAAATATTTCTCCTCGCTATAAATAGACACGTAGGTTCTTTCCCATATTTGGATATAGATAGGTTTCCTCGCCACTTGTAAAAAGAGAATCTCCAAGGAGAATCATCATAGAAATTCACTCTTGTAACATATATTTGTAAATTTTAACATAGTACATTCTTACAATTGTTTTCATCCGTTTACTGAAATAATTTTTTCATGTTAAAGGAATGTTTGCACCAAAATCTTTAAACTCAGAGTGACTTAAAGCATCATAATGTATTTATTGTCTGGTGATGGGTTGTTTCTTTAGGATCCTATTTCTAATAGAGTCCTTTGGATGTTTATGCAACATATCGATTCCAAAGTTGATTTCTTTATCTTAATTTGTAGACCTATCAAATAACAGAAGCTATTGTTGATGACTTCCAAGTTCTCGGATGGTTTCTTTCTTGCAAACACAAGCTTAGACAACTGAGAAACACCCATCAGATTTCCCTTTTTGTTTACAAAAGAAAGCTAATAAAAACAGAAAAGAGGAAATAAAAGCACAATGAGAAATATCTTTTGCAATTTCTGCGAGAAGTCAGAAGCTAAATTTGGTAGAGATACCTAAATATGAAAAGGCTCTTGCCAAACCATTTTGCTCATTCCTCTAGATTGTAACGCTAAAATTGCATAATCTGTAAAGGAAGGAAACAAAAGACGGAAAGATAAGTATGTCCTACGTGCAATTAAAATCTGCTTGCTCCAGTTACAGCTGTGTTTTCAGTATATATATATAGATTATGTTAGAATGCAATAGTGACAAACAGCACCATGCTTCATAATTCAGCTGGTTGAAGAAGCCGCTAATAAGCTAATTGACAGCTTGATAGTTGAAGAATGCATCCATCCTTCCTTGCTCGAGGATAACAGAAAGATTGGAAAAGTTGGCATTTCAGAAATATCGGACAGAAATATATTCCATTGTTTCCAGTTGGTTGATTTCCGTCCAACGTGGTAATTCCTACGCCAAACGTTCTCTCATCCTTCCTGACTGCTAGATTGAGTTCATATAAAATGCACCGTTCTCTTGCAACTTCAACTCAGAGCCAACCATTCTTTCTGCGCAGCACTAAAGAAACAGAAGTGACTTGTTTATCCATAATTTGAAGCAGCAATGGCTCTACAGGGCTCTATCATTCCATCAGCTGTCTCTTCGCACAAGGAGGTAATGATAATGCTTTAGGAAACAGGTTCACTTTGCTGTCATCACTGGTGCCTCATCAGGGCTTGGCCTGGCAACAGCTAAGGCATTGGCTGAGACCAGGAAATGGCATGTTATCATGGCATGCAGGGACTACCTAAAGGCCGACAAGGCAGCCCGATCGTCAGGCATTGCCAAGGAGAGTTACACGATTATGCACCTTGACCTTGCATCTCTTGACAGCGTTCGCCAATTTGTTGATACCTTCAGGAAATCTGGCAGGCCTCTTGACGTGCTTGTTTGCAATGCAGCAATTTATCATCCAACCGCAAACAAGCTGACATTCACTACAGAGGGTTATGAGATGAGCGTTGGCGTAAACCACCTTGGCCACTACCTTCTAGCAAGGCTCCTCTTTGATGATATTAACAAATCTGGTTACCCCTCGAAGCGCCTTATCCTTGTGGGCTCCATAACTGGTAATGAACAATGAGTTCAATCTACATTGCTACCATCTTTGAAGCCTAATCGTCAATTTCCTTGCATATATAAAAGTAGAGGGTAAAAACAAGACGTGCCTGTACTTGCAATGGTGGTAATGTTACAGGAAATACAAACACTCTTGCCGGAAATGTGCCACCAAAGGCGAACCTTGGAGACCTTCGAGGACTCGCTGGTGGCTTGAGTGGTCTTGGAGGCTCTGCAATGATAGATGGTGGCAGGTTCGACGGAGCAAAGGCATACAAGGATAGCAAGGTATGTAACATGCTGATGGTGCAAGAGTTTCACAGGCGGTACCATGAGGAGACAGGCATTACTTTTGCCTCCCTTTACCCTGGATGCATAGCCACAACCGGTCTCTTCAGGGAGCACATCCCTCTGTTCCGCCTCCTCTTCCCTCCATTCCAGAAGTTCATTACCAAAGGGTTCGTTTCAGAAGAAGAATCTGGCAAAAGACTGGCGCAGGTATGCAAAGTAGTGCTTCTGGTGGTCATTTGCCTGCAAGTACACTAGTTCTTATGTGGTTTCTTATACGGATGTAGTAATTGTTTGGTTCAGGTTGTATACTGGAGCTGGAACAAGGATTCAGCTTCGTTTGAGAACCAGCTCTCTGAAGAGGCCAGTGACACAGAGAAGGCAAAGGAAGGTGTGGGAGATCAGTGAGAAGCTGGTTGGCCTAGCTTAAGTTTGGCTATTCCTCCTCGAGAGAAAGCTTATTCATTCAATTGACAGTGAAGATGTTACTAGATATAAATTTGTGTGTATAATTTCAGATTAATTAGAAAGTGAGATCCATATTGGGATTGAGAGCAACATTGCATACAAGCATGTAGAACTTTTGAAAGAAACTCAAGTAGTTCCATGACAGAAATTATATCAAGTCAATTTCATGAAAGAGTATATTTCATGCATGTAGATTTCATGAAAGAGTATATCAAGTCAATTTCTTGCATGCAAGAATATTAGTTTAGTGGGGGGTCTGTACAACAAAATAAATTGTTGTTAGACGAGTAGAAGAATCTTTGTGGGTACAAGCTTTCACAGATAAGTTTATCAACTGCTATCTCATATGAATCATTTTAAGAAGGAATTGACTACCTTCGGTTTCTTTAGATATTTAGAAGTATTTTTTAATTTTATTTTATTTTAATTTTTTATTCATATTTTTTAATAATTTTTTACACCACTCTCTAAAAAAATTTAAAAATTATATAATTTTATATCATAAATATAACGATTGTATAATTCATTCTCAAATCAAACGATTGTTAACTCAAGTCCGTAAATTCTCAATGAGTTTGAAGGAGAAATCCTTAAACATATATTGAGCCGTCTCTAACCTTTCTTTTTTGTTTCTCTTATCTCCAATCTATCCTGATCCAAATTCTTAAGACAATTGAAAATAGTCTTTCTTTGTTTCGGAATCCTTACCACCAAAACAAACGTGAAGCAATTTATTTTTGGCTTTTCGTTACTTCTTTGAAAACTACAAACACCTGCTTCCTTCGTGATACATATCCTCTTTTTTTTTTATAATGTTTTGTTGCATGATAGAGAAAAGCAACCAAAGAAAGGGACATCTCTCCCTTGAGGATAATAAAAGTATCCCATAGAGGATATTTTACAAAATATCAGACAGAAATCCAAACTAAGAACCTATAATTGGATTAACATAGCTAATTCCAAAACCAAACATTATCCTTTATCCTTGCTGACCGCCACCATAAGTTCATATAAATATAACATTATTCATGCCAACAATTTTCATTCAGTGCCAACAATTCTCAGCAGTCCCTTTTATTCCTGTATATGGCTCTTCAGGCCTCTGTCCTTCCTTCAGCTATCTCAGGAAATAAGGAGGTAAGATGATGCATGCATTAGGTTATTGGCTTGTGGAACAAAGTTGAACTGTGCCAAGTTTTCTTTGATCAACAGGTGAAGACCTATGCTGGAGCTAAGGACTCATCCTTCTTGGGTCTTTCTTTCGAGGAGCATGTCAAGTCTAACTTCAACCCTACTCTCAGGACTAAGGTACTCTTAAATATAAATGTTGTCGTGCATAAGAGCGTATTAAAATTTTGCACCGAAAGTGATTTTTCCTGCCAAAAGGTTACTTGTTATATTCTTTTGTTATAAATCACTTTCTAAAAACTGAGTTCTCGGAAAAAGTAATTTTGTGTGAAGATAAGACACTCCTAAGTATTTGCTAGAATGATGGCAAACCAGATTGGATGAAATGGAACTGTATATTGTAGTCATTCTTAAGCAATACGTAGATTGCACCTTGGACCTAGCTCACAGTTCAGCGCACTTTGGTTAATCTAGGGCAATAAGACTAAGGGAATTCCTTGGAAGTGCTTCTGAAAGTAGAGCTTTTCTGAAATAGAATTAGGAACTCACATGCAGCTAGACCAGAAGAAAGATGAGCTCTGGAGTTGTGTCTTTTATAATCGACGGCCGTATTACCTGATGCATTAACTTGAAAATACTCCTTGTCTACAATCTGACATACATGTTCTTTTACTCGAGTCCTGATTATTGGTTTTGAACTTCCAGAAGGTGAACCTAGCAGCTGGAGTGAAGGCAGAAGCTGCAGTAGCGACTCCATCAGTGAGGCATGCTGCTGCTCAAGCAAGAAGGTTCTGCGAAAGGGTGTTGCCGTTATTACAGGCGCCTCATCGGGGCTTGGCCTGGCAACAGCAAAGGCATTGGCTGAGACCGGAAAATGGCATATTAACATGGCATGCAGGGACTACCTCAAGGCTGAGAAGGCAGCCCAGTCTTCGGGACTTTCAAGGGATAGCTACACCGTCATGCACCTTGACCTTGCCTCTCTTGAAAGTGTCCGCCAATTTGTTGATAACTTCAGGAAATCCGGGATGACCCTTGACGTGCTTGTTTGCAATGCGGCAATCTACCGCCCAACAGCCGACAAGCCAACATACACTGCAGAGGGGTTTGAGATGAGCGTTGGTGTGAACCACCTCGGCCATTACCTGCTCGCGAGGTTACTCCTTGACGATATCAATAAATCTGATTACCCCTCAAAGCGCCTCATCCTTGTCGGCTCTATCACAGGTAACAAGATGATTATAGATAGTTGATATTGACATAGATTCAGGTGATTGCAATCTATACGGTACAGATATTAACTGACTCACATAAATTTTGATGTTTTAGGAAACACAAACACTCTTGCTGGAAATGTGCCGCCAAAGGCAAACCTGGGTGACCTCCGGGGACTTGCTAGTGGCTTAAATGGACTTGGAGGCACTTCGATGATAGATGGTGGGATATTTGACGGTGCAAAGGCATACAAGGATAGTAAGGTGTGCAACATGCTGATGATGCAAGAGTTCCACCGGCGTTACCATGAGGATACAGGCATAACCTTTGCCTCCCTTTACCCTGGATGCATTGCCACCACCGGGCTCTTCCGGGAGCACATTCCCCTGTTCCGCCTCCTCTTTCCGACCTTCCAGAAGTTCATTACCAAAGGGTTCGTTTCAGAAGAAGAATCAGGCAAGAGACTAGCTCAGGTATGCATAGCCTGTTGACAAGAATTCTAGTTATTAGGTAAAAAACATTGATTAACTTAATTAGAACTACGGCTTTTCCAATGGGCTGTTAACTCGAAAGAAATTTAGGCTCTTGTATACAACTAAACCACCCGCTTTCAGATTTCCACAACTAAGAAGCTCAACTCCTGAAAATTTAAGCAGAACCAGATCCAGGCTCTGGATCTAAAGTCAGTTGAAAGCAAAGTGCAAATAACTCATGAACATGCCGGTTTCCTTTTGTGCTTCAGGTGGTCAGTGATCCAAGCCTAACAAAATCTGGAGTGTACTGGAGATGGAACAAGGATTCTGCATCGTTTGAGAACCAACTGTCTGAAGAGGCCAGCGACACGGAGAAGGCAAGAAAGGCGTGGGTGATCAGTGAGAAGCTGGTTGGCCTGGCATAATTTCTCTCTTATATCTTCGTATTTCAAACACCCGTAACTTCATTTTTTTTTATAAAATTTTAAATTTCGAACGGTTCATATATTTTAATTACATAAAGAATTCAAAATTTTATTTTCACGTACGAAATTCTACTTCTTACTTTCTTATTTACACATTTTCAATACAACTATATTTTTTAATTTCAATATACTTATAAAATTTATTGAAACATAAATACTAAATTCTAATTGTATTTTATTTTTTAAAAATTCTATTTCTTATTTTTTATTTTCACAAAATTTAAAAATATTTAAAACACCTGTTGATTGCATCGCCAGAAGAAAGAAGCAAGCCCATGCATGCAGTGCAGAGACAAAACTAGCTTTGAGTTCTTAAACAATGTCAGATTAAGCACATAGTATTGAGATTCATCTTGAGATTGAGGGACATTTCGTGATTGAATGAATGAAAATTTGTATGTTGTAGATAGACAGGAAAGGAGGGAAGAAAAAACTTGTAAAATCCGAACAGGCCCGTTCTGATCGATCCAAAACCGTCGACCCGAAGTGTAAATCGATCCGAATTTATAATAAAATCGTTTATGCAATCGATCCGTTCTGACCCGCTTCGATCCGTTCGTCCGGGTCGAACCGAGTTAAATTAAATTTTAAAAAATTTAAATTTGTGATATATTAATGTAAAAATAATTATTAGTAGCCTTATATTAAAATATAATATATAGTTTATATTTTATATTTGGATATGATAATGCAGAAAAATAAGTTTGTTATATTTTATTTATAAATATTTATTATTAATGATTTTTAAATTTTTATATTATTAATTTTGTTAAATTGTAAGAAAAACAACAAAATTATTTTAAAACCAAAAATTTCTTTTGAAATTTATTATTTAAAATATTTTTTTATTTTTTTATATTTTTTTTGTTAGTTTATTTTTTCTTTTATGCCTTCTAACAAAGAAAAATTTATTATTTTTTCTTTTGAAATAATAAGAGTTCGATCAACGCTTTAGTATTTTTGACATGACGGTTCAACCCATTGACCCGACGGGTCAATCCGTGACCTGTTGATCCGGACAGTTTTTCGATTCAATATTCGGTCCGGTTTTATAACTATGGAAAAAACATTGTGTTTTAGGAGTCAAAGACCTATAGGTTATATTTGAGAGTATTGTTCTAGCTCCTTTTAATTTTAATTTTTAATTTTATATATTTTTAATAACATTTATATAATTTTTTATGAAATTTTACTAAAATTTTAGAAAATATAAAAAATTATAAAACGTAAAATCTGATTATTTTTATTTTTTAAAATAAAAAAACATTAAAATTATTTTTTAAAAATCGTTTTTTGAAAAAAAAAAAAAAGTTACTTTTCGAAAAGGACTTTCGGAACGTTCCCATAATAAGAAAGAATGGCATCTATGTTTATCAAAACTATATATCAACCTAATTCTAAATACATGGAACGGTCAAATTCAGCCTATTTTTCAATAAATTTTTTATAATATTTTTCAAATTTTATTTAAAATTTTAAAAAATATAAGAAATTTTTACATAGTAAATATTTTTTATTATTTATTTTTTTTGAAATCAAAATAATAAAACTTATTTGTCAATATAAAAAAAATATTTTTTATTTTAGAAAAATTTCTTTCAAAATCATTCTCAAACACTGTTATATAAAATATGAAGAACTAGGGAGTAAAAGCCCTACCAAACACACTGTGGATATGTAGTAATCCAACTATCAACAGAATTTGTATGCATAAAATGCCAAGAAAATAGATATAGTGCAAAGGGGACCTTTGATTTGCCAGAAACGGAACGGTTTATAGAACTGTTTTTGTTGCATATTTCAACAGGGTGTGATCTCTGTTCCTGATTAGATACCACCTGAAACATTCCTCATTAAGGTCAATCTGATAATTCATTTATGTTGCTTATTGCTCCAATCTGCAGAAGCTGAACCAAGCTGTTGGAGTGAAGGCTGAAGCAGCAGTTCAACTCCTTCGGTGGGCTTTGCAGGGTCGAAGGGCAAGAAGGTGTTGGCAAAGGTGTGGCGGTTGTCACTGGAGCCTCATCAGGGCTAGGATTAGCCACAGCCAAGGCCCTAGCTGAGACTGGGTAGTGGCATGTCATCATGGCTTGCCCCGGACTTCCTCAAGACTGAGAAGGCAGCCCTGGCTAAAAAAAATTACACTGTAATGCACCTTGACCTTGCATGCCTAGACAGTGTCCGGCAGTTTGTTGATGCCTTCCGGCGCTCTGGGAGGCCCCTTGATGTTCTTGTCTGCAACGCAGCTGTATATCACCCTACAGCAGGGGAACCTACATATACAGTGGAGGGTTATGAGATGAGTGTTGGAGTTAACCACCTTGGCCACTACCTTCTCGCCAGGCTGCTTGTTGATGATCTCAACAAATCTGATTACCCAGCCAGGCGTCTCATTCTTGTCGGCACGTTCACAGGTAGATATACATATTGGACAACTTCTGTCTTCACATCCCTTCCCTACAAAAGCCAAAAACATGTTTATACAGTATTTGGAATGAGTATCAAGTATCCGGCCATAGGTCATTTCCATCTAGCCTAAGTTCATCATTGCGACAAGATCAACAAGCATAGACGTGAATGTATGGCATGATTGCATGCTGACTGGCTTCAAAATTGACTTTCCAGGCAAAACAAACACTCTGGCTGGCAACGTGCCACCAAAAGCAAACTTGGGAGATCTCCGAGGGCTTGCTGGAGGGACGGGCTTGGAAGCTCTGCGATGATTGATGGTGGGAAGTTTGATGGTGCTAAGGCATACGAGGACAGTAAAGTTTGCAACATGCTAACGATGCAAGAGTTCCACCGACGGTACGATGAGGAGACTGGTGTCACCTTTGCCTCACTCTACCCTGGCTGCATTGCCACCACTGGCCTTTTCCGCGAGCACATTCCCCTCTTTCGTCTCCTCTTTCTCCCTTCCAAAAGTACATCACTAGAGGGTTCGTATCCGAAGAAGAATCAGGAAGAAGGCTAGCACAGGTACCTAGTAGCTTCCCATTCCTAACTTGTTTCAGCACTAGTCACTCTAAAATATTTCTCATCTAATTTGTTTGTTGATTCAGGTGGTCAGTGATCCTAGCCTAACCAAGTCCGGTGTGTACTGGAACTGGAACAAACACTCAGCATCCTTTGAGAACCAGCTCTTTCAAGAAGTGACATAGAGAAAGCAAGGAAGGTGTGGGAGATACGTAAGAAATTGGTTGGCTTGGCATAAATTAAGATGGTCGATCGTAGCTCTATCCACGCAGAACTTAATGCATGCCATTGAATGAGTTTTCCAAGCTGCGAATTCTTGTGTACAGCCTTTAGATTAGGAATCCAGAATTCTTGATATCTACAATGAGACGAGATCCATCTCAAGCACAACGTACGTGAGGAAATAAATTCATTAACTTGGAGCTAATATGTTGTCAAATTTTTTAAATAAAGCAAAAATTTTTCAGGTTCTCGAAGTGATTTATTATTACCAAAGATGTGCCAATACTCTACACTTAATTGAAACATGAATTCTTTTAGAAATCTAACGATTCTTGCATTCGCTACTAATTAGCGTTCTGGCTACAATGTTATCCACATTAGATAGAAGCTTTTTTCATATAAAAACTAACTAGAAACATCATAACTTCACCAAGCCCGTTCATTTTTTTAATAGTAAGCATGCGAAGATGTAACTGATAAAGCGTAAAAACTGTTGCAGGCATATCATCAAACAGGTGGTGCGCACAACTACAGATCATTCAGATTCACAACAACGTAATAAAAGATTAACTCGATGATAAACTAGAAGAAAATCGCGCTACAAAATTCAAAACCAAAACATAAAATAAACTCTCAAACTTTCACTACTGGCTGAAACCAGAATCTTTATTAGGAGATCGAAAGATGAATAGCAGCATACCGTTATCTATAGCAGCAGGTAAGGCTATTTTTGTCAACTTCAACCGGAACACCGTGCAAAATGAACTATATAAATCGGATAACTCATCCACTGAACCAAAATATCTTCGTATAATATTTTCGCTAGCTTCCGTTTTGACATTTTTGCCCATGCCCTTTCTTTCCCACCAGACCAACTACCACTTGAAAAACCTGCTAACGACCTGCTCATCACTGTCGGATCTCAAACGGGTCCACGCCGGCATCCTCACCCACGGTCTCGTCGCCAGCCTTCCCGTTGCCACCAAACTAATCACCCTCGCCTCCGAGTTTTCTCCGACACCGGATTATGCACGCCTCCTGTTCGACAGATTGTCTTTCCCTTACCCTTTCGCTTGGAACAGACTTTTCCGTCTTTACTCCGATCTTGGCCCCTGCAATGAAGTCTTAATCCTTTACAGATCTATGCATAGTTCTGGTGTTCTACCGGACCACTTTACTTTTCCGTTTGTTGTTCGTGCTTGTGCCGTTATTCGGGCTTTTAGAGAAGGAAAGCAAGCTCATGGCAATGCGATTAAGAACGGATTTGGCACGAATCTTTTTGTGCAGACAGGGCTTGTCACGATGTATGCACAGAGTGGGGATGTCTCCGATTGTGAACTGGTGTTCCAAGAAATGCATTTCAAGAATGTATTCTCTTGGAATGCAATGATTGCTGGATATACGCAGAATGGCGTGTTTGATAGAGCTTTCAATACATTTAAATTGATGGTGGGATATGGGGAGCATCCCAATGAGGTTTGCCTTGTCAGCATTCTCCCGGCTTTATGTGGAGCATTGTATTTGAATTCAGGGAAATCAATCCATGGTCTGGCTATCAAGATGGGTAGCGATTTGTACCATTCATTAGTGAATGCGCTCATTGGGATGTATGGCAAGTGCGGAAGTCTGGATACTGCTCGAACGATATTCAATGGAATGACACACCGGAGTTTAGTTTCGTGGAACACAATGATTGCAGCCTATGAACAAAGTGGACAAGGGCATAAAGCAGTGAAACTTTTCAGGACAATGCAGACGGAGAAGGTGAAATTCGACAGTATCACGTTAGTTAGTGTAGTATCTGCTTGCACTCAGTTAGGTGCTCTAGATATTGGAAGGTGGCTGCATAACCTTGCTAGACAAGAAAAACTAGAAGCTGATGTTAAAATTGGAAATGCGTTGATGGATATGTATGCAAAATGTGGGTGTATAGGTTCCGCAAGAGAGATTTTTGATAGCCTAGCATCAAAAGGTGTGGTATCTTGGACCGCCATGATTCGGGCTTACGCAGCTCATGGGCATGCAGATGAGGCACTAAAGCTTTTCTCCGAAATGCAAGATCAAAGCATCAGACCAAATAGTTTCACGTTTACCTCTGTCTTGACCGCTTGCAGCCATGCTGGTCTTGTAGAAGAAGGGATGAAGTTTTTCGATACCATGCATAAGGACTTTGCTATTACTCCTACCCTAGAGCATTATGCATGCATGGTGGACCTCTTCGGTCGTCAGGGTAGGTTAGTTGAAGCCTATGATTTCATACAAACAATGCCTATAAAACCCGACACCGGTGTTTGGGGAGCTTTTCTTGGTGCTTGTAGAATTCATGGGAATATCGACATGGCAGAGTTTGTGGCAGAAGGTCTATTTCAGTCTGATCCTAACAATGTGACATATTATGTGTTAATGAAAAACATTTACTCAGATGCTCATAGGTGGGAAGATGTAAGCCAAATGAGAAAGGCCATGAAGGATCTTGAGTTGAAAAAAACACCTGGATTAAGTATCGTCGAAGCAATCAGAAACAAAAGGGTAAAATGTCCTTTGTATTAATTCTTCAAACTTTCTTTTATGAATGAAGCTTCATGTTAGATGGCTTTTCTTCTTCTTGACCTCCTCCTCCATGCTGCTCTGCTATCGAGTGCTGACGACCTGGATCGGTGGAATCGGCCGATCCCGATCCGAATTTTCGCCAATTCAAGTGATCTAGATAGTAGATGAACTACGATCTGGTTAGTCTGGACCGGCCAATCCAGATTCGATCCAGCATATCCCTAAATTGTTGTTGGGCTTCTCTCTCTCTCTCTCTCTCTGCGCTGTTCTTTGAAAATTTCTCTAATGTCGTGGATGCTAATCACAGTTGGGATCTTTATAACCTTGTGGGCAATTTCTCTGCTCAGAATCTTGTCCTCTACCTCATGCTTGCCATCAAAGAAACGATTTCTTTCTGCCGGTAATTAACCGATCGAAAAGCTTGAATCATTATTGGTAGCTTTGATTGTTCTTGAAATGCAGTTTGAAATTTTCGGATTCTATTGTGTTTATGTTGTAGGATCTAGTGTTGTGGAGAAACGAGGGAATGTTCTTCTGGTTGTAGCGCACCCTGATGATGAATCAATGCAAGTATTTTGGTTCTTCCACACATTTATTGACCTTAAGTTGAGACTTGTAGCGAATTTGCTCTGGTACTTCAACAAAATTATAACTTTGATTAACGTAGTTGCTGTAAGTGCATTAATTCTAGTTCAAATACAACCACTTTAACTCGTTTAACTGAAAGTTTAGATCTTTGAATGTTTATAACTAAATGCAGTAAAACACAATTGCAAAGTTGAAAGTTTGGAGCATACCAACTTCTAAGAGGCAATGACTCGATCAAATTTGTTCGACATGCAGTCATCCTAAAGTTAATAGATAAATTACCCTTTTGTAGGTTAAGAGGATATCATTATTTGCTTTCCAATTTTCTGGTTGTTTTCGTGCAGGTTTTTTGCACCGACCATCCTCTATTTGCTTTCAAAAGGGCACAATCTTCACATATTATGCTTGTCAACTGGTAGGAAGAACAGTGTGTTTCCTGTCCTTGTTAGATATTTACTTAAGCTCATAGCTAGTCCTTCTACAGTTGGTTACATTCATGTTTCATTTCTGTTGTTATACTAATGGATTACTTAACTTTGTAAACTTCAATTGCTGCAAAATTATCATCAATCTCATATACGTATGCCCAGCTTTCCTTTTACCTGAACCTTACGCCATCACGCTGCTTGTAATTTATCACCTAATGGTGGTTTACATCTGGACAGCTAGAGTGTTGTCTTCTTTTAGTAAGCATACATAGTCCCAGTTTCAGTATCTAAGCCAAGAGCCATACAGGTAATGCTGATGCCAAGGGCAATCTTCGGAAGAACGAATTATATCGAGCATGTGCTGTGCTCAAGGTGATGACTGATGTTCTTAGGAAAGAGTACAAGACCTCTCCCAATGCTGAAATTCTTATTTTGTACTAAAAGTACTATATGACAGGTTCCCCTTGAGCAAGTTAGAATCCTGGACCACCCTGATATACAAGTGAGGCTTGGAGCTTGGATCTTTCCCTCATAAGTAATCTACAGTTCAATTTCATAGAAACTTAGTCGAACTTTTACTTTTGCATAACTTGTAGGATGGATTTGATAAGAGATGGGATCACCAGTTACTAGCAAAAATTATTGGAGATGAAGTCAGAACAAGAGCTATTGACTTAGTAAGATTTGTTGAGTCTTCCACTTTCAACTTCCCTAATTATGTTGTCCAATTTTTTTTTAATGTTATTCTGGGTTCATTTTAATGATGCATTGGAAGTATTTGCCTGTCACAAGCAATGCTTAGATGTGTAGAATGGACCTTAATAAATTTCATAATTTCATGAAATTATGTATCTTGCATCATTTTTTCTCTTGTTTCAGTTAATTACATTTGACAAATATGGAGTCTCAGGCCATTGCAACCACCGTGATGTTCATCATGGAATTTGGTTAGTTCATGTTATAACTCGACCCAAAATTCTCCTCTTATTGCTTATTTTATCGTAGCTATCAGCAATGATGCATAAGATACATGTCACTACCATTTAGATCAGTCTAGCACTGTATACTTTCTCCTGACAGAACTTTCTAATCACCTTGTCCAGTATTAAGTGTCTTTATGAATTGCAGATAGATAATTCTATTCCTAGATTTGTTTTTTTGTGAAATATGATCAAAGAGTATACTTGTTACTGTTTGTAGGTTTGTGTGTCCTAATGATTCGACAACTTAATATGAATGCAATATCATGCCCCTTATAGTGGCCTGTCTGATTTTTTTCCAGAAGCAACTTAAGTATTAAGTTATTGAATTATATTTTTTTGTCTATTGGTTCTTCAATCCTTGCCAGTAATATTCTCCTACAAGAAAATTCAAAGAGGAATTTTGAAGCATGGGAACTGGTATGCTTACTTCGCACCATTACAAATCTTCGCATGTTTCTGCGAGATATTCCTGGTCAAGGAGCACCTGATATATTTCATGTACTAATTTTGAATACAAGGAAGAAGACTTCACTTTCTGACTGTATATATCCCTTTATTTTTTACTTTCCAGGTAAGCACAAGCATTCTTCGCAAGTATACTGGACCTGTAGATGTCTGGATGTCAGTGGTTTACATGTGGTTTAGCCAAAAACCGTCATACTGCTTGCTGAATAGTCACCCTCAACAAGTCTACCTTTCAATGGCTGAACATGCCAGTCAGTGGATTTGGTATGTACTCCAAGTGTACTGATCCTTAAGAAGTATGAAAGTGTTGCATTATTTTGCTACTGTATTCATCTTATATATGCAGGTTCCGGAAGCTATTTGTGCTGTTCTCCAGTTATACATACATGAACACCCTACAAAAGATTTGACTTGTGGACCCTGTAAGTATGCTGAACTCCTGAATGCAGCCTGCACTCCTTGTTTCTGTTTCTGATTATAAAGCATACAAAATAAAGCTACTGTGCTATACTCAGGAGTCTCAGAGACAGGATGGGAGAAAGATTTTTTTGACAAGTTGAATCTTGAACATGATTAGAAGCTACTCCATATGCTGTCGTAGAAGCACTGGGGCTCGCTCCGAGGAACTTCCGTGATGATGGAGGAACAGAAATAGTGCACTGAATGACTGCAGAAAATGTCATTTGATCCACTGCCATGTGATTCAGTGCTTAATCTAGTTAAGGTTTTGCTGCATCTCTTGAAAGCTTCTCCCCCGAACGTGCATACGTTGTGAGCTGGAGAAGAAACTACAGAAACTTAAAGTGTTGTAACTGTTGAATATGGATATTTTCTGTTACATTTGACGGACGGATACCATTATGTTGCTCAACGACGTTGCAGGTGCTTAGCTAAGTAGAACGAAGTGACAATAATCTATCCACTTGCTTCAACTGTTGTGACTTTGTATTGTTTAAATTATGGTCAAGTTTTAATCAACTCACTGTAATTTTTAGCAAGTTACGTGCTTCCGAAGGTTCATTTCCCATCAAGAGCGCGGAAGTGGCCTACATCCGCTCAGATACCAAGTCTAGAGTGTTTTCTTAAGAGTGTTTTTGTTTTACCGAAAATATTTATTAAAATATAAATTAATATAAATACATTATATTTTTTAATATTAATACATTAAAATTTGATATTCTTTTTTTAAAAATAAATTAAAAGAGATTTTTATATTTTTTATTAGAAAAATTAAGTTGTACAGGTTAAAAGAACATATCCTAAACATAGCTCCAATGGTATATATAATAAGTTGAACCCGCACTAGATCAATATATAGTTGCGCATTTGTCATTAGAACTCATTACTACTATCTCAAACCGTACCTATAAAATGTCGAAATATTCAAATATCATTATGTAGCAAGCTTTCACAGGCAACAAAAGCCAGGCTTCTACATCGATGGGCATCACTAGATTACAAAAACGATTACATAACAAAACTAAAGACTATTTAATAGCTACATTAGTAGAAAGCCAATGCATGCTTCAATCCAACCTGACTCTTTCCTGCCAATATTAAGCTTATAGCCATACGCACACGTGCGCCCAAAGTGTGCTCAAAGAAAAAACCTCCAACGCCATTGTGCTAGTTACAATGGAATGCACAATCCGAGGCCTTGCATCTTAGCAGAAACACCCGAACAACCCAACTGCAATGGTTTTCATAGTGCAACGAAGGTGTATGAAACATAGCTCAACATATATAAGACCACCTAAAACTTGAAATCTCTCTTCTTTGATTTGCTCTCTTTCTCCATCTTCCGCTTTCTCTTCTTTTCAGCCTGCACAGTGAAAGCGCAATAAGATATCGTATAAAATAGCATGATATCATACAAATTAATCTTAAACTGTTTGCAAGGTTGCACTAACCTCAGCAACCATGTCGCTGAAATCCTCCTTCTGATTTCGCAACTTCTCTTCTTCACGAGCTTCTTCATATCTATGGAAGACATCAAATTCCAATTAGTAAGAGAACTAAAAAGTAGCTAGCCTTGAAAACAAGTATGTCGGTGAATTACTTTGCTGGTAAAACATCATCCAGAACTTCCAGCTCCTCCGGCTGAATGGTGACATCCACCTTGTCCGACTTTTGACCCCGCATAAGATCAACCTGCAATGTCAACAAGAGCATAGCAAAGCAACAGATGTTGTGAGAACTTTGTTCTGTAGAAACAAGAGAAAATGTGTTCATGAGATAGAGCTACACAATACAAAAATTTTACCCTTTTGACAGTTGACTTATCTTGATTTGGCATGTTATACCTATCCAATTTGAAAAGAAATCAAGAATTAGTATGTGCATCTTTCTTCTAAAACCTAGGGCTCTCCTCTCTTCTCCGAACGACAATTTGATCATCAATAATTTAACAACAATACATACGTGTGGGAGCTTCCAAACAGAACACCAGGAGCAACTCTTTCTTCCTTCTCTTCAAGAACCTTCGCATAGAAAAGAGATACATTAGATACTAAAACCAACAAACAAGAGGGCTCTTAATAGGAGACGCAGATGAGATAATTACTTGGTATAGTTGCTTGTCTGACTCCTTCCTCTGTTGCTTTCGCAATTCAATGACATCAGGTGTTTCTACACCAGTTGGTGTACTGGTGACAAAAACAAGAAATCATTAGCTTGCCAGCAGCAGCATATTTCCAATGGAAGGAAGAAAAACTAAATAGCTCAGACCGCACCTTGAGAGGCTCTCAACAGATTGGATACCAGCCTCCAACTCCTCTTCCTCAAGCTGTTCCTCTTCTTCCTCTTCTTCCTCCTCTTCCTCCTCATCCTCATCCAGATCACCCCAGTGCTTGCTTCTATCAAGAGGCTCCTCCTGAAATTTGAACAAGCAATGTCAGTTGCAGGCTGCTGAAATATTCACTTAATTATTCAATCAAAGTAAAACCAAAAATAGTTAGGGTTACATAAACGTTCACTACAAAACTAAAACCAACCACATGCATGATGTGATATAAACTTGAAAGGACTGGAAGTAAAGAAAGCATACATCATAGTCGGGTTGTTCTTGCTGATGAATCCCGAAAACATCACCATACAATGGACGCCCAGTCTGTCGAGAAAACAAACCAAAAAATCAGGACAAAACATAAATAGCAATCATATTAATGAAAAAATCAAAAGAAATAGCACTACCTCATCAACTGGTGGTTTGCCCCATCCTCCAGGGTGATAACCAAAACTTGCACCAGGAGGAATGGGAGCATTAAGTCCTGGAATTTTCAAATGAGGGTAAGAAGGTGGAGGACCATATCTCTGCACACAACATTTATCTGCAGTTAGTATACAAAAAGGATAAACCAGGGATATGATTACTATACGAAAGTCCAACCTGCATATTGATGAGCCAAGGGGGAGGTGCACCTTCAGGCATACCAAGAGCTTCTTTCAGTTCATGTGATAGCAAACCTGGCTTCATTTCTCTAAGCTTCACCTATTGAGATCAGAAAAGGCATGTACTGAGGAAGTGAGGATTCAATCACTAAACAAAAACCAAAGCAGCGACAATGTAACAACTATTTTATGATTTCCAAAATCGCATAAATTTCTACTCATCAGCCAAACATAAACGTTCGAACAAATTACTAATTCTGAAAAGGTTGGAGTAATTAATGCTTTGAAAACTTAACCATATTTTGTCTGCGAAGTTGAATATAAGCACTTCTTTTATTCTATAGTTACATTAGATCCCATTGAGATAATACAATAGAACATGATTTCACACGTCGAGTAACCTCCAAAGAGCTTGTCTCCCTAAGTCTTAGATAGCCAATATAATGCCATGCACACTGGGAGAGTTGGACACACTAAGGCACTACATTGCTTCCAAAAAAAGCGAGCTGAATGTTTCATACGATCATGGTGCCAACGGAAGAGATGACTCAACAGACAGCTAGGGTGGTAGATTTCATTATCGAAAAAAACAAACTCGCTAACTATTAGCCAAGGCCTAATCCCGATTCCTCTGAATTTTCCAGGGTAAAGGGATGATAGATACTTAAAAGTCCAGAGAGTCAACTCACAAACAGTGAGTCACTAGCATTACAAGGTGGAAGATCTTACAAAGATAACAAATTTGAAAATTTTCACATGTCAATAATACCTCGAACTCTTTTCCTTCATGATATAGATCACCATGATTTGTAAGTTTTGGCTTGGTCTGATATTTGAAAAATGCATCATGAAGTACCTGCAGAAGATGGCAATACAAAAATATTAGACTGACCTGAGGTTATTGATCTGAAGAACAACATAATAAAATAAATAAATAAACCAGACATATAGAGGCTAAATAAGGATAGACTTCAAATGGCCTTAGTAAGCTAGAGAACTGGCTTTAGCTAGGAAAAATGATAGTAATAGCTTGGAATGTTTTAAATTGTGTGATGTTCCAATTGAAGAGTCTATACAGTAGGCGTACGACATGCAAAACAGTTTCACTAATTATTCAACTTACTTGATAATCTATATCCATTTTTCCCATCTTAGGTTGCATCCTTTCACGCTGCTTCTGTTTCAGCTTCTTACTGTCTTCTTTCTCGATGTATGCCTGGCATAAAATAGAAAACATGTCATGTTGGCTGTACATCTCCATTCATTAAATCGCATGAGATCACATAAAGAGGTGCTCAATATTCATCAGGAAAAATGAATAGACTCTTTGTAGAAACAATTGCTACAAAAAACTTGATAATAATCTTTCTGGAAAAACATTATTGATGCAAGGAACATGTCCTCCATAATTACCTGTCTAATCTTTTCAATCCCTGTAGCAGCAATAAAATCTGGAAGCTGAAAAGGTTGCTTTTCTATTCCACGCTTTCCCTGCACACAAGTGGCAAATGGATAAAAAACCAAAACAAATCAAATTATGCAGTAGATGACCTAAACCAAGCAGACAATGCAGCTTAAGATGTGTAACAACATTATCTTCAAGTACCAAATCATAAACTATTGATGTATTGAACAAGTAAGGTACCTCTATTGATGTTTTAATCAGATGTTATTTCATAAGTAATCAATAAGTAAAATACCAAAATAACTACCCACATATCATTGTCCAGTTTAAATCCTGAAATGTATTAAATTTTCAGATGTGGCATCTTAGCCAATCTACGATTATTAACCAAAATAGAACTTTAAAAGATTCTGTTTGGCAAAGATCACCATTTTCTTGCTCCACGGCAGTTAGCCACTCCCTGCAAGAACCACATTTTTAATAAGAGGGGTGAATTATTGCACTTTTATTTTCTCCTTCCCACATTTATCCCCTCCAAGAGCATGCAAATTTCAGTAAAACAAATTGTTCAGTAGAATTTGAACGAGAAATACCAACTCACCTGTAAGAATTTACGCTTCTGACACCAGTGCCTCGGAACTGGTACAGAGTTCCTATATGATTTGAGGAACACCAGCAACTTAGGATCTGCAGCTGTTGCATCCCACACCTACAGAACAACATGAAACAATTTCTTAGTGAAATAGAACCTGATTCCCTTGTTAATATCATAGTTCAAAGTAAACAATTTAAATAATTTTCAATAATTCATATGCATAAAACACATAAACCATTAAACACAGAGACAATCAAAGACAATGACCTTTAACATCTAAAAAACTTCCTGAAAGTACGTAAATGAAAGACCATATCTACTATGCACCGATACAAAAGCAAGCACGCAAAGCAAAAGGAAAGCCTGTACATGCAGCAGTCTATACCTCTCCAAGTTGCCATGAACAAACAAAAATTGTGCAGAGACAACAAATGCAAGTACCAGTTCTGCGATTTTCAAAATGGGGGAAGAAAATGAAGTTGCATCTGTAAGATGCCATGAATACCTCAACAACATCAGGTCTTGAACATATTTTCTTCAGCTCTGCAATTTTCATCCTGCGTTGAAGCTGACAAAAGATGGAAATAGTTCAGTTTCACTGCTTCACCCCCTCAAATTCCACACGAAAGAAGTTAAAGAACCAACCTTCTTCTTTTTGTTTGAGAGCCCCCCCTTTTCCTTCTGTTCAGCTTCTTGTTCTTCCTCAGAATCCGAGTCAGCTTTCTTCTTGGCAGCATCGGCGGCCTCGTCGTCCTTCTTGGTGTCCTCCTGTAAGAGCATATTCATAAAAAATTTACTTCGGTCCTCAGCTAAATACTCACTGCTATCATGGAATACTATATGCATCTACAATTTACCTCAGCACCACCTGCTGAACCATTGAAGTTAAACTTGTCAAGGACATTTTTAAACTCCTTGAATAAATCTTCAGACACTTCTGCCTTCTCCGGGACATACTCCACCTCCACCTTTACATCAACCTGGCATCCAACATCCATAGCCGCAGATAAGTTATCAGTCCAGTTACGCTACAGAAAATTCCCATTTCGCAGAAAAGTAGTAACACCAGAAAGATACATAAGATGGTGCTAATCACATATATCTCTTCTAGTAATTTCATAACTAGCTTTCCTACAGACAGTTTGTATATGATATTAGACAACTTTGGTGTGAACATATTTTCCAACCAGAGCATAACTAGCGCCAGAAACTAACAGCAGAATAAGACCAGGGAGAGATTTTGCCCCTGAAACCCTAGCCAACAAGAAAGCCAAAAAAAAGAAAAGAAAAGAACACGACAAAATCTCTAGAACATAATGAGATCGTTCAACAATTTTCAAACCAATTCGAAAAATCCTTTACCGAATATAAACCCTAAGGCAACGAAACACGTACATGTGAAATTAAAATCAAATTGTACCTGAGGATCGGCATTCCCTTTGTTCTCTCCATCTTCACCGGCAATTTCGCTCTCATCTGCGTTCGAACCAGCGTTGTTGTTCTTCTTCTGCTTGCGTCTGCGGCGGCGTCGCTCGCTCTCGCGCGCCTTTTTCTTCTCTGCTGCGGAGCCGTTGGCTAGGATTTCCGATTTAAATCCTTCGCCGTTGGCGTAAGCCGGCCGCTGCGGAGCTTCGGTGGCGCTCGCTACGTCCGCTGCCGCCATTGATTTTATTATTTTTCGCGCGAGATCGATCGAAGAAAATTTCACAAAAGCGAGATAAGAGAGCGAATGAATCACCGACTGATTTGGGAATCGCTATAGACGGTTTAGTCCTAAAGAATATTTTGCAGCATAGGCCTTAAATAATTATTTTGTTTATTAGCCCGTTAAGTTATTAGTCTCGCAATATTGGACCATTAGCGTTATGGGTCGCAAATCAGCCACAGAGAGCAGCTGTATGTTGGGACTTTTGAAATCGCTTAAATAAAAAGTTTTATAAAATAAATTACTTCAAAAAATTTTAAATAAATTTAATTTTTATATTAAATATTATTAAAATTTTTAAATATTTTAAAATTTTATTTGAAAAATTGATGTAAAAGTTATGATAAATAGTAGTAGGTACTATCAAATAATATCTTCAACTTAGAAATATCACATAAATTCTAAATTAGTTTCGAAATAAGAGATAATATATTTTTAACTGTCAAGATATAATATTAACAGAAGAACAAATTTAATAAAAATTTATATAGAAGGGTAAGAATCAATAAAAAGTTTTATAATAAATGGATAAAATCATAAAACTTCATATATTAAAATAGGGAAGCAAAAGTCATGTTTCGATAAAGTTGGGGTGTGAACTGTGAAGTGGCTTTACACCGAGATTTGTGTGCGTTTTAATTTATTAGCCTTTTTTTTCACTCTTCACGCGGCAAAGGAAAACAAACAACAATTTTTCTGTTCTTCCGGCGAAGATCGATAGAATCAAATCAACGATGACTTCGAGTTCGCCGGTGGGCGTTATGCTAGCAATCCACGAAAAGAAGACCAATTCCGTCGATCTCTACCGTCCACTTCGCAACTACATCTCATCTTTCTACTCCGAGCGCGAAGCACAGCTCGCTCACGACGACCTTGACATCGTTCGGAACATGCGTCAATCGATCGAATCATCCACTGCAACAACTGATTCACCTGAATCTCGCCGCGATCTGCTTCAATCTTACTTCAGGGCTCTTGTTTTAATCGAACCACGGTTCCCGATCTCACCCGATAAGTCTCATGTCAACAGTTTGTCGTTCACTTGGTTCGATGCGTTCAAACCGAAGACGAAATCGACGCAGCAGAGCATTCATTTGGAAAAAGCTGCGATCTTGTTCAATTTGGGTGCGGTTTATAGCCAAATCGGACTTGCGGCGGATAGGACGAATCCTGTCGGGCTTAAGCAAGCGTGTAATGCGTTTCAGGCAGCTGCGGGAGCGTTTGGATTGATGAGGGATACTGCAGCTGGAAAAGCTATGGTGGGCGGTGGAACGGTTGATGTTTCACCTGAGTGTGCAGGGATGCTTGAGAGATTAATGCTTGCACAGGCGCAGGAGTGCTTCTTTGAGAAGGTGATCAGTGATGGAAAACCGCCTGGGTTGTGCTCTAAAGTTGCGAGGCAGGTCAGTGTTTTGCTACTTCTTTGTTAAGTTACTAGTTACTACTCATTACTAATAGTTTATATAAAGTTGGAGTCTTCTTGAAGGAATTTTGTGCAATCAGTAGAATATAATGCTGGACTTGCAGAAACGTACATCGGTATGGGCTTGTAGTTGTGGTGACATATATTGCTCCAAAATACATGCTTTTGGATTTTATTTTATATATATATTTTTTGAGATGTCCAGGAAACATTGTTGTGCTGCATATTTCAATCAAATAAAGATGTTTATATCTAGGTATCAGATAATTAACTTCTTTTAAATCTTGTGAACTGTAATAAACTGCATGGTGGTGATTTCTATTAGGTTGGCATATATTATGAGGAAGCGCATGCAGCACTCTGTGTTCCTCCCCTAAACCATCATTTTGACCGGACTTGGGTATCTCATATTCAGTTGAAGGCGTCACAGTTTTATGCTGAGGCTTGCTATAGATATGCACTGGAATTGCATGAGAAAGAAAATATTGCAGAGGAAATAGCACGGTTGAGGATTGGTCTTAGTGCACTAGCTGATGCAAAAAAATTAGCCAAGGGAGTAGCACAAGCTCTCCTGGATGCAGTCTCTAGACTGGAGAGCAATATGAACCAGAATCTGGAGAGGGCTGTGAAGGAGAATGATCGTGTTTATCTCATGCGTGTACCTCAAGCTAGCAGCTTGTCAGCTTTACCAGCAGCCTCTCTTGTAAAGCCCATGTCGATGGGTGAGGTCTTAGATGCTACCAGAGAGAAACTATTTTCAAATTTTGTTCCAGACAACAGCACCAAGGCATTGTCCAGGTACACGGAGATGGTTGATGACATTATCAGGACACAAGCAGAGAAGCTGCAACAAGGGAGTGAAATAACAAGGGTTAAGCTTAAGGAGATGGACCTCCCAGATTCAATTCTTTCATTGGAGGGAAGCATAAGTTTGCCCCAAGATCTCAAGGAAGATGTTGAGGCTGTGCAGATCAGTGGTGGTCCATCTGGTCTAGATGCAGAATTGCAGCAACTCAAGGATTTAAGGAGGGTCAATCAGGAGCTGCTTGTCCAGACAGAGGAGCTACTACAGAAAGAAGCAAGAGAAGATGCTCAATTCAGAACCCAGTTTGGGACAAGGTGGACGAGACCTCAGTCCAGCACGCTTACAAAGAATTTACAAGACAGATTAAATAGATTTGCTGGTAATCTCAAGCAAGCTGCTGACAGTGATGCACGTATTGAGCGTGCTGTGAGAGATAATATGGAACTGATGGCAATTCTTGACCACCGGCCGGTATGTCTATCATTTTTACCTTCAATTGTTCAGGAAGGGGGGTTTACTTGACTGGACAAATTGTTTTATCATCTAATAAGAAAGTAGTTATTCACTGTGCTCTTGTTGTGAAGAGGTTGATTTTATTGGTTATCTTTCAAGACGTCATGTTTGAATATTGTTTTTGTTACTATATGCATTCAAAATCGCAGATAGAAGCTGCACTTCCAAGTCTAGCAAGACCTATAATGTCATTGGACGGCAATGAAGATGCTATTGTTGGAGCCCTCAAGCAAAGCCTGGTAAATTTTCATGTCTATCTTTTGCACCCTTGTTTTGAATCGTTTTATCTATGTATTCATTCTAGTGCTGCGTAGAAGCCGTATCATTATTTAGCATTTTAACATTATGATTCTCATCTCTGTAGAGACAATTGGAGGCTCTAGGTGCACAAAGGGCAGGCCTTGAGGATATGCTTAAAGAGATGAAGAAGAAGGTATGGACGTTGTCCTGCTTCTATTTAGCTTCTTCCCTTTTAGCATGGGATGGTGACTGCTTTGTTGTTTTGCCTTCTATAATTGATAAAACAATGGAACTTAAAGTTCTAGCATTTGTTTGTGAGTTGTATTGGTTAGTATAGCTAGTCCTGGATCTTTTTTTGGTTCTATAATCAGAAATCTTCCAAATACTTAAAAGATAAAGTTAATTTTGGATAAGTTCCTTTTCTTTGTCTGAGGAGTTTAACCTTGTATATTCTTTAAGCTTAATTACTGTCGCTGCCCTAAGGCTGTTCTGGACTACTGTTTTTTTATTATCTGAACATTTGTCTATCTGCCTTTCCCTTTTTTATTTGGGATTTTAATATTAGATAAGGATCATATACATTCTTAAGATGCCTTTTTGAATTGGCTATAGGATGATATTTTGCCAAAGTTGATGGCAACTGCTGGTTCACATGAGGATCTTTTTAAGAAGGAGATATCAAAGTATGATGATATATGCAATGAGATTGCTCAAAATGTTGAGGCTCAAGAACAATTATTGCTTCAAATCCAGGTTAGTTGTAATCCATTTTTTTATTACATTTAGATACCTTTTATTACCCTTGTTACCTCTTTATTTCCTTCATTTTCAAGTAAACTAATACGTGCTCTTTCCATACATTTTTATGTGGTCAACAATCTGACCAAATGTAGATATTACAAAACTGAACCAGAACTACATCTTATATCTGACCTGGACCGATTCCTTTGACTAGCACCATTAAGTGCTTGCAGTAAAGGGGCCATGCACAGTTACCAATCCTGGTGTTCTTTTAGTGAGCTTACCTATTAGAAGCCGTGAATTGGGCTTTTACCACAATAATGCCATTATTAATTATTAAGTATAATGCATTTAGGAATGACATTGCTGAAATAGCATACAGTTAAATTCTTCTTGCATTTTTTAGGCAAGTGTATTGCAACAATCCAGTTCATAAAAATTTGTCAATCTAGTTATCTAGGAATTTACCTAATTTTCTTGTTAGGATGAAAGTCTTTGGTATTTTAAAGTGGTAACTGTGGCTACTGAAATGCCTAGCACTTCCGTATGTACTTTCTTGGTTCCTTGGGGATGTGAAGTAGTTAAAGGTTCGAAGGATAAGTTACGCTGAGTAGCCTTCATCACTGGAATCTTATGCCCAGAGAAACAGGTCTCACTTATGTAAAATCATACCTATCTGTATTTATCTATCAGTGTTCAAATGTTCATAGTGAAGTAACTTGATTCTAATTTATTTTCGTTCTTAATGGAGCTTCTTTCACTAAATAAATAATAGATATAAGGGCAGGCTTCACATGGAATTTTAGTCATAATTTTCATTAGTGGTTACACTGATTAGGTTGTTGGGAATCGATGCTTGCTTTTTCCTCAACTGTTGGAACTTAAATTATTTCTTTAATCATTTTTGGATTTCAGGTTATTTAGTTGTCTTCTTTTGTCCAACAGGCACAAAATGATGAATTTTCTGCTGTTTTCAATCTGGAAGATTACAAAGGTAATTCCCCCAATCTGTTTCTGGATGTGAAATGTCCTTGATTATCTATTGGTTATGCTGTGCAGTTCTCATAAAGTGTTATACAGTTCTCATAAAGCATTATCTCTAGACCATTTTATTTAATGGGGATCGATGAAGAAGAACCATCAGATGGCTTTGTTGTTATAGCATTCTTGATGGGGAAATGTTTAGAGGCAACATAATATGATGATGTCCTGCTAGAACTTTAGTATTGTGGCAGTTTACGGAGGTGTTGGAATTGACTTTTGTACTGCATGATTCTATAGTAGGAAGTTTATTTTAAAGACTTGACATACTGATTTTGCAGCTGACCCCTTAAATGTTTTTTATTGGAGACCATATTTCCAAGAAAATTTGCTTGGCTAATTGCTTCACATCGTAGGAAATGTATACTTCTTAGTGTTGTCTACTGAGACCCATATCTTCTTGTGATTCTTTGAATCAGTTGCTCGTGAGAGGTGCTACAAACAGATTGCCGCTGCTATTGCAAAATATCGAGAAATCAAGGAGAACATAAATGAGGGATTGAAATTTTATGTCACACTTCAGGTATGCAGCTGTTTCTACCTAAATCTTTGCTGTATATTTGTCTTTGATGAATAAGATTGTGTTCCAAGTTATGTTACATCCTCATTTTTCATTGTAACATCAATAAATCAGATAGCCTTGATTGGATACACTTATGGCTTATGAGCTAGTTACTTTTTGTAATTTGATGGAATTTCAAAGTGGTGAGCTAATCTCGACCGTCTTCCCTTGATAGGATGCTATAAACAACGTAAAGCAACAATGCAGTGATTTTGTGATGACCAGAAACATCCAGTGCCGCGAGATGATTGAAGATGTCCAGAGGCAGGTGGCTGGCCTTAACTTTTCTGACGGAAAGGGTGGTTATAACTACCCTTCACATGGGCGCAACTCTTATCAGCAGAGGGACTCTCCTCAGACACCGGAAACCCAGGTTTCAACACCACCACCATCTCACCCTCAGGCACCATACCACCACCCTCCTGCAGAGCAGCCTAGACCTGCTGGGTATTCTCCCCCGTATCTGCCATATCAAACTTCGCAGCAGCCGCCTTACCAAGCTCCCGGTGCTTCCTACCAGCCTCCTCAACAAAGCAACACTCACCACTATGGCCAGCCTGCTTATCCTGGTTGGCATGGAGCCTATTATAACACAAATCAGCAACAAGCAGGTTCTCATCCGCCACCTCCATATACTGGGCCACCTCCGTACCCTCCCCAGCAAGGTGGCTACTACAAGTAAGCTGAGTGATGTAGACTTGTTTAGGATTAATGTGAGCAATTTTAGACGATGTATCTATAAATATATCCACTTACGTTGATTTTATGGAAGCAATTTTCTGTGGTTTATTTAGAACACAAGGTAAGGTTTGGGAACGGTTATAGTCGTATACATGCGTCCTTTGCACTGCATTCGTCCCAATACAATAATACAAGCATGTATAGAAAATTCATTTGCCACTTTGCAAGAATTTTTTTTGTATTTGTATTCCAGTTGTTTTTGTATGTTCTTGAAAGCTGAGGTTGTGATATACTCGGAGCTAACAGTAGAGCAAGTCATTGCATCCGTGAAATATTTTGTGGGACACTTTTGAGCATTCATCAACTTTTCTGCAATCTTATTCTTAGCATCAATGTTCATGGTAATGGCATGCACCTTTGCCAAGGTAATAATTCCTCATGAGTTCAATTGAAAAGCCAAGACAGAAAGCTCATGGAATCCTTGCTGCAGCATTCTTTCATGTATTAAATTCTATATTACCATGGTTGTAATTTTCTGCAAAGAAGAAATGGTCCTGAAAAATTCTTCTGACTTCGCTTGCACTCTAAAAACTTTCTTTCAGAATTCTTCCTTTTACTTCTTTGCAAGCCCTACACAATTTAATTGCTCCCTTTGTTTGTTTCTCATACTCAACAAGACACGTTTTAGAATCTGGCAAGGACAGATGTAGCAGCCAGAAATCGAAAACCGAAATTCAAGCATTGTTTGATACTGAAGTTTGGTAATGAGTCGCTATTGATTATTAATCTTTCTTATATCAGATTTCTTCTTCTCGTCGCCGACAGAGGTGAAAGATTATTCGCAGTTTCAGAAACTTCAAACCAAATCACTGACTCAGATAAAGAGTTGAGAAACCAAAATTTTCAGAAAACCAAAGGACATTTTTATTGTATCCCAAACGTGAGCTTTTCCTTAAAAAATTAATTGCAGATAACTTTTTGTGATTTCTGATAAATTTAATCTAAAAACATTATTTTACAGAAATTCACCTTCGCGCTGTTGCTAGTGCTGTGCATGTTTTCAACAAAGAAAAGAGAAGAATTTGAATATTCTGCTTTCTTCTTTATGGTTTTGTGTTATCTATAATGGACCCACTACAATCTCACTTTAATTTTACTTTTATTAATATAAAAGATATAATAAATTATTTCTAATTTACTTAATTCTTTAAAAGATATAAAAAATTAAATTTATTTTGATAATTTATATTTAATTAATTTATGTTTTATATAATTTATTTCAAATTCAAAAAATATTTTAAAAAAGAATAAGATGGCGTTTGAAAGGCAATAAAGTTTTTAGAACAAAAAATATTTTTATTTTAAAAAAAATATATCTAAAGTTTAATAAAAATAAATAATAAAAAAATTTTATTACGTAAAATTTTTTATATTTTTTGAATTTTAGATAAAATTTTTAAATATCTATAAATAATATATAAATAAATAAATAAATAAAAATTTATTTTTGAAAATGTTTTGCCAAATGCTACAGTGGTGGCGAGGTCGGACCCATTTCCATTATCATTACCCAAAATTTATGTTACATTCCACATGCTATCCATCACTCTGAGAGAAGCAAACCTTGAACACATTACCCTTATGAAAGTAAGCTCTGCCAAATTAAATTTTGTGAAAATTAAATTTTGTAAAAAGTTGAGTTCAATAAAAATAAAATTCTAACTAATATAAAAATACGCCAAAAATTTAGAATAAAATTTTAATAAAAATAAAATATGATGTAAAAATAAAAATATTCAGAATATGTAAAATAATTGAATTTAAAATTTTGAAAGAAAAAAAAACTACTTATAATCTAACATTGCCCTAGCGTAGGTTTTATTAGTTTGGTAGTAAAGATTGATGAGACTGCTCAACTTCAATGAGCAAGACCAATTTCAACTCATTCTTTTATTTTATTTATTTGTTTTTTTATGTCTATTTTTAATTAAATGAGAAAGAAAAACAAGAAACAATCAACATCAATGATCACCTGGATGAAGATGATTCTAAGGAAAGAAATTATTTTATTATTAATATTGTTTATTATTAGTATTATAACTTTAATTTAATCATATTTACTAATGTTTGATTTACAAAATAATTAACGTTCATGCCGACACGTTATAATTATTATCATATTAAATATAGAATAATGTTATCATGGTTTCCAACAAACTCTTCTGCAATAATAACTTAGAAAAATTAAACAATTTTTATTTGTTTAAAATATATATCGAAGGTTAATTGATTAGGGCGTGTTTCAAACGCTTATAATTTTATTTTTTTTAATCAGATTCTGAATTTCGAACAGTTTATATATTTCGGTTATATAAAAATTTAGAACTCTACTTTTATATATGAACTCTAGTTTTAATTTTTTTATTTGTACCATTTCTAATATAATTATATTTTTTAATTTTTAGTATATTTTTAAAAACTATTAAAACATAAATACTGAACTCTACTTCTACTTTATTTTTTAAAAAATTTTATTTTTTATTTTTTATTTTTATAAAATTTAATTACGAATATTTGAAACACGCTTTTAATGGAGTAAGCACTGAGCCATATTATAGAATAGTTTAAACCAGGGTTAATTGCTTCAGTTTGAACTTTAAACTAACATACTGTTACTACGGGTCGGATTGGTTGTTACCATGCGGTAACAAAACCCGTATCCAAATTGGAATTGAACGCGCTACAGGACATCAAAACCGAGAGCGGGCAAATTATTCTCCTTTATTTATTTAAAAAACTAATATGATAAAAAAGAATATAAAAATATTTTGGTGTGACAGAGAGAAATAATAATTTTTATTTATTTCTTTATTTTGAATAATTAGGATCGTTGTTCGCTGAACATCGAACCCCAAACGAAACGGTGCTGTGAATCGAAAACGAAAAAGAAAACTCCGTTTCAACTTTCTTTCTTTCTTCTCTCGGTCGATCGCAATAACAAATTTGTGTTTGTTTCATTTGGATTTTTGTTCTTTTTGGCTTTGGTTTGGAGTTTGATTCGAGATTGAAAGAAAAAACATGGTGGTGGTGTCTGGAGAACGCAAGATCCGGTGGTGGTGGTGTCGAAGATGAGACAAACAAGATTCGATTTGATATCTTGTAGCGTTTTCAAAGAGGACAAGAAGATAGTTTTGGAGAAATCATTCAGCTTCAGCTTGCTGGTGGTGCTGTTGCTGCACTTGTTGTTTTTCCAATATGGCTACAGCTAAGCGCGCTTACAAGCTTCGTATCCTTTGATTTTTGTTTGTGATTTTTTGGGTTCTTCCTTTTGGCTTTTGGAAAATGATTGGATATTGCTGAAGAAAAATGTGATTTTTTTGAAAGGGGTTGTGGTATTCCTTTGATTCTATCAAGTTTTTAACGAAAAGGTTAGGATTTGAACTAGGATTTTTTTTATTTCTAATCTTTTTATGAGTTTCGAAGTAGAATGTGGCTCTAACAATGGGTTTTTGAAGAATAAAAATTTTGAAAATCTAATGTGGGTGATCAGGGAGAGTTTTTTTTTTCTCGTTTTTGATGCTTTCGATTGTCGAACAAGAACGAGAACAACAAGATTAGACAATTTTGCTTTCGTGAAACTTTGGTGCCTTGATTTGTTTGAAATTAGAGGAGTTTGTGGCGCATTCGGCCAATGTCAACTGCTTGAAGATTGGGAGGAGAACGTCAAGGGTTCTCGTGACAGGTGGAGAAGATCACAAAGTCAATCTTTGGGCCATTGGCAAACCAAATGCAATACTGGTAAGTTCCTTTCTGGCCTTCATGGACTACCGTAGTTTACTTGATTAGTACTACATATCCTGCTGAGATTCATTTGCTGCTAATATACATTATGAAGATAACTATTTGTGTATTATCATGTTGGTTTGGAAAATACATGCAGAGCTTATCAGGCCATTCAAGTGGAGTTGAGTCTGTAAATTTTGACTCTTCTGAAGTATTAGTGGCTGCTGGAGCAGCCAGTGGGACAATAAAGTTGTGGGACTTGGAGGAGGCTAAGAGTATGCTCTTTTACCTAGCAGATATTTCCATTCTTTCAATTTATGTTGAAACCATTATGCCCTCTGATGTAAAGTTGCATTTGTTCTTTCTTCGTGAAGTTATTCGAACATTAACAGGACATAGATCAAATTGCACTTCTGTTGATTTCCACCCATTCGGAGAGTTTTTTGCTTCTGGATCATTGGATACCAACTTAAAGATCTGGGATATCAGGAGGAAAGGATGCATTCATACGTACAAGGGTCACACTCGAGGTGTCAATATGATAAGATTCACCCCTGATGGAAGGTGGGTTGTCTCTGGTGGTGAAGACAATGTTGTCAAGGTACATCCAGGATAATTCCTAAAGCTTTTCATTCTAATTACTTTATTCCAAGTATAGTGAAAATCTAATTGACAATATAAAGCTAAGTAATTTGTAACATACATATTAGCATTATATATGCTCCCCTCCTAAGAATGCAAGAAGATAGCTTTGTGTCTGAACTGAGTCTTTCTTTGAATTGAGAAGCTCTGGGATTTAACCGCTGGAAAGCTCTTACACGATTTCAAGTGCCACGAGGGTCAGATTCAGTGCATAGATTTCCATCCTCATGAGTTTCTACTGGCAACAGGTTAGTCATACGAGTAAAATGCATAATGATGTCGTTATGAAACATAAGCTGCTTTTGCTTTATCTGCTGATAATAATTTAACAAATTCTATGGAAGTATTTGCAACTTGAAAGTACCTCTGATAGTACATAATCAAGATCTTCTGATCTTCTTGGTTGCTATTAGATTAACTTCTAAGATGGGCACCCAACTTGCTGTTGAAATACAAGCTGATGTAAGCTTGAGTTGTTTGGTAAATAGTAAATTATATCTGATATAAGGCTCAGCTTCACTTTGTTCTAGCCTTCAAGTCCGTCTAGGATAAAAATATCTTCCTATTCAATGCCTCCTTTAAGTGTCCTCACCACCGGTGGTAGGTACAACATATAATTGAAGCCTAAAAGATGTTTAGGCATGTATGCTTGGTGTTGCACAACCTTTATGGCAGCCTAGCTTTTTGTATTAAGGGAATATTGTGACCATATGGAAGTAATCTTCTATTCTTGTTTGCCCAAGGTTGCACCTATTTACACTGTATATATAGGTTGGACTAGGGAGATCTTCCTACATTGTGCAGATGTGTGTATTCCTCTAAGCTACTGTATGCCTCAAAGTTTTACTTAATCCATTATGGGTCTTGTTAAGAATTTGATAGTATCCTTAATTGATGCATTTTTTTTAATCATCCCATGGATGAAATTGTCGCTCAGCTCATAACACGCCAAGTCTTAGTTTTTTCAAATATCATTTAGCAATTGAATGTTTATACTCTTTTCACTCGGATAATTATTTACATCTCATATACAGGCTCAGCCGATAAAACTGTTAAATTCTGGGATCTTGAGACCTTTGAGTTGATTGGCTCTATAGCGCCTGAGGTATGCATTTATCTCTGTTCTCTGGATATTATTTCAATGAGCAAATATACACCACTTTATTCATTCAAAACTCTAATCAGTACCATTACATGAGTATGGACTTGGAATTTGCATTACATTACCTAGTTAATCGTTGTAGTTTCATTTCTTTGGTTCCAGTGAAACTTTCTCATAGTGGCTTTGGGTCAGTTGTTGTGAGTAATGGCATACGTGGTTTATTCGAGAAAGAATTCATTAAAGATTGTCTGTTACTTTCTCCAGTCATTCTGAGATTAAACTGGTAGTTCACTGACATGCATGCCTGTTAGTTTAGTTTTGTTCATCATGTCAACCAGACCTTTGAAGTTGGTTTTTTGCTGCATATCTCTTGCTCCTTTTCCTTTCTGGAAGCAAGACGTGATTCATTGTAATCCTATCCCTTTATTATAGACAACTGGTGTACGTGCAATGGCGTTCAATCCAGATGGAAGAACACTGTTATGCGGATTGCATGAGAGTCTCAAGGTACCTATTCCACCGTAACTGTTGAATATTGGATTATAGTTCACTGCAGTTTTGTCTAGTGGGACTAATTCATGTATCCAGGTTTTCTCCTGGGAACCAATAAGATGTCATGATGCTGTGGATGTGGGATGGTCTAGACTGTCAGATCTGAATATCCATGAGGGCAAACTTCTTGGGTGCTCTTATAATCAGAGTTGTGTTGGAGTATGGGTTGTAGACATCTCGGTACGCTTGCATGCATTTAAGTTTCCTATGCTGATTATGGTCTTCATCCAGTTTTGATCACTGATAGAGGCTTATGCTGGTTTTACAGCGTATTGAACCTTATGCTGTTGGTAATGCTGCAAAATCAAATGGACATTCAGAAACAAAATCCACGTTGAGTGGTGCATCTTTCCACAATGACCATAACATTAAGGCTACAATGGGAAGATTGTCGGTCTCAGATAATCTCGAAGCTTTCACAAAGGAGATTAAATCTGTACCATGTAAGTGGCGTATTTGCAATTTGAACATGGGAATATGGAATCACAGCTTCATATGCAATTCTCACACTCATTATAACTTGCTTTCACTGAAGCTTCTGGAAGACTATCAGTTTCACAGAACTCAGAACCTCTAGCTAAGGAAACAAGACATACAGCATGTAATTTAAACTTCTTCTGATTAGTTTACATTATTGAAAAAAGTCCCTGCTGTTTATATCCATCTGTTTGCTTTTGTAATACCAGCTAGCGTGAGTCTCCCAGGAACTCCTCAGAGATTAGGATTGAGAAATGGACATAAAACTCCATCAGCTACACTGACAGTCCATGGTGCAGCAGCCTTTAAAAAAACTTCATCAAGAAGCCACAGTGTATCTAGTCAGAATTTCAGCAAGTCTGATGTGATACCAGTAATAGTCCCTAGAACTAACTCAAGACCAGAATCATTCTCTGATTCTAGAAAAGAAACTAGTTCTGGAAGGACAGCATCATACATTCATCCAAGGGTCACTGAAGCCAGGAAGTTATCTAGTGCCAGAGATGATTTAGATGCAGCTGATGCCTCCTGTCATTCCGGACCTTTTAGCAAGAAAAGCACAGAAACGAGTGAAGCTGTAGATCAGAATATATTTTCTTCTGGCAGTAATGTAAGCCAACCATTTACAACAGGTGAAAAAAACTTGCCCAATCAAAGCATTGGTATTGGAAAACTACGAATCCCTCGATCAGTGGAGCCAAGTCCGAGTTACACACAAGAGACCTGTATGTTTTAGTCTCATAAATATTGTCTTTTTTTGTTTTGGTAGTATAATAAAATTACCTTCGTCTGCATCTCTGCATGCTGTAACTTTAGTTTTAGTCTCCTTATTCTGGTTGTCTACATCTTGATCTTGACTACTATGTGTGTTTCCTACTGCTATAATATGCTGCATAGCTCACAATAAATTTTATCCTCTGAGGGTTCTATGGATCAAAGTATAGCTATACATGTTTTGGTTGATGTTGTTTAGAGTTTGGATTAGCTAACTGTCTGGTGTAGTACTATTTGCATAGGGACCCGACTTTCTTCCTTATCTACTCCACATTTAGGAGAAGTAGGTGCAATGCCTTAAACAAAATTAGGATAACATAAATATAAATTGCTTGAAGCAGAATTTTGGTTTCCTATTGTAATATGTGGCTTTTAATGACTTCTCGATTAGTTTTTGCGCTTTTATGTGTATTCTCCTTAAGGTCACAGTGATTTCATATTTCTTTTTTATAAATCTTGATTGAAAGATTACCCAATTGTAGGAAGTTATTTGATGTTATAATTCCTACCTATTGAACTATTCTTGCTGCATCTTAGTTGCTCCTAAAACTTCTCCCTTTCATATATTCAGATGACATTAGATTATCCAAGCCAAGAGAACCATTCTTGATGGAGGTTCCCAGAGGAGGTATTGTTTCAGATGTCCTGCTTATTGGTTGCTAAATGCATGGAACTTATCTAACATCCAATTTACACATTGCAGGGAATTATACAGGAAGAACTAGATCACTTGTTGCTAACCGGGAGCGAGCAGAGTGTTCTCCTAGCATTGAAGGTCCTCCAAGCAGTGGTTCTTCTGATTCAATATCTGCTACCAGCTTCTCCTATACTTGGGTAAGTCTTCAATATTAGTTTTTATTGGTCGGTTACATCTGCTAATATAGTGTTCTCAGTTGTTGAATTTCTCTATTTATGTATCTCCAACTTATGACCAGAGGGAGCGGGCAAGATCTGTTGCAAAAGCAACAGTATCTGCTAGTGATGAAGATGCCATTGCTGATTTAATGGAACAGCACAATCAATTTTTGATATCCGCACAATCTCGCTTTACGAAATTACAGGTAAAGTTGTGATGCTTCAGCATTCAAAAACCCTAATATATTTACATGGGTGCAACTACGAGCAAAGTTCTTGTAACGCCTCTGTAGTTTTGCATTGAATGACTTCACATGCAGTCACATTCTGTTCTCTTTTAGAAAGGATTATTTATGCCTTGCACATATGTGGCATTTGGTCTCCAATGCACCTCCCACTCTATTTTCACCATATCTTTCCAAAGAGCATTCGCCTGCTTCAAACATTTTCTTCTCCTGTTTTAACTATTGATCTAGTTTTAATTATTAATTTGGTGCCTGCTGAACTTGTGTAACTCACAGGTCATTCAAAGACTTTGGGAAAGGAAGGATGTCAGAGGCGTCATTAGTGCAACGGAGAGAATGTCTGATTCTGCTGTAGGTATCATGTGGGACTTTTAAATGAGATGTAGCAGGTGATGCTTATTAATGCATTTATTTAGTGTTTTATTCTGGTGCAGGTCTCAGCAGATATTGTTAGTGTTTTAATAGAAACTGATGTCATAACACTGGATCTTTGTACTTCTCTCCTGCCTGTACTTGCAAAAGTTCTAGAAAGTAAGATGGATAGGTATGTATTGCGTTCAAGCTTAAGCAGTTCATTTTTAAGTAAATAAGTATCACAGAGATATTACTATTTTATGTTTTTTGTATGCTTCCTTGCATGTACAGTTCACTCAGTCTAACTATCATATTTCTATTATGTATATCTGTAGCTTGTAGCATACAATTCACAAGGGCTGTAGAAGCTGTCATCTATACCTTCTTAGAGTATCTCAAGTGGGGGGAGATCTTCTTACCCATTTTTTATATTTGTGGACCTTTTCTTTTAAACTTGATAAGCGCCACCGAACTTGCTCTCTTTGAAAGCAATGTGCTCTTTTGTTTTTACTATAATTAGATCTTCTTTAGATGCATTGGTGAAGGTTTCTTACTCATTGCTACTTTTGTCTATACCCTAATCACCTGTATTGCTTCAGTTTAGAACGTCACGCTTATTAGCCTGTACGTAGTTGATTTCTCACTCCATATTCTTGTTCAGGCATTTGGCTGTTACTTTGGGGATGCTACTTAAACTTGTCAGAACTTTTGGGCCTGTGATTCATTCAACCCTATCTGCAGGTCCATCTGTTGGTGTGGACCTTCAAGCAGAAGAGAGGTGCCGCTTCTATTTCTTCTAAACTGTCAAAATGCTGGCCGGGACCTGTCTGCATGTCTAGAACATAAGTTTCATTTTCCTTGTTTTAAGACTGCTTTGATTTGGTTTTTTTACCACAGGTTAGAAAAATGTAACGCATGCTTTGTCGAGCTGGAGAAAGTGAAGAAGGCTCTGCCTCTTTTAACAAGGTATGGTATCTGATTTCCCACTAGAATGGAATGCTCAGGCTCTTCATTGGTATGTTTATTTTGAGTCAATGCTTCTAATAGAGTAATAAACAATAATACTAGTCTCTGAGAGTTTCTTTTCTATTTTGTTCTTCAGAAGAGGAGGGTCAATTGCAAAATCTGCACAAGAACTCAACCTTGCACTCGAAGAAGTGTGAGTGATTACTAACTCCTTGACATAATTCTCATAGTTAGAGATTCTAGTGAAGCAGTCGTTGTTCTTGTTCCTGCCAGTCAGTCTCCTTGTAAAAAGAAAAAGAAAACACTATTCAAACAGCTTTCTAGCCCATTTCTGCTAGCTAAGCTTGTTTGTGACAGCACAGGAAAGTTCCCCCTCGTTATGTCCTGTACATGCTAACCCAATCGTCACCTTCCTACCGACTAGAAAGAGTATAGAAGGCTTGTAGCCATCACGATGACACAAAGTAGCAGCAGTTGCAAAGAGAGATCACCACCGTGGTTGAATGGATTCCGGCAACACATGCTATACTATTGCTAACCTCACACTCAGATGCCATTTTTATTTTGTAACACTGCTAGTTGGAGCATGAAATTTATTTGTATTTTAAATAGATTTTAAAGAGACATGTCCACATTTGTCAGGCTATGGTAACCTCATTTCTTTAAAATGTTATGTGAAGAAAAAAGGAATGTTTGCTTGAGTTTGCCATTGTTTGCAAAATCAACTGATCGCTGCCGAAGTGCAGCTTTTCAGGTCTGTTGTTTCTAGTACATGCAAGCTCTAATCCAGAAAACCGCACAGCTGATGCTGAGCATGCAGTCCCAAATGCCAACATTTTCACTGGAATTTTGGAATACGTCACTCTCTTCTGTGAACTATACAGCAGTGGATCTAGTTATAGTTGCAGGTCTTACAAGTAAACTTGTGTCAAGAGAAAGCTACTAACTGAGTTATTTCTTTTGTTCTTTTGATGCAGTTTTGTAAGTTGTCAAAACTTGCCATGTATGGCTATGCAAAAATTTCTGTAGAAAATGCAGATACCAAAAAACTGTTACAGGAGCTCTTGCCAGTAAAATGCTAACAATCTCAAAAAGATTACACTCATTAACTTGTCGGTTAGCATTCTCATAATTTAACCAATATGAATACTTTGTGGAGTGTGGACATATTTCTGCACTCAACCCTCATAATTCAAAGACTTTAAGCTCCAGCGTTATCATCTATAATCTGCAAAGAAGTTACTATCCACAACACCAGATATTAATTTCTGACTGCAAAGGAATGACTTGTTGGCTATGCCTCGCTAGCTCCTTAAAAAGTAAAATGCTCACTTTCAATCTGCATGCACTTGTTCCTTATCAAACCTCTTCCTTATCCTGATTCTCTTCTGCTTTCCTGTACCTTCCTTACTATCCTGCTTTAAAGGCAACACAGTGTAAAAACTTCCATTCCCAAACATATCTAGGCATCACATTCACGTTGACGAGAGGCGTGAAATGAATAGCCAAAAACAATAAGAATAGAATATCTATAGCGTTACCTGACTCTGAGGAGCCGGGGGTTGTTTCTTCCCTTTCCTTTTCAAACATGAAAGTGGGTTTGGGCCCTAGAAATTTCAGTTTGATGCATGTTAGAATAGTGTCAATGACTCCATATATATAGCTTATCTTAGAGAACAACTATAAATAACTACTATTTCTGACATTTCAAGACCCATTTCAAGCATTGGCATTTCGGTTGCACTTTAACAGTTCAAACTCGGGGTATAAGATTAGTAACTTTAATTAGAGTGCATCTCTGCTAACAACTTTCTAACAAACACAACCAAGTGAAAAAAAGGTGGCCAATCCTAAGAGAAGTCTGAATATAATCTTTTAATGCTCAATAATTTAAGTGAATCTCCAGTTATTTTCCTAGCAGCCTTTTCCAAGGAATTGTTTCTTAGTTTTATACAGTCAATATATCCTAGAATCTTAGAAATTTAAAATATCCTAGAATCTTAGAAATTTAAAATATGTTAGTGCTTCTCAACGTGAAGGAACTAGAAACGACTGAATCGTACCTTGGCTCTCTTTCTTTTGAATTTAGTTCTATCTGACACTCCAAGATTGTTCTTTAAAATAGCAGGACTCTTCATGCTTGTGTCAGTTTCAGCTTCATCCCAATCACTGTCCTCATCAGGCAACTCAGTGATATGATCTATCAATTTGTCCTTTATCTTATGCAATTTCTGGTATTCGGATTCACTGATGTGCATGCGCTTCTCTTCCATTGATCTGGCAAAGTGGCGTTGGTGTTCTGATGGTTGCACAATATGCAGAGATGTCCTGAGAGCATAGATCAAAGGAATGCCCGGTATCTGCAAAGGGGGAAGTGTCATTCACGATTTCACAGAAAGAACTCTATTTAAAAAATGTCTTAAGCAGTTTAAAACTGATGGTTTAGCTAATTAAGAAGAAGAGTTAGAGAAATTTAAGTCATAAAGTGAAATTATTCCAATCCGATATTTTGAATTCAGCAACAAATATATAGACTTAATACTTGGCACGTAACAATTCAGCAACAATTATTTCAACTCTTATACACTTGCCACATAATAACATTACCTTGTTCCAAGAATTACCATTTTCTTGTCAAGAAAATCCTTAAACTAATCCAGTAAAATCCTATTTTCCCACATATTAATACTTGCGAACAGAAAAGAGAGATAATAACCTGTCCCAGTGTTTCCCGGATATCAGCGTCCTGCGTTGCAACAAAAAAGTGCTCTGGATTTCCATCACCAACTACCGACTGGATACAGTTAGTAGCACTCACAACCTTCTCATGCTCGCATCTCGCCGTCGGTAGCTTCTGAGCCTCCTTCAACGTTTCCCAAAAACCTTCCCTTTTCAACTCCGCATTAATACACCTGTTCAAAACTCCAATCTTTCCAATTCATTCAAATCAAATCCCAAATTCGGAAAAACGATTGAAATCTTTTAAAAGTTTATGATTACTTTGAAGTGGAAGGAAGGAACCGAGCGGAGAGCTGACGAGAGAGTGCATCAGCAGGTGAAGAAGGCAAGCCATTGGAGATAAGATGGTGAGTGAATGAGCCATCACAGAGAACTTTGTAAGGTTCTCGAAATCCATAGCATGATTGGTAAAATCGAAGAGTTTTTCGGTGGCGCCGCTGCTTCTTCACCTTCATTCTTTCTACCTCTCCGCCGCAGACCGCTGCCGCCGCTTGTCTTGTTGCTTCTCTGCGATGCTCGTGCTCGGTGGTAGGAGCAGAAGAAGCTTTATTGGGCCTTCATAGATTGGGCTTATTTATAGGCTCTGAGGATTAGTCTTTATCTGGGTCTGAAACTGTGTTAGGCCGAGATAAGTTTTTGTCGGGCCAACATAAGCAAGTTGTTGTCCAACACCTCCAACATATTCTTTCAATTACACGAATTTTTTTTTAATCAAATTTTGAATTCAAATATATTTATATTTCAATTATCCAAATTTATCGATTGAAAGCATCTCTATCTTATTTTTTTGAATTTAATTCCACCAAATTTAACTTCATGTAACCCACTTACTTCATCCCAATTGAAATACAACCTTCCGTGCAATAAAATTAAAGAACTTAAAAGTAAGTAAATTACTTTGAAGTGGTCCATTAAATTTCCACTCTAATACTTTGCTTAATAGATCAATATATCCTTCTTATAAAATCAAGCATCTAAATTTCCACTCGCTACTTTGTAGTTTGAACAAAAACATTTGAGAAGAACCTTGTGCAAAAAATTTGTGCTAATATAACATTTGGCAAAATCCAATCTAGAGGTCCCATATGGAGAATGCAAAACAGCAAGAGCTACTTACTTAAATAAATATAATAAATAAAGAAATAACAATATAAGTCTATGGGTCCCACCGATCCCACAAATTTTCAAAAGCAAGAACCAAAGAGTCAAACAGTCTCCACTTTTCCACGGATCAATTATGGGTCCCACAAATCACGCTGCGCAAATTTTTTTCGATTCTGTTCTCTTCATTTTCTTTCTCTATCTCTCGTGTTCCGTTCGATTCTTTTTCCTCCGTCGCCCCATCTCGGTGACGAAAAGGTGGCCAGAAAGTGACCAAACGTGAAAACCCTCACCGGTGGCAATGAAGAAGAAGGCGTCCCTTGGTCTGGTCACTTTTTTAGGTGCACTTATTTTGTTTGTTACCAGGCGCATCCAATTGGAACAAATTAAGGTTCATAGAAATGTATTTCCATTTCTCTATCTTTGTTGTTTTTTCTTCTTTATCTTCTTTAGTTTAGAATGAAAAGATTGTTTTTCTTTCTTTTATTTTGAATTATTAGACGGAAACAAGTGACAAGAAGGAGATGGAGCTGGGAGAGGTAAAGAAAGATTAAACTTTTTTGTTGTTTGTTGGTTGCATTGGTTTGTCTGTTGATTTGCTGGGTATTTTTTAGAGAAAATTGAGAACAACATTGAGGGAGCTGCCTCGAGGAATTGTGGAATCAACTTCAGATATGGAGATGAAACCGTTATGGGAGAGGCCAAGGTTAAAAGTATAACCTCATTTCTCCATGAGCCGGGATAGCTAAGTTTTTCATTGTTTTTAATCTGTTCTTTTTATTTTAATTTAAAGTTAGTTTTTGGTTACTCTAAATTATTGTATCCAGCATTTCTTTGTTGAGCTATTAAGGAATGAGTAATAGAACTTTTAGGGAGCTTATGTGGTCAATTGTCAGTATGTTTTTCTAAGTAGCCGAGTTGTATAGATGGATACAAGTAGTTTCTTTGATTAGTGCGAGGTAAGGAAATGAACGTAATTCGAATGGTTCGGGCATTATGATTCCGTAGCAATTATGTAGTCAGAGAAGACAGTTGCGAGGCTAGCCTTCTGTGAATGATTTATGACCTTTCACTTTGAGCTCTTAATTCTGATCATGTCTTGTGTTGAGGTAGTTATGTGATGACTATGTAGATCAAAGTCGATGAGCGAATGGCGCGTAAATTGGAAACAGTGGACCAGTAAGAAGGACAGAAAGGAGTAGGTTTGATGCGGACAAAGCATTTAGACTTGTTACATCTTTGTTTAGGAAACCTAATTGTGTAAAGACATGTAGGAACTTTTGATTATTGTAGACGACAAAGATATTTGATGTTTAAAGGGTTGGAGATACATGAACCGTGACTGATAATGTAGCACTTATTAGACATATTGTGTGCGCTCGAGAGGAGTGTATCATTACAGTGATATTTTATACTGCTGTAACATCATTACCGCACTATAGAAGTAATAAGGCTTTTACGTAGCTGTCATGGCTAACCAATGCTTGGAGAAGTTGGGGTGCCTGGAAAAGGCAACTGTTGTACCTGAACTGGTTTGTTCTTCAATTTGACCTGGTTGTAGTAAAACGGCTACCACCTTGACAAAATTGCGAATGTGGCCCCAATTTGTAAACATTATTCGGATACATTGTCACCATATACAGAGTTAATTGAATAATTGACACCAAACTTGGTGGTCAAAGTCCTTCCTTTTGTGGGTCGATGACGGCTCTCCAGGAAATCTACCGACTTTGGATTTCGTTCTTTCTAAGTTTATTAGACACTGGCAATAAATCTGGAAAATATCGCCAGAAATTTATTTTCAAATTTATGGGGTTTCTTTGTACTTAAATAGCTCTGCTAGCATTGATTTTATTACTCAGACTTGGTTATTGTTTTGAGTATATTTTGAAGGAGTTCTCCTCATTGTTTGCTTTATGTTGTTCTTGTGCCTTCGTCCTATTCTTATCTCAAACACGACTAGGTTTGAAATCAGTATTATAGGTTTCTACAATCCGCTATGTACTTGTATGTAGTATACAGACCATGACTTGTTTTCATTCAGATACATCTATAAAATGTGAAGATATATACAATAGTAATGCAAATTTGACTCTAATCTTCTACTAACTTTAATTAAAGTCCAGTGATCTTTTCAAGCAGTTAGAACAGCCAAACTAGTTAGTCGTTGCTTTCTTCTAGTCAGGTTGTTGTAGATCTAAAAAATTTGTGTAGAGGGAATCTGGAAGTGAAGATAATAAGCAACCAAGATAGAGTAAGGTATAGGGGGGAAAAAATCCAATGGATTGATTTCAAACCAATACAAATCTAAGTGGACACAGTAGAAGGAAGAAATGGAAAATAATAATGAGTTTTAAAAGAGAAAGAATGTAGAAACAAGAAAGTAAAGATAGAGATCATGGCTAATGGATTGGATTTGATTGTATCATGCCCTACACAAAGTGCATTTCCTAAAAAGGAGTTATTGGGTTCTTTTTATGAAGCCGTATCAATGGGGCATAACTCGATTAGTCTGGGGCTACGAGAGAGCCATCTGAAGATGGTCACAAGTCTTGTTGGACTCTAGACAGACAAAAATGGATGTTCTTTTTGTGTAACATCGCGCTTTTCTGTGTCCAAAGTTGGGGCAAATGTCCCCTAGAGCTATCAGAACGAAGCTCTTTAGTTGCATTTTGAATAGGTTATGTGACAGCATGATCAATCCTTAGCATATAGAAAATCATTTAGACTAAAACTAACATCCAAATGATATCAGTGCGAGCCTGAATGTGGCTCAGTTGTAAGTTTGCAAGGAATTTTGTAGGTTCTGCTTCTTTTCTTTGTATTCTACCCACTCCAATCTCGACTCCTAATCAAATTAGTTCCAACAATCATAATGGATAGAGTTAAAAATGACAATTCTTCGCTTATCCATTGTATGCATCCTGATTGTTGGATCTAGTTTGATCAATGGTAGGCATTAGTAGTGGCAGAATGTGAGCAAATCAAATGTGCTCTACCCCTACCCTATTATATTAAGGAGAATTCCAGCATTGCCATCACAATAAATGTAGGTTCTGTTTCATTGAAATTACTTATTCTGCAGGAGAGTAGCGGGAATTGCACTGCTCTTTTAGCGATGCCTGTTGGTATTAAACAAAAGAAGAATGTAGATTCCCTAGTTCGTAAGGTGTGAATGTTATTTATCATCCTACAACAACAACAGGATCTAATATCTATGTTTCTTAGTGTTGCTACTAAAATGAGCATACTTTTCTATTTCAGTTTGTTGCAGAAATTATTCAGTTATGCTTTTCCACTATGATGGAAACGTAGATGGGTGGCATAATTTTGATTGGAGTAGCCAGGCTATTCACATAGTGGTCCGTAACCAGACAAAATGGTACTACTTTCTTCTTAATTATATTAGAAGCTCAAGCTGCTAGCATCCTTGAAAGCACTTACCCTAATAAAACAGTTTATCAAATTTCCTCCTCCGGTATGTTGACATTTTTGTGACTTCTTCTTTTACCAGGTGGTTTGCGAAGCGCTTTTTACATCCAGATGTCATATATAGCTATGACTACGTATTTTTGTGGGACGAAGATATAGGGGTGCAACATTTTCACCCGTGAAGGTATTGGTCTGGTTTTTTTATGACAACCATCACTTTTAGTAAAAATTCTCTTGGCTACATAATATTTCTTAAGTCTGTTATAAGATTATGAGTGAGGAAGCTCCTCTACTGCCCTCACAAGTCCTTTGTCGGTAATTATTTATCTGTTGCATTTTGGTATCTCTTGGTAATACATTTCTGTCTTGGCACTGCCTGTAGATAACTACACAGATCAATTCATTGATTACGAGTACAGAGAAGTGGAGGGTCATTTAATAAGAAGCTGACTGTGTAGAAAGTACATGTTTATTAATTCATTACATTCGTGCATTAGATCAAATCCTGAACACCTGCATGGCTGTGGGATTAAATGGAAAGTTGCATCACTTTTCTTCATTTAACAGTTGAAATGTACTCATATCAATTATTTGTAATTGCAGTAACTCATATATTCTGATCTGCTTTCTATTAACCCTATGAAACAATCTTCAGGTACTTGCAAAAAATGATTTCTGAAGAATTGGAGATTGCACAACTTGCTTTAGATCCAGAATTGTCCTATGACATACACCACAGAATCACAGACCGAAACAGAAAAACTAAGGTCCACAGGTGTGTGCTTCATATGAAATATTGCCCTTCGCTGCATCTTTAGATTTATCATCTTCTTTTTCTATTGTGAAGGCGGATTTATGTTTCTCAAGGAAGTTTGAACTGCACCGAGGAGAGTAAAGGACCTCCATGTACTGGGTAACTATTTTCTTTCTTCTTTCCTCATTTCTTTGTCTTTTGGATGGAAATATCAAATCAAATACGAGAACACCATATGTTTGTAAGTATTTCCTTTTGAGGTGTGGATATATCTATCAACTTTCAGCTTTTACGTTTTGTTAATTTTACCAAGAAATTTGAAACATTGAGATCTCTACCTCTATCTAAGTGATAATGAACTGATATTTTAAGGATAGCTATTATTGTTTTCTTGACCTTTGATGCGACTCTCTTCGTCTTTACAATGCTTGCCCAAGTTTTGGTGAGATACCATCTATAGTTATTTGGTGATGCTATAGGTGGATTGAAGGAATGACGCCAGTCTTTTCTCGTGCTGCATGGCGGTGTGTGTGGCATCTTACACAGGTAGAGCTGCTATAAGTGAGTCTAGATCTATTGAATTATTGAGGTAACTCTTATCTTCCAATTGCCTCGCTCATGTCATACTCGTATGCAAACTCTTGCTGAATCACCATCAAGCTAGGAGCCTAGGATATAAATATTGACTGGACTTTGTGTGCGCTATCCCAATGACACTGTCTAGGACTAGTGTGGAAGGCACTAGAAACCTAGAAACCATGATCAGTTGTGATTGTACATAATTTATGCAAAACTCTTCAGCTTTAAAGTAAAAGGGCATCCAGGTAGTAGTTCCAGGATTAAGGAAATTGAAATAGGATGGCATCCATTTCACACCATAAAATCTCTAAAATATTGAATTTATGACAGGATACATAATAGTGGTGGTCCTTAAAGTGAAGTTTTGTGACTAGCTTTATATGTACGGTTTGCAAATGCTAAGCATCAGATAACTGCATACATGGATGTACTGCTTTACATCTAGAGGCAACATCCATCAGTAAATTCTGATATCACATACTGAAGTGCAGGTTTAGATATCTGCATAGAATACCCTATTTATGTCTTTTTCTGTTGTTTGCTGTAGAACTTGTAATATAAGATTTATTTGTCACTGGGGATTTGCTTCTAAATTTGGATGTTGTTTACTATCATGCAGAATGATCTGATCCATGGATGGGGTTTGGACATGAGGCTTGGATACTGTGCTCAGGTAGACACTTCCATTAGTATCAGCAAGGAGTTGGTGGTCTACTTTCTGTGGCTTAGTAATATATGATATGGAATTTCTCCTATTGCACAAACATTTCGAGTAAAAGCTGTTACATGTACGTCGAAGTAGAATCCAGTTAGATTGAACATTATAAATTATCCTTATTTGAGCACATACTATATTTAAGTAGTGTAGTTTGCTGGTGCCTATTGTAATATTTTGTTTCAAAATTTGGTAATGGCCTGGGTTTGAATTCAGGGAGATAGGACCAAGAAAGTTGGGGTCATCGACAGCGAATATATTGTCCATGAAGCAATACCATCTTTGGGAAGCTCGTCGTCTAATAGAGATCAGGTATATGAAGAATATGAAGAAACTAGCTAGCTAAACAAGCTTGCACTTTGTTATTTGTTTTGTTCAATCTTCTCTGTTAATATGGAAGTTGTTCATCTCCAGAAGCTCATCAATGCATTTTCTTTGTGAATATGTTTCTGACATTGCAGACATCAAACCACCAACCATTAGACTTATTAGTATCCAGGTAAGATCAAATTTACCAGACTGTTATTTCAGTTGTACATAAAACTCTAAGATTGTAGTTAATGCTTGTCCTCTTGTTGATCCATCATTGCAGATCAGAAGACAATCAACAGCTGAGCTGGAAAAGTTCAAAGCACGTTGGGTCAAGCTGTGAGGGATAATGAAGATTGGGTAGATCCATTCGACAACACGAAAAGGAAACGGTGACATTAGGAACATTCCTGCAACCGAACATTATCAAGATCTAGCAGAAGCTCATTCCGTTCACGGTTGCGTTTCGAGAACTATAGATAAAGCAGAAATATGGTAACTTCCTTATGCAGACTGCTCCAGTTTGATATCCTATAATTCACTGACCTGGAAAATCATACAGATAGCTCGATTTCTCTGATATTGCAGGAAGTACATTCCAGAGAACGAGAACATGAAGCTTTTCTCTATTGATGCATTGGACGCTGAGTCCTGGACTTCTAGTCAGGAGCTTTTGGATAGGAACTAATGGTTCTGTGCAATCATGCTCGTTTAGAAAGAAGAAATCGCAAGTTTTTCTCCGTATCAATTTACAGCAATCATGGTTCATGACAACTATCATGATGCTCAGTTTTGGACAAAAAATTTGGATCTGCAGGAGAAAGGGGTCTGCAGTAAATATCTTGTAAATGCATTGTGTCCATTCTAGAAAATCTTGCCCTGCCAGTTTTAGGCTATGATTGATGTTTGCGGTGGTTTATCATATAAACTCACCGTGTCTATATATATTGCAGCAAATCTACACTGCATTAAAAAAAATGCATGAATCTTTTTATATAGCAGGAACGTTTTTCTGAACTAGAAATGTTTCTGAATAAAAAACGCTGCAGCTGAGAATGTAATTAACGAAAATGTAGAAGCGAATAGTTCTCATTTATTCATTCATTCTTTCGCGATCAGTAGAACATACCACAGATGAAACAAAGCAAAGACTAACAAGTAAGAAACACAACCAACATTTCTTCAATAATAATAATAATAATACTTTAGAAATGAAATATAAAAAAAATCAACTGGTCATCGTCAGCAAGTTGGGACACACTTCTTGCAGACGAACTTGCACTTGGGAATGATGAAATGGTTCTTCTCAACCAGCTGATCCTTCTTCTCCGGCGTCGGCAACCTGAAACATTTCTTGAAGCAAATAACCTTCTTCACACTGCAGACCTCTTCAGTAATACAGTTACTCCCTGCAGCTTCAGCAGCACGTCCAGGTCCACCACCGTTGTTACCAGCTGCTGCATCGGACGTCCCAACTCCTGCAGCGTCGCCGCCAGAGTTGCTTGAACCAGTTTCCGGCTTCCCAACTCCAACATCACCGCTTGCACCTGTTTCTGGCTTCCCAACTTTTTCTCCTTCTTGGCCTTGAACGTTAATATGAACGTCGGCGCCGCTCATGTAGTATCTGTCTTGGTCCTCGTAGTCTTGAATTAATGAAGCATGAGTAGTGGTGACCAAGAGGAGGGTTAGGATCAGGAATGAAAAGAAGAAGATGGTTGTCTTCATGGTTATATATAATTAAGTATGTCACGGGTATTAAATATCATTAGTTCGCCGGGGAAAGAGCGGTTTATATATATATATATATATAGAAGGCGCCGGAGATGATCGTAACGTTTTTGGTGCGGTGCAACTGATCCAGGTGGAAATGAAACTTGCGTGTGCATGGATTTCCATGCTTGGTAGTGATCCATCATGGGTTACGTGATCATTAGTTCATTCCTTCTTTTTTTAAATTCAATATTCCTTGGTTGAATACGTTTCTAGTAAATGCATGCATGATTTGTACTTTGATTAATATCAAAGGAAATAATATAAATTTTAGGTTAAAGATTTATGCAATTCCAAACTAAGGACATATATCTTCTCTAAATCGGGTTTGGTTTAGCTTTTCAAAAATTATTTTTTAATTTTTTTTATTTTACGTTTTTCAATATATATTTTATAAGTATATAAAAAATTTATTTAAAATTTTAAAAAATATAAAAAATTTTTATGGAGTAAGATATTTTTATTATTATTTTGAAAATAACTCGTTTCTAAAAAAAATAAAAATATTTTTCATTTCAAAAAAATTCTATTTCATAAGCACTCTCAAATATTCTCTAATTAAACGATGAAATATTTATATATGAAATATATTAGTTTTTAATAAGTAGGTAATTTTTTATATAAAAAATCGATGTAATATATATTAAAGAGAAAGATATCAATTCAGCATATTATAGACTATTTTTGATCTGGAAGCTTGAATTATTGACTTTCATTGCCATCAACATTTGAATTGTCTTCAAATCTTTTCTGCTTATTAATCAAACATCACAATTATTTATAATTAAAACGCATTGCTAGCTCTAATTTTTTTCACTGTACAAATCTTGACGATTGTATAGAGTCGGCGTTCGGAAATACTTTTAAAATAGAATTTGTTTGAAATAAAACATAATTTTGTTATTTTTGAAAAATAAATAATTAAAAATTTTTGCTAAGTAGATTTTTCTATACTTTTTAAATTTTTAAATAAATTATTTAAATATTTATAAAAAGTGTTTTAAAATATATAAAATAGAAAATTAAAAAATTACTTTTTAAAAAAACAATACCAAACGCTCATGAGTACATTTAAGAATATTTCAAATAAAAAGTTTTTAAATTTATATTAATTTTTTTAGAAAATAAGTTTTATGTAATATATATTATATATATCATATCTATATATTAAAATTATAAATATTAAAAAGTATAAAATTATAAAATTAAATAAATAAAAAGTTAGGACAAAATGTATTGTCAAATAGTTACATGTAGGATGTGTTTATTTAGATTTTCAGCGGACTTTTTTTAGAGTGCGTAAGAAAAGTATTTTTTTGAAAGAAAAAATATTTTTATTTTATTTAAAATAAAATTTATATTTTATTAAAAAATAAAATTAATAATAATAAAATTTTATAATGTAAAATTTTGTCGAAGATTATAAAAATTTAATAAAACATATGAATTGAAAAAAATTAAAAATATTTTTCAAAACTTACTCTCAAAAGATGTCTAAATTAGAATTTTTAAAAATTGTATTTTTAAATAATTAAAGTTAGAAAATAAATAAATATATTTATTACTAAAATTTAAAGTAAAATTTGTACTTATAAATTTTTGTCAAAAATTAGAATTTAATTTTTATATTTATTTATTTTAAAGTAAATTAAAAGTAAATTTTTTTTATTAAAAAATATAAGTTAAAACTATAAATAAAGTTAATGAACAAGTCCACAAACACACAGAGATCCGGAGCCCACTCGAAGAGAAACCGCTGACCTTTCGACAACAGTCATCGTACGCTGTCCATTCATTTCATTCGTTTTCAATTCCCCTCTAACACTGTTATTGATCTTTTCCAAACACTAGCTACCATGTAATTCTACGTCAATCAATTCTTATTTTAATTATAAACATTAATTTATACATTTAAAATTTTAAAAATCGAACTGAAAGTCTGAAACATGGACTAGAAAATATTCAAACAGACTACGTTCAGTTACAAAATACTTATAAAATTATTTTTTTTAAATAAGAAATATTTTATTATATTTAAAAAATATATAATAAATAATAACAAAAACTTATAACGCAAATGTTTTTAAAAAAATTGTTAAAATTTTTTTTAAAATATTATTAAAAAAATTTTAAAAATAGTTTGAAATGTTCCGAAACTTACCGGTTGGCTGCATAGTTATCGGAATCGAACCGGACATCGACCCGAAAAGCTGTCCGGGTCGACGGTTCGACCGCCGGATCAATGTTAGCATAGAAGCTGCTGTAGCAGCATCGGCAAAGAGATTAAATCGCAGGCGAGATAACAAAAAAGCAGCTAAGAGCTCAACGAAGCAGCGAGATGCAGTGATGGTATTCCGTTGAACTGCTATTGAGAAATTTCAAATCCACAAATAGATTCATAATTTCATAGATAGATAGAAAAAAAGAAAACCAAGATCTACTTGATCCATAGCAGCTTCTACTACTACAGCGGTGGCTTCAACAGAGTACCGAGTATGTTCACAGTCCTGTCCACCGGTCATACACCGAATTCGATTCACTCGTTGAAGAATCAAAAGCTGATTCAATCTCCGCCGTCCTCAATCGCCGTGATGTTCCCAGCCATGAAACACCTTTACATCTAGTCATTCGTCTCTCTGACCATGTCTCTATTGACCTTCTTATCTCCGCCGGTGCTGATTGGTCCCTTCAGAACAAGCATGGTTTGGTCTACTTTGTAGGAAGCTATCTGTCGTGTCACCGGAAGGAAAACCTTGCTAGAATATTATAAGACATTACCAGCGGCTTGCTTGGGCCAAGTAGTGCCGTCGCGATTTTATCGTCGTGCTCCTATAGTTAGTTTGCCGTGGCTGATGAGACCTACGCTGACACAGTCGTGGAACACACTCATCGATGTGAGATGAGCCTCGGGATGCTTAGCTTCTCTCGCGACACCGTTGTTGGTTGGGTGTTAGGTTAAGACCGTTGCTGTCCGCTCTCGTTCACGTCTACGCTGCCACCAACTTCTTCAGATCGTCGATCAAATCGTCCTCGTTACAATTTACACGAACCTTCTTCCCTAATCGATTGTTCAACACCACCTTGATCATCTTCTCTCCTTCTTCTCCTTCGTTGAGCGCGCAGCCGCCATATGCACCGCCGGAGAAAGAAAACACCATCCCAAGAAAAAAAACAAACAAGGTGGAATTGATAATAACGAATATATATATATATTTTTTAATTCAAAACCGTCGATCCGCCCGGGTCACACCGGATCACTAACAGGGACGGGTTTTTTGCAGACCCGGACCGATTTATCGTCCGGGTCAACAATTTACGGGCTGATCCGGACGGTCCGGTCCAGGTCTGCTAACACTGGTTAGCTGTAAACGTGCTTTAAGTTTCCATTTTCAAGTTAGACTTCTTATACGGTGCTTATAGTTACTTATCAAATTTTATTTTAATATACTTATGTATTATATTTTATATAATAATTTAAAATAAATTTTGAAATTTATTTTTTAGATTAAAATACATTTATTTTAAAATTTTACTTTTAATTATTTCAAAACGATTCCTTGAGTCTACTATAAATGGGCGTGCACGTCTTCATTCTTAGATCAAAACGTATTGTCGTTAGCAGTAAATTTTATTTAATTTAAATTAACACAAATAGTACAGTGAGTTTAATTGTTATATTTTTTAAACAAGTTAGTTATTATGTAGTTAGAACTAAAAATAATAATAATTTTTGAATAACAAATTACATTATAAAGTTAAAAGTTGCACTCTTAAAACGTCCAACGCATGTTCATCAGTGCTTAATTTACTTATCAAATTTTACTTTATATATATTTTAAAAAAACTGTATAATTTAAAATTGTAAATAAATTATATATTATAATATATATATATATATATATATATATATATATATATATATGGGATAAGATATAGGCACATGATATTTTTAGAGGCACATGGTGCACATGCCGGCCAAAAAGGACCGGCGAGATATTCAAATCTAATCTCCACTATTGGATATGAAGAATTATGAATTGGGAACATGTTGATAAAATTTAGCTCAATCGAAATATAAACTGACCTCTATCGAAACTCTTGATCAAAGTGACACAAAAACGAAATATATATCTTTTGTCAAATTTAATATTTTATGTCATTTTGATCAAGAGTTTCGATGGAGGTCAGTTCGTATTCCGATTGAGCTGAAATTTTATCAACATATTCTCACCTCACGGTTCATATCCAACGGTAGAGATTGGATTTGAATGTCTTGCCGGTCACTTTTGGCGGACATGTGCACCATGTGTCTTTAAGGATGTCATGTATCTATATCCTATCCCTATATATATATATATTATTTTTAATATTTATTTATTCAAAATAAATTTTAAAAAATAATTTATTAATTTTATTTAAAATAAGTTTGATGGATAAATAATAAGCTCTTTTTTTTGCAGAAGTCATCAACAACTTCTGACTGATTTGAACTGATACATATGTCCACTTGGATCTGAAGAGGAATTATTCCATGATGATTCCTATAAAGTGGCTATCAATAACCTGTAGATATTATTATGACAATTATCTTCAGCTGTGTTTCTATTATATTACATCAACATTTATTTTCTGTTTTTTATCGTTACATTTTTATTATAATACTAACTATCATATTATTATGTACTAAAGTTTGTGTTATATACTAAATTTTTTTTTATAAATGTTTTAATACCAAAACAAAATATATTGACTAGTTTTGTGAGGTTTCCTTGATTAGGATGTCAAAGAATTATTGCTGGGGTTTGATTAAGAGCCCGTTTAGCATTATTATTTTAAAGTAATTTTTAAATTTTAAATTTCTATTTTTAATATACTTTTTATAAGTATTAGATAAATTATTTAAAATTTTAAAAAATATAGAAAAACTTTACATAATAAATCTTTTTATTATTTTTCTAGTAAAGAAAATAAAATTTATTTTTCAAAAAAAAAATTTTTTTTTATTCTAAAAAAAATTTATTTCAAAATCGCTCCAAACATTTTCTAAATTTAATGATTTAACAACAACATCATGAATGCAATATGTTTTGATTTCTATATGCTGGGACCCTTATATCATTATCGCTTCCCTACAAGAAAAAAGAATAAACAATAAACAACATGTTGGATGACAGTTCAGAACTGAAGATAATATTCATTTATTAAAGTTATTTTCCAAATTCTCAAAATTTTAATTCTTCGGTCACAATTAGAGTCGAATATTTAACATTTTTTAAATATTAAATTTACTTTTTATTTTTAAAATTAAATTACTTCTAATTTACTTAAAAAATAATTAAAATATAAAAATTAAACTTTATTTTAAATTATTTTTAAAAAATTTATTTTTTATTTTATCGAAACTCATTTACACTGCCTAAAATACGCTCTAAACACTAAACAGTGGCGCGTTGACAGGTAAGAGAGTTGATCATATTTAGCACAATTTTTATTCTCTATAATTTTTTATTTTAGAAAACTTTTCATTTCGGAATCATAATATGCACTTATTTATTTATCAAAAACTTCTTTTTAATTTATCTTTATAAATTCACTCTTCAAATAATTATTTAAACTTTATATTTTTTAGAAATTCACTTAATAATCACTTCTGATAAATAAACAAGTTCTTTATGTTCTAAATTGAAAATTGGAGAAGAAAATTTCATCCCATGGGTGAATGCTTATTGAAAACTTATTTAATGTCAGAATCAAAAGAAAAAAATCTTATCTTAAAAAAATATTTCCTAAAAAAATTGAAAAGAATACATTCTAATCCTGACTAAGCAAAAAAAATTGTGACCATGGAAGAAGAAAAGAACATTACACTGCAGTTATCAATAAAAGCTTATCTTCTCATGATTTTTCCACAACATAGTGGACCTTATGCAGACTAATCTGACCCAAATTTTCAACAATCAAAATAAAAAACATATCAACAAAGTCAAAAAAAAACTTCTTACATCACACAACAAATGTGTTTGAAGCATCTAGAAGTGCTTATAAAAAAATTTAAAATTATATTTTTATTTATTTTGAAAAATGAGTTCTATAAAAAAAAATAGTAAACTGTGCCAAACATTCTATAGTGTAGTATGCAATTAAATATTTTTTTATATAATGTTTTTGGCTAAAATTATGTATTCTTGGCCTCATAAAATCATGTAGTTGGTTGGTTGTTTTCATAAGTTTAATTACACCAATTCATAGGTGCAAAACATGTTTAGAATTATAACTATAAGTTTTTATATGAAAATTTAAGGAATAAATACTTATATGAAAATGATTGAATCTAAAAAATTTGCAGTTGTCTAATTTTACCAATGAATAATGTGCAAGAGGCAAATGAATAATATCTTTATCCTCCAAAAGGTTATTGCTTTTACAAGTACAAATCTTCCTACTACCACTTTGTTTAGTTTAATTCCAAATTTCTCATTAATGGTAAGGAACTATTCTAAACAATGTGAAAGACAATTAATTTAAAAAAACAATGGATTTAGGTGAGTGGAAAATCTTATGGCTAATCTTGCCAAGCTAATTTGCAAATTATTTATCCACTATGCCTTGTAGTGATAAGGATGAAGTTACTGGGGATAGGTAGGCAAAACATTTAAAATTATTAAAGAAACTATTTAACATTTCATTTCAGAAAAGTAATTTTTTAAAATTTGAAATTATGGAGTTTCTAAACCGTTTGGTCGGATTAATGTGGTCAAACCGAATTGAACCGGACCGGTTATCGAACTTACGACACAATGACGTGCGTTCGAACAAGATAAGAGTAGATAGTTTACGCGAGGCAGTGTACTGATCTGCAGAAAGCACGCGGCGAAGCGAACGGTTCATGGTCTGGATTCCAGCGTGCCACCAACCTTCTCGCTCTCTCTCTCTCACGGATACAAAAATTAACAAAGAAAGAAAACAAAAGATTGGATTTTTTTTTCGCTTTTTATTGTGCGTTTCATCAAGAAAAGGTTGGATATATATATTTTTGGGTTATAAGTGGAAAGAAAGAAATAGTACGAAAGTAAAATGGAAGAAAGCTTTAGAAAGGTTCTCTTTGTTTCCAAGTGTCGAGCTTCCGGTCTAGTTTTTATTCTTTCCGCTTCTTGAAAATTTCTCTCTTCTGTTCTTCTGTTGTGGTGGTTAAAAAATTGTTCAGTCAGCGGAAAAGAAGAAAGATTTAGAGATCTTGGGAAGTTATATAGACATCACTCATCAGTTCAATGTTTTGGAAAACTGATTTGATACGCTTCTGAGTTCTGTATAAATAGTTTTGTCGAAAGCAGTGATAAAGTTGTTTGCTTTCTTCTTCTTCTTCTTGTTTTTGACCTTTTGGTTCTTGTTCTAGCTCTGGTTGGTCCTGTTTTGGAGAAAGATGAAGGTCTCTAGATTAGAAAAAATGGTTGAAGAAAGTAAATGGAGGAAGCATTCGAATCTTCAGCGTTTCCTTTGCCGCACTACTCCTTCTGTAGAGGTCAGGAATCTGCCCATGCCCGTGGTAAGCTCGACAATCTTGTTGATTATTTTGTTCTTATGTTTTTGAGACTGGTGAGTTCTTTTATGGTTTTTTCAGTTTTTCTTCACAAAAAAGTTCGTTTTGGGTTTTCTGCTGGTGCTTGTTTAATAGGCATTAGCAGTTTAGCAACTTGGTTTAACGAAAAATTTTCAGTCTTTTTAATTGATCTTCATCTTTATCTTCAAGTCGTTTGTTTTCCTGTTCATTGATTTCTCTTCCCGTCTAAAAAGATTGTCTAGAAGCTTCCGCAAATAATCTGCTCATCCATGAGCTTGTTTCTTCGATATTAACTGTTAAAGATCTGTAGCTTTTGTCAAAGTTATGAACTGGGATTGAGTCTGTTGATTGACATATTGATTCGGGAGTGACTTGTTCTGCTTGCCACTATCATTTTTTAGCTTTTTTACAGAAAATTGCTATCTTCGTTTCTTTAATTTCTGGAGTTGTATTCTGATTTGTGTAAATGTCAAGCCATTTTACACACCTCTACTACGTCAAATGTTGTGTTCTTGCCTCTTTATTTTTAAAGTATGGATTTTAGGCCTTCTGCTATGAATCTTTCGTATATAGTACCCTTTATCTAACACCATTTGTTTATGATCATATTGATTTAGTCAGCAGAACCATTCTTTCCTTTATTTTATTCCTCACATTAGCTCCATTTTTTTTTGTTGACTATCATTGCATATCAAAATTTCCTTTTCTAGATCATGTTATAGAGAACAATTTAAAATGGCTATTTTGTGCTCTCTGCGAGTTTGCGTTTGTTCAAACCTTTGTTATTAAATTATTTATTATTCATTAATTTTGTGTGCAGGCGGATGTTGGAGTTACAGATTGGCATTGTGAAGCCAAGGATCATTCCCAGTACTTTGACCTTGCGGATCTCTGGGATAGCTACGTCGAGTGGAGTGTTTACGGTTTAGGCATACCGGTTGTTCTCAACAATGGTGAAGCTGTGGTCCAATACTATGTCCCCTACTTGTCTGCCATCCAGATCTTCACTGCTAAATTCCATCCTGTTTTGAGGTCCACTAGAAACTAAGAACTCTATTTTCAGTGTGTCAGTTGTTGCTAATGTAGGAAACGTTCTCTTATCTGGATGCAATTATGTTGCTACAGGAATATCACTGAAGATAGTGAGACTGATTCTTGGAGTGATGATAGTGAGAGTGAGAAAATTTCTCGGTCATGGGATGGAATTTCAGAAGATTCAAGTGTTGATCAAGATTGCTTGTGGCCTAATAAGGACCGCCTTGGGCACTTGTATATGCAGTATGTCGAGAGGTCTCCTCCTTACTCAAGGATACCACTTGCTGACAAGGCAAGCGCCAATATTTCTATAATTGCCTGTCCACTAAATTTGATGTCTGGATGTTTTATGGTATTCTTTCGTGGTGGGCTCAAATTGAATTGCTTGTCACTTCTGAGATCAGGTTAATGAGTTGGCCCGTGATTATCCTGGTTTGTCATCCTTCAGGAGTACTGATATATCGCCTGCAAGTTGGATGTCAATAGCATGGTAGACTATATATGCTTTTGCATTTTTTGAATCTGACTATCTAACAAGCTCTGTTATCTGGCAATATATTGATCAGAACTTCTTGTTCTATAGGTACCCAATATACCACATTCCGACTAGAAGAAACATGAAGGATTTGTCAGCATCCTTTTTGACTTATCATACTATCTCTTCAGCGTTTCAAGGTATGCCAGTATATTTTGAGGGGAAATAAATGGAAGCTTCTTTGGAATTTGTTCTATTCGAGCTGCATTGACGTCCTCTCTACAAGATTTATCTCCATATACTTCACATCATCTTATTTACATTCATACTGCTAAGGTTTGACCTTTTTCGATATTGTCGTGAACTTCGCCATAGCATGTACGCTAATTGACATGAATACGAAAGTTACAGATTTCTTTCTATCAAGTTCTTCTAGCTGCTTTGTGCTGGCATTGCACTGTTTGGATGTAGTTTTTCACATTTAATGAATATTAGCTTTTAATGATTGCGTTTCGTACTTGCCTTCCACAGATGATGCTCCTGAAATTTTGGAGAACAACATATCATGCTCTGATTCTTGGAAGGAAAGAAAAGAATTCACTGACTCGATAAGCTGCATTTCTCTTCCTCCATTTGGTCTGGCAACTTACAAAATGAACCAAAGTATTTGGGTGAATCCTGAGACATCTGATCATGAAATGATCATGACTCTCTACAATGCTGCAGATTCATGGCTTAAACAGCTGAGGGTTCAACACCATGACTTCAACTACTTCAGCACTCACTTCATGTAACTTGAATATAACCTCACTTTCTTCCATTTTCCATAACAAGCATCCAACAGTTGCCATCTATGGAGGACTTAACAAGCTTGAAAGTCCTTTTTTACTAGAAGTGACAATCCTGAAAAACCTTTTTGTTTTGAAAATTAGTTTTGCTATCCACTTAGTGTTAATCTTTAGAGCGACTTGTTTGTACAGTTGCATTTGTATATCCTTTCCGTGGATTTAACATCTCATATATGCTAGACATTTACGATTTGCAAGAAAAAAAGTCCACTTTCGGGTAACCATTTCCCGAGCTAACGAGAGCTGGAACTAGTCAACCGTCACTATGTAACGGTTGGATTCAAGCAACCTGGGTGCGTTTGGTATTTCATTACTTTAAAATTTTATTTCAATTTTGTAGTTCATTTTTTAATACATTTTTTACTGGCATCTATAAATAAATTAAAAATTATAAAAAATGTAAATTTTTGCAAAAGCTGATATTCTTCCCCCAACGAACAAGAGAAAATAAGTTTAGTAGTCATTATATGTAATTTTATAGCTCCAAATCAATAGAATTTATGGCAATCAATTTTCAAGCCGTAAAGAAATTCGCTTGGAAGATGTAAGAAAAAATCTCTTGCTAAAAAATGACAAAAAAATATTTAGAAGTATTTATAAAATATATTTTTTTAAATTAAAATTATTTTAGAAATATTTATAAAAATAAGTTATATTTTTTATTTATAAAATAATAAAAATTAGTAAATAATAAAATTTATGATATTTATGTTTTTATATTTTCCAAATTTTGAATAGAATTTATATAATATTTTTAAAAAATTATTAAAAATATAAAATTTAAAAATAAAATAAAAGTAAAATTCAAGTGTACGGAAAAAATTGTGCCCAGGTGGGTAATGTGAATGGCAAATAAAATTGTTTAATTTGTTTCAGAGCATCTGCTTTATCTCTTTCTGGAGAGGAAAACTACACCACAAAAACAAAACAACACAAATTACAAAGTAGATGATACCCAAAGAGCAAGTATATTCTCTTTTTTATTTATTGCGGAAGAACGAAATGTTTGATTAATAAAAAATATTTTTATTATATTTTATAAATTTATTTTTATTTTATTTAAAATATTAATTATATATAATAACAAAATTTTATTACGTAAATTTTTATATTTTTTAAAATTTTAATAAAATTTATAAAAATTATAAATACTTAATAAAAATTATAAATTAAAAATTAAAAACTATTTTTTAAAATAGAACGCCGAACAATCCCCCAAGACCAACATGAACTGATGAAAATCCACATTTTCCAAGAATACTCTTTATTTTAACGGCAGTATTATCCGCTAAAGTACATTTAATGGTCCTAAATTACAAATAAACGTTAAAATAAATCTGCATGGAAAGAACGCGAAACTGTTCGTTGATTCAGTTAAATTTCCTTCGTGTAATAATTTTAATAATTTAATAATAATTATTAATTATTGGTGAAATCTCAACAGTTTTCAATCTCCTCCTCCTTCCACTCTTCCACTTCACGAAGCAACCAAAATTCCGATTCCCTCCTTCCATTTTTAACCAGCTCCAACCAACCAACAAAAATCAATAGCTCAAATTTTCAGAATTTTGTTTTTGTTTCGATTTCGAAATTTTATTTGATTTTGTTTTTGGTAATGTTGATGTGGTTGGTGCTTGGATTCGTTCTCGGTGTTATCGCCGTGCTCGCTACAGAAGCAACGGCTCTGTTTCTCATCCTCGATCGACTACGCCGTGCTGCACCACCGCCGTCGACTCTTCGACGACTTCCGCAACCACCGTCTGCCGCCGTCTCTGATGTTGACCACGCTGCTCCGACTAAGAAGGTAACGCGTGCTTTCTATGATTTGAGAAATTGAACAACATTGAATTGGATTTATTTACCGAATCTGCCATCTAACACTTTGGTGAATTGTTGCATAGATAATAATGAGTATGTAAGGAGAAGTTCTATTGAGAACTTGAAAAACATAGAAGGATTGCAATTTTGTTTATGGTTTGGTTGCCTAACATTTTGGTATGTATTTAACATATGCTGAGTGTTAATTTCTAGCTTGTGGGTTTTGATTTCAAGTTCAGTAGTTGGAAATGGATAAAGTTTGTAATTTTGTTTTGGATTGAGGTTATCCAAGCAGCAAGCAGTTGATACTTTGGTAGTAGCCGTATTTTGTAATTCTGTCACTTGCAAAAGCTTTGAGAAATTTTATCTGATTTCTAAGCTTGCAGCAGGAAAGTTTTGTAAGTGCAACTGAAAGTGTAATGATACACACATTGCTGTTTGACTTGTCCTGAGTGAAAGTGGCTGTTGATGCTTACTGTTCAATTGCCAGGCATGACAACATTAGGAGATTCGAGAATTGTTTTCTTTATGTCTTCACCTGCTTAATTGTTTCTTTCTAACTGTAAGCTCAGTTTTTTGTACTTGTGAACTATAAATCTGTCCGTTTTGGTAAATCTATAGATGGTCTTGATCACCAGGGATTTATTTGGGTGTTCGAACCAGATAATAAACTTACAAAAGTGAATCCTAATGAGTCACCTGCAAGAGCAGCAACAGAACAGAACAAGAAGGAAATTGTGGAGGTGTTTCCTGTAAAAAAATACGCCAAAGTAAAGGACCATTTTTTGGTCTTATTTGATCTCAATGGCGCTCAAGAGGATATTGATCTTCAGAATGCTAGAGCTGTGGCTGTTTCTGCTTCAGATGTTCCTTCACGCAAATGGTAAGCAGTTGGGTTATGTTTCATTTGAACTAGAGTTTTCTCACATCTTTTTTTTGTCGGTCTTTACAATGTTGGTATCATATGTAATTTTCTTCTGCTGTGATTCAAAAGTTTAGCTAAATGGTTCAAGTCAATGTTTCAATTTCAAAGTTTGATTGGAGCATGCTTCTTTTTGGGCATTGGTATTTTATAACAGCAATCTCCTTTGCTAATCTTCGTATTAATATTTATGTGCACCTACATTCCAGGGCTAAAAGGTTTCCAATCAAGTTGGAGAGCAGGAAGAATGGTGAGAGTAGAATATCCTATCTGTATCTTGACACAAGTTTGGAGAAGGAATCATGGTGCAGAGCACTTCGCCTTGCTTCATGTTTAGATAAGGGAAAACTGAACTGGTACTTGCAATTAAAACAAGAGTTCCACCACTACCTGACATCATTCAATGATGAGTATCATTCTTTGCAAAAGCGCTCTGCATCACAAGGAGGTGTCACAGATAAAATCATTGGGACAGATGGGCCTTCAAAGGTCCGCCTTTTCTTGAAGAAGCTTGTGAAAAGAACTGCAAAGAGCAGCCAAGATAATAAGTTAAGTTCATTTCCATCTTCTGTTCGTGGGGACAGGAATTTTTTTGACAGGTTAAAGTCCCTTCATGATGTTTCATTTGGGCATGTTAGAACATCAACAGAGAAGCCTTCAAGTGATTTACTGAATGATTTAGTGCAACCAGCTTCACCATCTTTCCAAGGGGGTGACAGAGCCAATGCACCTTTCATTTCGGAAGCAGTAGACGAGAAGACCCCTACAGATGGTGGAACACTATGTTGGAATTTGTTATTCAGCCGACTGTTTTTCGATTTAAAAACAAGTATTGATATGAAGCACATCATAAAAACCCGCCTCCAGGTGATCAGAGTGAGCTAGTGTATGTGATTTTATTATGTCTCGCCTAAAACTTGTGCTAAATTGTATTTCTGCTTGACCAGAGGACTCTATCAAATATGAGAGTTCCAAGTTACATAGGCGGAGTGATATGTACTGGATTGGATCTAGGGGACCTCCCACCTTATATTCACGGCATGAGGGTTCTTTCCATGGATTTAAATGACACATGGGTTATGGAAGCTGATGTGGAATACCTAGGTGGGATTGTTTTGGACATTGAGACCAGACTTGAAGTTTGTGAACCAGAATTGCAAAAGGGTATAATGAACTCGAGCTTTGAGCCTGATGCTTCTGCTGAAGCAACTGCTGATCTTTTGGAGGGTATTGAGTACTACGAAAATCAGCTGAAATATCCCAACGTGCCGGCTGATCAAGAGGAGAACAGAAATGAGGGGCTTAAGGCAGGTACGACAAAAACTTGTAACCTTTCATCATTTATTTTTACCTTGTGCCGTTTGTCATAATGGTTGCAATTTTGTCTTTGGAATTTCCGTTTGTTGTGCTACCTTTTCATTGTTATTGGCTGATATTTGAGGAGTGTCTCTAAGAATAGCTGCAATCTGCTTTTTGTAGTATGCTTGAAGACAAGTACTTGGTAAGCAATCTTTTAACTGCAGCTACTTTGGAAGCTGGATATGAGGAGTAACGTTTTGTTGTTTCTTTTTCTCTTTACTTTTTCCCCGCTTTAAGAGCTTCTTAAATACTCTGTTGCAAGAAGAAAGCCTTCTTCAGAGATGGTCCTTTCCATCTATTGTTCTTTGGGAACCTCTTCATATGTTTTATAATGATGCGTTACTGGTACTGTCGGTAGATCATAGACATTCTGTGTAATGTGTATTATAGATCTTACATCGAGTTCTTACAGCTGAAGTATCTGTGTTGGCGAAAAAGGGTCCTCCATCTGCAGTATGTAATGAACAGTTATCTATATCTAAACATTCAGAGGTTGTTGAAACCATCGCTTAAATTGCATGTTATTTATTTGCAATAGATTTGTTCAGCTAACATAGAAACACATATCTATGCAAATTGGAAACTGCCACACATGCATATTGCTATTCTTTATATTTTGGCACTGTCCGTTTGAATGCCTGTTGCAAGATGTTTTCTGTCTTGTCAATTCTTTACAAAAGTCATTGTTAATAGTTTTAGTGACAAAGTGTTAAATGAATAAGCTTTGGTGTTAACACAATGAATGGAATGCAACAAATTTGTTGTAAGCTTTTGTAGTTTTTTTATACTGTGTTTATATATACTTGATATATTGCTGTTACAGAAGAATTAAAGGATTCTAAGAGTGGCAGCTGGAAATCAAGTTACATGTCAAGGTGGAAGACCATTGTGCAATCTCTTGCTGAACAAGTTTCTCAGGTTAGCGTATGCATTCTGGCAATCTCTGACCTAAACATAATACTTGAAGCTGAATCAACAGAGAAGAAAGCCTTTAGACACGTCGGTGTACTTTGAGAATGCTTAGACTAGTTCTAATGGATCTTTCTGTTACACTTATAACCTCTAATGCACGACTCTACATTACAGTTTAGGAAAATTTTAGCTAAATCCTGATACAGTTAGAAATTTTTACTTGTGAAATTGTCTTCTACATCACAGGTACCCATCTCCTTGACCATAAAGATTGCATCTCTTCGGGGAACATTACAAATACAAATAAGACCACCACCTTCGGATCAATTATGGTATGGATTTACGTCCATGCCTGATATAGAATGGAACCTAGAGTCATCAGTTGGTGACAGGAAATTCACAAGCACTCACATTGCAATGCTTATCGGTAATCGCTTTAAGGTGATATATATTCTCCCACACTTCTTTTGTGGTTGTGGTTGTGGTTGTGGTTGTTTGGCTTATTTATACTTTATGTTGAATCCTTGATCTGAAATTTTCTGGACATTTAATGTGCCTGTGAACTCTTCAATTATATCAGTTGTCTTGATCTATTCGAAAGTGTTGGTACATGACTTCATCACCAGGAAAAGATTTAGGAACAAGAATAAACCTTCTACACCTGATGTGCATGAGCTATCTCTACTTCCTTGTAGATGTTTTGATTGATTTTACTGGACTTAGAAAAACTACTGCACGTTTTTTTAATCTAGCTGAAATTTGGATGCTAAAATATAAATGTGTGGCTGATTAGAATGGTGTGACTAATTTTACACTGCAGGCTGCGATTAGCGACTCTCTGGTGCTACCAAATTGTGAATGCATACATATCCCGTGGATGTTGGCCGAGAAAGATGATTGGGCTCCATGGAAGGTTGCACCATATATCTGGATAAACCGTCAAGCAACGGACACGTCAGAACCTGATTTATCTAATTCTCAACCTACTGATGATAGGACCATATCGGATGATGCCAATTCAAATAGAACTGGACCCTGTCCTGTTGCAAAGGTTAAGAAAGCTGATATTCACCTTCCACAAACTAATGACGTGAGATCGGAAATTGTTCACAAGCCATTTGTTCGTGACATTGAAAAGTTGACAATACCCCTGCTAGACCCCATTGGAGAGTGTAGTAGTGGTAAGTTCAGTAGTGTGGAACCTGGAGAACTTCCTTCAACGACTGCGGTGCCTACATCTGAAGAGCTGGCATCATTGTCACATGATGATGATGGCAAATCAAAGAGACCTGGAAGGAGAGCAAGGATGATGGACTTGGGTAAAAAGATGGGGGAGAAACTGGAGGAGAAGAAGCGTCATATTGAAGAGAAAAGCAGGCACATCGTTGAGAAAATGCGAGAAAATTCGAGACATGATCCATAAGGTTTCGCAAGGATCACTTTTTTACGGCAAGCACAAATAGAGCATAATTTTTAAAGCAAGTACTAAACTGTTTTTTCCTCAATGATTCAGAGTGTAGCCAAAATGTAAGATAGTGACACAACAGTTGAAATCTCCGAATTTACGTGTTCGTTGGTAGTTGCAAATTGTCTATAAAGCTGGCCGCTGCTTTTTATTTCCTAATTAATTTTACATTGATACTTTGCTCAACGAAAGAAGAGATAAAGAGACATCAATAAGACTATATGTAGCACCATTTCTATCAAGAAATCAAGTCCCTGTTATGAAAAAAAGTTGCTGAACTGACCTTATGCAAAGCAATACGATTCTACATAAACATAATAAAAGAGGGGAGAAGAAACATCTGATATTGGCTGGTGAAATCATATTAAAGAATCGTGGTAGAAGTTTGCCCCAGTATCATCCTCCGTGTTGAAATTCCTTGCAGTGATCAAAATTCAACTTCGGAGAGAACAGGTCCTGCTGCCAGAGCACTAATTCATGATTGTGCCGCAAGCGAGGTACTTCTTTTTGCCTTTCACTGCATCACTTACTATCGTCTGTCAAAACCTTGATTTCTTGAAACTTAGTTGTGGTTCCAGTATGATATCTGTGTTCATATCTTGAAATATTTGTAGCCATAATCAGGATTTGTCATGCCCTCTTCCCAGTCACCCATGCGACGACCTCCAAAAACCACTTGTTGAATACCCATGTATCTGAAACAACGATTGTAACAATTACTACATTAAAGAGAAACCAATTGTTATGAAAATGGAAATATCACAGGAAGATTTGAGACTTGAGGTATGTTTTTCTGATAAAGGAGACTTGCAGGACTTGATAAATTGATCTTTATGGCTCAAAACTTGGTGGATAATAAAAGTCCATACAAACACGCACGCACATAACGAAAAACAGAAACTGAACTTACTCTGAACTCAATACAGTTAAGCAATTCAGCAATACATCAACTGCAAAGTAATCAGATGTTCCTAGGTCCACCCTGCAAAAGCAATATCAGTGTTACATGTCTATACTGCAACAAGATTGAATGACAGCTAGAGAAAATAAAGATGGGTAATAAAATAGATGCAGTCTCACCAGACTCTACCCCAATTGTCTTGAAACTCAACATCACTTATATCATGGAAAGAAGAAGGTATTATATTGGCCGCTTTATCTGCATCATATAATGGATTGAAGTCCATGGAAGAGTTTGCCAACTGCAATATACAACAAATAATGTATAGAGGTTCTTAAGTTTAGCATTTGACAAGAAAGAAGTGCATTTCCAATTGATAGTCGATTCTAACGAAACCAACTCTCAACTAATAGAGTTAGGTAGAAGTTCAATACAAAGAGAGTTCTCCAATGTACCTGTAAATTTGATGAGTTAAATGCTCCTAGACGCCCCATAACATACCATGACTGGAAAACCTGCCAAGAATAGCAGTTTAGAGTAGCCTGGCAATGACCAAACAGCAGATTCTCCAAAATATACAAGAAGCAAAGCATATATGCTTACACTACCAATGAGGTCAACATCACGATCTGATGGGGCCCCATAGAGCTCAAACCATATGTATGAGTCCAAAGGATTAAAGCTGCAGTGATGATAATAATCTTAAATAAGTATTTAAAGCTTATCAATTGAAACTGAAATTCCTTGGATAAAAAATAAGATGCAGCTAGTGATCTTACACATTTTAAGTTTATTGTATAATTTCTTAAGCATCATTATTCTCCATGGACGAGAATACTGGTTGCATTTTACTTTTGAAACAAATTATAACTAAGCGAACAGCCTTGCATATAGTATGAAAACCAGTTAAAGCTTTTACAAAGAAAAGCAATTTTGAATCTGTGCCTACTCTCTGAAGCTAACTTTGAACGCAAGGACAGAGCCCGTCTTCGACTTGCGAAAATCCCTGCCTTTCTTTCTAACTCTTTCCTCTACCTGCATTCACACAAGCATACTTAGAAACATCTAAAAAGCAAGAATTAACACAAAAACCCAATTTCACATCATTAATCCGTTATTGCTTCAAAGTTTTCAACCATATAGCAACCCACCCTCTTCCTCATCAATTCTGGGTTTCCAATACTATCTCCAAGAACAGCACGAAGTTCAACATCATCTTTACAAGCATCTTCCAAAACCCTTGCATGCCAAAAACAAACAAACACAACAAAAAAAAAGATTAAGAATCCAATCATTCCAACCCAAAACCTTCAATCAGTAAATTCGTACTTAGCCCATGTAGGGTAGTTATTCATTCGATCATATTCACGCCTTCGCTTCTCTTCTCTGACTTTAAGCAACCTTCTTCCTCGTGCGCTCGTGCCTGAGCTCGTAGCCGCCCCACCTCCCTCTGCCGTCGCCTTCACCGCCGCAGATACAGTATTAGTAGCAGCACTAGTAGAAGTAGTAGCTCGAAGAAAAGAAGGGTCTTGTTTTTTGGCTGAAATGGCGTAGAGCGATAGAGAGCAAGAGCAGCAAGACGACATTGTTCTCTTTCTGTTGCTCCACTGTGAAGAAGAAGAAAAAGATTGGTTTTGTTTTAAGGCCCACTATTGGACTGGGCCAAGTGGTAAACAAGCAAGGCCTATGAGTTGATTCTATGAGTCCGTTTGCAAATTTGAACTAAAGAAAAAAAATAAAAAGAAAAAGGTTAAGGGAATAAAGGGTCCTGATTTTGTTTTAGCACGAATCTCTAGGAAAGCGATTGTATTTTGTATTGTTGTTGGTATGTCCCAAGGGATGACTGGTGGTATGACTTTCGAGTGCTTGTTTTAAAGTAACGGTATATAGACAGACATTGCGTTAAGTGCCAAACAAGCTTTACCAGAAACACAAGATAAATACTCTGCAATTGCAGCACATATCTTCTTCTTCTCAACTACTCAAAGGCTTTCTTTTTCTTTCAACTCTTCTGCATTCTCTCTCTGTTGTCTGATGTCTCTGATGCCAATTAAAGAAAGCTAACTAGGTAGGTAGGTAAGGTCGAAGGTATATATATTAGACAAGAGCTAGAGCTAGCTAAGAGAAGTAGAAATAGCTAGTTAGTTAGTTTATAGGTGAAAAACAAGAGACGGGAATGGAGAAGAAGGAGAAAAAAGACAGGCAGAAGATAGATGCTGTACTTGAGATCTTAAGGAAACAAGCTCCTCTTACTGTGAAGCAGGTAAAGATTGTTTTCTTTTTCTTTTTTCTTTTAATTATAACAACAAGTTTTCTTCTTTTTTCCTTGTTGTTTTTTATTCTGTTAATTATAAAGATGATTTTTTTCCCTTCTTCTTCTTTGATTTTGTGTTTGTTATTAGGAGAAGTACTGCAATGATGCTTGTGTAGAGATGTTCCTCAAATGCAAAGGAGATAACGTAAAGAAAGCTGCTAAACATCTCAAAGCTGTTCTTTCGTGGAGAGACACCATTGGAACTGGTAAGAAATCTCTCTCTCGCTCTCAGTACTCATTAGTTCACCAACTGAGTAAGTAGTTGATTTGCAGTAACTCTGTATTCGGTTATGTTTCTGATATACTAACTTACTGTTTTCTTGTCTATATTGTTATCCGTGGCAAAATAAACAAAACAAAAACAGAGCATTTAATAGCAGACGAGTTCTCTGCAGAACTAGCTGAAGGAGTTGCTTACGTGGCCGGTCACGACGATGAATCCCGGCCAGTTTTGGTAACTCATGCACATTGGTAACTAACGTACTTCTTCTGTAAAAATTTCTCTGCTAATGATTTTGTTTTCTTGTCGTGATGAAGGTTTTCAGAATAAAACAAGACTACCTCAAAACTCATTCACAGAAATCGTAAGAACTTTCAGAAACAAACACTTAGCTGCTTCTCCTATCAGGCTATTCTTACTACTCTGTGTTTATAGTTATGAACATTTTTGTAGGTATGTGCGGTTGTTGGTGTTCACTCTAGAAGTTGCGATCTCAACCATGTCAAGATTCGTAGACCAATTTGTTATTCTCTTTGATGCAAGTAAGCAACACAACAATCTCAACCTTTCTTCTCTTTCACTTCTTTTTACAATAATCTATTTGTTAAAAGTTTCCAGATTTGAGTACCCAGCAAGAACATTAAAAAAGAAAAGTTTGAAAACAGTACAACTTTCAAGATCCATTGCAGGGTTTCATTTCAAATTTATATTTTTATATGTTCTTCTTATACATGAAGGAATTAACTGGTGAATGAATGAATGTCTCTGTGATTAAAAGTTGATTCTGTCATGATCTGATACATCATCACCAATTGTTTTTGTTTTTCTTCTTACGGATTTCCAATGAAAAACATAGTGCCGAGGTTTTCGCCGGTGTTCAAGTCTAGTGCTTTGCTTTCTCTGTTATTATTTAAATACTCAAGTGATCATGTTACTAGTCCCCACCATGGACACACTTTTAAGTTTAAAACTCGCCCAAAAATATTTTCAAATTAAAGCTGCTCTTAGATGGGAAAAAAATTCAAACTGGAATTGGTGTGGTTGGTGTTTTGAAGTCAAACTGAACAGGCATGTAAGAATGCTGTTGTTGTTTTGTTGTTGCAGGCTTTTTCAGGTCTGCTTCAGTGCTTCTCAACGTGCTCATGGCTACTATGAAGATTATTTCGGAAAACTATCCTTGCCGTCTTCATAAGGCCTTCTGCATTGATTCCCCTTCTATGTTCCCCATTCTCTGGAAGGTATAACCTTTTTAATCATCAAACTCTTGATCAGCTTTCAAGAATCAATTCAAGAAATTTTATAACGGTTAATTCTATAACAGGGAGCAAGACCTTTTGTGGAACAATGGGGATTGGCATCGTTGGTTTGTTCATTAGACTACGAAGATTCTCTGGAAGATGAAACATTTATGTCGTACCCCAGAGCATGCTCTCTCCGTTTTGATAATCAGCAGAATTCAGCGGCGACATTAGCAAAACCGGCAGCTATGTCAACGAAGACGACTGCAGTGGGTTCAACGTCGTCCAGGTTCTCATTCACAGTCTCTCACATGGACGCACTGAAACCATGGTACCTCAACACCGTTTCGGAGACTAATTCTAATACAAGCCCATCGCTAATCGGTGTTTCACCGCAGAACGCTCGGTCGTATTCATTTGCTTCACCTGCAGCACGATCAACTCCGCTCAACCGCAGCATTCCTCCATCCACGCCTATGACAGGCAACCAACAACAGCACCCGCGAACGCCTCGTCCGTCGTTCCTCCAGTCACCATCAATGTTGTTCTCATTCAAAAGCAACAACAACAACAAAGAAAACAAAACGGAGAAAGCAAAAGAAGCTTTCGTTCCGTTCTTACGGTTTTACCGGAGACCGTACAGTGAAATGGTTTACAGAGCCAAAATGCGTCCACCATTAGGTGGACTTGTTTCAATTGTTTCACAGCAAGTGAAGCAGCATCAGCATCAACAACATCATCAGCAGCGACGGCAAGTAACTCTCCATCATCAGTACCAACACAGATTCTAAATAAGTTTCTACGCATATCAATATGCAAGTTTTGGTTTATACAGTTTAAAAACCAACGGGTTGTATCCAAGAATGAATGTAAAATAACTTGTTAATTTGGTTTAAATAAAATGAACTAAAATTTCCTTTCTACATTGCATGCATGTATTGAATTGATCATAGTACATGTTTTTCTGTTTGCTCCGTGATTAGACAACCTGTGTGAGTTACAATCAATTCATCTACATACATATAAATGTTTTGTTGTTGTAGATCGTTAAAAGTTATATAAAATATATAATAGAGTTTTGTCAAGTAGTGTTTATAGCAGCTTTCTTTGAGACAAATTCTGTGTGAATGAATTTTGTCGTAATACGTTCAGGTGTTTTCGTAGATGCCAACAGTGTTTGCAAAAAATTATTAATGCCTGGGCTGGGCATGCAACCAGATTAGATGGTTTTGTATTTGCTTGTCCAGGTTACATGAACTGTACTGTGATATGATCATTATCAACATATGCTAGTGGTGTCCACATCACACGATGCTTTTGTATTAGTTTGTTACTATTAAACATATGTTTTCATTATTTTTTTGAATTCTATTTTTTTATTTAGATTTTAAAATTTTAGCCATGTTTATCTATTTTGTATTTGAGAGTATTTTAAAATGATTTTATAATATAAAATATGTTTTAAAAATTTTTGAAAATGAGTTTTTTTTAAATATTAATAATAAAATTTTATGACATAAATTTATTTATATTTTTAAAAATTACAAAATATTATAAAAGATTAATTAAAAAAATAAAAACTAAACGAAAAGTAATTCCAAACAATATCTTAATTATTATTTTAAATTTCACTTTTATTTTATATTGAACTGTATTTTTAATAAAATTTTATTAAAATAATCATTTTACTTATTTTAATTATTATTTTAAATTAATTTATTTTTTCTAAACTTTATTTCTTGCGTAATTTTACTTTTATAAATTCACTTTTTTAAAATTAATGGCTAAGTGGTAGAGTTCCTTTCAGAATGAATCTGACAGCAAAAATGTCCTTTTAATTTTCAGATTGTAATGATTTGTTATACTCAGATCGTTGTAGAAATAAAAAAATTATTATATCATTTGTTAGCTTTTGAAATAATCGAAACTCAATAATATAATATGTTCTAAATTCTCGTACCTTTGACAAAATTGAACTTTCACAAGTTGAACTCACAGTACTATATTATAATTAATGAAGCAAAGCACAAGAGCAAAAGCATGCATTCAAGGTGTTGCATGTTTATGTACATAGATCTCTGCTTGGTGGGAAAAAAAAATGTTAAAGGAGATAGAACTCCGTTGTCCCCACGAAAACCATTGCATTGCATTGCATGGTGGTGTTGTTGTTGGGAGAAAAGAAAAAAAAAAAAAGATACGATGGTGCGTTTGAAATTAAGTTTTTTAAATATTTTTTAATTTTTCATTTTATATTTTTAAATATATATTTTATGAGTATTTAAAAAATATAAAAAAATTTTACGTAATAAAATTTTTTATTATATATTATTATTATTTTTTTTAAAATAAAAAAATATAGCTCATTTTTTAAAAAAATAAAAATATTTTTTATTTTAAAAAAATTATTTTATAAATTTTTTCAAACGTATCAGAAAAATTTGCTGCTATTTAGAATGTGTTTCAATTATAAAAAAAAATTTTTGTTAAATTTTAAATTTGAATTCACTTTCTATATTTTGGTTTATACCAATTTTATCAAATTTATTTTTAATTTGCTGTTTGTCAATTTTAATATTTTATTTAATTTATGAACTCAATTTTTATCAATTAAAACACTTTTAATAAAAGCTATGTCTACTAATTAAGAGCACATCTGAGAGTATTTATAAAATAAAATTTTTAAAAAATTTTAGAAACTATTTAAAACACCAAGCATTATTTTTTTGTTAAAAAAAATAAAATAGACAATAATAGGATATTATGATATATAGTTTTTTATATTTCTAAAATTTTAAATAAATTATATAAAATATATAAAAAAAAGTTATTAAAAATATGATATATAAAGTTAGAATGATAATCAAACTTCCCCCTAAGTTTTTTCAAGATATTCAAATGCATGGATGCAAGCAGACTGAATTATATTGGAGATCAATCTGCTGTATATGAACATTAAAATATATATTGTTATAGCTGTGACAACAGTGATTGTGGAATGTGGATGTTAAGTCAATTGATTCTTTGTATGGTTTTTCTGTGGTTAGGTCTCTATTAATTTGATGTTTTTTTTTATAAGATTGCAGAATATCAACAGCGCTAGCTCATAAACTGATTACAGAAAAGAAAACAAATCAACTCTAAATGTTTGTTTATTTTAAAAATTACAAAAACAGAAGAAGAAAAGATGCACACATGCACTAAAAACAAGCAGAAGCAAACAACTTCAATGCTGATTATTAAGGCGTATTTTAAATATCCTAAACTTGACTTTCATAAAATTTTAAATTTTAAATAATTTATATAATTTAATTACATAAAAAATTTAAAATTTTATTTTTATATATGAAAATTTAATTCTAACGCAATCTAAAAATTATTTAAACATAAATACTAAACTCTATTTTTATTTTATTTTTCAAAAAATTTTATTTTTTATTTTTTATTTTTACGAAATTTAATTACGGACATTTGAAACACGCTCATAGTATAATTTGATTGTGCTTCTAAAATTTTCATTCATTTTTAAATTTTTTATTTAAAAAAAATATAAGATTTTTTTAAAAATTAAAATAAAAAATATAAATAATCTATAAGCAAAAAAATAACTTTTTAAAACTATTTTTTAAAAGATATGTTTTATTAATCAATGTCAAATGAGATTTCACTGACGCAAACTTTCAGTAGAGAAGTTTTCAAAATATATAGAAAATGGTGCAAGAGTGTTTGATCTCTTTGTCGCCAGATCGATCGACTACAAGAGTGAAAGCAGAAGCACGAAAATCAAACTACATACATGAAGAAAGTTTTCTTTTGAAAATTTGGGTTTGCAAAAAAATAATCGAAGAAGAAAAAACAAGTACTTCTCGCAAGTACCTGGTTGTCTGTTATTGCTCAAGGTTGTGCTTTCTCTTGGGCTTGAGATAACTTCCCGGCACCGTCACCTCTCCCTTCCAACGCTCGTGTTTCTTAACTCTTATGTTGTCTCCTTATTAGCTTTTATTGTTCCTCTTATATAGAAGTGGCACTATAATTCTATCAAAATATCCAATTCAAAATTGATCTATTTAATTAAAATTAAAATTAAAAAATTTAATCTGTATAAATATATATGTTAGATTAAAATTGAACAAATTTGATCCGATTATTAAATAGGTCGACTCGAAATTGACTCACCAATTCGAATTGTTATTTCTTGAAAGAACAATATTTTTCTAATTTTTCTACAGTATAATAAAATTTTAGCAATAAAAAGAATCGATAACAATAATTTATAAATTATTAAATTATATTAATATTTATAATTAATTATTTACTTTCATATTGTAGTAAAATAACGTAAAATGATAATTATAATATTATCAAAATTATTATAATATTATATTAACGAATTTAGATTTTGTATAAAAAATTTAATCAAAATTTTGTTAGATAGTTATAGTTATCAAAAATTTTATTAAAATTATTAGTATGTATTTATAATTATAAAATTTTAGCTATCACCGCATATTTTTAAAAAATAAAAATAATTTTTTTGAATATTATAAAGATCGATAAAGATACTAAATAATATATATTTTAATAGATATTTACCATATTTCTTTATTAAAAATATCGTATAATTTTATTTTAACCGATGGAAATATAGAAATACAGAAGGCTCGTTTACTTTCGTTTTCTACTGATACAAATACAGAAGGCTCATTTACTTATGGAAATATAGACCTTATATGGGCTAGGCATAACTAGTTTCTCAGCCCATTAGTTTCCATCTTTGATAGTAAGCCCAACATTGACAATGGGCTAAACTAAAATTGCCAGACAGACTACAGATTTTAACAGTACTATAAAGCCCAATGTAGTTGGTCCATTGGAAATAAAATCCAAATTTCCAAAGAATATTCGTACGACTACTAAAAAAATTGACGGGCCATCACTGTCTCTAAGCAACTTAACCCTATATTACTCAGAAGAAGAAACAAAAGAACTTCTCAGTGAGCTTATTAGCTGCTCTGCTGAATAAAAAAATAAAAAAAAATAATCTCGAAAAAATTGATCTCGATTTTAATCTCGATCTCAAGAAGAAAATCGAAGAAGAAGGAACTACTGGAATTCATCTATGGCGAACATTGATATCGAAGGGCTGCTGAATTTGAAGGACGATATGTCAACGGTAGAGGACGGAAGGGTTCCGAGACGAAGATCGTTTGCACGCTCGGTCCTTCGTCGAGAACGGTAGAGATGTTGGAGAAGCTTCTGCATGCGGGAATGAACGTTGCCAGATTCAATTTTTCGCATGGAACCCATGAATATCACCAGGAAACGCTCGATAATCTCCGCATAGCTATGCAGAACACGGGGATCTTATGTGCTGTCATGCTTGACACCAAAGTAAATTCATCGATTGCTTTGATTCATTTCTCCAGATTTTACTTTACTTTTGTTTCTGTTGTTGTTGGATTTCGTTGTTAGTTGGTTGGTTTTCTTCGAGTTTGAACTCTTGAAGTTGGGTGCTTAAGTAAAACTACTAATTAATATTGAAGTTTAATAGATGAAATGCGATCTTAACTATTACGATATATTCATCTAGTGAAAACTCTCGTAAGTTATGTTATAAGGGTTTCAACAACCAATACAATTAAGGCTCTTCAATGTTTTTTGTGCATCGGAATGGGATCATGAACCTACATACAGGAATTATGCATGAAAGCTTGAGTTTGAGTATGAATTGTTTAAAATCATAGTAGTGAAAGTAGAATGAGTAGGCAAGGACCAGACTCGATGATTTGCTGGAGTTTGAGTTATTCGAAAACACTTCGATGTTGGTAGAAGAACGGCGGAAGAACTTTATAGGGAATGTCTTATGACTTGTTAACCAGAAAAGTAACAAACCATGCTACTACTGAAGGATCCCAATGAAGAGGGGACATATCTTGAAGGAGCCATTTGTAAATTGGCAGCTTTTTAGTAAGTAAATAACATATATACCCTTTCAAATTTTGAATGCTGTCTGCTGTCCAGGTGAATGCTGTCTTTTGGTGTATGGAGACTTAAGTCACTTGACAATTTGCAAACAATGTTCCATGATCTGTCTTCCATATCAGACAAATCTACTAGTTTATGACTTAGGAATGCCTTTCGACATTCTTTACAAAGCACTCCATTGACATGTAGCATTTTAGATACGGGTAATTGTTCAGTATCCCAGCTTCGATGAAATTTGTGTAGGAGAACCACCTACACAGTCACGCATGGTGATCCGTTTTTGTTGTTTACCACTAGCCATATATGTTACGCTCTCTTTTAGTGTAATCTTTGTTGAGAACTTTTCAACATATTCCTGTTCTCTGAAAGTTATTTTGTTTGCTCCTAACAGGGACCTGAAATCCGTACTGGCTTCCTGAAGGATGGAAAGCCCATCCAACTCAAGGAAGGTCAGGAGATCACAGTCACTACTGATTACAGCATCAAGGGTGACACAAATATGATTAGTATGAGCTACAAGAAGCTCGCAGTGGATTTGAAGCCTGGCAATATTATCCTGTGCTCTGATGGTACCATAAGCTTGAAGGTCTTGTTCTGTGATCCTAAAGCTGGAACTGTGAGATGTTGTGGTGAGAACACTGTTATGTTAGGAGAGAGGAAGAATGTCAATCTGCCAGGTGTTGTGGTAGACCTCCCTACATTGACTGAGAAGGACAGGGAAGACATCTTGGGATGGGGTGTCCCAAATAATATTGACATGATTGCTCTCTCCTTTGTGCGCAAAGGTTCAGATCTTGTGCATGTCCGACAGGTTCTTGGACCACATGCCAAAACCATAAAGTTGATGTCCAAGGTATGTATGTTTTGCTCATAACTCTACTGTGTACCCTATTGCTTAACATGTATGTTGTTATCAAGAGGCTTGTTGGTTGAAAAATAGAAAATTAGCTGTTTCTACTGCGAGACAAAAGCTATTCTGAGTGATGATATTCAAGTTCTATTCTATTGCCAAGGTAGAATAGGTAGTATTGACCCTATCTTTATGGAAAGAATCATGCCCTATATCTCTAAATTGGATACCACATCTCTGTCACATGGCTGCAGTACCACAATCTTATAGTGAATTTGTATGCTGCGGCTTATGGGAAATTCTAATCTTTTGTATTTAGTTGTGTAGTATATATCTTGATTCCTTCACTAAAATTTTGGGTTGATTTCTGTTTGTGAAGATCGAGAACCAGGAGGGTGTCATAAACTTTGATGAGATCTTAAGGGAGACTGATTACTACATGTTGGCCCGAGGTGACCTTGGGATGGAGATCCCTGTAGAAAAGATCTTCCTTGCTCAGAAGATGATGATCTACAAGTGCAACCTTTCTGGAAAGCCTGTTGTCACTGCTACACAGATGCTGGAGTCCATGATCAAATCACCAAGGCCAACCCGTGCAGAGGCGACTGATGTTGCTAATGCTGTGCTTGATGGAACAGATTGTGTCATGCTCAGTGGCGAGAGTGCTGCTGGGGCCTACCCGGAGTTCGCTGTAAAAGTCATGGCTAAGATATGTATCGAGGCAGAATCCTCCCTTGACTATGATGCAATCTTTAAGCAAATGATCCGTTCGGCCCCTCTCCCCATGAGTCCACTCGAGAGTCTTGCATCCTCAGCAGTTCGGTTGGCTAACAAGGCTAATGCTGCACTAATTGTGGTCTTGACACGAGGTGGAACCACAGCAAAGCTGGTGTCAAAGTACCGACCTGCTCTCCCAATCCTGTCTGTGGTTGTCCCAGTTGTTACCAGTGATTTTTCTGACTGGAGTGCCAGTGACGAGAGCCCCGCAAGACACAGCCTTGTTTACAGGGGACTCATCCCCTTACTGGCAGAGGGGTCTGCCAAGGCCAGCCATGCAGAGGCAACAGAGGAAATCCTGGAAACAGCACTTAGAGCAGCAGTGCACAAGGGTCTTTGCAAGCCTGGTGATGCGGTTGTTGTTCTGCACCGCGTGGGCACTGCTTCCATTATCAAGATTTGCATCGTGGATCCCAAGGTTGTTGCTCAGAAGAACGTTGACTTCAGAATTGGGACAGGGAATGTAACTTCGCAGCAGTTATTAACTAGGTAAATAGTATGCGAACAAATATTTCTGAGTCGATACCCAAGGAAACACCAAAAGTTACGCTGTGGAAAGCATCCAAGTCATTGCCTAGCATATTGTTTCTATGGAACCTGTTTTAAAGGAAATGGTACATCCAAGTCATTTCCTCATGAGACCACTGCTTTTCCACGAGATCCTCGCTAACGCAAACATCATCTCCGCATCATGATATAATATTTGGTGTAATTATAGCGGAAAGTGGAGACTTAGAAATACTATGTCGTACTGTTGTATATCACGATGCTAGTTATCTATGTAAATGCTTTCTAGCATATAAAATTATAGTTTATTCTGAATCTTTGTTCTGTTGTTGGTTTTTAAAAGCCTCTGATTTTTCATTTGATTTGTTGTTGTTTTAGCTTTTAGGATAGTGATGAATCTAGTAGATTTTTGAAGTTTGAACAGGTTCATGATACGGAAATGTTTAAAAATTTTGAACTCACGGGCGGATCCCATCTGCACTCATGGTGGGGTCCACTTGATTTAACAATAAACTGAAGTTTCATGCTACGTTTTCTTAAGAGAAGGTGTTCTGTGTAACAGGTTCATATCCCTGCGTCGCTCGGACGTGTCAGTCGAATATTGGCAACCTTAAGCTGATTGCCCGAAAGATGACAGGTAATCTTCTGCCACGTGTTCAGGAATATTGTAGTCTTGTTATATATCATATATGATGCTCAGGCGGTTTCGGGTCAGCTCCCGCGCTCAACGTCAACACTGTGGAAAAGTTTAACAAAAACCTTCCGAGTCTTTTTCTTTCTTTCTTTTAACTTCATTTGCTGCAGAAAGGAAAAAAGGCTCTGATCTTTGATCTCTAAAATATTTTGGGGTCGAGATCTGAAGGATTCGGTCATGGCGACGATCGATATCGAAGGAATCTTGAAAGAGTTGCCGGCGGAAGATGGGAGGGTACCGAAGACGAAGATAGTTTGCACGCTCGGACCTGCTTCAAGATCGGTGGAGATGTTGGAAAAACTTCTGCGTGCCGGAATGAATGTTGCCAGATTCAATTTCTCTCATGGAACTCATGATTATCACCAGGGAACGCTCGATATGCTTCGTCAGGCTATGCAGAACACCGGCATACTCTGTGCTGTTATGCTCGACACCAAGGTGGTTGACTGATTTATTGTTCAATTTATTTCTTCTAGAGATTTGTTTCTAATTCTTTCTTGTTGACGGATCGTGGGTGATTTGTTGTAGCATGATTTGCTTGTTTACGAGATTTGTGTGGTATTTGTAGCTTTTACATTTTGTGGGAAAATTTTAATATGCTTGGTTTTGTAGATTGCAGTCCTTTCCTTTCATCTGTTAAATTGCAGATGTAATGATCTCCATTTCTTACCATGAAGTAGATCAAGAATTTGCAAAAAAGGAGGATATTTTACTATCTTTGATCTGGTTTCGTCGCGCTGTCCTTGCACAACTTCCTAGATTTTTTCCCTTTTTAAGCTAGAATTGGAATTTGAGCTGAACTGTAGACTGCTGGTTCGAGACCGCCACAAGATCTTAGGTGATGGTGATGCTTGTTGCACATGTGTTCTATCTCATGAAGACTCAGTAGGCGTTCTTTTGGGATAGTAGGATAAGGTGGAGAAGTTGTTTTTGTACTCTTTTCATTTTTTACTTTCTCTAAATTTCTATACTTCTTATGGAGTTCTTAGTGATAGGCCTATGTGAACTTAAATCCTAGAGCCAAGAGTTGCATTTTTGGGCCATAAGTATTGGTTGTTCAGTGCCTTATAAGAGTATTTTTTTATTCCTGTTAGACATATAGGGCACGACTCCATTATAACTGAACTTATGACAACTGTAGTTTGATTTATTACTTCTTTTTTCAAGCAGTCCTATCGTTTTTTGTTGTTTTGATTACTTTCCAAATAGTCAAACCCAGGAAATTCGTAAGTTTAGATGTGTCAAGCCTTTAATGTAGGACTTTGATGTGAGAGCTTCCGCTTGACTGATCCGTGGGTCGGTCCTTATTATTAGGCATCAATTCATTTCCAGAACATGGTCTGGAAGACCACTTGATTGGAGTTTGGATTTGGGACCGGATAGGTTTGATATATTCGGATTCGGACTGGACTGCCCAACCTAACTTCAAGAGGTCATAACTTTCAATCGATATGGAGTAAGAAAACACACAAGTGCTTGTTGGAAATGTCTTTCTGAGCCGTACAGCACGGTTGCATGTTCACCTAGGATAACTTCAGGTTTAAGTTTCGGTTTACTTTAGCAAGTTGTTTCTATTTCATCTCTTTCCATTTTTGTGTAATTTCTAGGTTTTGAATTGTATTAGAACTTTGATAAGTCTTTAGTCTAGTTAAAGAGTCTAAACAAAGGTTTCGAGCCAAACAGATTATTCTTGAATATTGTCTCCATTGTTTAATTTTTAAGCTTCATTTGTTTGTCTTACTGTGGATTTGATATTTCACCATGGACTTGGCATTTGTCTCCTTCTAGTGCACTAAGGAAAACCTAGGTTCTTTCTATAAACTTACATGCAACACTAAAAGCCACTGCATCAGATTTTAGGTATAGTTCCTGTTACATGAGTTTGATTGTTAGCTAGCTACTGTTTGTAGTAGTACCTGATGGTAATCAGTTTCTTTGTATGCACATCCATTACAAACCACTAGTAATTTGCTTGCTACAATGTAGCTCTGCCCCTTCCATCATTTTGCAACTATTAGATTTACTTGTGAGCTGCTTTTTATTCAACTTCTCTACCTTTGCCGGGTGTTAATTGGTGTCTATCCCCTCATTTACCTCCTGTAAAATATGATTCTCCTTCTCTTCTCCTTGTGCTAAATATTTGCGGTTTCTTCATGCTGAAACTGATATTATAAAGTTGTGACAGGGACCTGAGATTCGTACTGGCTTCCTAAAGGATGGCAAACCAATAAAACTGAAAGAAGGTCAGGAAATCACGATCAGCACTGATTACAGCATTAAAGGTGATGAGAACGTGATCAGCATGAGCTACAAGAAACTTCCTGTGGATTTGAAGCCTGGAAACACCATCTTGTGCTCCGATGGCACTATAACTTTGACCGTCTTGTCATGTGACCGTGATGCCGGATCTGTTAGATGCCGTTGTGAGAACACTGCTATGCTAGGTGAGAGGAAGAATGTCAATCTGCCAGGTGTGATAGTAGATCTACCCACATTGACTGAGAAGGATAAGGAAGACATCTTGGGATGGGGTGTTCCCAATAGCATTGATATGATTGCACTATCATTCGTACGCAAGGGGTCTGATCTAGTGAATGTTCGCGAGGTTCTTGGCCCATATGCTAAAACAATAAAGCTTATGTCAAAGGTTTGAGGATTTTCCTTTCTTTTATTTTAAATTAAATTGCAGACTTCCTTTCTTTTTAAATAGAGTACTAGTTGTCATAACTGAAATTTCTCGTGAATAGTTACATGTGTTGAGTGTAAGATCATAAGAATGGATGCCTGTCTGCTCTGTAATTTTTTTTTTGTGCTCATAATTAGTTGGAAAGACATCATACACTGAAATTTTGAGATATTAACTACATTGTAGTTTCGAAGATAAAATAAATAATTAAATATTAGTCTTGACACATATTCAGTAACTAATGTAAGGTGTTTGGATTCTGAAGGTTGAGAACCAAGAGGGTGTTATAAACTTTGATGACATACTAAGAGAGACGGATTACTTTATGGTTGCTCGTGGGGATTTGGGAATGGAGATCCCAGTAGAAAAGATCTTCCTTGCTCAGAAGATGATGATCTACAAGTGCAACATTGCTGGAAAGCCTGTTGTCACTGCCACACAGATGCTTGAGTCCATGATCAAGTCACCGAGGCCAACCCGTGCAGAGGCCACTGATGTTGCAAATGCGGTGCTGGATGGGACAGATTGTGTCATGCTCAGCGGTGAGAGTGCTGCCGGTGCATACCCAGAGCTTGCTGTCAAGATTATGGCCCGCATTTGTATCGAGGCAGAATCTTCACTTGATTATGAGGCAATCTTCAAGTACATAAGCAGGTCAGCTCCACTTCCCATGAGTCCGCTGGAGAGCCTTGCCTCCTCAGCTGTTCGCACCGCTAATTCTTCAAAAGCTGTACTTATCGTCGTTCTGACACGTGGCGGGACTACTGCAAAGCTAGTATCAAAGTATCGACCAGCCATCCCAATATTGTCTGTTGTTGTCCCAGTTGTTGGTACTGATTTGTTTGAATGGACCGTCAGCGATGAAAGCCCAGCAAGACATAGTCTTGTCTACAGGGGACTGATTCCTGTGCTAGCAGAGGGCTCTGCCAGAGCCACCGAGGCTGAGGCAACAGAGGAGATCCTTGAGGCGTCACTGAAGAGGGCTGTGCAGAAGCAGCTATGCAAGCCAGGGGATGCTGTTGTTGTGCTGCACCGTATTGGTATTGCTTCAGTGATTAAAATATGTATTGTGAAATAAGCGGTAGGCAGCATCCATACTTCCTGTAGCTATTTGTGAGCAAGATTGTTCTAGAAAATTATTAGCAGTTGTATTGTGAAAATTCATTATTTCCCAACTCTAACCTGCATGGAATTTGCAGGACGGAGATTCATGTATAACGAGTTGGGAACTTCACTCCGTTTCAAGTAAAGGATTCCATATGTTTTTCCCAGTTTCTGGGTGCAAGAACATCTAATTTTAGCAGTAGTCTTTTATATGTCCATTCCGTTGTGTTATTGGCATATCTGCAAGAGCACTGGTCTCATAGTATCACAGTGGTCAGTGTTTAATACACAACTTTGTTGAGAAGGGTAACATTCATGGCATACAGGCTAAGAAGTTGTTTTTCAGGAATCACTCGTATGATGATTGGCTTTTTACTATTTAAGAGATTGCTTTTATCGGCTACTTCCAGCAGGCTAAAGGCTGCATAAGGTCATATAATCATGAGCCATTCGCCTCGTAGAAAATTTTGCGGACATTTGAAGAGAGGAAAACAACTAGATTCCATTGTGGGAGACATATGCAAGAGATAAAACAGAATTTACTTGTTACTAACCTTTGATGAAAGTAGATACAAAACATGATCTACTACAATATTCGCACAATTCTTATGCCAGAGGCAGCATATGCATAGAAGACATGAGTAATAGTCAAAATTCAGCATTCCAATTGCAAAGAAAATAGAGTATGTTGGTCAGACACCTTGTTGTGAGCTTATTAACAGCTCTACACACTGGAGTTACTTGTTATAGTAATCCATCTATGTAGCACACTACTTCAACAAAGCTTATAAATCCTTGCTGCAGATTTTCATGTGGAATTCTTTCATATGGTGGCATCTAAAATCTTGCACTCAGTCTCATAAACTTGTCAAGTATGAACTAGCGGGTAAAGCAATCCTCTTCCCAGGGAGAAGTTAGATAGGTATTCTTTCAAGTGCAAGTTGCTCCTAGCTCTAGGTTGAATGCATCGATAAATAGGCCACAAGTAAATTCCATCTTGAAGTTATTAAGCAGAGCAGTAGGAAAGGTAACCTTTACCCTGCTGTCGTAGAACTCGGTTATATAGTTAGGATGCTAATGACTGCAGCAATTACATCATTCGCAACCTAATGCTCCAAAGGGAAGTGATACTGTCTCTGCGACATGGAAGCCCCCAAGCAATGATATACACTCGAGAACTGCTCTATGAGAACGGCTACTGAAGTAATTTCTTGTGACATTAGGTATGATGCAAATGATATCAATCAACCTTCCGGGACCCTTGCTTTCCTGCGCTCCACGAACAATGAAGATTCAAGCGAGGACTTTCCGGTAGAGACTTGTAATCTTTGAATAGAAGTCGATTTCCCCAGAGCTACCCTGATATTAGTCACTGCCGCATGTGTGATCATCAAGCACTTGCCGTTTAGATACTACAATAAAATGACTAAATAGTTAGTTCTATAATATTCTAAGAATCAAGGCAAAACTTATATCAAGCAGGTTGATATGCACTTGTTAATCATTTGTAGCTGAAATGTTAAGAAAAGAGACATCTAAGCAAAAAAGAGAATGTTGCCTCGCAATAAAAGTCAGCGATGACCTCTCAACAGGAGTCACCATCCAGATGATGCCTATCAAGTGAAGAGCAAGCCAAGCCAGAAAGAAATTTTGAATGGTGATATCTATTAGACGAGCTATCTAGGAGCAAGACCATCTTCAACACAAATCTCATCATATATATGAAGAACAACAAGAGCCTGTAATATTTTAAGGTTAACTTCCCCGCAAAGAAAATAAAACCAGTAACCAGATCCTGTAGGTATTACAGACGAGTATGTAACACTGCAGCTGTACCTTACGATTTGTCAATTTGAATTTTTTGAATTGCAGTGACGATGCTTCCACAATTCCACCAGATATGATACAAAAAAAAAGGCACATTGTTCACATAATCACACCACACAGCACAATGCACAAACTTAATTCTCTTTTTGTTTTTCTTTTTTCCTTCTCCCTCATAATCCGAAGCTTTTTGGTAAATGTTCAAAAGATTAGAATCTCTAGAAATGCGTTGTTAGAGAATCATGTCTAAGACTAACAATTTCAAGTAATGACATCAAGTGAGCCCCCACATTCTCCCATTTACAGATTTAAGTGTTTCTCTTCCACAGAAACAATGGCTACTACAAGCAGTGCTTACACTAACATATCAAGGCATTTGATGCAGAAGGGAGAATGTGGAAACAATTGAAAACATAGAACAAAATATACAAGAAAGTGAAGGTAAAAAATATACAATACAGCTTGTTTTCATAAAAAGTATGGCACCCCTGACCAAGGTCCTCTCATTTGATTATTCTCCTCAGTCTCGGTAAAAAACTTGACCTCTCTCTCCTGTCACACACAAAGGAAGATCTGGATAAATTACTACTGTGAAGTTATAATTATACAAACGATTAGCCTAAATAGAAACAATAGTGTGCAAGTCCCCATACATATATATTCCGTTCAGCCCAACAACCTCAAGACAATAAGCCCAAGCAGGTTTATTTGGCACAATTTATGATTCCATCCATTGAACCACCATAAACGAAAACAACCCAGTTATTTATTTATTTATTTTTGTGTGAGAGTGATCGTGTGTGTGTGTGTGTAAGGAGCAAAACATTTCTGTTGTATGGGTAAAGTAAAGCCGGTTGGGTTAATCTACATCATTAGTGGCAAGAGAGGGGGAAAAAAGACAGTGTCCAGGGTTCTATTATCATACCATATTCTCATTGAAACTCAATATAGAAGCAACATTTCCACACCTATAGCAATAATTGGGTGCAGACCAAACCTGTGAAATTAAGAATTGAATGTCATATTAACAGCTATGGCTTAGAGATCACTGCAAATTTGAGTATGGTGACAATTTCAACATACAGTAACCAAACCCTTGTCTTGAAACATATACTTCAGACCTTCCTGAACCAGCTGATGCGCTCGACAAACCAGTTCTAGGTTGTTTATGTGATTGAACTGCAAAACAGAAGAAAGTCTTAAGCACTGATATTCATGAGGATGTTTACATAGCAGAAATATAAGAACTGCTACTGCACCTCAGTGGTCACCCTGGATCCAAAAAGCCAGCCAGCACCTCGTGGACTAACAGCCCATGTCTCAATCTCCTCCGGGTCACTCCACATAAGGTCACAGAATGGACCCTCATGTGGAATCTCACAGTTTCGATCGACAACTCTCATCTGCTTACGTGTGAAAGAAAAATTAGAAACATAAAATAAACTTAATTGTTGTCAGAAGCCAGAAAAGACAGACTGGGATGCATGTCTAGTACACTTATTCATGAAAGCAAATACATGTCTAGTTAGGAAGCAGTTGAGATTGCGGGAAAAAGCATTCACTATTACATGTGGAGTGTATAATAGGAACACAATTTATCTTTTAAAAATAGTACTACCTCCTTAAGTTGCAGTGAACAATCACAACATACATATAGCATAAAGCACAACATGGCAAGTAAAAGAAACGGGAACTAATATGATCAACAATCAAGGACAATTAACAAAACGCCTTGTATTTATCTGCATGACAACCATGATAATAAAACAACCAAAGAATCATCACTTGCCGCTAAGTATATGAGGCCATACATGACTGGCCTAAAATCCAATTGAAAATTTTCAGATTTCTGGTCAGGTCTAAAAGACGCATTTCATCAAATTTGCATTTCCCTATTTACACCCAATATAATCAGTTGAAAGGTCCCAGTTTATACCTCTTAATATCTAACAGGTCACTCCCATAACAATTTATGATGCTTACCACCCATTTTCGACCAAAATTTCTTTGACCAATTACAACTCACCCATTCTTATTGAAGGGGCTTACACATGTCATATCAGGCAACTCGTTCAACAAGGTAATATGACTGAGCACTATCTGTACACAGTCTAATTACGAATTACTCATTTATTGTTGTCAGCAACTCTCCATTGACACAACTCATACATGAAAAGATAACACTGAACTGCCAGCTCTAAAAACATCAAGAGTTTCAAATACGTATAATTATATTCAACTGCAGAAGAGAACATAATAATATTGCCAAATTAAGCAAAGAATAGCGTCTAACCACACAAGAACAAAAAAACAATGGAGTATGAAGTTAAGACCAAACAAGCAGGCTAAGTAGTTGCCAACCAGTTTCAGGATAAACCTGATCAATTGTTCGTATATCAGGGGATAGACCGCCATGGACGCAGAGCACCTGAAATGTCCAAGAAAATATTTACTTTAAAAAGGTAACCTGCAAGGCAAAATAACTTCTCCGAGAAGGAGAAACAATTAAACAGAAGACAGTGCTAAGAATGGAAGCAAATAACTCACTGTTCCGTCTATTATTGCTGACAGGGTAAGATAGTCAAAGACATCAGTACAGTACCTCCACGCATTAGCATTTCCATACTTCCTTTGACACTCGTCATAAAATCCATAAACCTGGACAAAGGCATCTCTTAGAACTTGTGTAGAAAACCAATTGACACAACATGATCAAGTTTTCTGCAAAAGCATGTACTATTTACTTCTAAAACGACTAGTTTATGTTCCATACAGGCCTTTGCCTCACGTAATATCAATTTTAATTTTAAATTGTACGAATACAAACATAAACCATCATTGAAGCAGAAACAACAACTATATAATGACTAATACTATACAACATCGATGTGGCATACCTGCGTAAGTTGCCGGCTTTCATGGTTCCCCCTTAAGAGCGTTATATTTGCAGGATATCTGAAAGGAATACAGAAACAACTAGCTGTATGATAGCATAAGCGAGAACAAAAAACTACAAGAAGAGAATGAGAAAAACATGTAATGAAGAGCCAGAAACCAAAATTTAGAGGAAATATAATCAACAAGCACAAATGAGAAAACTCCAACTTTTAGAGCAAAGCAAAAGGATCAACAAGCGTCCTATCAGGCATCCATCTCTTAAATTGTTTGTTTCCAAATCAATAAGTAGGGGCTAGAGCAAATGGAACAGATCTCTTAAAGTTTTCCAAGCAATATCTGTTTTTAATATAAACTTAACCTAGAGAAAGAAGTATGATCATGCTTGTGTAACAGCGTAGGAGTCTTGACTAGTTAACATATCCAAGTACCTATGTTTCAAGACATCAGAAATCAGCGAAAAAGAGTGAAAAGAAAGACTAGAATGGCTGAATATATAGGTGTCCATCATAGTCGCCAACACTCAAATAACGAATGAATCATACAAACATAAATTAGAAGGATGTGTAAATTCTGCCATCTGGTGAGCCTTACCTTGCCTTTAGAAGCAAAAGAATCGTAAACACTTCCAAACTGTTGTAACCACGATCCACAAAATCTCCCTGATATGGTTTTTGAGAAAAATCACGACCATAACATTACTTGTATCAGTGACGAGAGAAAATCACCAAATATTCTTACAGGATGTGATCCTGGAGTTTTAGATTATCACCATAAAAATGTAGTTCGTCTCAGGAACATGGCCTCCTGTCTGAAAGAGCTTCATTAGATCATGAAACTGTCCGTGAATATCACCACAAACAGTGACTGGGCTATTGACAGGCTGCACATTTGACTCCTCAATCAAAATCTCCTTGACCTGTAAATACATAACAACGATTTGTTGAAATTGAAGATAAAGTACTTCTTTGTTCAACAAATAATGACTCTAACCAATGTCTCACAAACAAATAGAATGAACAACCTCAAAAGTCCAAGACATCTTCAAAAGAAATATTCTTTTTGGCCATCCTAAATTCCGATCAGTATTCATCTATCACAATATAAAAACACTAAAGCTTGCCCCATTAGACAACTTTTATATTAACAGAGGCAAAACATACCCAAGATGAGGTAGATTACATGCTTGCTTCTTAACGTTTCACGAACTTTATCAGCTTAATCAAGCCAGCCAGTAAGAAGAAGCAAGTACTCTTCCAAATCAAAACGCATTGAACCACAAAATTCATTTCCAAACACATATCAGGCACGTCAAAGTTTCACGATACGTAACAACTCAACCCATCCAATTCATCGAAGATTGAATAGTACAGAAATCATCTAATCTTTAGGGTAAAAACGCGAAGAACAAAGGCGCGCTGGCGCTAAAATCACCCTAATTAGTAAATATCAACACAAGAAACCAATCAACACAGAAACCAAGAAAGAGAAAAAGAGAATTTTACGTATTCGCAGAGAAGTTGGAGCTCGTCTTCCATGAGATGTTGTCCTTCCTTAACCTTCGATATCCACATATCCAAATCCATCGTTCTTCTCTTCTTCTTTAGAGAGAGCAGAGAAGATAACGGCGGAGGAGTCCCGGTGACGGCGGTGACCGGCGGGCGGCGTTCGACAGTCAACGAAAGATCGAATCGAAAGAGAGCGATTCCAATTCGAAGTTGCAAGGGAGTCGAAGAAATGGCCAGCGAGGATGAGAGAACGAAAATGGCAAATCGTACATATATATTAGGTGTGCATTTTCTTAGATTATCAAAAAATTAATTTTTTAATTTTTTTAATATATATTTTTATAAATATTAGAAAATTTATTTAAATATATAGAAAATATAAAAAAATTTATGTAATAAAAAGTTTTTTATTATATATATTTATTATTTTGAGATAAGATAATAAAACTTATTTTTTAAAAAATAAAATATTATTTAAAAAAATTTATTTCAAAAATACGTTAAACCAAATCGATCTTCTAACTTTTTTTTTGTCTTTGTCGTTTTATTTAAGGAGTTTGGCTTTATCTTTCTCCAACAATATTTTTCAATTTTTTATTATATATTTTTTAATATATATTTTATGAATATTTAAAAATTTCGAAATTATAAAAAACTTACGTAATGAAAATTTTCTATTACATATTTTTATTATTATTTTAAAAAATAAAACTTATTTTTTAAAAAAAAAAATTTTTTAATTTAGAAAAAATTTATTTCACAAGAACATCTCTTAGGACGTGTTTCAAATGAGTGGAACTCTACTCTCTCCTGTCAGAATTGGAGTTTCACTCACTTCTTTTGTTTCAATTACAAATAGAACTGAAAATTTAAGTTCCCAATTCTATACAAGTGGAACTCAAGTTCTACTATATTTTTTCCTTTCAATTCACTTCCAACCCACTTCAACAATCAATTAAAATATAAAAACTAAACTCCATTTTTAACTTATTTTTCAAAAAATTTCACTTTTTATTTTTCACTTTCACGTAACTCAATTACGGGCATTTGAAACACGCCTTTACACAACACAAACGAGAAGTGGGCCTTTGGTGAGGTGGCGGACTTTTAAATGGGCCGACACGTTAATGGATCACATTTCTAAATTATTCAAAAAACACCCCAAGCAAAATTTATACCTATAGGGGGTTCTAAAATTAATGATTCATCAATGAATTTAGAGAAGGTAAGAACACTGGCGGCAATGGCAGCAACGGAGGCGGCGGCGGAAGGAGAAGAAAGGGAAGAGAATGAAGAAATGGAGAGATTGATGGGTTGCTACGGAGCGCCAGTGAGAGCAGTGGAGGAATCGGCGGAGGAGATACTGTTGCTTTGGTCACTGCGGCAGCCGGAGTTCAGCAAGCAGAACGCGCTTGTCAGCCATTCTTCACAATCGCTATCCATTGATGCGTGTGGACACCACCTCACCATTCTACAACAACCTTCTTCTATGGTATATGATGAACTTTCTGTTAAAGTTATGTTTTTTTCCTGCAACCTGGTGGTTAAGGTTTTCCTCTTTCTGAAAAAAGAAGGAATATGCTTTCCTTCTATTCAATGTGTTTGATCTTTAATGGGAGGCTTCTAGTGTTGGAATACTTATTTTAATTTGCAATCTGGTAGCTGTTTGTGAACAGAATTTTCGTTAGTTCTTTGGGATTTGTTTTTGGTTCTGAATCTGTGGTTTGTTTACTCTAGCATGATGATTAATTATCCAGATTTTCAATGAAAAAAAAAAAGGAATTTAGTCTACTTGCTGAGTGGTACATGAAAGATCAATAAGAGGTCTAGTTATCTTGTAAGTTTCTTTTATGAGATATGATCATGTAAGTTTCATAAATGTTTTTGTGATGGAGGTCTTAATACATGCCAATGGCAGACAAAAGTATCCTTTGCGGTATGTTCTAGACATTCAGAATGATCCACATGTACTAATATTGCTAAATTTGCACTCCGAAGAACTATCAAATTAAGATTTGTGGTTATATATGCTATTCATGAACCTTATAGAATCATCAATGTCTTTGAGTACTATACTTTGATGATTGCATCTTATGCTTAATTGAAACATGCTACATAAGTCTCTTGAGTCTTGGCTATTGCCTTTGATTGTCTAATAATGCAAAATAACAGACATAACCATTGATGTTTCTTTCTCTCTCAAAAATACCAGAGCACACCTGGAGTGACAGGAGCAGTTGTGTGGGACAGCGGTATTGTTCTAGGAAAGTTCCTAGAACATGCTGTTGATTCAGGAAGGCTTTGTTTGCAGGGCAAGAGGATTATTGAACTTGGTTCTGGCTGTGGCCTTGTCGGGTAATAATCTAATACATTTGTCTTCTTCTCTCAGACGTCAAAAGTCCAATAGGGTTGCCAAAATTTTCTCCTGAAGAGTTTGAGATTGATGCCATGCCATGAAGCATGATGCGGTTTCTCTAAATTAGGAAGACTAGTCCAAGATGCTAAGGTAGTCTGTACTCTTGCTTACAAACCATCACAAAGGATACTTATTTTTTCAGGTGTATAGCAGGTCTTTTAGGTGCTGATGTTATTCTTACTGACCTTCCAGACCGTTTGAAGCTCTTGCAAAAAAATGTTCAACTCAATGTTGGAGGTGGGGGCATTCGTGGCTCAGCCAAAGTCAGTGAGCTGATTTGGGATGACGACCTGGATCCTGATTTCACTGGATTCTCCCCTGACATTGGTAATCCTAACTATTGTCACTAAAGGATCCCCTATAATGAGCATTGTGAGTAGTAAACTTTGAGGCTTTGATGCCTGTAATATAGTTGCAGAATTTCATGTTTATGCCACACTAAGTATTTCTGGCTGCCTATACCTTTATAAACTGCTTTGTTGCTTAGTATGTATACATCCCAAAATATTTCAATTAAGCCTCTTCATTTGTTATTATCAAAAAGGATGAAACTACCATTTCTTGATCCCTGTACCCCTTTAGAATTCCTTCTGCAGTATGTCTTGATTAGGTATTATAATCAGTAAAAATATTCAGGAAGTGAAATTTGCAAATTTTGTGTATACAGTTCTGGGATCAGATGTGATCTACAGTGAAGCTGCAGTTGCAGATTTGATATCTACACTAAGACAACTTTCTGGGAGTAACACAACAATTTTCTTGTCAGGAGAGCTCCGTAACGGTTGATTGCTGAACTTGTCTTATGTCCTACCTTTATGTGTGTAGCTTTTATGAAGGAATAATTTTCTGCATTGCAGATGCTGTGCTACAGTGCTTCTTGGAAGCTGCTTTGGAGGAATTTGAAGTTGGCCATATAGATCAGTCACATTGGCATCCTGATTACTGCAGCCAAAGGGTGGCACTTTTTATTTTAGTCAAGAAATCAGAGAATAATGCCAAGGAACTATATTGATTCAAAGCTCGAGTGGGTTTTTCTTCTGAAGATGGAAGGGATTGGCCTATGCAACAGAGTAAATTGCAAATGCCAATAAGGAAACCCAAATGTTAAGGTGCAAAATACGCTAATAATCTCCACCACCTTGTGAGTATGTGGAAGATTGTTTAACACTAATATTTTTGTTGTAGTTCTTATAACCACCGGTCGTCTCACCTGTACTGTTTTTTCTTAATCAATAACAGTTTTTCTGTACTATATGTGCTATTTGTCCAGAGTTTTTAACAGTATGCATGCGGCACTTGGACAACTTTTAAGCCTAGTTACTAAGTAAGCCTAAAAGGTTTCGAAATGATATTAAGAAAATGGAGCAAAATGAAATGGCGAAGATCTGAGATTCACCGGTGGCGATCGGTGAGATCTAGGGAGTGAAGAGAGAAAGTAGCGGGAGTATTCTTGACGGTGCGTGCTTCGCCGAAGCTGCGAAGCATTTGAAGTGCTCTTTTATAAATGGATTCATTCGGTTGTGTTTCAAGGTTGGAACGCGGGTGAGTTAAAACAGAAAGCCAGTGATGGTAATCGGGCCGGACTTGGCCCAGAATAATGGGCTGTCTCTCGTACACAGCTTTTAAATCCATAACCTGTTGGAGTGAGTCTATGTAAACAGTGTTAGCTCAATACACAACGTTTTATTTTGCGGCCCAGTAAACTTAAAGCTAACTGAATTCTCTTCGATTCTAAAGTTTCAATCTTTTATTTTTCTCTGACATTTGTTCTGTGATAGCTTGAAAGATTGAGGAAATCGCACGGTGAACAGAATCGATTCCTCAATTATGGAAGAAGACTCGTTTGCTCGCCGGGAAAGACTCAAAGCTTTACGCGCTGCAAAGGAGTTGATGGACGCGCCGGAGGAACAACAGCAGGCACCGGCGGAAGATTCGAGCAGGATTGATGGTGGTGGAGAAAGGTGATTTATTTTGATTCATAGCACTAGAATTTTCCTATTCAGTGTTGGGCTGTGTTTAACAATTGTTATTTTGTTGTAGTTCTCGATAGATTGAGTAGTAGTGGTTTAGGTATTAACAAGGGTTTATAGTTTGTTAAGTGGTCCATGGCGTTTAACTGTGATTTTGTAACTGTACGCTAATTCATCAGTTTTTTGAGAGAAATTGGTTAACCGCATTGCTTTTCGCTGCTAGTTCTAGGGCAAGGGTTTGATTGTGCAGTAGCTGAGGTGCTACCGGTTTAGGTTTTTGGTAAATATAGCTAAATAGTGCTTAGTTGGAAGAATCCTTATAAAGTACTGGTCTGTCAATGTCTAGGAATTTTATTACTAACTAGCAGTTACACTTACACCACGGAAAGTTATGTAGTTCTATGGTTGATGTTTAACTCTAGGTCAAGAATATCCGTATGTCACTATTCAAAATAACCTATGGATCTGGATAACTCAAATTTCATATTTGTCTAGCAGTATCATGATACTTCCCCGGTAGTATGAACAGTTTATACTTAGTCTTTTTTCTGTCTTGCCTGGCTTTAGTGTTTTTAAACACTTGAAGAGAGCATTCAAGTAACACCAGTCACACTTTTGTGGAGAAAATAAGTCGCTCTCTCTCTTGACTAGTGCATGTTTCAATAAGCTTGCTGAAAGCAGGTTGTATTTCTTGGCTGCATGGAATCTAATAAATAGCATTTGTATAAGCTTTTATGATAATGGGGTTTGTGACATTTTGAACTTTCTACTCTCTCTTGACCAGTGCTTTTGCCAAAGAAGAGTCTATAGAACAAGCTGCTGCTGCACGTCAAGAAAGACTGAAGGCTCTTAGAACAGCAAAAGAGCTTCTAAGATCACCCGATGAAGATTCCTTGGGAAATAACACAAGAGAAAACGCTTCTGAAGAAACTGAAGAAGAAAAGTAAGGCTTTCCAACAAGGCTATAATCATAATGATTAACTTCAATGTACATAGGTTTTGACTTAGTTTCGTGCTATCTGTCAGAAGGTTCGAGACTGAGGTACCTTTTTTTCATTTAAGTGGTTTGGTGCATGGTGAAGTGATTGATGTATGAATTAGGAAACCTAAAAAGAATTGCTTAGACCCTTCAAAAGGATCTAGTCATTGTGCCATCTGACATGTCTTTTTCAGTATAACATTGACTTGCAAAGTCTGTATAGTCTATACGAACACTTGATAGGAAATTGGTTTACTTGTTATTTGCGAGTGGTGTGTGCATTTACTTTAAGCTTGAAGGTGTTATTCTCTGGTGGTTTTTTCAGTTGCTATAAAGTTCTTATTGAGTTTGTCAAACAGGACTCAGGATAAGCATTGTTATACTTCAGAATCCCTAGGCGTCGCCCATTAGTATATCGAAGAGAATAGACAGTTGACAGTACTTAGCATCTTCTATGAGTTCCATACTGAACCACCTTGATTTTTACACTCATTTCTGCTATACTTTCAAAAAACATTTCTTTGTGATTTTAAGTCTTGAACCACTTTTTGGCAGAGCTCTGAATGTGAAATTCAGAAATTACCTTCCACATGACAAGAACCTTCAGGAAGGTAAACTGTCTCCAGCTGTTTTGCCAAAATTCGAAGACCCAATTGCTACTGCTCCACCATCTGAAAAATCTGAGGTAGCTTTCCATCAGAGTACATTGACATCTTCTCCAGTTTTTCCATACTAGTTTGATTCCTATTTTTGTATATGGTCTTAATTTGAACTTTCACCATAGGACCCATTTGTAAACATAGCCCCAAAGAAGCCCAACTGGGACCTGAAACGGGACATCCAAAAGAAGCTTGACAAGCTAGAGAGACGCACACAGAAAGCTCTGTATCTGATCATGCGTAAGTGCCAGGTTTTGCTGAAATTACTTGCATCCGCGATTGTCATTCTTAAACATTTATCTGTTTCTTGCAGAAGAACAAGAAAAAGAGAGAGAAGCTCTTGAAGGAGAAAATGGAGTTGCTGATTAGAATGGATGATAGGGGCCTGTTTTCGGTAACTTCTATAACAAGTAGTTCTGGGGGTAGTTCCTGTCCAGGAGGGGTAATCTGCTCACCATATGTGAGGATTGCAAGGGGGAGAGAGTTAGATTAACTTTATAATTGGTGAACATCTTATATGCATCAAGGAATGAGTATCAAGTCTGTGTGATTTTCAATGTGTAGAAATAGACCGCAATGGTGTAATAGGATCCTTGTAATGACACCACCATGCGGGAAGAGGCTTAGTTGTTGTTGTTGTAATCCTTCTTTTTTGACCAACTGTTCAAAATTTAGTCTCGTTTGTTGCCGCATCCAAAACAAAATGCTTGCAAGCAGTATGCAGTTGCCTCCTTCAAATGCTTGGGTAAGGTACTTGTGCTACTTACGGGTAGCTATTGCCTCTTCCAAATGTCCTCGTCACCGGAAGCCATCATTTCCTTCCGAAGCATTGATCTCCTACAGGTTGTATCATGGAACCAGATGCTTATTTTCACATGCCCAAGGCAAAAGCAATTATCTTCAATTTTTGAGGATCTTGTTATCCAATCTGAAATTGAGTTTCAATTCAGCTGCTCCGTTGACACAGTTTGATAAATCTCAAATATTATTATGTTTGGAGGTGTTTTTCTCTCCCAACTTTTTATTTCTTTTTTAATAAAATTTATAAAATATTTTACAAAATTTTAAAAAAAAGTTTAATAGTACAAAAAAATTTTACATTATAAAAATTTTTTATTAATTATTTTTATTATTTTTTAAAAAAATTTTTTTTTTCAAAAAACGTTTTTTCAATAAGCACTACCAAACATTTCCTTAGTCTCACGTTTTTTAGGTAGAATGGATTATTGCTAAGCAGAAGCAATAGACTGAGAGTTCAGGAATGTTTTTATTTCCAAAATTTTATATATTGTTAATTTGACGAATTACATAGAATGCACGATCCCTACGGCCAAGCAAGCAATCAGAAGACTTTTAACTAACCAAAAGGTGGAAAGTAGAAACAAGTGACGAATCTACAACAAATTGACACAGAAGGGCTGCTTGTTCCGCTCTTCCAAATTTGGCACAGTCTACACTCCCATGTTTTCAGGCGCTTCTAATGTTCCCGTCTTCAAGTTTTCTGGGATTTGCTTTGATAATTGTTGCCTTGACTCCATGAACCATCAACTGCAGGAAGATGGTAATCATCTGGTTTAAGTGCCAAAGCAAAATCCGGTAACGGTGGAGCTGTCTCAAGGATCCTGCATGAGTGACAAAAGAGTTAAGATGGAATTTGCAGCCGCGCTGTTCTAATGCGGCAACTTTCACAAACTAATGGTCGTTTATGTACTTCCAGAAAAAGGCTGAGTTGTATACTTTTAATGAATACACAAGGAATATTAAGCTTTTTGTAGATCTTAGGAGACTATTCTTAAAGGTTTTCTATGATTGTTTCCTATAACCAGACCACATCTAATAACTGAATCACTACCTTTCCTGATTGTAGAGGTCCTTATTGATGTGAACTTTGCTAGATGTGTCCTTAGGTATCTTGTCTAAGAGATACCTCATAGATCCCCATTGAGATGGACTCCTGCACCAAAATTCAAGCACTTGAAAATTAATGTTTGACAATATATTAGATTTTCCAGAAACTTTTAATAAGAAATAAAACTAGGAAAGATAAAATATTCTCCTTTATATATCGCATAAGGTAGATTTAAGCAATTATACTGTCATCAACAAGATATTGGCAGCTCTTTTTTTTAGCATGTTTGCAAGGGCATCTAAATGCCACCTATTGCCCACATCAGTTCTACAAAGACAAGGAACTCACTCCTAGCGTAAATATGTTAGAAATCATGCAAGAAATACACAGACATTTAATCAGGGGAAAGTGCTGACCGACCTTGACAAAGGAGGCATTGCATTGAAGGCTTCAGAGGCCTTTTTGCTTTCCTTAAGGAACTCCTCTGCAGCCTGAAGGGCAGCAGCAGCCAACCGGTGAGATTTCTCTGTGTTTCCCTCGTCAAGAATCAAACCATGATAATAGTATGCTGCAGCCTGGAATCAGAGAAGAGATTTGGACCATTTATACTAAGACCAAGTTGTCAAAGGAAATGAATCAGACAAGATAAATAGATCCAGCAAAATTACTAGGCAGATGTAACGAAACTTAAACTATAACTTGAGTATACTTTAGCTTTGCTCATTACCAGCCTAATTTCTTCTGTGTAATACGAAACTAAGAGGATACTTCTCACCTTTTTTCTAAAGAAGCTATACAATTAATCATGTTCTATATCACCCATGGCAAAACAAGGTGTTTCTTCTTGCATATAACTGGGGTGGATTACTATACTTTAACACTCAAATGATCTGTTTGGGCGAGATTAAGCCCCTAAGCCAAAGACTGACCATGATGTGTGTGAGCGTTCTTGCGAGCCTAAAGTGTTAGGCACTAAATACAGATGTAGTTATATTCATTTCCTAGAAAGGCATGCTAGACTTAATAAACATAAATAAGAAGACCCCTAGTCTAGCAAGTTCTCAAACTGTATTATGTATTGAATCTGTTATTGAGCTATCTACAAGGCTTAGTTCCTCAAGTTAAGGCCCTTTTCTAGGTCTCCGTGATTGGATAAGTCGATGCCTGAATCATGCAATATCAGTATTTTTTAATAGGAAAAATAAAAAATGTGTAAAACTGAATCAGCATGAGAAGAATGATGAAACTTTGAAGTACCTTAGCCTCAGCATACTTCCACTTAACGAAGAGCCGATGCTTTGCTCCCCAACCATCAGAAAACTGAAGCTGTGTGACACTGCCCTCAGCCTAAGTAACATCAGTTCTGGAGTCAAAAATTGGAGGCCAAATATATGCCAAAGCTATTCTACAAGAGTGCCATTTTCATTTGTGAATCAGCTAGTATAGAATGTCAAATGTTAAAGGACTGAAGGAACGAATGTGCAAAATGTACTCTCCAATGGGAAAAGATAACTTTTCAAGTATAATCTGCAAATTCTGTAAGATATAAGCTTGTAGAAGTCTTGGTCTTTGCTTCAACAGAATAGCTGAATTTACTACATAGGAAGACAACATAAGCCAAAGGAGAGAGATTTCAGGAATTTCTTAAACTAAAACGATTCCTTCTACTAGAAAATTATGACTGCATATATACCTGATAATCTACTAGAATATTATGGCTGCATATATACCTGATGCCAGTACTTGACCATCTCACATGCCAACCTCCTCTTCACAGCTAATGTAGCTTTGGGGCTACCAATTGCCAAACCAAGTTGAATATCAACAGCCTAGATTCAGGGGCAACATAAATTTAGATAAGCTTGAGTTTGAATGCCAGCCCTTTTTCTTTGTACGTGAAACAAAGAGCAACCAACTTTTGATAATTAGTGCAGCCAACATACTCACAAGTCGCATCACTGTACTAATTAAAATACATCACCCGTCACTTTTATAACCATCAATGTGACTATTTTTTTTTTTGTACTAGCTTATTAACACCACCTAATGCATGGTAAAGACCATAGCTTGATCCAGATAGAACATCAAAAGCTCAAATAACTAAAAGATAAACCATTAACCTGACCCAATGCTTGCATGCAAAGTGCTCGCAACACCCCTTCAGTAAGGTCAATTGGAAGATCTCTCCTATAAATTTCGCCAGTGTAAGTAAGGTCAACAAATTTACGTATCTTAGACAGTATATAATTTGTTGAAAGGAAATGTTGACCACAAGATTCACAACAAGAAATACTATACTTGCATCAACTCTATGCAACTTCTGAATAACAACAACCTGAGTTCAGGGGAGATTTTAGGAAGAGCAAGATGAATTGCACAATCTAAGTAGCCCGCTGCCTTCAACAAAACATCTACAGCGGTCCGCCTGCACTCTGCAACAACGACAAATATGGTAACCACTTTAAGGACACCATACAAAGTACTAACATGCTTCAAGCTGAGTTAATTACTAAAATGTGGTGATGAATAGTCTGCAAGTTCCTGAACCGGACTTGTGAAAATCCTTTTGACAAGTGAGAATTCATTTTATATTAATAGAAAATCATATTAGACGCCAATATGGAAACACAACCAATAAGAGCCATCAGTGATGGCATCAAACACGTGATGACAATCACAAACTGCTGCCTTAGCACACACCTTCTGATACTTTTGGTTGATAACCATCATTGAATGATTTAGGAAGAAGCAACAAATTGGCTTCTGATAAACATATCAAAGCCATCAAATGCAGAACAGACAAGACCTCATACCAAGCATTTGCCATGGCTGTCTCCTAAAAGTCAGAAGCCAATATAAGCTATTAGTAAGCTACAACCGGATACGAGTAAAGAAGAAAGGGATTGCTGCTTCAATTGGAAGCTTACCTCGGCATCATCCTCCTGGTTAACCCACACAAACCTCACCTTTTCCGTTAAGTGACTTCCTGAAACACACAATTATGCAGTTGATATGACTCCAGTTCATCAATGGCAAGCAGATTGTCCGTTAACTTAGACAGAACTTCATATTACCGTCTTTTGCCAAACCCAACAAAACAGGTAGATACTCTTCAAGCGCTTGCAGAAGATCAGATAGTGGGGAGCCTCCTGCAGGACAGTATCAGATACTTGCTGCCCAATTTCACTTAATTTGATGACTAAAGTTTAACTCAACAAACCATGTCTAGTAGCTGTCTTTCGTTTTGACCTTGTTATAGTAGGTGCTTCCTGAGCAGCCATCACAACTACTCGAGTTCTCAAGGAAGAAAGACGGTCTAGTAAACTCTTTGACAAGAAGAAACCTAACGGCCCAAAAAGATCTACACTCCTTGGGACGCGTAATCCAGGTACAAAGACAGCCACTTCACCAATATTTGATGGCCTTCTTCTGACTCTACTTCCATCTTGCGGTCTCGATGCAATGCATCCCATGTCCTGCAACTTAGTAGAACCTCAAAAAACCTGAGGACATCAAACTGACATCAGTACCAATATGTTTAAGTTCCACTCTAACCACTGAGGGCCTTCTAAACTTATGCACATAGGAATAACAAGAACCCAAGAAGCAGGAACTTGAAAACAATTTAATCCTTAAATGTTTTATGCTGTGCACATATGTCCGACATCATTTCACCATACACATGAATATGATATCACTAGTGATATGCATCATAAAACATCTCGACAGCATCCACAGCCGAAAAGAGGGAATCTCTGAAGAGCTTGTTAACACTTGATATTCACAAGTGCTACAACTCAAACTCCAAATCTCCAAATTATATAAAGCTTCATTGTCAAGAAACTGAGCAAAGACAACAACGTAATTACAACTTTGCGGTCAAATCGATCGCAAAGAAAATCAATTAAATGCCAGCTACAACTACAGGTAGGTTCCTCACATGTTGAAAAGTGGAAATATGGCTAAATATTGAAGTAGAGAATACCAAAAGAGGAATAATTGAGCAATCAGCTGAATCTAGCCTACCTGAGCAGAACGCAACTTGAATTATTGAGCTGTCAGAACAAAGTTTGACGATGATTGCCTGCAAAATAACCACAGAAAGTCAGAAGAGAAAAGAAAGAAATCAATCAGGCTACTAGAATAAAGAAAGAAATGGGAAGACAAGAAAACGGAAAACAAGCAAACACGAGATGCGCGTGAACAGAGTTGCTTTGCTTTATGGCAACTACAAATTGAACCGTGAAAGTGTCACATAACTCTGAACCGTGAACAAAATAATCGAAACCTTTAAAGTAAATCAACCAACAAAAAATCAACCAACTTTAAAGTAAAAAAATAGAACGGGAACAGATGAATGAATTGGAGTCAAAGATTCAAACCAGATATAGCAACTATTTCAAAAGAATGCTTCACTAAAAAGCCTCAGAAACAAGCAAAGAAACTGCAATTAACACCAACCTCATTTGAAGCTGAAAACTGTGCACGAAACTCAACCGCAGAGCTGAAGAATAGATTCTGGTGGCAACAGTCAATTAAGAGAATCGATTACAGAAGCAGGAATATTTTGAAACCCCAGAAATCTGGCGAAAGAGAGAAAAAAACAGAGAATTTAACAGCCAGAAGAACAAAAAAAAAAGCGAAGAAGAAGGAAAGCTGGCTGAAAGAAAAAGAACACAGCACTCTTTTATACTGTACATTGATAGAAGAAGGAGAAAAACAAAGAAGAGGAGAGACGAATCCATCGTTGAAAAGAATAAAAAGTTATTATTATTATTATTATTATTATTTTTTAATTTGCACTGATAGAGTTATTTCAATAAATAGTAATAATTGAAAACTCATCTTACTTTAGATTTCGTTATTTTTTTACGATAAATAACAATACATAAAGCATAAACAAAAACAGGTACAATCATTGTTTAGAACGTACATTTTTTTTTCCCGCAACTGCTACAAGTGATTTTTAACTTTTAATAATATTTTAAATATAAGTCAGATTTTGTATATAATAATATTTTAAAATTAAGATAATATTATATTTAACTATAATTTTAACAAATAAATTAAAATAAAGTATATTACACAAGATATGTTTGAAAATATATGGACAAGAAACGACTTGGTTAATATAATAACAGTTTAGTAGTTTTTATAACATAAATTAACTTTACACGAAATATTTTAAATATTAAAAATATTAAAACATATAAATAAAAGTTATACAAATGCATTTCCAAACAAGCTCATCATGTCACTAGCATCGCCCAATAATATATGCCATTACTGACTGAGAGTGCAACTAATGAAGACCCAAAACTTTCAACAGAGCCCATGATATGTTGACCTTCGATTGGATTCGTGTGCGCGTACGTTAAATTTAAGTGGGTCCTAAACCCTAGCTAATTTTCAGTATACTTAATTAATCCTGACAAAACTTGTTGTTGAGCGTCTTCGTAAATCCTTAATATTCTTAATATGGATATAGAGAAAAAAAGCATGCAATCTAAGCCATCTACGTGTGTCGTCAACTAATGCATTCCTTTTCCCAGATAAGATCAACAACACATTTGGAAAGTTTGAATTTTATTTATATATAGGAGACACGTATGTAAAAATAGGGTCATAGTGAGGTGGACAAGTGTGTGTCTAGACTAATTGATGGCATGTCATTCAGAAAATTAAGAACAAAATAAAAAAAGAGAGGTTCTTAACTACTCATGATGTACAAAACAAGTCTAGTTTTTTCTTTGAGAATATTTTTAGTTGCACGATCGATCGAACGTTATTAAGAAGTTTTTTTTTCCTTTTTTTTTCTTTTTTAATTCGACCTACTACTAAAGATGTACGTTGACACAAAATCTTACTTTTCAATAACTTTTTTAAAATTTAATCTCATAAGAATATTTTCATATTTTTAAAAGATTACTAGATACGCCTAGAAATGAGCCAATTTTTTAATAAAATTAGTTTTTAAAAAAAATAATTTTAGAAAACAAAATGATGTATGAACTTAATAATTAAAATTACAAAAATTTGAATTTCAATCTGAAAAAAAACTAAAACATACCCTTTTAGATAGATTACGAATTTCAATCGAAGATTGCGTTTGAAATTATTTATGAAATAAAATTTTTTTTAAATAAAAAATATTTTTATTTTTAAAAAAAATAATAAAAATATATTTTAAATAAATTTATATTATTTAAAATTTTAAATATTATAAAATATATATTAAAAAATAAAAAATTTAAAAAATTAAAAATTTATTTTTGATATGTACCACTAAACGCAGTCTAGATGGATGCGTATTAACACTGTTGCTTTAAAAGCTTTATTCTCTTGATATCAATGAGCCAAGCGTTACAATCGTATATTAAACTTCCGCATTGCAATTTTCGAGCCAAATATAAACCGAAAACAAAATTAAATATTCTTTTCATCTTTTTAAAAACACATATTTAGTAATCAATTCTACTGTATAAATATTTAATCATCAATAAAAAATCCACTATTTTAGCTATTCAACTTACATTTAACAAATTCGAAGAACCAACAATCGTTTCATTTTAGCGGTAAGGAGATTCTATTATTGTGAAATTATATCGAAATATCATATCATATAAAAAAAAAAGAAATCAAATTGTTTTATTGTTATTGTACTGTGAGATATTTTTCAGGAGGTTCCAATAATTCAACACAAACTGTTGTCGCTACGCTGTTTACTTTTTGTTTACAAATAAAACAAGAAAAACACAGACATGGTACGCTCTATTCCAGCTAAAAGTAGAACAACTGTAGCTTATGATTGGGCGGTGATGATGACGTGGCAATAAGTCTTCCTAACTTCTGTATTCCTACAAATACAATAATAATAAGAATAAATAAAGTTTACACGCAGGACTAAAGTCTCCGAATTAAAGTAGGCCGGTGGATTTCGTATATTTTTTATAGAAAAGAAGATCAAACTATGAAGAGATAGCTCGCCAATAGTAACTGGTTTTGTGTCCAGAATCTGATTTTGTGCCAAATGAAGCTGTTGCCTTTTGGTGATTGATTTCTTTTTCTTGTTTTGGAGATGACACGTTGGCAGAAGTCTAATTGAAGCGATATATATATACAATTTATATTTTTTAAGACCAACTTTTTTTAAGAGCGTGATTCGTAACTCTATATCTTTTAGCTAAATTTTATATTATAAATAGTTCATATATTTTAATTATAAAAAAATTTAAAATTTAATTTTTATATAAAATTTTAGTTTTAATTTTTTTATTATATTTTTAAATATAATTATATTTTTTAATTTTTAATATATTTTTAAAATTTATTGAAACATAAATAATAAATTTTACTTTTATTCTATTTTTTAGAAAATTTTATTTTTATTTTTTATTTTTATAAAATTTAATTATAAATATTTTAAACACGCTCAATAAATACAACCGAAATCATTTTTTACAAGTACGTAATGTTTAGATTTTGAAAACGATTCGTTACGCTAATGAAACAAACAAACAAACAAAATAATAACGTTGATGATCTTGTTTTACAACGTGGATGATCTTCTTTATTTGTATAATGTGATTCAAGAATTTGGACAAAATATAACAAAATCCTTGTTGATGCTTCCTACACACCAGTTTCGTTAGTGATTAGGATTCATTTGAGATTATTTGAATCGAATTCTTTAAATTTATTTAAAATTTTTAAATATATAAGTTTTTATAAAATATAAAACCTTTTTGTATCTATAAATTTTTTTAAAAATTGTTTAATATAAAAACTTATTAAAAAAGTTAAACTTTTTTGTAAAGTTTTTGTCTCAAAATCTTTCTCAAATGTAATAAAATAGACTTATTAACGAAAATTTTAAATCCAGTCATACAAAATCCCTTCAATTTAAAAAAAAAGAATTTAAGTTAATCTTCGTTGAAGTATATATTTCATACAACATAATTTATTTGAATATTTATAAGTCACAATAATTTAGGGGACGTTTGGAATTACTTATGAAATGGAGCTTTTGTGAAATGGAAGATATTTTTGTCTTTTTCAAAAAATTAGCTATATTTTTTTTACTTAAAAAAATAATAAAAATATGTAATAAAAAGATCTCACTTCGTAGAATTTTTCTACACTTTCTAAATTTTTAAATAAAATTTTTATATACTTATAAAATATATATTAAAAATATGAAATAGAAAAAAATTAAAAAAAACTGATAAATAGTTTTTGAAACAGAGAACCAAACAGCCCCTTAAGCTGATTAGTTGATAGAAACGAAAATATCAAAATTTTTAAACAGTACAAAATTATGTTATTAGTTAATATTATTCTTCAACTATGTGTGAATTCTTTCAAATTAACATGATAATTATATAAACTTTAAAAAATGAGTTGGATTGTGATCCACATCATTAATGATGATGTGTCACCGGTAGACAGTGGTGGGCTTAAGTTTTCGATCGGAATCAAGTTGCTGTCGGGATGAGTCCAATTGGCAAGAAACATTGAAAAGCACACTTACTGAAATCAATCATCTTCTTAATTATTCTTCTTCAAAATTTCTGCTACTTCAAAGACTTCCCGCAACAAAACAGAAGAGTAACTAGATGCTAAGCTTACATTTCACTTTCACGGAGGAGCACTTGTATGATTGATTGTTTTTTTCATATTTCGTTAAAATGTATTGATCATTGATTTTCTCATGTACTTTATTCCTCGAGTCGAAGGCAAACTTGATTCTATTGCACAAGTGTTCGAACCTAAATCATCATGTATATCTACCCTTCAGTTCATTAGTCGATGAAAAGTTTTAGACTGAGAGAAACGATCGAGTTCGAGATGAGCACAAAGAACGGTTTCATCCTCGACCACGAAGAACAAACGATGATTCGGGAGCGACCCGATCTGAACTCTGACGGTAGGAATTTTTCTTCTGAGAAAATTTTGGTCTTGCTGAGAGGTAGGGTTTATTTATAACCAATTGGTAACAGTTCTTGGTCTTAGAGGCCGTTTGGCTTCGCGTTTGAAAAGCTGCTTATTAATTTTTTTTAATTTTACGTTTTTTAATATATATTTTATAAATATATAAAAAATTTATTTAAAAATTTAGAAAGTGTAGAAAAATTTTACGGAGTGAGATTTTTTTATTGCATATTTTTATTATTTTTTTTAAAATAAAAAAAATAGAGCTCATTTTTAAAAAAAAAAAAAATACTTTTTATTTTATAAAATCTCTTTTTCATAAGCAATCCCAAACGCTCCTTTAATAGATCTCAGGCAGCAATCTCTCCAACTACTTTCAATTAGGTCTAAGACGTGTTCTGTATTTTGTCTATAGCATAATGGGGCTATTTGGCGATCCATTTTAGATGCTTTTTATTTTCAAAACTCAATCTATATATATTGTCTTACATATAAATTCTTTTAATATTAAACTTTCCTAAACATTTCCACATCTACCGATAGATTGGAAATTTAGTGGATGCCCTTTATCGGCCTCAAAATGTAGGCCAACAGAAAGGGCCATAGCTTCCTAGAGAAATCCCATTAGCTAATTCTGGTATTCCTAACTCTTATTGGGCTCCAAGTTATATTAAGCCAGTCAATTAATGAGGGGCCCTGGCCTGGTACTACTCTTATTTGGCCCATTAAAGGCACTGATATGTCTTTTCAATTTAAATTTCGATGTTTTCAATTCGACGCGGCAAGGCGGGAATGTAAATCTCAATCAATGATAATCAACGGTTAAGAATAAAAGATCCGCGTTTAATTCCATGACGGTTCGTATGAAAATTCGAAATTTTTTTGCTAAAACGAAGCGCGCCAAGAATCGATTTTCGCCCGCGTGCCGAGTTTGCGTTCTGTTCTCTCTCGGCGACTATTTAAACAGCCGTCCCGCTCAATTGCAACCCTCCACTTCTCTCTCGCTATTGTTATCAGATCTTAGCTGCTGTTCTTCTTCGCTTTCTCAAGGGTTTACATTCAATTCTCTACCTGCTTGTTCTGTTCTAACAATGGCGGGTGCATCATCAACATCGAATCCGCCGAGGCCGAGGAAGAGAGTCGAAGCTGGATCAAGCGCGCTCAAGCGGGCTAGAGATGGCAGCGCCTTCACTAAATGGTTGGTCTCTCTCTATTTCGGCTTGATTTGTTTTAATTCAACTACTAGATTGATCTCTATGCAACGAGGACTTGATCTGATATCTATGTGAACGATTTTCTTTCCTTTGCCTTAGTTTATCTGTTGAAAGCTTGTGCTTTATTATCTATGAATATTTGAAATTATTGTTGTCGATCGACTCGTTTCTCCACTTGTGGATCGGATCTAGTTTTTGAATCCAGCAACCGGACCTGTCTCTGGCCTTGGATTTATATGTTTCTTTTATCTCACTAGATCCTTTTTGTTTGAATTTCTATCGATCTGGCTGTTGATTTGTTTGGATGATTTCATCACCGGATTCTATCTGTTTAATGCCCCTGTTTATTATCAGTCTTCCTCGAACTTTTTTTAGGGTTGATTTCAGCGGTGGTTAGGGATTGGTATTAGTTCAGTTGCAAGGTGTTGGTGATCAGGTGCTTCAAACAAAGAGCGGAAGTAGCTTAGATAAATTGGTGACAAATGCTTGTAACAGCTGTACAACTAGCTTAAGACTTAGTTGGTTGATGTTGGTGATCAATGCCTCTAGCAACAGGGGAACTAGCTTTAGAGAAACCGTAGAACTACTGTTAGCTGTAATATCTTGTAGCTGTTAGTTTTTACTATGCAAGTTTTATGGGTTATTGTCTGGTTTCTTTGTTCTGATATCTCTTTTTCTTATGTTTGCTTGAATTCCAGCGAGGCATGTAACTCCAATGTTCCGGTTGCACTAATTGATATGCACAGCTGCAGTCTTGATTCAAAGATAAAGACTAATCTCGGTATTCATTCAAATCTTTGTATAAACCATCAATAGTTATTATCTTCAATAGTATTTCTGATTATTGTGATGTGAGTGACAGAGGCTCAAGTTATTGAGAAGGTTACAGAAATGAAGAAGCCAGCATCAAGGCAATCCCTGTCTCTTGTAAATTCTCTAGTAGTGGATTGATCTAGGATGCATTTAGTCATGCTTGTGTTCTAATGTTCTTGCAGGAAGAGAGCTGCTGCCTCATCCAATGACAAGGAGCAGAAGCCTAATAAGAGGGAGAAGAAGTCTAAGAATACAAACATGCCCAAACGTCCTCCTACTGCCTTCTTCCTTTTCATGTAACTCTTTCCTTAGAGTTGCTAGTTATCTCTCAGGTGTTTTGTTTAGTTTTTTCAATCTGAACTAAGCTCTGTTGTTGACAGGGCTGACTTCAGGATAGAATTCAAAGAAGCTAATCCTGATTCCAAGGGTGTAGCAGAGGTACAGTCTATCAGTACCTTAAACTGGTTGCTTGTTTATAATGTTGTTGTTTTAATCAGCAACCAACTTTGTTGTTTGTAATAAATAAAGGCTGGGAAAGCTGCTGGCGAGAAGTGGAAATCTATGACTGATGAAGTGAGTTTCTGAAGTAGAACATTGAGTTATTTTAGTGGTAGTTATATCCCAATATGAGTAACTTGATTGCCATTGTTATTGTGTGTTTTCTAACAGGAAAAGAAGCCCTATTTGGAGAAAGCAGCGGAGCTCAAAGCAGAGTATGAGAAAGCTAAAAATGTTCCTGAGGATGAGAATGATGATGATGAGAACACTAATGAGAATCAAGAAGTATGCTGTTTTTCCTTCTACATTGTTATGGTTTTGTTTCCTGGTTCAATATAGTTTGTGCAACGTGAATGTTAATTGTGGTGTTGTTTTATGCAGGAGAAAGAGGATGCCTGGAAGGAAAAGGATGAGCAGGTAGTGGAGGTAGCAGGTGAGAAGGGAGAGAAGGAGGAAGATCTACAGGTTGAGAGGGGAATAGGTGAGAACGGAGACGAGCATGAGGATGATCAGGGTAATCCTAAATTAGATGATTTCTAGGACCACACTGCAATAGTTCATCAGGGAATTACTAATCTGATGCTTCTGTAAAGGTTGCAGTGGTTAGATAATAGTAGAAAATAGAGGTTTTGTTGATGTAATGTAACCATGGATAGCAAATCTGTTATGGCTCTTTGAATCTGATGTTTAAGAAATTTAAATGGAAACCAAGAGCTTCATCCTGTAGTATATGAAATGTTTTGCTGTATTGGTATGAAGCCATTGTTTCACTACTTATGCCTTCGTCTTGACTTCTGTTTACATAGTGTTTGTTACTTCTTATGCATGTTTAGTAGTTCAAATTGAATATGGGACTGGGCGTCCATTCTATTTAGGCCTAGTATTCATCTTTTATATAAAATAGCTGACAAAGTAGAAAATGTACTTGGAAATTCTACAGGAAATTTGTCTCCGAAATTTAGCTAAAATTTATTATAACTTCGCAAATGAGCATGTATTTTCTAGTTATGTTTTGTTACAAATTAACAAAACTGCTAATGGAGATAGTGACCTTCTCTTAAAAATTCCCATATTAAGCGAGTTACTACCGACAGTGGTGACTGGGTGAGATGCAATGATGCAAACATTAAGATTTTTCTCGCTAACAGCAACCTTAATTAGCTTTCTATTAAAGTTTGTTGAAAATTTTGGGCTTTGTTTCATCACTACACATATGTTTAATACTTTAACCGGTCATACTGAGTCTCTGACATCCACCTTGGGCCCACTAATTTACCCGGTAGACCAAAAGTTTAAATTCTTTTATTAATTTCTGGACTACAATATTAGAATTCCATCCGCAAACGTCACCTGCTTTCCTTTGTCTTTATTTGCAGGCATGCTTTTAAAGCAAAGTTTTTAAAATTTTAATTATTTTATAATTTCTTTCACACTGTTCAGAGTCTTACACTCTGCTAGCTCCTTTGTCGCACCCTTTAATATAAAAACAGTTCCATCATTTTACAAAAATTTTCCCATTCTTCCTCAGTGATCGAAGCTTAATGCAGCTACTGGGCTAGTGTTTATCTGATGATTTGATGATTCGTTTTGGTCTTTGATGATTGAGTTGTTGTTAGAACATCTCCATCTAAGCGGTGGTGGTGGATAGTGATTTCAATTTTTCTTCTCTTTTGGTTTCTTTATTGGTTTTGTTGTTTCTTGTCAAACGCTTTGATTTATGTTGGGTTGACTCACTGTTGTTTGTGGAATTTCTTAACTAAATCAATCACCGTTACGTTATCTTCGATTTTTAAAATTTGTTAATTTTTGGGCATTTTGTTGCACTTGAAGTAGCACCTGTTGCTGCTCCAAGAAAATGATGGATATCTTCATTTGGTTGATAGGTGAGCAAGCAATAGTCCGTAAGCCGTAAGGAATGTTTTTGTACTGTTAACTGGTACTTTGTTCTATTTTGATTACATCTGTCCGTTTCGTTTCCTTTGATGAACATTGTTAGTTCGCCTCGTTGTTGTCCTTTTTTCTCTTAGATTTGATATGGAGAATGGATTTTTTCGCATCTGGTATTTACGGATAGTTAGCTATAAATTTCCATTCTTAGCTTTCTCGAGGTTCTTTCCCTTCTTTTTTTTTTTTGTTATAGTGAAGAACTGTGAGAGATCATTTCACCTGTTAGCAGAAATGCCATGGTGCAAATGTTTGGATAATGAGTACATGTTGGTCTGTATAGTTTTACATTGTCGCAAAGAAGTCTCTAGTGCAAATCGCTTATCACCATTCTTCTCCGATACCAGAGAAGTAAGAAGTTAATGCTTCCTCGATTGAGGTCATGGAGTTCAACTAGAAAATTGCCTCTGGTTGTATCAGTGGACTCTTCTGGTTTCAGTGCATTTTTTGTGGTTAGTAGCTGGATTATAGCACTTTTAACCACTTCATATGCAACATTCTTCATAAAGAAACGCTGAATTTCTTCTTGAAGATGAAGGGAATACCACCACATGGATGCAACAATCAAATCCAATTACATGGAATTGTATATGTGCATCTGAACCTTTAGGCAAACTGAATTGTACTTCTGCATCAAATTGTTCTTCCTCCTGTGACTGCACACCTGGTAAGAATCACATTTCATCTAGTGGAATCAACTTTTAACATGACTTGTAATTGAACCTAACTACAGTGGCTGAGACTCATTTTTCCTCCATCTTATTTTCTCGTTAGTATTTTGTAACATCTAGTCTGCCCCTACAGTATTACAATAGAGTGCTGCATGTAGCTTAAATATCAATTTGAGTGTTGTACTGCAAAAAAGAAAAGTGGAAAAGAACAAAAGTTTGAGGAGTAGAAGACTTTTAGTTATCCAATGGATGAAAAAGTTTATCATGCATGATGTAATAAAATTTTATGTTTTATCACTAGAGAGATGATCTGTCTCTCTTGATATATTCTGTTTCCAAGGATCTAATGGTTTTGTTTCCTTAAATTGAACAGATATACTTCAAAACCTACTTTCGGCATAGTTAAGATGCTAGTAGAGTCAATTTAAGTACTCAAACTTTTCGTAGTGTTTGAAGGAAACCATCATGCACTTACTTTCCTGCATCATAGGTGAAAGAAATCTGTTTCTTTGCTAACATATGCTGAAAGTAGTCAACTACTAAGCATTTTGATAAAGAATGTTTTAGTAGTTTTGGTTTAGTTATTCCTGAAAGTTTAAGGTACTGAATCTGTAAGGCAATGATTATCTTAATCGATATGCTCACTTATCCATGTAGCTGCAGACCTACTTACATCTAAATTTCAGGACCAAATGTTGGAGGATGGACTTGCACTTGTGCGTCACAAGTGTTGCCCCAAGCCCTAGAAACAATTAGTAATAGCAGTTGTTTTTCTGGCTGCAAGTGCACTGCTGTAGGAATGCACTTATTCTTCAAGGTCAAATGCTAGTTATTTAGGTGATAAGTCCTTGGTTAATGTTTCTCACCTAATGGTTCTCAGTGCTGGATGACTGCAGTATGTAAAATCTGGTCTGACCATTCCTAGTTTTGAAGTGTAGATTGGATAAACTCTCTTGTGCGTTCTGTTGTGGTGCTTGCTGAGTATGTGGACTTTTGCAGGTTCTACGGAAACACCAAGTGCTTCATCGCAGCTCATTTCTAAGAGAGGTTCCTTTGTCATCCTTCTAGTATGTGCAATTGTTGTGATGGTGGCTATTCTTTCTTCTGTTGCTTGCTGTTTTTATCGCAAGAACGGGCTTTCTGCAAATGGGATAGTTTCATCTGGAAAAGACTCAAGTTGGAACAGTGCAGCCAACTTGATTAGTCATCACTCAGCTTCATTGCCAGAGTTTCAACTCAAAGTTAACTCTTCTCCTCATCGAATTGCCAGTAAGATGATTCCTTTTGGAGTATTTATGATGTTAACTAGTTAATCACACAAGTGCCTCACTCTTATCATCTTCAATCTATATACCTCTTTCGTTACCTTTTCTGTCAAGCTACATGTAATCTGCATGTATGCACTTAAGACTTGATTATCATAATTGCACTAAGGATGTCCCAGAAGATTTTTTTTTCATGTGGTTGTTTACTTGAAAATCCAAAAGTATAGAATACATCTGATGCTGTATCATTTGGTGCAGGATGCTTACCAATAGATTGCTTGAGTCGAACTGAAAGTGGAACAATCCCTGGAACTATTTGCCAGTTTTCCTATACTGAATTGGAGCAAGCAACAAATAAGTTCTCGAATGCTAATATGATTGGAATTGGAGGCAGCAGTGTTGTTTATCGTGGCCACCTCAGCGATGGAAGAGATGTTGCTATCAAGAAACTTAATACGCCTGGGTTGCTTGAGACAGATGTCAGTTTTCTGACTGAGGTAAAATATAGTCACCAGTTACATGAAATAATTGTTCTGAGGTTTTTTTTGTGACCTGACTTTTAAGCTCCCTGAGTCTATATATTTAAGTAATCTTTTCTTTTGATTAATGTTAATGGCTGGACTGTTTTTGAAGTAACTAAGAAAATAGATCTTGCTAATGCAAGTGAAGAAAATGGTTTGTTCCTGTTTTATAAACTTGTAGAGAAGCACACATGAACTTGTGCACTTCTGACAGTATCAGAACTTCAGAAGTCATTGATATTCTGTTCGATGTATAGCTTCAATCAGAATCCTTGCTGGTCATTTTCATGTATTTTGATTGTGTTGCTACTGTAGCTCATTTTAGCGACAACCAAGCAAGTTCATGAAAGTAGTCCTTTTCTTATAACTGGAGAAAAAGAAAAAAGCAATAACTTTCCATTTTGAATTAAAGATTGAAGTGCTTTGATGCATTAGTTTTACCTTTCTGGCGTGCATATCCAAGTATTGGTTAGCTATCTAGTCCTTGTGGGGGTACATTCTTTTTTGTCCTTGATGACCGAGAGGTCCGAGACTACACTGAGATTGCATCGGAACATTTGCCTAGTAGCCAAGAAAATGTCTTTGATATTTCTGTGCAAATAATGCCAATAGGAAAGCTAATACAGAATTCATGATACCTGATTGCGCGAGCAAATTGTCACGCATGACATAAATTCTTCTCACATGCTTTGTGCTTTTCTTATTGTATTCTTTGATGTTTTGGAAAATTGCCAATTAGTACATTCTGCATCAGTTAAAAGCTGTTAGTGAATTCTAAAATTTGATGCTAGATTTATGTTGTGACTTATGAAGTCCCTCTCATCCTTTCTCCAATGCAGATTGAAATAATATCAAGACTTCATCATTGCCACGTAATTCCACTGATTGGATATTGCTCGGAGAAAAAGGGAAACCAATCAATGAGATTGCTTAGATGGGAACCTTTGGATTGGCCAAAACGTGTTAATATTGCAATTGGGACGGCAAAAGGTTTGGAATATCTTCATGAAGCAGCTTCTCTGAGGATTTTGCATCGAGATATCAAGTCCTCCAACATTCTTTTGGATTATACATACAGGGCTAAGGTAAACCAATCAAAGTAATATGAATAACTTTCCAGTTTGTCAGCATAGTATCATCACATCTCTACAAATCCTCTGCAGCTGAAGCTGCCTTGAAAACATTAAGACATGAGGACATACTTCTGAAGAATGGAAGACTACTTGGCATTGATTTGTTCATTCTGTTTAATGTTATCAAAGAGAAGTGTTGCATAAGTTAGAACATGAAAGTGAACTTTTCCTGTGTTTCAATGACTGACGGGCTTAACAAATAATGATGGCTTAAGAGCTAGCGGTTCCTTTTATTTCCTTAAACCCTCTAAGCAAAAGATGCCAATTTTGTGCATTTCATTTTCATGCGCAGATTACTGATCTGGGCCTGGTGACCCGCTTCATAGATGATGAGCATAACAGTAGTTGTTCGAGTTCTCCAGTAAAAATGCAAGGAACATTTGGGTACTTTGCTCCAGAGTATGCTTTGGTGGGAAAGGCTTCCTTGAAGTCAGATGTTTTCAGTTTTGGAACTAATAACTGGTCATCAGGCCTTAAAGAGATGTTCAAACAAGACAGGTGGAAGTCTTGTTATGTGGGTATGTCCAAAACTTTTTTTCCGTCTGTGTTTAGACAAGTCACTATTTGCTCAATTAGAAGTGCTTATGTTAAGGTACAAGATTTTCTTGAATATTGGTTTAAATAGTCGATTGTTTCAAGAATTTAAATTGTCGAGGGATTATATTTATGTTGTCTTCTTAATGAAATCTATTTTCTATAATAGCTTCAGTCTAGAGGTTGGAACTTGGAAGTTCGATCTTTTTTGTGATTAAGAGCATGTTGATATTAATAGCCATTCCATTTATCTTCTACAAAAGAATTTCTTATACGGATGTATAATTTTGTGCTTACCAGCTGCTTAGTATTCTAAGCAACAAGGCTCTTGCATGATAGTAAGCGGGTTATTACTGAGTTACCGGACACTCTTCTAAAGGGTAACTTCCCTGCAGAGGAAATGCAGGTAATGGCCCATCTAGCTTGGGAATGCTTGCAATCAGATCCAGAAATGCGGCCTACTATGAGTGAAGTTGTTCAAATCCTCTCCACTATTGCCCCGGGAAAAACACAGAGAAGAAGCTTCTCTTGCTAATTTTCTCATGGTAAGCATATGTATCATTGATGTTTAGATAGTAAATAACAGTAAAACCCTATTTCTGTAGAAGAATTTCTTATTTCTCATAATTGTGCTAGTTTTGTTATCTTCAAGACATGCTTGTAACCACCTAAGCTATTTGGGTACTCCCAAGATAGAGCATTCATTTCAGAAACACTTGATAGTCCTCATTCTTGAGCTCTGCCCCTGTCGTTGAAGTTGCCAGTTCATCATCAAATGAAAGGCTCTGGCTGTATGATGTTGTCAAGCATTCAATGAAGTCTTAGTTATGGCTTCGCTTGTAGAATCGTTGGGCTAAGACTCTGTGGTGACGATGCCTCTTAAAGTTGCCTAATTAAAATGTCCTAGGATGAGTCTCTACTTCATATACATCCATTGCTGAATATGAGCTGAGCTGTTAGCTGGTATAGTTCGCAATGAATTTGGTTTATCACAGTATGATGTCCATACACGGAACTGCACATCTTGTACAATTTTAATCGTATTTTCTGTGAAGGATAAGCATTCATTATGTGTTTTACCACTTTCTTGACTTATTTTTGTTTTCTTTCTGTCCGTCTCTGACTCTACCTTGGCATTGCACAGAGCACCTCGATCATCAGGAATGCTGAAGGCATAACAAGATCGCAAGGATCTGCTGAGTCAAGAATGGATGAAGATGACTCGAATTCATCTAAGTCTCAGCCATCATCTAATGGTAGGAGTCTAAGTGAGAAGCCCCAGAAAACCACCGAGGTAGATCTTTCCACTATTGACAGGTTGATCCAACTGAAGCAAAATGCTTGGAGCTGGTCGGTCCACAGACGAGGAGACAGTGGACCTTACAGAGCCCCGTTTCGAGTCGTTCGCATAAACGAAGCAGCAGTTTTTCATCCTCTGTCAATGAATTGACTGAAAGTTTTTGGATTTTCACGAATCCATGATTAAAGCAGCTTAGTTGCTTATTATTGTGAAAGTATTCATCTTCTTATGCTCTAGTTACTTGTCGTTGCGGTAGTTCCCTTTGTAGAGAAGATAATCAGAAAGCCGCAAATTTTCGTATATTCATTTATACGTTCAAATTATATTCGAACCGTTGTAAAATTTGAAATATACTATTCTTTTACTTTTTAATTAACTGAGTTTTGAATCTAAGATTTAAAATTATGAAAACATTAATGCGGGATGTAAAGCTTTAATCGGAAAAAATGGGCTTGAAATAGTATAAACAAAGGCTAACGGGCTGATTGAGTTTGGAATTAGAAAGGGATCTTTAGGCGGTTCTGGCCCTGCTAATTAAGAGTGACGCCGTTAAAATGATTGTGTGAGAGAAGGTCTCGCTCTCTCGCACGCAAGACCTCCGTAAACCGAGCAAAATTTCCCGCCACTTCTCGAGTTCCTTCCTTCTGAAGGTGAAATTCAAGTTCCAAACTATTTATGAAATAAATTTAATCAAATAATAGTCAATTACCTTCTAATTCAACGAGACAAATATTTTTTCATCTCTTTCGATTTCTTTGTCCACCAAATCTTGCTCCGGTAATCTCTCTCTCTCTCTCTCTCTCTCTCAAATCAATCAATCTTGTAGTTGTTGTTGATCGAATTTGGATTTTAGGGTTTCCTCTGGTTTTCTTCTTGTTCTTCTTTGATCGTGAGTACTCTCTCTCTCCCTCAATCTTTTCTTTTGCGGATTATGTATGTATGTGAATTTCGGTTCCGTTTGTGATCATCATTTTCTTTTTTTTGGAATTTCTTGAAAAAAGCTTTCAAGTTTCAAGAATTGATATAGAGGATTTATTCCTGCAAAGTTTTTTTTCTTTTAAATTTGCTTGTTTGGATTAGTAAGATCTTTTGTTGTTGTTGTGGTTGATCCTAATCATAACGTGACCAACTTCCAGGGCTTCTATGATATAGATTTGGGCAATGTGTTGTTCATAATTTGATCTATATTATTATTATTGTTACTAATCTTTTGATAATGTGCTTTTGATTTGATAAACAAAAAATCATCTGAATAATTTAAGTTGATGTCTGTAAAAGATTTATCTTGTGAACAGGTTGTGTACTTACCTCGGAGCTTTTTTTCTTATGATGAACAGCTTACCTGCGAGCTTTGAGGTATCTCTTCCGGCAGCGACGATGGCACCAATGTCAGAACGTCCAAAAAAAGGCGTATTAGCCATGCAAAAAGTTGCGCCTTGGAGTGGAATGTTGGGCGATCCAACAGGCACGATGCTGATTATCAACTGAAGATTTTGCAGGTGTGAAGAAAACGGAACAGCAGAGGAGAGTGAACACTATTCGGTTGTTGTTCACGTTGGCGGAGAGCGTGAAGTAGTCGGCTAGAGGGATGTCGTTGGGATCAGAATCGAGATCCGTGATTTGTTTGAGTTGTTGGTTAAAACTTGAAATCAGGAGAGGAATTGTTGCAGATTTGTTAATTTTGTTTTGTTTTGGTTTTGTTTGTTTTGATTGGATTTTGATTTTTGTGTGTTTGTTTTGAAAGAAGAGAACGAGAGAAGGAAAGGAAAGGAAAAAGAAGGATACGGTGGTGATTAATTAAAGTATAGTAGCAGATGAGTGCCCAATGTAAGAGCTCAGTGCAGAGAGCAGAAGAGAAGAACTGCTCTGAACTACTGCAGAGCGGAGCTGCAGCGTTGCTTATTTTGGCGTCCAGTCTTGTACCTGAATTTTTCGACGAAGATGCAAATGCCATGCCAGTTCATGCAAATAGGTGCAGGGATAACACTAGTAAGTTGAGAGAACAATAGCTCAACTAACCAATTCAAATTTGAATGGTGTTTTAAGTATTATCACATGATCCCATCTTGACTTTTTTTAGTGCTATGGGATGCAAATCCACATAATCGTGATCTGGGTATTTTGTGCTGAGTTCCCTACTGTCAGTTAAGTGGCATCTTTCGACTTCCTCTGATTCTATCTTTGCATATTGCATTGTTAGTTTCTTACGCATCTTTGCCATGAACACGTTTACTCATGCAGTTCGTAACAGATGGACCGAAGCTCTGACTCTATGCACGTTCGTCGAAATCTTTCAAATAACATTATAAACAATTTAGTGTAAAAAAAGTGGGACATAACTGTATCCACAGCCTAACATATTTACGTTGCAGGAGTATGTGCCACTGCTTCATCTTCGTCTTCAGCCTAAAATATTTCGATCACAGTTTTTTCTACATACATGGAGGTGAATAGACCCTTAAGCCATGAATGACAAAATCTCCAAAAGAATTTGATGTGAATGTTTAGTGAGAGTATATATACGATATGTTGTTGGAACTGCAATGCACCTGCTATTTTCATCTGACGGTTTGGTTCCAGCTGCCAGCTGCGGGCACCTGGAACAGCGCTTTGACAAACTGATTCTTGAAGTAGGCTGATACACCATCAGCTCCTATGCAGGGAGTGGCTTGTATATACACATTGAAGATACTTCAAGGGGTATCTCTAGAAAAATGTGTCTCGAATCAATCGTGCAAATACTCTGGAAGCTAAGCGGTTTACCACCTCTGGAAGTACTCTGGCTGTGATGCCTGGCAACACTGGAAGAAGCTCTTGAACTATATGAGATATATTCATATCCTGCTGAATCCAGTTATATTGTCAGCAAACACTCTCAATTTCTAAACTTTCAAGGCAATCACTAAGCCAGAAGATAGTGGAAGTAAACAGAAAGTACCTGACCATAAGTAGAAGAAGTTCCAGATGTCAAGAATTTAACTACTTTTTCAACATTGTTCAGTATCATCCTATCTTCCTCTGTGATAGTGGGTATTAAGCCTGCAGTCCTTAGAGGAACCATACTGAAAACAGGAGCTACATTCCCTATGCCCAAAGCTGTAGCGATTTGTACTAGCTGCTCCCTCGAGAGTGCATCAATTGCCTTGACAATCTGCAGAATTTATGAAACAATATTGGTTATCCCTAGAAAGAAGGAATGTTTTATCAACAATACAGTAATTGATTATTGTAATATGCAATATATCGCACACCTCATCTAAAATGAACTCTCTAAAGAATTCCCCCTTATCAGAGAGCAGAAATGCTAGGGCTGCCCTTGTTTTAATTGGCTGCTCTTGACGAGGTGTAGTTGGAAATCCAGGGGGCAAGTAATCTGCTTGACTCTGTAACACACCAAGTTTAGCCATATTTCCTTTAAGATTCTCACCTCCTCCACTTTTAGCTGCACTGATAAAACTCTCAAAGGCTTGCATAACATCGATGAATCTTTCTGCATCAAAAACTCCAGTTTTTCCATATATGGTGTAGCGTAGAGCATCTCTCAACCTTGGGGATTCATCAGTCAGAAGTCTCTGGCATAACAGAAAACATCCATATAAGTAAAAGAACTCAGTTATTAACTTCAAGAACAAGGTGCAGGAAGGACAAGTAGGACGGACACTCACAGAATGCCAAAGAAAGATATATAAACGTGAAATAAATCTAGTGTTTGACAAGCAAACATACTAAATAAAATAATGCATGGACATATTCAGCTCTACAAAGGTAATGTTATGACACAGACCTGTGCAATATATGGATATGCTTCATCAACAATGGCAAAATTGGGATTGCCAACTAATGCTATTCCTTCTAGTACTCCAATAGCTCTGATGATTAGAGCAAAATATGGTGGTATTCTGAATGGATAATCAAATGTTATTTGAGCCAAGTCGGATGCTAGTTCCTGAAAATTAATGTTTTTAGCACCTCCTCCTTCAAGTGCTTGATCAAAAACTTTCGCTAAGACTGGCAAGATAGGCTCTAAATTAACCCCCTCAGGAATGAAATCAAGCTTAACAAAGTCTTTAACAATTGCATCATAATCGCGATGAATGAGATGAGCTATTGCTTCAATCATTCCATACTTCTGGTCATCAGTTAATCTTGTAACAAGGCCTGGAGCAAAGGAGCAGCATTTAATAGTATATATGATACGAAAAACATATACCAAGAAGAAGCCTACAGCATACATTAAAATAGGACTGGTAAGTTAGGCAGACAGCTCATCTATGAAAGCCAAGATGAGAAGGCAAGACACATCATTAAAACTATTGGGAAAATACAAACAGGCAACCAAATGATGCAATATTACATCACTTCTTGGGTGCTAGTTTCTGAAGTGTGACAGATTAATAAGTACATGATGACTTCTAATCAAGTTCTGTCAGAATTTTCTATATATTTGCATCTACTCTTAAGAGGTGGGGATTTACCAAAGTCAAGGATTGCCAACTTGCCATCTGGAGTCCGAATCATATTCCCAGGATGTGGATCAGCATGAAAGAATCCATTATCAAGCAACTGCGAACCCATGACAATGTTAACAGATAAATGCCACATAACAACAAGAACAAAGATAAGAACAGACTCAAGCAAGTTGCGAATAAGATAAAAGTAGAATACTGTCTCAGTCACTATAGAGGCCTAAGCTACAAGTATTAGAGATTGCACTCCTTTTTATTAGAATAAACATCCAAATTGCTTAGTTATAAAATTGCATTTATATATCGAGCAGTAGGCATATTATCAGTAAAGCAATTTAGTTTCCCACGGCCTTCTTTAAGTTAGGAGTTTAGCAGATTACCTGTTTTAAGTAGCATATGACCCCTACATTGACCAATGACCCTACATCACTCTCAGTGCTCTGCGAGAGTTTTTCTCCGTCCACCCACTGTGTTGTAAGAACCTTTCTTGATGTATATTTATGGTATGTCTTGGGTATAACAACCTGAGAATCACAATAAGGACACATACATGATGATCATCCATTGTTAGGAAAAAGATTCTGATTTTGTATGGTAGAGATTTTACAAGTACAAATTCAATGTCGTTGCCAATACGCTAGAACAGAAAGTGCATGAAAAAAATAGCCTGGTACAGTCTCGACACTGCCAAACAAGATGTAGCCAAAATCTATACATGTTCAATAGAAAGGTCCATTACCAAAAGAATATGAAGAAACTACCTGAGGAAGGTCTTCTCTCATCATCTCAGCAAAAAGAGTTCCATTTTCCCCTTCATTCACATAATCAAGTTCCTCAAAGAAGCGAGATGCCCATTCATCCACCAGACCAACAACATCAACAGATATCTGTCAGATTTTCTGAAAAATAAGTGTGTGATAGAGTATAGATTATCATGTTATCTAATTTCAGATGCTGATGTATCACCTGTGGGAATTTCCGCAATACCAGCCCCAACTTCCGAATAATATATAGATCAACCGTCACCGTCTCAAGAACAAATGGGCGTTGTACTTTGACTGCCACTAACTCACCAGTTTCCTTTAAACGACCCTTATACACTTGTCCCAATGATGCTACAAGTAAATTTGCCTCAGTAATTCATCTAATCTATCTAACATTCTGAAAAATCTACATTTTCGAAATACCAGTAAACAAATATGTTAAGTTAGCAATTGGAATTACCAGCAGCTATTGGTGAAGGACTTAGCTCTGAATAAATTTCATGCCAGGGATTACCAAGTTCTTCTTTGATAAGAGCCATAGCTACATCATCAGGAAATGATGGAACCTTCACAATCACAAAAAATGAGTGTACTTAGTAGAGCAAGAACAACGGCAGTATAAAGAAGACAAAGGGAAATACACAAAAAGCAACATATTCAAAAGATATGCAGCCCAAAAATTGATAAAAAATTTAATATTTTTTCATTTTTCAGTATGGAAAATATGCTTCTCCATCAGATTTGGTGCAATCTAGCCGGTAATTAATATGCACTCACTGAAGGGACAATAAATAATACTAAGATCAAACTTCAATCCAAATTGAAGCTTTGCCATTTTTATGTTCAATCAGTTAGTGTATGGTCTGAGTCCCTTGAGAAGACTGTTAAGTGTTAATATCTACAGTTGAACCCTTAAAATCAAAATCTTTCCATTTTGGAGCTGGAGAACACATTATAATTACTTTTCATTTGGATATATAATGAAAAGGACGAATATGATAATCTGGAGCAAGTAAAAAATTCAAGATATATATACATACTAATAAGGTCATACAATAAAGGTCTTTTTGGTGTGCTTGAGAAGTGCCTGGAAGCTACCACGAGGAAGTAAGAAAACCTCCAGCAAGAAAAGAGGAAATCTGTACAACTTACCTTGTCACACAACTTCTGTAGTTCAGTCATGGCAGCAGGAGATAATATGTCGGGTCGGATGCTCAATGCTTGTCCCAGCTTAATGTAAGCTGGTCCTAAGGATGTTACAATCTCCCTCAACTCTATAGCTCTCGCAACTTCATTCTAGAGAAGTCCAGTACAAAAAAAAGTACATGACATTCCACAAATGAGATTCCATGATGCAGCACAGGGAAAAGAAAGAGTTGAAAATATTAAAACTACAGGATCCCACAGCTAGAACTTACTGGCACAATCATGCGAAATAATTTACACATAGCATTTTATCATTGTAAATAATCGATAGGAGTCATAGGATGACAGTATTATGTTAATACATAAATCATGAAAAGGTTTACCTCTTTAATTTTATTGTTTATCAAGTCCAAGGCCAAATGAGAAAGAAAGCCACCAGCAACAGACAATAATTGAACAATCCGTGTGGCAACTGCTCTGGGACGCTTTCCCCAATAGGTAGAGATAATCTCAGGATCATAAACCAAGGGCAGTCCTTCGCCACTTTCTGCAGCCTGAACCTGGACATGCACATACATGAGTCAGCAAAGCTGCTAAAAGTAAGGAGGAAATACAGGAACTTAATACAGGATGAAAATTTTGCTTGAAATTAGTCAAGACATGCAAACCCATGACAGCAATATGATATGATACAGTCAAATTTGAAGACTCTACCATATTAGCGTGGACAAACTTCGTTTGAAGCACCAAAATTACTATTCGATATATTTTATGTAGCAGAAATTAAACAGAAAATTTCTTCTGGTTGCAACAGTAAACCAATCTTTTTCAGGGCGATTGTGCAAATTTGGGGCATGATAAAACTCCTATTCAGTCAAGTCCTTTCATGCAAGTAAATCCAAAGAGTAGAGAGACCTCAACCAAGCGGAGCCGAATACTCTCATCAGCGAACTGTGAATCCGATAAATTCTGTCCACGGAGTCCTCTCATCAGTGAAGCCAACTGTTCATCCGTCTCCATTTGAGCTCTCACACGCTTAATCTCTGCCGACATATCCCCAAACCTCTGCAAAATCCACCAAAAAGGAACACCAATCTCATTCACAATCACAACAAAATAGAAAAGCGAAATCAAACAAATTGATAAAGAACACAATTCCTTTCTTAGAAAGATAGAGAGAGCACAATCGCTTACAGTAGTAGCTGCTCCATTGGTGACCTTAGGCAAAGGAGATTGCGAAGAAGGAGGAACAGCAGTTGGTTGGGTAGCTACCGCGACGACTTTGGCACACTTCACCGGAATGGAACGGCCGTGATACCTCAGCCGTGAACCACTGCCGTCCGTCGACAACGGCGAGAGAGGGCGGCTGAGTGACTTAAAGCCACAGCAGAGGAGCTCTGGAGTTGCTCCCATGGCTTCTCTCTCTCTCTCTCTCTCTATCAACGTACGGAGATCGCAGAGAAATGAAGAGAGAGAAAGAGGTATATATGGTGTGCGTTGGTTAGGTTGCCGGAGAAATGGAAGTGGAGATATAAGAACGGTACTGCAGAACTACAGATAAGCTAACGTGTTCGAGTAACTTAAGAAGGTTAAGGACGGAGCAGATTCTTTTTTGCAGTTTAAAAGGAGAGATGGAGCAGGTTAAGTTCAAGATATCTGAGGAACAGTAAACCGTATGTTTTATTGATGTATTATGTAAAACTTTGTGGTAGGATTACTCCGCTATTCCAGCAAACAACAGGGCTCCTTTCAGAAACAATGACTCGCGAAGATAGTAAGAGCAAACATTTGCAATGTATGGCTTCTAAAACCTATTTTCGTAATTTATAGCTTCTACGACTTATTTCCTTAATTTGTAAGATGAATAAATTTCTTTAATGAGATATTTAATATCCATGAATTGTCTCTCTAACAACTATGAACCATCTTGAAGACGTACAAAAATGGCAATTATATAACTGAAATTATATTATGCAAACATATATGGATTAATTATATATAAGATGTTTCTTTAATCTATATCTTTATATCAGAAAATTGTATGTCTTGTGAGGAAGTTAAATATTTTTAGCAGTTGAATGTCTTGTTCGAGAATCTCAAGCTCTCTACAAACCAGTGCATGGATGCCTGGAACTTGGTGTCTTATTTCATTAACTTAACAAATAATAAATGCTTAATATGAAACCTGATTTGTAGAGCACAGAAACGAGAGCAAAAGAAAAATTGTTTAACAGTCTGCTTTTGTAAAATGTTGAAGATTTTACATATTGGTCTTCGTTATTTTTATTGGCAGACAAAAAGAACTACCGCCATCGTGGCCGGAAGATTTAATGGTTGATGTTTGGTCAGTGCGGTTTACTCTGAGCCACTAGTCCACTACAAGGTAGTGCGGCGCTCTTGCTATCAAGAAGACGATCTGAATCAGAAACGTGGCTCGATTCAGCACGCAGAGGTAAGAGATATTCTCTGTTCGTTCATCTGGGGAAGAAATTTTGATGGGGTCATCCGAATGCGCCTGCTATGAACTAGGCCCACTAGTTAAACGGGCTCGTTATGACACACTTAAGTTAGCATTCTGTTTGAATAGTATGGTTAGCTCGGTCCATAAGCAGATCAAATCACACAAGTGGGCCTGCCTGAAGATAGAGAATTACGAAGGCCCATTTAGAAAGAAGGCCTAACCGTCCCAGTCTATCAGTATACAGTCTAACCACGTGTGATGCTTCCTCGCCTTCAACAACGATCTCTTTTGTCGTTTTCCCTCCATCTTCATCTCTTGATCCCTTTCATTCTCCACTTCAAACTAACCACGTGTCAAACACAATCACTCTTCAAATTCTTCTTTCAGTTCTCTTCTTATAGCTGCTCCATTCAAGTTTTAAAACAATCCACTCACTCGCTTCGCTCCTTCGCTCTCACTAGTGAATCAATTAGATTCTAAAAAAGTTTTCCTTTGTTATCCTTTCATGGCGATGATGGCAAACTTGGCTTGCTTTCGATCGCCTTTTACCGTTCGTTCATCTGCAACATCAACACCATCGCCGGAGAAGAAGAGTTCTGATGGCGCCGTTAAAGTTCTCCGTGACGACTGGCGTGAAAGGTCTAAGCCGATCCGACCTGGTGGAATCTACCCTGCTAAGGATCACTGCAGGTTTTTGCTTCCTTTCGCTATTTATTGGTTAATATTTCTTCGTTTTAATTACTATGATATTTATGTCGATCTTCCTCTTGTTCTTGTTTGATTTTTTTCCCTTAATTTTTTTTCTCTATTAGCTGAAGTCCTGTTGATATCATTCTAATTCTTCATTGGCGTTGATTTCGAACCCTTTTTTTTGGTTTTTTAATAATATTATTTTTAAGTATTTTTGGTTTTGTGATTCTTAAAGAAATAACATAGGCTTACTAAGTCGAATATGGTGTTAATTTGAATATTGTAAAATTTTGGCAGCCGGTGTGGATTGTGCGATACTTATTACATCGCTCACGTTAAGAACGCATGCGCTTTCTTAGGCGAAGGAATGTCAAGAATTGAGGTAAACCAAGATCAGTTTTACTAAGTTTGTTGCTTTTGAATTGTATATACATATATCTGAAATTAATCATGGCAAATGGTTCGGAATGAAAGACAAAGTTGCCCAATGAGTAGTTATTTTAGACACCTGCGACTGGGCACCTCTTAGTCTGCCTAGTTCAAGGCTTGACAATTATAAACTTATTGATCTGATAGACTGATATTTTTGTTTGTGGCACACACCACTTATATACTCACAATAAATTCTCCATTTGTATTATGTTGTAGGCCATGGAGCCAATAGTTCATGGAAGAGGTAGAAAGCCAGACTCAGATGAGGAGTATTTTGGAGTGAATGAAGAGCTGTTGTATGCAAGAAAAATTAAACCTGTTGAAGGTACTATTGATGTCTTCCAGATACATGATTCTCGGATAGTTATGTTTATTCATCTATGTTAGTCTTGAAATTTAAGCAAAAGCTTTGGTATGGAACTTGGTTACTTGGAGGCGCATTGTTTCAATTGTAAATTGTCTTTGAAGTAAGAGGATGTAGTATTGTATAACATGGAAGGAATATTTCACTCTGAGATACTGACAAGCATAATCTGGTTGAAGTTCTGACTGCAAAATTCAGTTGCAGAATGTTGCTGCTCTGACTATATTTTTTCTATGTGGTTTGTTTACAGCTCATGGAGATTCACAACTCACTTAAATGGTGTTTGCTATTGGTTTGAACTTTCTTCAATCATAGTGATTCACTTTTCATCTATCTTCAGGAGCTCAATGGACAGGAGTTGTAACAACCATTGCTATGGAAATGCTGAAAGCAAATATAGTTGAAGCTGTCATCTGTGTACAGAGGTAGTCTTGTTATACTAATAAATTGGGCAACAAAATTTTCATCAAAATGCCATCCCATCTTCTCTTGGACCTCTATTAGCTCTGATTTGCATTGGATAGGAGATCCTTCCTAACCTTCTTTTGATTGCATGTAGCTCACATGCTTGAAAATGTTGTACACAATGGATTGCAATTTTATTTTCACATTATAGCAACTTTCTTGTCTAGTTGGCTACTTAGCTATATTTCGCTAAAAAAATGAGCTCAAAGGTGCACCTCCTGTATGCATCTTCTGGGCATTTCTGACTTGATACTTTTCCTGCATATGTGCCAGTGATCCAGATGACAGACTTTCACCTAAACCGGTCCTAGCTAGGTGAGCTTGTACTTTATAGTCTCATTTATATAAGTGGGTTAGTTTTTATCTCTATTGTGTTTTGTAGTCTGTGCTTTTCATTTAATTGCTTATTGTTTACTATTTCCAAAGGACACCAGAAGAAGTTTTAGAGGCAAAAGGTGTAAAGCCAACATTATCACCAAACCTGAGCACCCTTGCCTTAGTTGAGGTGATCAAATTTCTTATTGGAGAATGAACACTATTGTAGCTTACTGAAATGCAATTATGTTCTCTTGCTTTCCCTTCGTTGAGTGCCCATGTTTCTGTAATAAGTGAAATGCCATTCATGTTCATTCTATCTTTTTGAGGATAATGGCAGTGCCAGAAGATATATTAAGAGGGGTGTTTTATTGTAAACCACTGTTTTTATTGGGCAAAAAACAAGGTTACAGATATTTTTGAAGTTTAAATGACATTATGGCATATGAGAATGTTGACAGATCATTTAAAATTTTGCTCTAATTTGCTCTAGTTTCTCTTGCAATAGGCAGCAGGAGTAAAGCGTCTTCTTTTTTGTGGCGTTGGTTGTCAAGTACAAGGTAATTTTATTTTGTCATAAGACTAGATCCAAAACTTCTTGCTTTGTTATAACTCATCACCATTGAAATGCAGCTTGATTTCATAAACTGCAGCATTGAGATCTGTTGAGAAATATCTAGGCTTGGAGAAGCTCTATGTTATTGGCACCAACTGCGGTATTTTGAATTTTCATTATTCACTCACTATTTTCATTTTTATAGTACATGTGAAGTGATGTTCTAGTTAAAACGGAGTTTTTCATCTAATTAAGTGTTTTGAATTTCTAAGTGGACAATGGAACTCGTGAGGGCCTTGACAAATTCCTAAAGGCTGCAAGCAGTGAGCCAGATACTGTTTTGCATTATGAATTTATGCAAGATTACAAGGTTGGTTGCTAACGTCCTTCGAAAATATTATTTTACTACTAGTTCTTTGTTCATTTCAGAAACCTTCTTTATTTCAAATATGTTCCACTAACTTAACAAAGCTTTCTCTTGCGTTACTATATGCTTTAGAGAGTTCCTCACCAAGGCTTCTATTGATCGAGTAAATTATTTCTTTGTTGTGAATGCTTTTATCAAAAGAACTAGGTGCCATATATTTATAGGGATTACTAAATACGCTTATGGTTAATGTCTTGACAGGTTCACTTAAAGCATTTAGATGGTCATATTGAAGAGGTAGAGTAGCATCCTGAGCTGCATACTTGTGGTAGTTCTATTGTTTTCATTAATATTGTGATAATGCTCGTGACCACAAATTGAATCAGGTTCCGTACTTCTGCTTGCCAGCAAATGAACTAGTTGATGTTATTGCACCATCCTGCTACAGGTACTTTATAGATTCTATGATATGTTCTCTAGATATGAGTTAGGAGTAGACTCTTAACTCAATTCTTGACCTTAGTTGGGTGACATGTTTACTGAACATCCCTGTTCCAGTGTGATCTGCTATTTTATCTCTATGCTGTTGTGAAAATTCACCATCTCTTTTTTTTTTCCTGTGGGTGCACTCTTAATGTCTTTTGCTTTCTCGTGCAGCTGCTTTGATTACTCAAATGCACTGGCGGTAAGTTCGTATTTGTTTAATCACCAATGCAAAGTGAAGCTTGAAGTGTAGCCTGCTACACATGTTTCAGCCTTACTGTCCTTGATGTCAATCTTTGGATGGATGCTTAGATTACTATTATACCGATTGAATTTAGACATTCTTAACTACAACATGATGTCTACGCTTGCAGGATTTAGTGGTGGGATACATGGGTGTGCCGAAGTACTCTGGATTAAGTATGACACAACACCCACAATATATTACTGTGAGGTACTCCGGAGCTCTAATTTATACAGCTTTATTTTCTCTATATTTTTTATGAATACAGTGCATGATTGAGACCCACTTAATCTAACAGGAATGAACGCGGTAGAGAGATGCTAAACTTGGTACAGGATCTCTTGGAGATTAGACCTACCATCAGCAGCGTATGCTATATATCAGGCCTTTGGACTTTACGGAATTCAAGGAAAGGAATTACGTACTTTTGTAGTAGTTAACTATTTCTAATATAACAGGGAAACAGGCGTCCATTTGTGATGGAGACGGTTAAAGCAGATGATAAAGCTAAGTCAAGTGAAGGGCCATCTCAACCAGCCCCTAGGTTCATTGGTAATGTAATTGCATCTATACTGAATTTGGTAAGTTGCATAGCATACTCCATTCTCTGGTATAAAATTTTCCTTGTAAGCACATCTTTATCTTGGAGGCTGATAGAATTACATACAACTCAGATTGGTCCAAAGGGTTTGGAGTTTGGGCGTTATTCCTTAGATTACCACACGATAAGAAATTACTTGTATGTTAACAGAAGCTGGGGGAAAGAAAGGTATGGATCTCATGCTGTGATTACTCCAAGAAAACTTGCGTTACGCAAATTCATCTTACTCATCCAACTCTAATGCTAGCAGGGCGGAACAGCACATCCCTTCATACGCAAAAAAGATTGTGGAATCATATAATAAGAACGGTTCCATTGATCAGATGCTTTCACAGAAGTGAAGTGCAAAATTTCAAGGTAAATCCATATATCGATCCCCTTTGTATTTTACTGATTATGCCAGGGTCTTTTTTAGTTATTGGCCTGTTTTATGAGCAAAACTACTTCGAGTGAAGTTTTTTCTGCAAACGATGAAAAACCCAGGAACACTCCAAAGACCTTCCGTAAGCCATGCTGTATAGTTCTTCAAGTGAGCAGGAAGGTGCAAGTTCTGCAAAGTTTGAAACACCCTCTAATGCCCTTTTCATTTGTAAATTATATATTACTCGGTATGCTGTGCTTTAGGTGACATTTTGGTAGTTGTTATCAGGAGGAAGAGATCATGATATCCACCAGCGACATTGATCGATAATACTTTTAATCTCCTACTTCGTGCCCTGCTTCATTTCTGCTCTTTCTGTTTTTATTGAACTTACAATCTCATAAACTATGTTTACTTTTTCAACCAACGTGGCGTGAGTACCAGATTCGCAGATAACGACAACCTGTGTATTACGTCACAGCCCACGAAATTCCTCGAACTGATACTTTGGATTGTTGTACATTGAAATCACAGAGCACTGACAAAGAAACAAATCGAAGTAGTAATGCAGTGCCGTTACATATTCTAACTGACTCAGGGCGTGTTATAAATATATAAAAATGAGTTTGCAAGAATAAGTAATTTTTATAAAAGTGAAGATTAATTGAATTTAAAATAATGATTAAAATATATGTAGTAAAATTCGAAATTAATTTTTAATAAAAATAAGATTTGGTTTGAAAATAAAAGTAAAAGTTCATAATAATAGCTTAAACAGATAAAATGATATAATTTAAATTTTGGATAAAACAATTAAATTTCTTACGGCGCTCTTATCATTCATCTCTAAATTGAATCCAAATCAGATGATCCGGATCAAGTATTCATATTAAAATAAATAACTATTTATTTATAATTAGCAATTTTTATATAGAGGTATATTTTTTTTAGTTGATTATTAAAAGCTATGAACTATTGAGGTTATTGACCTAAAGCGTAATGTCGTGTTTTAATTGTCCGTAATTTTAATTTTTTTGTCAGATTTTAAATTATGAACAGTTTATATATTTTAATTATACAAAAAATTTAGAACTTTACTTTTACATGCAGAATTTTAGTTCTAATTTTTTTTATTTGCACATTTTCTAATACAATTATATTTTTCAATTTTTAATATAAATTTTACTTTTATTTTATTTTTTAAAAAATTCTATTTTTTATTTTATAATTTTACAAACTCAATTACGGAATATTTAAAACACGCCCTAAATTAGTTTAGTTCAAGACAAATGCTGGCTCATAAATTAGTTAATTCGTTTTCAATTTAGCCACTATTTTCAAACCTTTCATTACTAATTCAGATCTAATTCATCTAATTAATCTGTTTTTTATTTGAGGATTATATCTTAGTCCAAACTTAGCTTAATTTATAGGCATCCGAGCCAAAAGCAGTAGCAGCTGATCCAGCTGATCCAAGCGCCGCCATCCTTCGCCAACAGAAGTCGGCACCACAACCACAAACTCCGAAGAGTCAGAAAACGGAAAGAAGTGTATCCAAGTTTCTTTCATGCCTCGTCGCCACATAGCGGGAACAGTTCCCACAGCTGTCAATAAACAAAAGCCAAAGCCCCCAGTAGCCCAACACCTGTAGCCCTCTCTGTCCATCGTGTCCCCCCTCTGCTTACTTGGCACTGTCCTTGACTCACTCTTAGCTTATTCCTAAAAGCTACACCTTGTCACTAACCCCTTCACTTCAGATAAGCGCCCGCCCTCTTCTTAAACCCTCCCATTCTGTTGCTTCTCTTCTTGTAGTCCGCCTTGTTCTTCTCCTTCTTCTTCTCCTTCTTGAGCGCATTAATGAATGATGTTAATGATGAGTTCATACGATGACAGTACCGGAGGTAGTGGTGGTGGCGGAGAAGTTTTGACAGTGAAGCAAGGGAATAAGAAGAAGTGTTGCCCTTTAAGAAGATCAAGAAAAGGTTGCATGAAAGGAAAAGGAGGGCCGGATAATGCATTATGTACTTACAGAGGTGTACGGCAACGGACGTGGGGGAAATGGGTTGCCGAGATTCGAGAACCGAATCGCGGTGCGAGGCTTTGGCTTGGAACGTATAATACTTCTCTTGAAGCTGCTATAGCTTATGATGAAGCTGCGAAAGCTCTGTACGGTGATTGTGCTAGGCTTAATCTTAGCGGCTCTCAAACTCCCAAGTGTGGCGCCAGAGATGGGAACAAGTTTCCCGCCTCGCAGCTGCGGCTAACAGACTTGTTGAACATTCCGCAGCAGATGTTTGTCACGACGACTTCGGATTCGTGCTGTTCTAGCAGGTGCAGTAACTCCACTACTACTGCTGGAGATCAGCAAGGTTGTAGAAGCTCTGTGGAGTCTGCAGGAGGCGTTGCGGACACACGTACTATTGAATCACCAAGCTCTTCCATGCCAGATGGAATTGGTGATTGGGATGATTTCGTTAACCGGCTTCCAAAGATGGAGGAGTTGGGAGTCGACTCGTTCGATGATATGCTGTGTGCGAGCATGTTGGTTGAAGACGCCGACGCTTGCTGTGGCGATGAACTGCAGCAGGAGTTGTCATGGTGTCCATTGACTTAAAGTTGAGAACTATTAGCTAGTTTCTTATGCTTGCATTTGGTTTAGTTTACTAACATAGTATTTGGCACCATGTTTTTTTAACTTTTAAGTGTGTCTTGCATGCATAAGTGGAGAGATCGGTCTGTAAATGTACATATCTGTTAGATTATAGTTTGTGCATATAGGGTTTGCTTTTGTTATTCACTTCAAATACTATTGTACAAGCATTTACTTTCGATCTTATTAATAAAATCTAGTTTGCTTTAGTGGGTTGACGGCGACGACCAGGTGCATGTAATTATGCATATCAGCATATGCATTACTTGTGAATGTATGCAAGTTGTGGTTCAGTCGTGAGATCAATCAATCCATCCATCCATGTATTCTTACGTTCTTTTGTAGAACTACAAACTGCAGTACTGCATGCATCCATGGTGTTTCTAGGAGATAGTCTTCTTCTTCTTCAGACTCGAGTGCTTTAAACGCTCATGACATCTTTGGCCGGCGACCGCTGTCTTTTATGCATGCATCACGTATGCACTGGTCTCTGTTATCTGTACTACTATGAAAAAACAACAGTTGATCTATCTGTTTGAATAACTACTGTGATAATGATACATGCATGCACGGGGAATGAAAATACATGTGGCGAACTGCGCCTGTTCAAACGATCGAATGAACTTTGCGGTCTGTGTTTGTCCAGGAAGACTTAAACGTGGAGTAGTCAAGTCAAGTTTATCCATATCCCAAAACTCGATACATCATACTGCCGTGCATGGTCAAAGTATATATCTTGTGATGTGATGTGAGTTGAGAAGAACATAATTGAATCTTCGTCTTACTTCGTGGTGACACATTTCAATTTGTTTATGTTTCTTTTTGACTGTTCTTTTCCTACGAACGTACTGATACAGGCATTTGGCACCCAACATTACTCGATGGGTACTTCTGTGAATGTGTCCTTTAATTCACAGAAATGCCCCCGCCCTTCAGCGTTATGGATAGAGTGCATGAAGAGAAAAGGCCAAAGAAGAAGTACGCCCTTCGCTGGTTTCTTTTTCAAATCAGGCAACGATGACGAAGAGTTTGGGTTGTTTCCGGAGGGATCCAAGAAAAGAGTAACAGGAACGGGCTAGGTTTGCTTGTGAAGAGATGAGCATCGCAGAAGGAGAATACTTTCGCACGTATTGACCGGAGTTTTCTGACTCATTCCCACTGGAACTCAACGCGGGAGAGTTTAGTGGCGGAGTTCCCGTGAACGGTTGTCCATTGGTGGTGGGGCAGTTCGTAACTGGAAGGTGTTGACAGAAAAGCTTAGACTTTCGTGCGGGGGCAGCGAGGTGTTTGGAACTTCGGGTAGCTGCTCTAGAGTGAAGATGTTGAGAAGGAAAAAAGAGATCGGATTGGTTGTGCATGGAGAGAACGGAGGGCCCTGCCAAAACAACGGACATCCGAAGGTCACCGTGACACCGTGTGTGCCACCAAGTTTATTTAAAACCAAGTCACTGGTGTGGATATTACAATGCAAAGAATTTTTCCAACTTATACAGTACGGCTAGGTAAAGCAAAAATCTCCAGGCTAGCCCAAAATTAACTTTTGAACGAACTAAAGGAAAACCTTGCTCTCAATAAGAATTCCATAAGCTATAGTTTTAAAAATATTAACGTAGCTAAGTATGAATACTGAAAACAAAATCGGGTACAGCTGAAACAATTTTGAACTACCTCTCTCTCCGATAAGAATCTATACACCTAGACAGATCGCTAGCTTTAAATTATACAAGCTACTCCTGAATAAATGAAAGAAGGCTTGTTCAGCCGGCAAACAGAACAAATAAGCTAGTTTAAGAAGATTTCAACCAAATTAATATCTCATAGCTTGTACACAGGTCTGATTCCGAGAAGGTAGAAGCACTTCCTCATGACAACAGCTGTAGCTTCACATAACAACAATCTACTTGTTTCATCTGAGGAACCTACAACCTGCACACAAAAAAAAAAAACAAAAAAAAAATCACTATGCAATTAAATGGCAAAGCATATAAACATGCACTTCTGCGATGATTGAGGAAGTGGCTTAAACAACCTTTTATGAATGACAAGAAGCAGAGGCAAGAACATACTACATGCTAAATGACTTCATTTTGTTGTCTATCGAATTTTAGAATATATTTTGCTTTCCACTGCATCTCACACTGTCCCACCAATTTATCTATGATCTGCTCTGGGTTGAACTATGACTTATGCTAAACTATAGACTACTTTATTGATCTAAGTGGATTGCAAGGTGGGATACCGGGAGGGACACAATACCTCGTTTTATTTTTGAGAATTGATTAGGCATGAGCACAAAGGTACTTACCTGGCAATTTGTGTAGAATCTAGTAAAAGTTTCTGATAAATTGTACAAATACTCGCACAACAAGTTGGGAAGAAGATTCATGCAGGCTTCCTCGACAATCTAGATGAAAGAAAGAAGATGATGTTATACTGAATATAGTCTAACCGTCTTTCCAGCAATTGAAACCTAAATAAGCTTGATGCTGCTCATGCCTAAATGGAACTTGATACTCCATTAAGAAAGCCAGGACTTCGAGCAGCATACCTCTGGAAATTGAATAAGATGGAGACCCAAGACGCGTTCACTATCATGTGTCAATGCAATGCTACCCACCTGAAAATCCCAATGTGCAATTAGAAGCTAAGCTATAAGGAAAAGTGGCACAAGTTTTAAAAAACACAAGACGGTATGTATATAAGTAAATGATTTCAGGACCCCTAAGTGAAATGCCTTAAATTCAGTATAGAGAAAACTCACATTCTTCAGCTCCTCGATGTCTTTGCCAGATTTCCTGATAATGGAGCATATGCGGGCATGAGCATACAAAAGGTAAACAGCTGTATTCCCCTGTTAATCAGAGAGAGTATTGGATGAGAAAATGAGATTGGATGTTACCATAAAATAGCAACCAGATCTGAAAATGTAGCTGGGCCGAAGAAAAGCTGACTTATAAACCACAGCCACAAGCAAGACATTTGAGGTTCACCACTCAAGCATTCTATGCTACAATTGGATAGAATAGCAGATGAAGGCGAGGAGTAGAAGGAGCAAAAATGACAGGAAAATCACTTTGTTAGGTATGCAAAAGGGCAGGTTATCTCTTCAATTGCCGGATTCACCCTGTCCAAACCTAGATTTTTTATATATAAAGGAATTCGCCTAAATAGGTCAAGGAGTTCATATTGTTGGGATACAAATGATGCTATATCCTCTTATTGTTTATATTAAACTTTAAAGACTTCTAAAAGAATTCAAACACCACATAAACCAGAACTTCTTTTCATAAATATAGTAACCACATTCCCCAACAGCAGCTAGTCAGCCAACCAAGACAATGATAATGTGAATCAACAAACGCAGACCTTATCGTTCAACATCTGATCAAAGCTAAATGTGTAGTTCGTGAGTCGATTGTTCTTCAGATCTGCATACCTACAAGGTCATACCACAAGAGTCAGGAAATTGAAGAAAACACCTCATCTTACAAACAGTATGCTCCACAATAACCTACTGGCTATTGGATGATTAATTCTAGTTTCTTGAAGGATTTCAAGAAACCATAACAATATGCACAGAGTTGCAATGAGACTTTACACAGACATGAATGGGCAACGTAATGGGTATGTACATCTATGTTAAAACACAAGGATGATTCTGGTTCTTTTTTTTCTAACAATACAAATACTTACAAATTACAGCAGTCACGAAGTTAAGGATTTTGCAAAAAGACTTTTACAAAGAGCTTACTTTACAGCTCCATAACCAACTGCCTCAGCAGTTTGCTCCAGTTCTTCATCTGTCCATTCACCAATTTTACCTGTTGTACACATAAGTCAAACTCTTACCTGCACTGAGATGGACGAATCCAAGAAAATCCCTCTACAAATTAATATACTGTAAGTACCAACTTAAAAAACAGTATCAACAATTGATTTATACCTCAAGTATTAGCATAATGTTTGATCAAAGAAATTCAAGGAACAGTGACTACAACATTCACAGCCATAACAATAACATCAGCATGTGTACCAGAAGCGACCATGGTGGTAAGCATGTAATTTCGAAATTAAACCTTGAGAGTCGCAATACCATTTTCTTCAAGACGTTTCTTCAGTTCAGCTTTACTGCAACTTTTAGCTTCATCAAGCAACTCCACTAATCGGACAACTTCTGAGCTGCGAGTTCGGAATCGTTTGCCGTCAGACCCAAGAACAAGACCAAATCCAACATGGCTAGTCTTTGGATATGATCTGGAGCTGAGATCTGGGAGCCAACCAGCTCGTCTAGCAGCCTGAGGAGAATTATCATAACTATGTTTCATGGTAGCGAACTACTAAAATAGAAGTGTAAAACTTTCAAATGTAGCTTGATTTAATAAAATAGAATAAAAGGTTCCAAGATGGCGAGCTTGTACATGAATGTATTCGATAAGAAACTCACACTGAAGAACATCTCAAAATGCTGCGACTGACCAACATCTGTAACATATATTATCCACTCCGCTTTTTCTTCATTTAGCCGGTACCTACAATAACGCACCAAACTTAAAGTCTAGCTCATAGACAACTTTAGAGAAAAGTTAAAGAACATCAATTTCAACAAAACTTTTGTCACATACTTCACTCCTTAAATTAGCTTTAGAATTTGTTTAAAGCTTTATTGCATTCCTTTATGTCTCACTTCGAGTTTCTCAATAATAAAAGCCTTTGACTAGAGAGAAATCAACAGAATTTTGCACTACATTGCTGACTATTTATCTTTCCATTTGTCTGGAGAGTTCATACAAACAACTATAAGAAATAGGAAGTCAAAATTACAAATTAGATGAAATCCAAAATCTTCAGGAATGCTTACCAAAGAGCAGCCAAATCAGTTGAGGCATAGTTGTATCCTCCATCCTTTTTCACTACAATCAAAGGGATCGACTGTCCTTCAATAAATATAACCTTGGCACCTTGGCTTTCTTCAACAAGTCCCTTATTGCTCAGCTCCTCTAAGACCCGTGCAATGTAAGGATTATAAAAGCTTTCTCCCTGGCAAAGGATGAAATAGGCAATATAATTCCTCTAAACATCTAAATTGTAAAGAAAGAAGATAAAAGACAGACATGCAATACAGGTATTACACAAAGTGCATTGCGCACTGGAAAAGACCTTTTCTTCCAAATGAACACCGAGGCGCTGGTACACCAAGGCAAATTCCTTGCGGCTTATTTCACATATCTTTTTCCATGCATTGCGATATTTCTCCTCCTCGCCTTTCTACAATAAAAACATAAGGGAAACACATTATAGTTTTTATATGTTTGCAAATGAGAAAGATAATTGCTATACATTGTTCAGATAAATATTTTTTCTAATAATAGCAATCACATGAAATCTTAAACAGCTAGTGTAACCTACCTGCAGTTTGACCACGGCTTGTTGAGCCCTTGCCATGAATTCTGGATCTTCGTCAAACCTCTTTTTCGATGCTTTATAGAATTCCTAATGCAGTTCAAATGTAAGAATTTTTAATCTAATTTCAAATGCGCCCAATTTTTTAATCTACTAAGCTGAATTATTGTTTCAAATGGGGAAAGATGCAGATACAACAGTTTCAAAAGATGAGAACGCTTGTAGCAAATTCCAGCTCACCTGAAGATCTCCAATTGCTTGCTCACCAACATCCTCCCAATTAGGAAATTTCTCAAATAAATGTTGAATCAACATGCCAAACTGCATTAGTATGTTTCACATCATTAAGTTCACCAAATTAACAACTTATGTGAAACCAGCTTAAAAAGGCTATGACAGAAATGACTATCAGTAAAGCATTTACTAGAACTTTACTGCGAAATGATACAAGTTCAGGAACTTATTCTAGATGAAAGAATTACCTGTGTGCCCCAGTCACCAACATGGTTCCGTCGAAGAACATGAACATTGGAATACTCCAACATCCGAGCTAGAGTATCTCCAATGATTGTAGACCTTAAATGGCCGACATGCATTTCTTTCGCAATATTGGGGGATGAAAAGTCAACCACTGCCCTTTGAACGGATAGGATCGGCGCCCAATCATCAATTCCTGTTACTAGCATGCCATGTATGCTCTGCATAGACAACCCATTTCACTGATATCAGCAGTAAGATAATACAAACAAACTTGCAGATTAACAGGAAACTTCAAATACCAGACCTCAGCTATCCATCTGTCGGACAGAACAATATTCACAAATCCAGGACCTGCAACAGATGTTTTCTCAATCATCTCTGACGGAGGGAGATTACTCATGATAGCCTGCGGAAAAATCCTTTCAATGTGTGGCCAAAAATGAAAATGGCAACGAAGTTTTTGTGAAAAATGCAAGGCATCGATAAAAGATAGTAAAAAAGAATAAAATTGACAACAACAAAGTTTGTGAACATTTTGCCATTATGCTTGCTAGGTAAAACCAACAACTGCACCTGCCCAACAGAAGCGGGATTTTTGAATTCAGTAGGCTTTTCTTTGATCATTTTCCACAAGCTCATCGCATTATTACTGTAAATAAAAAGTAGAAATTGTTTTTCAGCTTTTACATGATTGAAAACGAAGCTGAAGATCAGTCCCAAGTTACTTGAAAGCATTACTATAATCTAATTACAAAACTAGTGCCTGACCTTCCTCAAAGGAAATTATAATGTCTTAATAAGGATAATGTTTTATACTCATACCATTGGTAGTCACCAAACTTTTGTGAAATTGCAAGCAAAGGCTCTACTTGTTCATCAGGAAAGGTCATTCGAAGTGATTCTTTGAATAATAGTGATAGACGCTGCTTTACGCTACCACTTCTATCCGGAACCTGTTCATCCAAACATCGAAAGCAGTGAGAAAACTGAGAAGCAAAGTGCTCCAACATGGTATGATCTTGAATGAGAAAACAAAAAACTCCTAAAAAATTCAAACAAAAAACACCTATCGGTGCTGGTCTCTGGGCTATGATTACTAGATTTTCAAACGGAAAAAGCTAAGACGAACATGATTACTCCCAAAAATGAAAAGCAAAAAAACTGCAAACCAGCACGCTCATGCGGGAAGCAACTCACAGATTCAGAGGCGGCCATCTCTTGTCTTGGTACAGTCGTTGAGGACGTGGAACAAAATCTTACTGAAACCGACTTGAAGAAACCTGTCTACTGCAAGTAATCAATCAAAAACCCTAACGAAACAAACCAAATTCCATAAAGACAATGTGGATCAAATTATAGATATCAACAAATTGATTGAAGAGAGAAAGAGAGGGAAGATTTACAGGGGGCGGCAGTAGAGCGGCGGCGGTGGAGAGAAACTAGAGGGAGCGGACTTGGAAAAGAGAATAAGAGAGAAAGAGATGACATTGCTATTCTCTCGCGCCTAAAATAGATTGGGATAAAATTTCTCACACTGCTTCAAAAATGTATGCGCCCGCTTTGTTGGGTTCGATCCTGTTTTGTTTTTGTCCGCATCCTAGCCGAATCATTTTCCGATTATGAAATTCTGGATCTGTATCAGACTAGAGACTGAACTAAAAACTTTTGGCCCTTCTCTGTTTCTAAGTTGTTAGCACTAGGGAAACCAATTAGGTCTAATTTCAGAGTTTACGAAATTGCCACTCCTGTCCTGTATGTATTTGATGCTAATTTATGTATATCTGGTACCAACTGTGGGCCAGCAACTGCTAAAGATATACCTGATCTGATAACACGGAAAACATTTATAGTAATAGATTAAAATATATTTAGCTCATTATTTATCTATTTTAAATTTTTATTTTTAAAAACTTTTTACAATTTATAAAATTAAAAACAATTTTAAAATAATAATATTATATATTATAAATTATTATTTATATAAATATCTTTTAAAACTAAAATTAAACTTATTTATACAAATTTAACTAAATTTTTGTTTTACTAAAAAGTTGCAAAACAATTGCTCTTAGCCTCTTACAGCATTAATAAGCCCTCATTGGCATTTACGGCCGATTTAGTTTTAATATCTAAACCAAAAACGACGAAATTTGCCACTAGTATATATTTACTTCGTTTCGAATCGACTTATAACAAATTATGTACTCGAATTGCAAATAAACAAATATACGACTGATAAGTCGAAGAATTTTTCGTAGCGGATCACTTTTGGAAAATCTTCTGTTATTTATATGATGGGACCGCGTCGCGGTCACGCGCTGTCAGTGTTAAACAAATCAAAAGCGAAGGCGAACACGGAAAGCTTTGATCAATTACGCTAATGGACCGCGAAGTAATAGAACAGCGGCGGCGGGCGGCTGCCGCGGAGGCGTTGGCGAGGGCTGAGGCGGGGAGGGAGGAGGAGGCCTTGGCGGTGGCTAGGGCTGCGGCAGAGGCGAGGGTGGAGACTGAGGCGGTGAGGGAGCAATGGGGCCGAAAAGTGTGGGACCTAGTCAAGCTCGTTCGGTCACGTGCGCCGCTGGTGCAGTGCATCACGAACTTCGTCTCGATGGATTTGATGGCTAACGCACTCCTTGCTACCGGTGCTTCTCCGGCGATGGTTCACTCAGTAGAAGAGATTTCCGATTTTACCCCTCGTGTTGATGCGTTATCGATCAATATAGGCACGATCTCAGAGGGCTGGTTGCCTTCGATGCGCATCGCTGCAGAGGTTGCTGTTAATGCAGGCAAGCCTTGGGTGCTCGATCCTGTTGCGGTTTTTGCATCAGAGTTTCGGATGGAAGCTTGTCGATCTCTTGTTGATCTGCGGCCAACTGTTATCAGAGGAAACGCGTCGGAGATTATTGCATTGGCATCTGCTTCACGGCAACATGGCGGCAAGGTAATAAAGTTATTTGGGGATTCTTTTTTGTTAGTGGAATTATGCTTGAATTCAACAGCATTGGCAATTTAACTTGGTTAGTAAAAGTTAAATTAGCTGGAATTTCATAAGCTAGTACAATGAATACTGTGGATTATAGTCATTGCCAAGGCAGTTACAGTTGAATTTAGCATGCTGTTACTTCACTGAAACTCCACGTAGCAGAACTAGCTAGGGATATATTGTGTACCAATATGATCATGGTGATTGCCGTCTCTGTCTTTGCGTAAGTATCCAGAGTTATGCTTAGTACATACTATGATCACTGTAACCGGTTCACTACTGTTACAGAAACTAAAATTGAATATATTAAAATTGTAACCATTGTTACTTATAAAGCCACTAATCTCTGTTCTTTATCCTCTTTATGTATTGTAGCTATAACTGAAATCTACTGTCTGTTATTGCAAAAGTTACATTTTACATACCAGTTTTTAAAAGTATAACTATCTGAAGTAGCGATATTCATAATATTTGGTTCATGTTGCATTGTTGTTGCATCTTAAGCTGAAATGAGATACGGAGAATTAAATGGTGCGAGATTATCAAATCCTGATTGAATAGTGTGTTTGGATTTTTATAAAGGGATGATCCTGTGTTGGTTTTTGTCTTTCAATCATGAAAGTGAATCTAGAAAATACTGTATGCCAACATCTTGTACTTGTCCTACTTTGGTAAACCTAGAGTAGTTGAGTACCTGTAGATAATGGATTTTGGAAATTGGAAGATTAGCACATGGATCCACTAAGGATGAGGTGAATTCTAATGATGTGAGAGAGAAGGATTCGGATTTGCTAGTACTGAGTGATAGATGAAATTGACAAGAAAAGTTTCTGTATGGATATAATTTCTAATTTCTGGGCTAAAGCTTCTTATTATAGCCGATATTGGTAATATATACTAAAATTAATTATACATCATCTAACCATGAGGAGCTTGAGTAGCATACTTGTTATTGTTGTTCTGTAAATTCGCAGAGCTGCTGGTGCATTGTCATTGATTTAAAGTCTGTGGTATTGTACTGATCTGCACGATTGCCGTCATAGGTACATATCTCCCATCAGAAGCAGAATGGGTAATGCTGTTTCCTTCTAGTTCGTAGTTAAATGCATGACCTTGCAATGTATGCATATATCTCCATGCTGGATTGTTTAAATTTGTGGCTTATCTCAGAATACCTTGTCAGTTAGTTTGTATGGGAAGTGTTTGAGGTAAACTAATTTTCTAGTGGTAGATACCGCTCCTCTTCATGCATTACTGGTGTCACTTGATCTGTGGATGGTATATTCTCAATTTCAAATATGTCACCTCTTATGCAGGGAGTTGACAGTTCTCATGAGTCTGTTAATGCTATAGAAGCTGCAAAATCATTGGCAAAAACAAGCAGTTCAATTGTTGCAGTATCTGGGGCCACTGATTTCATCACAGATGGAGACCGGGTGCTTGGTGCAAAGAATGGTGTTCCAATGTTGCAGAAGATTACAGCTACTGGGTGCACAGTCACAGCACTTATTGCTGCATTCGTTGCAGTGGATCCTTCAAACATTCTTGAAGCAACTGCATGCGCAATCTCCATCTTTGGTTTAGCTGCTGAGTTGGGAATGGATATGGCAAAGGGTCCTGCTTCATTGCGCACGCACTTAATTGATTCATTGCATGGGCTTGATGAGCAAACGGTATGTTCCAGTGTTAAGATTTTTCAAATGCCACAAACATTCTTGCAGCAGTGAGGACACATGACTGCAGTTTGTTGTCTTATGACAAGGCACGAACGATCACCCTAAGGAGTACGAATCTTCTAGTTATAGTGATTTCCATTTCTGAACAATGCGGTAGATACATAACAGCTTACCATCTTTTATATCAAACATTTTTTGTTTTGAAGAACATCTGTATAATATCGAATTATTTGTTATTCGTGCTGAGTAATGCTTGATCTTTTTTGTCTTTGAACATGTTACCTGTGCAAGCCATTTACCGTTAGCTAGTGCTAGTTGATAACTTGATATATAATGCAACAATTCATTACTACTATCTACTAAAGGAGTTTTTTTTCTAGCTAACACATAGCTACTACTGATTACCAAATCCTTGACCTAATGAGACTATATACGAAGTGCATTTCTTGAATGAGCTCATATAGCAAGAATGGTTCTGGTTATAATTGTTCAACAGTTTCTGACCAACTATTCATAGAAAACAAGGAAAAAAGAGAGAATTGTTTTGTCGACAAATAAACACCTCTATGATAGCAACTGCAAAACAATCTTGCAACTACCACTAAATAGTAACCACGAAGACATACATGACCTGGAAAGAATGAAGATTCCAGAAATAAATCTACCAAATTCAGAAAAAATATGCACCACATACAAGGAAGAATTTATCGTTCGTCCTTCTCATCTACAGTTACATCATCATCACACCACAAAAACAGTCAAAAGAAAGATTAACATTAGAAGCAAAAAGATAAACATGAATTAATGTGAATTGTGAAACTCACAATCATCTATCTTATAACTCGTCCCCACCAAGTACCGAGCTGAGAGGGACATGCGAACAAAAAGCCACCACCTTATGGAGCCTGTTCACCGGCCCTGGCAACTCCGGCAGCTTCCTCCACCGACACTTTCTGCCGTCTATCATGCAAAGACAAGCTGGATAGTTCTTATGCGGATCTTCGTTCACTACGTAAACCAGTCCGTCTACACCGATGCATTTCAATCCAGCGAACCTGTTCTCGTCTGTATAATCGTTCTCGCCATCAAATAATGACGCTAACATGTTCCCTGGCATGATTCCCATCTCAGTACAGCTCATCGTAACGTGGTTCACATCCCATAGGACCAGCTCTGCTGCAGTCCCCGGAAAACTCCGTAATCCAGCAAGAACAAGTCTATCACCGGCAGCAAGGAGGAACGAAAAGAGTACTCCGGCAGGACGGAGTGTTCTTACGGGACCCCATAAACAAGCGCTCAAATCAAGGCAAGCAATTATACCGGAATAAATCCCGGCCACGAACAAAAACTGGCGACTTCTTTGATGAATCGAAGCAGCAGTAAGCCATTGCGAAGAGCTCGCAGACCTGAATTCTGGCGGTAACGGCGGGTAAAGTTGCCAACCAGCTCCAGGAAGAGAAGGATCGAATAGCTCAGTAGCTAACCTATCAGCTTCAATATCTACAAGCCCGCCAACATATCGAACACCGCCGATCGCGAGAAACTTCGGATTCCGCTGTGAGCCAAGTACTGCAATAAGCGGGTTCGAACGCGGCGAAGGTAATGGTGGAGCGAAACGCCATGAAGAAGAGTTGAGCAACGGAGAGTAGAGAAGGATCGAGTATGAAGGTGACGTGGCAAAAGCGTAGCCGCCGGATCCCGGAAGAATGTCCGCTGCAGGTCCTGATGAAGGGATCCGAAGAGAAAACCAAACGGAAGAATCTGGATCGAAAGCGAAGGATTGATTTCTGCTCGGTAGAACGTGATTAACTCCATGAAGGAAAAGCCACGGTTGACGGCGACGAGAAGGGAACGAAGGTTGCGAAAGAACGGAGTTCCATAAACGGCAAACGGCACGAGCAACGGCGAGGTCACGGAGCGGGAGGTAGGAGAGAATTAGCTCCGTTAAGTCCCAGCTTAGACGTGACCATTCTTCGGTTACCGTTACCGTTATCTCTGCTGCAGAAGAAGAAGAAGACTTCATTCTTATGTTGTGTTTTGTCTTTCTGCTCTGTTGTTGGCTTGTAATTTTGTATAAGAAAGAAGGAGAAGATAAAGAAGGGGAACGTACGGTGAGGGCGGGAGAAGATAGCTTTCAGTGACAGGGATTTGTTTCTAATTAATTAATATGATTTGATTATGTTGTGGAATGGAAACTTATGTGCTAATAAATCAGTAGTAACAAACTAAGTGTGATTATGAAGTAGTGAATTAGTTTCAATGATTAGAAGTGATTCGGACAAGCTTCAACTAGTTTCAACATTGTTACGATAAGGGTTCTAACAGTCTCTCGACTAGAGGGCTCTTTATCGGCCTTCCAAAGCCCAGAAAGAAAGGCAAATGTCTATGATCCATTGTCGCTGAAATTCGAATCCAACAATAGAATCACGTCTATGAACATTCGCTTTGATAAATTTAGGAACACCAAAATTGGTCCAAAACACGGAAAATGTTGTACATGAAAGGATTCTGAATCATTAACTTTCCGCATCAGTTGGCTCGAGATGTGAGTGAAACATGGAGCAGTTGTGTGAGTTCGGATTCTGAAGTAGTTCATATATAGCTGCCAAATGTGAAAGCCATTTCAGTCTTTTGCCTTACATCTTAGAGTTCTAGCACCACAACTGCACAGAAACCATAAGCATTTTTGTCATTTCAAGTAAAATAAGCTCTACTAATTAATCGATAATCAGAAATAAAACTTACAGTCAGAATCAGTAGTGATCCAGTGCGCTGTTCTAATATTATCTTCAGCTTTAGAGCTTCTATTCGACCATGAATTTGCATCATGATCTAAGATCTGTAACTCCGTTGTACTCGGATTACTCGTTGAATTAGAGTTCTTTGCCCACATTTGATGATTGTTTCTTGATGAAATTGATGGTAGTGATAACGGAGAGTACACTGATGAAGTTGTCGAGCAACTTATCTTGAAGCTGATCTTGCTCGAATTCATCGATCCGCATTCATCGTCGTTCGATGATGCTTTTCGATTCGCCCGGTGCCGGAAATAGAGTGCCTTTCGACCATGAAAACAAAAAGATCAAAATTTACAACAACGTACGTACCGTCGAAGAATAAGAAGAAAGTGGAAGAACTCACCTTCCAAGTTTTGCTTCCGCTCTTAGAGTTAGAGTTATTAGATTTTGCAGCAGCAGCCCATCGCAGAAGCTCCTTCATTCTGGACAAAGCACGTCGCCGGCGTTCGCTTTGATCACTACTACTCTTCTCAGATGATCCATCGAAGCTTTTCCTTCCTATCATTGACAAATCGCATATAGGTAAAACTTTGCATCCCACCACCGTGCCTGCTGAAGGCATCATTGCTGTATCCCCTTTGGGCCGCTTGATGTCTTCACTTGTTGATTCAAGCTCAATTCGTATGAGTTGTCACCTGATCAATCTATGAAGAAAGAAGCTGAGATATATGGAGTTGTAGTTGATTAGTTTAACAGATAATGTGCCAGTAACATGTTGAGTAACATGGAGCAAGATAATTGTTTATATACGCAGTAGCACTCTTGTGACTTTAGGAGTTATAACGCTAACTGACTAACATGCATGTTGTGTGAGTTGGGACAACAGAGCAGAGATCAGAGAAGGAATCTTTGAAGATAGTCTTGTAGCAAAGACAAAAACATCTATATTAGAACTTTGTTTGAAAAGTTTAATTAGTTTTTATAGTTAGATTCTGAACATGATTTGAAGAGAGACAGCAAAGCAGAGATTACTGAGCAAATCATCAGCAATGTCTGGTGGTCAAAGAGAGATGAGGAACGAGTTTGAATGGGCAGTGTTTTCAGTTTGATTAGTTAATGTGGTATTACGCATATGAATGAGTTGGCACTTGGCAGCTCATGTGGAGTATGATTATCCAAAATAGCGTGTGTAACCAGAGATTAAGTGCTTGATTAATTTAGGAAATTAGCAACACAACGTGTCCTTAGCTCATCCACTAAATGAGGAATCTCCATGTAAAATTTTACAGCAATATACACATGGAAACTCAGCATCTCGCAACTCGATTGATACCGGAGCTACTATGTAGACTGCTAAAAGTTCACCGTACAATTTTCCGGAAAATAGTTGGAACTCGGTATAGCAACAATTAAGATCCAGAAGAAAATAAAGGATACAGCATCAAGCAGCATCTTCTTCATCTTTGAAGCTTAAGTTTAACGTTTGTAGCTTGAAGCCTGATCCTTGAATCACCTCGACTATATTGGAAGCCACCCCTGTAGCTTGTACAGTTGTCTCTTTAGTGAGCTGGAAGGAAAACAAAAGATGTTAGCAGGCGAAATGATGCAATTGTGAAAGCACATGACTACAGAGTTTTTTCTGCAGTCATCTGATGGCAATTCAGCAGTATATACATAAGCTACAGATGCCCTAGATTCCCATGATCCCCAGGAGAAAATTTCTACAATATTACAAGAAAGAAAAGTTCTTGTTGCAGAAAACAGAAAGTAAAGCTTGTCTCTGTTGAAATTCCTGTACTCTCCGCAAGCATGTCAAAATTGAACCTAACTCCATGATGTATGATTTTGGTTAATCTAACAAAACATGCTAAAAGATACATATCTATGCTGAACTCTAAAAGTGGAGAACAAACCAAGAGTTGAAACCCTTTAACACAACCAACATAAAGAAACCAAGATTTGAAACCCCTTTAATGCACAAGCCAGAAAGAAATCACCCATTGATAGATGCTAATCCTAGTTTAGGACGCTCTCCTGCAAGGACCATAAACAGATCAAGTGCGATAATAACATAATCTTATGCTGTATCACGACAGGTCAACAAAGTTTCAAAGTTCAATCAAATAAGCTTCCAGTTTCTGCATATAAACTCACTACCATGCTGTGGCTTGCCTACAAATATAAACATTTTTTAGCTTCAACAGGTTTATTAACAGTCTTTCAACTGCTGCTAGCTTCTAATGACGTAAAAGACATAAATTGTAGATGCATATATGGAAAAATCATAAAGGAGAAAAAAATGAGATTGGAAACAAACATATATTAGCATCTTTTGCCCCACAACATAGATAATGCATTTTCCCTAAGCCAAAAAGAAAGCAGGAATAAGTAATTAGCTTTAACAAATAAGTTAGTCGCACTTCACCAGGTTGTCCAAAAAACCCAGGACAACTTATAGCATCAAATATTAATTGTACGCCTTAGCAAGTTCTGCATTTTGTCGGACTACTACTAAGCTAGGATACAAATTTCAAACATCACAGTTGGGAGGGAGTAAATGCTCTATTTGTAACATAACATGCTCTCTGAAATCCAGCATTACACTATCGCTCATCTTCGCCATCTCATGACAAGTAAATACAAATTATGAACTTCACAGCACATTTCAACAATCAAGCCATAGAACATTAAATACCAAATTTAGTCAAAGTTAGAAAATTTCCAGCCAGGTACCTCAACACTAGCAATGCCCTCAAGAATCTGAACCTTCAAATCAGCAACCCCCTCCATACCCTGCAAATAAACACGTAGCAGCAGTCTAAACAAGTTAACCAACACAAATCTATAAAATGTAGTCAAACACGCGATCAGTAATCCACAATGCAACTCATGCGATTTCCAGGAAACGTTTGTGGGTGGGGAAAGTAAACCTCTACAGCCTTGGAAACAGCTGGAATCGCCGACTCATCCATCGTCCCCTCCGCCTGATTCACAAACAACAAGTAAACAGCTTAAATCACTTTTGAATTCAAATCAAATTAACCGTACTTGTAAGAGTCGTGAAACAGTACAGAGAAGATGTATTGCCTTGAAAAACATCGTGAGCATGTCTGAAGGAGAAACAGGAACAGAAACGGTTTCATTCTCCTTGTGTTCACCTTCTCCTCCCTCCAGCTCCGCCACCGCAGGAGCCGCCGGTTCCTCCACCGCTGCCCTAACCGCCACCGGTCTCATTCTTATCGCCCGCAGAGAACTGCACACCCGAGAAAACGAAGGAGCAGAACGCAGAGAAGAAGAAACAATTGAGGTTGAAAAATTCCTCCGGCAACTCCAGCAGGGTAGTACAGCACTCGAGAGAGTGAGCACTGCCGCCATTTTTGTTTTTGATTTTTTTTTTTAGATTGAGAAGAGGAAGAAGAAGAGACTTGTGTATGAAGATAATGTGAGCAAAATGGAACCGGACTGAAGCCGGACTGAACATTAAGTACGCTTTATCATAAAGTTTGCGAAATAAGGCCTCCAAATCTTGAATACGGTTACTTCATTCATCTACAAAACATTTTTATACAGAAAATAAAATCAGTAGTACTAAGGCATGTAAAATAATTAGTATCACTTTTAATGTACAACTTACAGATTACAAGAGGAGACCTTTGATTTAGATAAGGGGAGTTCTTATACTGAGTAACTAAGATAGCTGCTAGAGAACTGTTGCAGCATTGGGAAAAGCAAGCAGGCTCTTATACACAGAAGTTCCCTGCAGCATGCCAGCCCAAACGCTTAACTGCCGCATCTTCTGATACAGAAATCTAAACAGCTATGAATTCTACAAAAACTATAGAACTATTGACATGGTCACAAAGGAGCCGAACTTGTTCTTCTGAGTTGATACCTCTTGGTGGGCTCTGGTTGGGAAGCAGGTAGCAACTTTTCAAATTCCTGCAGGAAAACAGAAGCCAGTTTTTAGTACTGAAACCACACAACTAAATCATGTTTTTCACAATGTTATGTATGAATATTCATTAACTATACACATAGAAGAGTAATCGGAAACAATTATCATAAGTGTATTTTCAGATGTTATTCCTTCACTGCTATTGACCTACGTTGCCTTCTGATAATCCTTCCTGAAAATAACTCTAACGGAGCCATATAGAACAACTAACAAAAGCCTTTAGAGGAAACTACTCGTATACTGCAATCATGATGTCCATGATGGACAGTTGAAGCACATAATGCACATACAGTGTATGGACAAAAAGGTTTCTATGCTGATTAACTAAACATTCAGAGCAAGAATATCAAGGCGATGGATGGAAAAACAAAATGGTTCTGTATTGATATGAAACATACAACTTCTGAAATGAAGTATACTACTTCCTTGGAGACAACCTAATATTACCACTACCTCAAGCATGTCATTTAAAGATCTCTAACTATCATTGTGCTTATGTAAATGTCCACTTCATTGGCTTACTAAAGTTACTTACGACTAGGCAAACAGCATTCAAGAAAAGATGACAGTGACCAGGTTACTGCTGAGAAAGTTCTCCATGCTTCTAATCTCATCAGTTCCACTCAAGACCATAGACTTTCAATTGATTGTTCATTCCTTTAGTAAGGCTTACATGCTTTAACTTGCAATGTTGAGACCATGTCACTAAATCAACTAGAAACATAGTCAGAATTTAATATGCTTTACAAAAAGGACAACAAGGTTTTAACTTGATTCTTGCAAGACAATATACTTTTTATTGATTACTCATTCCCTTACCACGGCCAATATGTTTCTCCTTGAGAATGTTGAGACCATGTCACTAAACCCACTAGAAACATAATTTAATAAGCACAACTAGAAAGACAATAAGGGTTTATAGTTTCCTTCATTATTTTACTTGATTCTACCACTAGGATAAAAACAAACTAGAAATTATCGACCACAACTAGTACCTCGTAGGAGGGTCATGGACATTTGGTTTCCTTAATATGAAAAAACAAAAGTTGCAATGCTCCTTATATAGTAATATAAACTATTGAGCAAAGAAATAAGAATAAGGGAGAGACAACAGAAATAGACACACACGTAATATAAACTATTGAACAAGGGAGATACAACAGAAATAGATAAGCACCTTCTCTTTCTTCAGCCTCCCATTCTCTTCCTCTAAGCGTGTAACCTTATTCTCCAGCTCATTTGTATAAGCCTGCAATAGTAACAAATAAACCACTCAAGACGGAAACACATTGCAAAAGTAGAAAAAGGACCTGAAACGTGAAAAAAGAAACCATCGGGTAAAATTTGATAACTTTAGTACCTGCTTCCTAGCTCGTGAACGAGCAGCTGATTCCCTGTTCTTAATCATCCGCTTCTGGCGCCTCTCTAGCATCTTCTCCATCATTTCTGATGACGCACCCCTTTTTCTTCCTGTAGCTTGTGGATCTGATAATGCTCCTATAGTTGGAGATGAAATTGTCATCTGACCATCTGTATACATGGCGTCCAGCATGGCCCCTGTGCATACACCCATGGGCTGCATCACTGGGCCGCCTTGTACGAAATGACCCATCATGTTCTGAGGCTGATGATACTGCTGATGCAACCATTTGGAACCCTGATTGAAATCTTGTGCTGCTGCTACTGGATTAATAGTTCCTGTTGCGGGAACACTTGCCTTCACATCATCACTCTTCTTACCAGAGGACTCTGAAAAAATACCAGCTTTGATAAGAAAATCCTCTAGGGTCATCTCCCCTAATGACGGTTGCCTATCATGTGCTTGCTGGTTATCACCACTCTTGTTTCCCCCATGCTGAATATCCCTCCAGACTTCATCTACTGTCTTCTTGCTAAGCCCCTGTGGCATGGTAATACTACCCTGCCTCTGGAGACCATTTGAAGCTTGTGCGACTTGACCAACAGAAGTATCAGGCTCAGGTAGTGCCATTAGATCCTCTGGCATAACACTCTTGAGCAGTTCATCAAGGTTCATGCTAGTTAACGGCTCACCAAGATGACTCTCAACCTCATTGAGTGTAAGATTGTACAAAGAACTTTGCCTACCCAGGCTATGAATTTGGCTTTGCTTCCCGCTGCCATCTCCATGGGCAGACATTGTCCGAGTACCCATTTACCAGCTTATTCCCTCAATCAAACGAGAAGATAGAGCTCAAACACCAAACAAATAGCATTCCTAATCCTGATGGTAAAGAGCTACTTAAGTCTTTAATCAACTTCTACAGCACTGAAATACTTGCCTGGAAATCAAATGGAACCAAGTAAGAAACACACGCACACGGTGTTCCAAAGTAGAAGAATCTTAATGATCCTTAAAAATATTCTAGCATAAAGGATTCAATGTTTCTTCTCAGAGGTAATTCCAACTGCCGCCAAAAGACAAATCACACTAATTATAGCTGGAAGCTCTATTGCACAACAATCCTAACAATAATAAGTCCACACTCAAATATAACGTGATAATTATCAAAGCTATCTTAGAAAAAGAAGATTCCAGACATAATTAGAAGCTAAAATTTCAATTTTCTAACCTGAAATGGCCTTACAACACTAATCTTCAGAACATTAGAGGATCAAAATAAAAAATAAAAAAATCAAAGAGAGGTTAAATCACGCTATAATTTTAACAGATTCAGCTCACAGAATTAGCTTAACCAGCAAATTTCAGGAGATCAAGAGGTCTCCCACTCAGATCTTTCACTTCACTGCCCAAAGAAAATTGTAGCAGTTAAATATATAACAACACAACAAGATCCATATTACACACCCGTGCTTAGATAAGAAAGAAACAACACTAGATCTAGAGAAAAAATCTGTTGATTTTTGTTAACAGAACTTTTGCTGATCGTTCAGGTTCGAGAGTTGAGGATGAGAGAGAGAAGTAATAGAAATTGTTAGAACGGATGCTTCGAGGAGTTTTGGGACTTAATTTTTTCACGAAAAAGAAAAAAAGAAAATCTTTGGTAGTAGAAACGGGTCCCACTGAAGTTTTTGGATATTTGCAAAAAGCTTCCGCCATCTTTTCATTATTATGCAAAGCGATTCATAAAGTGATAAGAATTTTCAAAATTTATATAATTGGCATAATTGGGTCCTCCATTTTAGCAAAGGATCAAAATAAACCCAATTATCTATGTAATAACTATGAAACATAGGAGTGGTACTTCTTAATTTCGAGCAAGTTTAGTTATCCGATGATGGCTGAGGAAGCTTTAGGTCCCCTGTCGAGGTTATCATGCATCATGATCAAAATATTAAGTGCTTTTGCAGAAACTTAAGGTATTCAGAACAAGGCATAGAAGGCTTTCAAGTACTACCACGAGAAATGTTTGACGAACTATAATTGCAACTGCAGTTGTACATCTTACCTCCAGAATTGTAATTGCAGTTGAAGTCAATGAGTTCGAGGAACTTTCACAAGATCTTACAGAAAATGGAAAACAAGCCTTAGGAGAGAGGAGATGAAATGAGATGAACGGTATCATTTATGCAATAGGTTTTCTTTGCATAGAATTGCTCTTCTAATAGTCACTGAAAAGCATGTTAAGGTACAACATCTTATCGACAGCTTAACAGAGCTATAAAGACATGATTAAAATGAACCTATCATTTTCCACTCCACCCGAAAAGCATAGACAATCTTAACTCAGACCAACATTATCAAGTATGTTCGCAAGTTCCTCTGGATAAACCGCAATTTGCTGTGCGCATATATATGGCGTAGCTAGGCAGCCTGATCTTCTGATCACCTACTTGGGATATATCTTCCTGTACAAGCAGTTAAATTCAACGTTTACTACTCGCTTCAACTCCTTCATTGTCTCTTGGGCCTCAAAAACTGGTCATTACTCCTCATAATTCCATAAATGTTCTAGGGAGTGAAATGCCAATTCTTTAGAAATAGAGCAGGTGATCATAATGTCCAAACAATTCAGTCTCTGATGCATCCCTTCTACAGGTAAGCATATTGAACTAGTTTGAAGTCAATACTGCTCCGACCACTCTTCATAAGTTTCTCCACCTGTAGTTCAGAATAAAAAAAGTAAAGATTAGTGTATTATGAAGACGTGTAAAATTGTGCTTCAAGTGCAAAGTTCATAAAGGCATCTCTTACATGGTAGATCGACTGCGCAGTTTGCTTGAGCATCTGCATCTTTATTGAACTCCTTTAAAATGATTGGTGCAGTCAGAGGAATTTTATGATGACAATAAGGAGTGATAGATTAGTTAAAGACTAAAGAGAGTGAGCAAATTGTAAGAACGTCAAAAGGCCATGGATGTTCTCACTTAGCCAGTTTGACTCGCAAGATAACAACAGGCACGATGACCACACAAGCGGTACCACCTGTAGGCCAAAATTAAATACTCCAAATTTCTTAGATTTTCTTAGCTTTTCCTTCCAGTGTATGTTGTGGCTCTAAACAAGAAAATTGCTGAACACACATAGCTACTCAAAACGTGGTATCATGAAATGAAGTCAACCAAGGAACTAATTATAAGTTCAAGTATAAACATGAAAATAATTTCTCATAACCAGCGGTAATGCTTTGAAGCATATCTGAACATTACCACAAAGTACGTCTCATCAAGCTCTAATTGATCGGTATGGGTAGATTATGACCACATCAAACCAATAACCTAGATTAACAAAATCACTATGTGATACATCACAAACTCCTCATGTCCATATGGATTCTTTGGCCAATGCATCGCCCCGTTTGGCTTAGTGTTTCCCAAACGCTGTTTTTCAATTTTCCATTTCACGTTTTTCAATATACATTTATAAGTATCTAGAAATTTATTTAAAAATTTAGAAAGTGTAGAAAAATTCTATGTAGTAAGATCTTTTTATCGCATATTTTTATTATTTTTTTGAGATAAAAAAATAGAGCTCATTTCTCAAAAAGGATAAAAATATCCTCCATCTCAAAAAAGCTCCATTTCATAAGCACTCCCAAACGCCCTCAATTTTAAGGAATTTTATTTAACCCATCACCATGGTACCCAGTTCAATCCAAATGACACTAGAAAATATGCCAAAACACAGTCAACTATATAACAACCTGATTCATGTTAAAAATCTAAACATAAACAGAAACACCTCCAAAGGTCACGCTGACAGAATCTTATATGCAATAAGCACAATATTAATTTTGGATTTTGGACAGGTACAGACTGTATGCCTCTATTTACTTCAAAACAGAAGAAAAAGAAGAAGAAGAAGAAGGAAACTTTAGATAGCGTAATATCCTTACCCTTTTAACATGACAGATTTCAAACGAAGCAAACTTCTCCTGGAGTTCTTTGACAACCTTACATAAGTCACTCATATTCTGATTTTTGGTTTGCCACATCCCCCTAACCTGTGATCAAAATGCATAAATCAGAACAATATTATAGAAATGAATGTAGAGAATTCAAACATACGGAAAACATTATGCAAAGTTTTAGAAAGACCATTACTCTCAGAATAGGTAATCTTAATAAGCAAGTCTGACAAAGATTCCATAGGCAATGCTATAATTCAAAACCATGCCCTAGAAAGAACCGAATAGATTTTTGAAGTGAAAAATGCTCATCTCTTCAACCCACTCACAAGGTGTGCTACAAGCAGCACTCCTATTCTGCTATATAAATGATATCCTACACATATAAAAAAGAAGCTATACGACTGCTGAGACAGCCGTGTTCTAATCTCTAAACTTGAGTAAAATGCTAACAAAGTATTTTCTAAAAGACAAAATAAAAGCAAGAAAGACAGTCAAAATTATCAGGATAGCTACAAAGATACTCCTCGCAAACAAAGTTAAGAATATATGGCTTTTCATCTCATAGTAAATAAGGAACACAAAACCAACTCTCAAAATAAAGCATGAGAATTCATTATAATTCAAGTCACAAACCTGCATATACACTAGCTTAGAATCACCTTGCACGGTGATGTTTTTGAAGCCTTTCTTAATTGCATGATTAAGTCCTAGTATCAAGGCACGATATTCAGCAACATTGCTGGTTACAACACCCAACCCTTGACATATTCGAGCAATCTTCATTCCAGTACCATAGTTAGTAGTGTTTTTAATAAAAGGACACTTTTTGCAGTTCAGTTAAAAGGGAAGAGCATACTATGCTTCCGTCTAGAGCTCGAAGTATCGCACCAGCACCGGCTTTTCCAGGATTTCCTTTTGAAGCACCATCAAACTCTAGAGTACATGACATCTGCAGACATTTTCTTAAATGGTGTTATCAGGCAAGCACAATTCTCAACCAAGCTAGAGAAGCATGAGTGAGGCATTTACTTTTCAATGAAATTGAACACTTGCAGTCAATATATGCATTTCCATCATGCATAGATGCAAATATATAAATACATTGATGGCCATCAGAAAAAAAGAAACTTAAAAAACTATGCACAACTACATTTGTATAAGCACAGCAACATTTTATAGAATTTCTCAAGCAATGATTCACGTTTTTTCTGTTGGATTGGATTCACATCAAGAGCTTTTTCACTTTTTTATGTTTCTGCTGATGCTCAGATGTGAGTGAACCGGGAATCTTAACTCCTGAAGTAATACATGATAATTCAAATGAAGCAGAAACTGATAGCACTATTAACTAATTAGATTTCTTTTTAAATATGAAGGACAGCCGTTTTGTATGAGATTAGAATATTTTCTGCCTTGGAGTTTGGTATTTGTTTTAGGAATAGATAAACTTGGCCATCCATCATAAACATAATGATTTATTTACACTCACTGTACTGTCTGCCACCTCCTTAGATTGTTTCTCGGGAGATTTTCCTTTGGCTTCACTGTCAACTAGTAAGGAGAGTCCATCAGGTTGCTGAAAGAAGATACAATCTTCAAATATTCAGATAGATATGTTAAAAGAGAGCTATGCAACCTTATAATATATCATTCAGGATAAAAAGAACCATAAATCCAGCAAGCAGCTAGTCTATAAAGAATCTATCATCTTTAACTTTCACATATCAACCAAAACAGTACACGAAACACTTCAATGATGTCAAATCATGTTAGGAACTATAACTGCTTCAGACGATGTAGGAATAAATGTAGGTAAATTTCCTCAAAATTACAGAGAACATGATTTTCAAATTAATAGAATGGAGAAGCAGTGAAGCACATTTTAAGCTTCAAACTTAAGAGCTTATCAATTGAAATAACCAAGTATAATACAGAGAAACCTACTCACACTTGCTGGCAAGCCCTTGCGTAAAATTTTATTGACTTATCATTTGTCATATATATTAAATGAAGCATAAATGCAAGCAATCCTTCTAGGTTGAAACTTCTAGACATACAGTTAGAATAATGAACAGAAGACCACTTATACAGTTTACTGAAAGTAACAGGAGAAGTGAAGAGCACAAACTAAAAACAAGCATTCGCTCTAAATCAAAATGGTAATATCAATATATAGACAAGTGTATCAACCATCATATCGACAAGGTTGCTTGTTCATCCAATAAAATAAACACAAAAAAGATTGAGTTCCAGTCAAGCCTCTACATGTTGCAAGATTTAAGAATTATGCAAACTAGTGAATGCTTAAAGATTTTTTATGAATTTGAATCCAGCAATCCTTATTCATGAATAGCAATAAAGACATCACAAGAGATGCACCTAGTTGCAAGGAAATGGTACTCAGGTTATGCTACCTGAAAAGGGCAAGGAACAAGCTTTCCAAGCAATTCCTCTTTTACATCTGATGCATCAATAGTGAATAGAGGATTTTTAAGCCCACGAGCAGCTAGGTAATCCTCGGTTTCTTTCCTCAAAGAATGACCCATGTATACGCTTACCGAAGGATCGCATATCTGTAAATAAAATTTTAAAGCTCAGATTGCTGCCAAAAAGAATGCAATTACCGTGTCTAAGCGAAGAAGGTGCATGCGGTGTCAAATTTGGCATAGAAGGATTGTTCAAGATCCCTATCTCATTCTTTTGGATCAAATGCATATGCTAGGACTCCTTATACAATATACGGTATGTAAGATCCACTATACGAATATGTGCTTTAACAAGCTCAAGATGCACTGATATAAGAAACAATCTTAGTGGGTGTTAACTTGCACAACTGCTTACATAAATCATCATCATAAACTAAAAATCCAAGTGAAGATTAGACAATGAGTCTTTCTGGAAAAGCTTGCATTATGACAATAAAGAACATATATTGGGTATATAGGGAAATAATGTTAAAATATAATTAATAAGGAGAACAACATGCAACCTGTTTAAATTTAATGAAAAGATTAATGACTTTCTTATAAAAGAATAAGAGGAAAAAGTGAATGAGATGCAATACTTCCGCACATAATTAGATAATGCAAGTGTTAGGTTGCAAGAGAATTTACCGAAGAGCTAACTTGAGCTTGACAATCACTAAGACTCTTATAGATGCCCACCATGTTCCCTTTGCGAACAACATAGAATGCATCCTTTTTTTCATCCATTGCTTGCTCAGGCTTTACCTTTGGCTTTCGTGAAGCACATGACCTTCGAGCAGAATAGCACTGGATAGGAAACCTCCTAAAGAGGAAATCTAGTTTAATCACTCTAAATCCAGTATGTGATATGCCTCTTTTCCAAGTTGTACTAGAAAATCCATACAAGGAACTCCTCATGATATGACTACACCTAGCTGCACAAAATATGTGTGAAATGCGAGCTCAAATAAAAAAATTTCTAACCACGAAAGAAGACTGAAGCTACAATGAACTTTTAAACATGCCGAGCAAAAAACAGCCATGAGTTATAACATCCCTTGATCACTCAAACAAGAACCATGAACTTTCTCTTCGCACATCTAGAACTCAAGTATACATTGTATTATCCACTTCACTGCTCTAAACATTAAAAAAGAACATCCAACAACCAAAACAAGTAAACAAACGATTTCAGTAAAACAAGTGAACAAAATAATCGCAGCTCCAATGCATTGACCCCACTTGGAGACTTGCTTTCTTCAAAATTTATATAAAAAAAAAGAGTATCTACTGAACAATCAAGCCTAGTTCAAATCACTGAAAATCCAAACGACATTAAATCGGGAAAGAAATGGACAGATAATAGCATTATGAAATTTAAGATCAAAGAACCGGAGAAAGGATTTACCTTGGATTTCCAGCGCAGCACGAGAGAGAGAGAGAGAGAGAGAGAAGAGAGAGAGGAGAGTCTGTCGTATGAAGAGTTCACAGTACTGAATTCCGGCGCTCAGTCAATGGTAAGGTAACCCAATGGGGTAATAAACACTAAATGGGCTTCCTAGGTCCAATCAGGCCCAATAGGACTGATCTGCCTAAATAAGTTTATGTAGTCTCAATTAAGGCCTTTCTTTTTTCTTGTGGACGGCCAGAACATGCGGTATTAATGGCTCCCCAAGATTTTTGAGTCTCCTTCTGTTTTTTATTTTTAACTCTTTTGAGATATATGAATTCTCAACAAAAAAAATATAAGTACAGAAATCAAATAATATTTTTGCGTCTTGTAATGGACCAAGGAGCAAGAACATGATGACATTCGAGACATTGAGTTTTTTGTTTTGTTTTTAATGAAAGAAAAGTATTGAATTGAAAATGAAAATAAACAAACAAAGAGATTACATAAAGATATGTAACCAAAACATAAAAAGAGCACAACATTAGTCTATCTTTTTACTCAATAGAAATTAGAGAACATCAGTCTTTCTCTCTGAAACGTAAAGGTAAAAAGACGCGATAAATTAGTTTTACAGGAGTTAAAAAAAGCCTCATCATCATCAACTATCCTATTTTACAAAGAGTCCCAGACGGTTTCTGAACAAAAACTTGGGCTCTCCATTGAGAGAGGGCCAGCTGCTTCCTAATGGACTTGTTTTCTTTGATTACCAGTACTGTTAAACTTTTTTCTAAAAATAAAAAGTAACTTTACATACAAAAACCAGAATCATTACGTTAGCTTTCGTTTTTCTTCATTCATTCAATTCATATTTGTGAGAAACATCTTCTGTGGCAAGCTATGAATTGCTTCGACTGCTTTGTTTCCTGCTTCCAAACTCTGCCTATATCTGATGCAATGTTCACTGCATCCATGGAAGCACCAGAAAGCCCTCTCTTAGTGAATCCTACTGCATAAAGCCCTCCTTTTCCTTTCCAACCATTGGGAAATGGCATTTTTGGGTACCCATCCTTGCAAAAGAAATCAGTCCCCTGCATCAATAACAGCACTAGCCAAAATCAGGAATTTTGCAACCGAACCGATTGATATGACGTTTATCAGCTGTCTAATGAAATATGGAAAGGAATAGTTAAATAAATTCTTATATGCCCTTGGTCAACTAATTAATCACTGTTCATGTTATCCACATGTGAAATAATATGATTCCAGTATCTATCTAGCTAGCCAAGATCTTATATAGCATTCTTGAATCATTAAATTCGAAGAACCTCAACTTCCGTAACTGTCAGGTTGAAGACCACCTTACCCGGACAGTATCATGAATATTAAGCTATAACGACTAAGAGAGAAGAGAGAAAAATTAAAATTAGGTTTACCTGGAGCCATGAAGGAACGTTGCTCCGGTAACCTGTGGCGAGAACGATGGCTTCAGCGTCTAACACTTGGCCGTCGATGAGCTCAACTTTTCCTGGGGAGAACCTCTTGATTGCCGGAACTACTTTGATCTCGCCGGATTTTATCTTTCCAAGAGCTCCAAGATCAAGAACAGGGGTCTTTCCCTGTGTGTTCTTCAGCTCGAGTGGACCGGTAGCCGGCCTTCTGATCCCAAGCTTCTCCGTGTCACCGACCACTATGCATGCCAGCATCACAAGGATCTTGTCGACGAGCCATAGTGGCAACCACTTCAACAGTGCCGCTGCAATCTCAAATGTCGACTTCCCGAAAACTTCTCTGGGAAGTACATGAACCTGCATGTTAAAGTGTCGCGTTAGTTGATAGGTTGAGATTTATAGTGATCCATTCGTACGAAAATGTGTACGAATGTTTGATTTGCTCACCGAGTCACGGACAACCATGGAGGGAAACGCATTGTAGTGGCAGAGATCAAGGCAGACCTCCATGCCAGAGTTGCCACAGCCGACAACTAGCACACGCTTGCCACGGAACTCCTCACCAGATTTGTAGTCAGCAGCGTGAATAACCGGGCCGCCAAAGAGTTCTACGCCTTCGAATTCCGGTACCACGCAATCGGCGTTCTCTCCAGTGGCAACAACAAGCCACTGGCAGATGTACTCAAGCTCTGTTGTTCTGACCCTCCAAAGCCCACATGTTTCATCATGCCGAGCAGATTGGACCGGCTCGTTAAACCGAGGATTTAAATCGAACACCTTTGCGTAGGACTCAAGGTAAGCGATAAACTGGTGTCGGGACGGGTACTCAGGGAAGTTTTCAGGGAAGGATAGTTTTGGAAGCTGGCAGAATTGTTTAGGGAGGTGAAGCTTGAGCCTATCATACGTACGTTTCTGCCACAAAGAGGCGATACAGTCGGCGCGCTCTAAGATAACAAAAGGCACACCATGTTCTCTCAGGCAAGCACCAACAGCCAGACCTGACGGTCCTGCGCCAACGATCACCGGGCCGTTCACCCACATACATCGACGAACTTTCATTTCATCATGATCGCTCTTTGAGGCCATCATCAAACAACAAGTTCGACGAAATGCGCACCACTGCTTTTTGGAAGGAAAAAAAAAAATTAAAACAGCGTTAGGACTAAATGTTTCTGGAAACGAAGCAGGATAGGGAATGAAGAGTTTGGAATTGTTTGTTTAGCACTTTGCAGTGAAGTAGTGATGTATAAATAAAGGGGAAAGGGAGGGGAAGGCATGTGCGTAGACGTGGGTCTAAGACCTGCTTCCCCTTTAACGTTTTCAATCATAAGCACCGCCGTCAACAAATTTTTTAATTCCTTTTTTTCCCCCTTCTATTACAATGAATAATCTGTATAAAAGTATTCATAAATCAAATACTTAATATATACTGATCATAAAATAATAAACTCATCACGAGTTCTCGCACACTGAAAAGATCGTCATTGATCATCCATAGCTTCTTTCAGTTTGGCGAAACGCCCGTGGTTATGCAGTTAAAGTGTTGTTTTTTGGTTTTTCAGGAAGCTTTACAACAGCTAGCAATGATCAGTCTGGGTCCATGCTAATTGTAAGGAAGCTAGCTAGCTAGCTAGATAGATAGCAATTAACCTACATTTATCGAGCAAACTAATATTCCCCAATCCTATTGAACGCCACAGACATGGAGACATATACGTAACTCCAATCTTCTCGCGGGCATTACAAATTAAGAACTGAAAACTATTTCTTTTTTTCCCGAGTTGCAGAAGATCACAAAAAACCACAGCAAAGAATTGTTGCGGGTACATAACGTTCCAGGAAAAAAAGATTGAGAAAAGATCCTGATTCTTTAGATAGGTCGACAGATTGCATTCGTTCATTCATCATGGGCTGAGGTTTCACTTTGGAATGAAAGAAGTTGTGTTTCTAGCTTGCATTGATGTTGATATATGTATGTATATCAGGAGAAGTTATACTGATTTTTTTAAAAAGATTTCCTAAATATATAGTTTTCACAATGAATACTGAGACTTTATGTTTGAAATATGATCATATGTTAAATTCGTTCTCAAACATTAATGTGAAGTCATTTTCATTTCATCTGTCATGTCTAATCTTATGACAGTAATAATATTGTGATCGTTCCAATCAAATCAAGATGATTGTGATCGTAGAATTTCGTTAAGCCTCTCTCGAGAAAAAGAAATACAAAGAAAAGAGTTCCATTGATATTTGGTCTCTATTTATTCCACACAGCTGGAACGTGCTTAAAACATCAATAGCTGATATGTATACGTATATATTCTTCGGAGCGTTTTGTATGAACATTTTATGAATACAGAGTATTAAAAACTATATACATTTTTGTATTCATACAGAACAATAAATTTACTACAGATTGGTAAATGTTCATTCAAACTATTCAAGGATCAACCTAGCTATATATAATTCATAATTCTTTTGAAAAATTTTCAAAAGTTATCGTTAGTAGTTAATCAATTTAGGACAGTGCTTATATTTTCTCAAAAAAAAAAAAAAATTTTTTTGCATAGTTCATGATCTAATATATACATAGAACTTGCTTTCATATTAACAAATATACATACCCAAAACATGACTTTTTTCGTAAACCTTTCGAAATGGAGGGAATGAAACTTTTGAGTTGGAAGGTCTAGAGGAATTTCAAAAAAAAAAAAAATTTATTTTCTGTAATGAGCCTCACCATCTTGTTTGTTTGAAACTGAAATAGTAGCTAGCAATGGTGGAGAAGCATGTGAAGAAACATACATTACTCTTCTTTTCATGAAATTTCTTTTAAAAAACATAATCTTGGAATTACTAATATGTTCATATTCTCAAAAGGCTAAACCTCTCTAAAAGCTATTTTTTAAAAAAATAAAAGAAAAAGCTGCCTACTCCTATGCTGCATTAGAAACAAACACAAAATATTTGCATAGAGATTCATAATCTATTCTAAAATTTTCAGAAATTCGCAACAACGGACGGCTACGACGTGGTTGCTATAACTCAAAGACACATCAGGCGTTTTACCTCGAATTATAAGCTAAAAATTATAGAAATATTTTGTGGCTTTTAAAGTGTTACCGTGGTCGGCGATCAGTACACTAATTTTTATTGTTTAGCTCACTCACTACTAAGCTCGAAAGCTATTGAAACTAAATAAGTTAATACATTAATATAGCAGATAGGTTTGCTTTTGTTATTAAGTTATTATTAATATCATCATTACAACTATTTTTTCTCGAATTTAGAACAACGTAGCAGCTGGTTCGATGGTATCACAAAAGGTAAGTTTTCATTAATCGTCATGCGCAAAAAGTTGGTAAAAAATGTTGAAAATAATCATTCGAAAGGGCAGCAACCACCGACCTGTTTGATGTTTAAGGAACTTCCTTGTGGCTTCCTAATTAGATGCTATTATAATTCATCCAACAAAAGAAAAAAAGAGTATATTATGCTTTTCTGTCGTAGCTAATATAGATGATTAAATAGGTAACTAGTTTTATGCAAATGAAATGTCAGAGGTTGAAGATGGTGTTTGATCATACGAGGGAAGAAACATAGCGGTTTATGATTCATGCAATTTTTTTCTTTGATTGTTCATTTTTAGTTATTTTTCTTTGTTATGAATCGAAGATTTGTTGCTTTCATATGAGGTAGCAGCACGTGATTATTAGAGGGATATTATTGTTTTGTCGTTGATGTATATGAGGATGGTTAAGTAGTAGTGATGTAAATATAGACAGGCCATGCAACTTAGTTGGGCCGAGCTCACTCGTTTCCAGATCTTTTATCTGGCCCTAGCCATAAGCCCGATAATAATTTTATTTTGAGTAAAAGCGATCAAGAGATATTGACATGTGACCAAGTAATAGCCCGTCGGGCTGGAAATCCAAACCCAGCCCAGACTGGCACTACTTAGAAAATATTTAGTATTTTTTTTTTAAATATAATTTTTTATTTTAATATTTTCAATATATTTTAAAAATTAAAATATAAAAAAAAATTTAATAAATATTTTTAAAAATAACTGAACAAACATAACTAGAAAATAGATTGGCCCGTTTAACCGGATCCATAACTTGCACTTCCAATTGGTTATAAACGATCTAGTTTATTAAAAACGGAGCTACGGCGCGTCTATTTTAATTGTTTGACTCGAGTTTCCACGAGGAGGTTCGTTCTCTTTGGTCGGTTAAGAGGCCGTTGGAAGTTGGTTTTCTTTTGCAACTACCGCTGCATGTTAGTTTTCCATGCGAAACAAGTACGTATCAATTCATTTTCCTAAGTTTTAGCTACTACCTAGCAGTAGTAGCGTGAAATGAATGAAATATTTTTCATGAATCTATGTCTTGAAAACTTAAAAACAGTTGCCATGTGGATGTTATTCTTATGCATATATATAATTCTGCAAAGACCAACTAAATTGTCGAAGTTCTCGAATCATTTCCCAAAGTTCCATCACATGATAGGAAATATATATATACATAAAACATGCAACTCCGCGTTCTTTCATTTCGTTTTTTTTTTAAATAATTTTTTTCATAGTGCTTGTCTCGTACATTCCAAAGCTTGGTTTATCGGAAACAAAACTTTATCCTAGATTAATTTTTTTATACTACAAGATTAATTAGGTCAATGTAGTCTTAAACTTAGGTCACTGCACAGTGGTAGAGGAGGGTGAACGTTTTCTCTTCCTATATACTCTTCCTATATAGATAGGTTCATGCATGCATGAGAATTATTAGGACTTAATAATGATGATGATGATTGACAGAGTTTTTACTGTTATATGTAATTTCGTGATTATATTTTAAAAATTAATCAAAACTAAAATTTTGCAAAGTTTAAATTAATCCCAAGTTCAATTAGAAGGGTTGGGCTTGCAATAGCGGGCCTGAGTCGAACGAGTTAAAAGCTTAATTGGGCGTTAAGCCTATTTACTAGTGTTGGGCGGACTTGGTGGCTAGCTCAATCTTTCAAGCTGAACCATATTCATCGCATGCTCGCGTGCGCTGTGCTCGTCCAATAACGCCGTTAACGAGTTGTATCAAATTTTCCGTTAATCCCGTTACTCTACACAGTTCTTCTCTCTCCTACCAATTCGCTCTCGATCAATTTTAACGAGCTTCGCCGGCGACAAAAATGCAGTCGCTCTCTTGAAGATCAGCGAGGCAAATTTTCCTCCATATTCACTCTCTAGCTGCGACTAATTCCTCTGGTAAATCGAAATCTCTCTAAATCATCTCTCTGATCTGATCTCGATTACTTTATTGGTTTTCTCTGATTTCGATGTGGAGTTTATATGATTAGATGGATATATGCTGAGTGGAATCGGGAGCTATGATCAGAGATGGTTTTCTTTAAATTTGGCACCCGAAGGTGTTGGCCCTCTTGTTCGCAAGGGCACCGGCGGGAGATATCCTTAGGTACACGATTATTTGTTTCCTTTATCTGGAAGTTGCTATTTTGTATGGTACCTTCATGTCTGGTTTTCGGTAAAATTTCTCAGAAAATTATTTATAGCTGTTAGCTGAATTTGGTATTTATTTTGCGCTCTATAGCTTTTAGTTGTTTGTTCTAAGTGGAGCAGCTTGCTTCTAAGCTAGTTTTGTTAGGACGTACTATTGGTTGGCAGTTGGATCGTGCTACTGTATCGGAGCTACTGGTTTTCTAGGATGATATGCGGCAGCTACTAAGCTTTTGTTATCTGATGGATTAGACATGATGATTATGGTGAAGTAAGTGGAATAATAGGAATTGCTTATGTATGATGATTCACATTTTTCTATGTGTAGCTAAAATGGGATCCCAAGTACTGGTCCCTTTCTGAGGGTCCGAAGTTTCTCACTGACACCTCAAATTGATGGGTGATTTGGGGCAGGTGCGCTACTTTTTTATCACACTTTTCGTGAGTTTATGCTGTAAAGGTGAACCTTGAAGTGTATTTTGCTACGGATTGTGCAGTGCTGTTTTCTGTTTTTGGAATTTGTTGGTTTTGTTTATGCATTATATTAGTCCGAATGAAGTACAACCCTTGAGATGAGATTCCATCAAAGCAGTCATGGCAAAGGCAAATGTCGCTGTTAACCTCATTGGTTTCAGTCTATTTTTTTACATATCTGGATCGGCACATATTTAGAACATTAATGAGTTGTATGTCTTTGCTCATAGGAGGGGAATATGAAACCAGAAATTATGGCTTGAACAAGCAAACTATACCCTGGCAGAGCAGCTTGCGCTGGTATGCTTCTGCATGTTATAATCTGATTACTTACCAATCTAATGAAGAAAATGAGCGTTGCACATATTCATTCTTTTTGACACTACTAGTGGTTGTTTTCAGTTGTCCTATCGACCTCTTAAATTCAACCAGTGCTGATGTTTGTTGGGGTTTATGAGTAATCATCATCTTTCACAAAATTTAGTTTGATGGAAGCTCCAGATACGACCAACCTAGCCAACAGTTGTGCCATATCTACTTGAATGTAACAAGAATTCATAGCAAACCAACAGAATTCTATAATGGTAGCATGGAAAAACTGTCAGAGTTAAGACATAAATTTCAGCTTTAATTCGCAGTGGCTTTTTTAGGCGTGCTCAAGGAACCACTATTGAGTTGCATGGAAAAATAACAAAGTACAGCAGTTTGTATAAAATGTTTAGATTATGGTAAACTAATTTGGCATACGACAATGAACTTCGCATGAATGTTAAGATGAGGAGTTGGACTTGCAGGTGATGGAGAATAAGCCTTTTCTCATCCTGTGGGAATGCATTATAATGTATGGGCTTTTTATTATAAGAATACAAGAGAAGTGTGACTTTAGTCTAGAAATAAAAGGTCAAATAGGTTGAATGTGATGGAATTGGGAGTAAAGTGCAATGTACCAGTATATCAAGCAAGTTTTAGCTTACCTGAATGTATAATTCCTTTGATATTTACCTTTCTTATTTTTGTTTATATATATGTATATTTTTCTGGTTTGCTTTGCAGTTGAACGCAATACTTCAAGAATTCATATTATTACTTTTTGTTTACAGGGGATGTGACTATAAAGATTGTAGTAAAGGATGCATTGTGTTGTTGGGCACTCTGTTGTGCATTTTATCAATAAAACTAGCACATGTTCCCTTGTGTTGAAAGTATATACGTCAGTCATGCAGATTGCTTAAAGAGCATGGTGGCATAATAAGATTTATACAAGCTTCTTGCTTAGGTGCATCCCCATCATCTCCTTAAGAATGTTGAGAGCAAAGGCAGCTGCAGTGGAAGCTGTATTAAGAGAATTTCCTGAGGTCAGTATGGTGATGACCTACCTTTTTGTTATTGACGATATTGTCATGTGCTGCAAATAGGAGAAAGTGTTGGGTCCATAAAATTCTGATGATTCTATTTTTTGGTTTGATGAAGAATTCTTCCATTTTTTAATAATCAATGTTTATTTGTCCCCATATCTTCAGTAATCAATATCTTAACATTTTGTGAATAATGAAATGAACACAGCTAATGTTTTCTTTTCTGATTATCTACTTTGTGATCTTTAGACCACTGTATGAAGCCTGGCACCTTAATCGGCACTGAAGATAGAATTATAAATAGATGGGCACAGCTTGCAAAGAAGCAGGTTTCCTACCAATTATTGGAAACGGATCTACAAAGTTTCTATTTCATGCCTTTAGTTTCCAATATAAACCGTTTTGGACACTGACAGTAGTTTTTCAGACATAGTAGCTGTTATCATAATTACACTGTGGGTGAGATTTGCAGAATTAAAACCAGTTTGGGTTATAGATGTGGCTTCAGCAATTGTATCTTCCTTGAAAGATGATGATTCAGTACGCTCAAGATCTATGAGCTAGGTGGGTTGGAGATTTTCACCGTCCATGAACTGGTAGTTATGCCTTATTGACCTTTTAGTGTCTTAGCAAATAATAACGGAGGAATAAGGAGGTCTTTGGATTTTTAAGTAAAGAAGCTTATTTTTTGCCTCTTTATGAAGTTCATAAAGAGTTCTTATCATAATCTGGTTGTTGCATTCGCTTGTAGCCTTAGTTAATGTATGAAACGATCCGTGAATAGCCACTATATGTGAAGGTTCCTTTTCCTGTTGCTGAATAGACAACTACACAATTTAATCCTGCTTCATGTCTGAAAAAATTGTGACCTTTTAGTGTCTTAACAAATAATAACGGAGGAATAAGGAGGTCTTTGGATTTTTAAGTAAAGAAGCTTATTTTTTGCCTCTTTATGAAGTTCATAAAGAGTTCTTATCATAATCTGGTTGTTGCATTCGCTTGTAGCCTTAGTTAATGTATGAAACGATCCGTGAATGGCCACTATATGTGAAGGTTCCTTTTCCTGTTGCTGAATAGACAACTACACAATTTAATCCTGCTTCATGTCTGAAAAAATTATGACCTTTTAGTGTCTTAACAAATAATAACGGAGGAATAAGGAGGTCTTTGGATTTTTAAGTAAAGAAGCTTATTTTTTGCCTCTTTATGAAGTTCATAAAGAGTTCTTATCATAATCTGGTTGTTGCATTCGCTTGTAGCCTTAGTTAATGTATGAAACGATCCGTGAATGGCCACTATATGTGAAGGTTCCTTTTCCTGTCGCCGAATAGACAACTACACAAAATTTAATCCTGCTTCATGTCTGAAAAAATTATGTACTAATGTTATGTTCTATAATGCGAAGGCACTTACGTCCCCTGGGGATTTGTTACTAAATAAAGTCCCATGCCCTTCATCAACCCTGACTTTTTGAATCTGGATCAAATCAAGGCACTTACTGTGGTCTCAAGTGGTCTCTGAAAATGGTATGCTGTGGTAACAATTTGGTTCCGCATCTCCTTGCAGCTCCAGGTTTCTAACTTGTGTGTTGTGTACATGCAGCTCTAACATTTAACGATTAGGCCTTGCTCAGCACAAATTGAAGGGGTACCCCGTAAAATATCTCGTCTACTATTGCAAAGGTGGGCTAGCATTTGGCTCTACCATTAGCGAAAGGGTGCAGGCCCAGAATATTGTGTCGAAGCTTGTACATGCGGTAACTGGTAAGCCCCTTGCGAAACTGTTATTTCACGCCAGACCGCGGTCCAGGCCTAGGTGGCTACTTTATTTATACCAGCAAAATTCTTTCATTTCATAATAAGTCAACAACATGACAGGAAAGATTGTCGAGTCTTTTCCCTCTTGTTCGATGTAGTGTGCGGCATTCCAGTGTCGTGCTCTGGTAAAGAAAGAGCGTAATCTGGAGCCGGAATTTGATTTTGCTCTGGCAAAATACGCCCACTTGCAATACCGTTATTGCTTCTCACGGTAATCTCATAACTGCCATACAACAACAACAACAAATTAGGAGATGTTTTAGAGTGTTTTTAAAAAAAATTCCGAAGTAAAAATATTAATTTTTTTAAATGAAATTATTTTTTTACCTATAAAAATAAGTAATAATAAAATTTTATAATATAATTTTTTTTTTATTTTTTAAATTTAAAAAATCATAAAATATTATAAGATTTATATAAATATAACAAATATTAGAATAAAAAAAGTTGAAATTTTTTTTTAAACACCACTTAAATTTTTATTTCATTTTAGTAGAGTCGGCTAATGTCGTAGCTGCCATATTTTCTTAAATAAGTCACATACTGACCATGAAAATAGCATATAAATAAATGTGCTAAAAAGATTATTGTGTCAAGTAATATTGCTTTGTGGAGGGTTTGGTTGTATGAATTTGTACATTCTTCCCTTTTCTTCTTCCGTATTTTGAACATAAGCTTTCCAGTTTACCAACAACTTCGCAGCTGAAGTTCTGATTGAGTACTCCTTAAATTTTGTGGTAACAATTTCTGTTTTTCTCATAGTTCGATAAATTTTGTTTTTAGCTAGTGGGTCTGCGCGTCTATCTGATATTCTACTGCTCTATGGGCATGCTTGCTAGTCTTATCACTGTTTTTATTTTATTTTAATTTTTAGTTTCTCAGTAAAATATTATTTTGAATTAAAAAAAAATTTAAAAATATAGATGAATTATGTGTCATGTATTTTTATATAAATAATATTCATTTTATTAAGTAAAAAAGTTAAGTTCGTATTTCAAAAATAATGTCTTCAAAATTTATAATTTAAAACATTTTTAAATGTCTCTATATTTATATATATATCACGTAGTTAAGTATGCTGTTGAGTTTTGGTATTTTGTTGTTGTTGTTGTTGTTGTTGTTATTATTATTATTATTATTACTTTTTTATTATTATCGTTTTGAAAAAAGCAAGCAATTTTTCATCCCAAGTGGAAGAAAAAGTAGTTTTTTTTGCGGCTCCAAAGTGGTACCTCCCAATCAAAATGAACTCCAGACAACAACAAGAACCAATATACAAACTTTAGTTGGTTCGTCTTGACTTTCATGTCTTATCTCTTAACCGAAAACCGAGGCCTAATTAATGCCTAATTAAACCATATATGACTTTAGATTAGAAGTAGTCTAAGTGTCTAACGAAGTAATGAAACTTGTTTATTAGTTATTACAGCATATAGAATCTTTTATGTAGTTTGAAACTGTCATATAATCTGAAACCAAACATCAGTCGAATGTTTAATTGTAAAGTTATTGTCATAAATTGAACCATTCAATTAATCTCGGGATTTTGGGTAGCCGTTTTAAGTCGATCGCAATCAATCGATCTCCATAATCGAATGATCAAGATTGCACCGCAGGGTGAGATGAGTTCATCCCACCGTTGCATCTCATCGAGTGACCGCGTCGGCGCAGGGCAACAACGTGCCCGTGACGCGCCAGAGAGGGTAATGAAATATTCTTATTCGTGATACAAACGTACGAAACGTTTGTTGTGGTACCTACCAAAACTTGATCGTGGAGGTTAGGTTGATCGGATCCTGACCGTTTGATCTTCGTTGAGGGAAACACGAAAAGGTACCACTTAAATTTTTATGAGGTATTCTTTATGTTGTTGTTTTCTGAAAAAAGTTAAAGCGAGTTTTGTAGAATGGTTTCCGCGTTTTCTGGAGAATGACCATATTAACCTTTTCATAGGATTCTTAATTACAGATATGCCATTATTGATTAGAGAACAGTTCAACAATTTGTATACGTGCTGCCAATGTAGTATTATTTCTGCCATTCAAAAATAGTATATATATTTAGATTTGTAATCAGTAATACATTTCTTAATCGTAAGATGCATATCCACAACATAGTTTCAGATCGCTGTAATATTTATTATATTAGAAAATATCTGTATAAATTAATCTTTGCAAATGAGTTGATTGCTATTTAATCCTTGCGCTAGGCTGCTAGCTTCCTTTTTGAGTTGCATTAAATCAGTGGTTTAACTAATTGCGGGACAACATAAAATATGAATGATGTTATTGAACATGGCGGAACATGAGATGGTGGAGACCACGAGAAACTAGTCCTCTAAAATAAGGAAATTCACAGGCATTTTTCAATTTGAGTTGATCACTTTATTCTTTATGAAAAATGGTACCAACTTTTACTAGTCGTGCTTTTGCATTGCATCAAATAATGTGAATTAACTATTTGAATCTTGCTAAGAATTTTTTTTCAATAATTTTTGAATTCTGACGGAAAAATTATCGAGATAATTTGTTAAAAAGTTCATGTTGGAAGAAAATATTGGTGTTAATTACGTGATTAATGTGAACCAACTTTCAGCAACAAATTTTGAGAAGTATGTTTATCAATTTTAATGAAACATAACAGTATAACACGTAGATAAGCTTTTAAATATTTCTCATAATGTCCTTATTCTACAGGCGCCAGTCGCGCCACAGCCGAGTCATTCCCAAAATACCCACCCGTTTTACCGCGTAATTCACGTTGATGGCAGCCGTCATAATTTTAAACAACATAAAGGGTGTATTTGGAAATACTTAGAGCTGTTTTACAATACATGTATGTTATTTAATCTGATCGATGAGCTTAAGGAAGCTAATTAAATTAAGTTTTTCGTGTACGTATCGTTTCCCAAAGCTCGTGAACTCCCAAAAAAAAAAAAAAAATAAAAAGAAACCGAAAACCCAACGAGCGAACAAGAACAAGGAAAGATAGATCAAAGAGAACAAGAAGCGAAGGAATTAAAAAGGAAGAAGAATAAACAACAAATTTTCAAGAACAATCGAGGAGAAAAATAGCAGAAGGAAATTGAAGCAGACGGAGAGAAATTGGAGGGATTGAGGCAATCTGAAAGAAAGTCTCATAGCTCTGTCCCTCTCTCTCTCTCTCTCAAAATTTCGGCTGGAAGAAGGATTGAACCAGTGGAGAGAGGGAGGGAGCCGTTTTGTTGGTACCGCTGGTCGAGTTTTCAACGGATCTCGCTTTGACTTGGAATTCAGAACGGTTTGCATTGCTGCATTCGGAGAAATCTGGACGGAAACGAGCAAGATTGGATTTCTGATTCCCTAAAAAGCAAATTTATCGTTTTTCGAACGGAATATTAGGGGTTTGGAAGCAGTTCGCAGGTTTTTCTGATGCTTTTGTTGGATTCAAGGAGCGCGTTGAGTTTGTGACGTAATTGGTGCTTACAATGGTATGTTGTTTACCGGCTTGAACGAATATTTGTTGCTTTTTGCTCCATGGCTTTATTTTTCTTAATTCTGCATTTGTTTCTTATTAGTTTTTGGTTAATTTAAGAAACTCGAAGCAATTGGAAACAGCAGAAAACTGAATCAAGAGTAATTTTCTTAGGATTTCAATTCTTTTCAAGTATTTTCAGCAATTTATGGAATCTTAAACTGTTGGGTTTGAGATGGTTGAGGTGCAAGAAGGAAATATTCATTTACTGAAATTGAAGGTTGCTGCTTAGTAATGAATTTTGGATGTAGTTGCAGCTCAGAATTGCCTGCATTGCATGTGTTTTTACATAATGTTGTTTATGGTTGAATGTAGTAATGGCATTCACTTTCTTGCAGGTTGCTTCTAATAGTGTAGTTGTAGGAACCCAAGTCTGGGTTGAAGATCCTGATGAGGCTTGGATAGATGGTGAAGTGGTGGGGGTAGATGGCGATGCAATTAAAATCAATACGACGTTAGGAAAAGAGGTAACTTTTACAATCGAGATGCCTTGCTTTAATTTTCTTGACATGTTTGTGGAACAGTTATTTGATTCTTCTTTATCTTTGTTACGCTTTATAATTGGTTTTGTTTCAGTATCCTTCTCCTTTTCTCTTCTTCTTTGTAGGTTACTGCCAAACTGTCCCATGTATATCCCAAGGACCCTGAAGCACCGCCATGTGGTGTTGATGATATGACGAAGCTGGCTTACTTGCATGAACCAGGAGTGCTACAAAACTTGAAGTCACGATATGACATAAACGAAATATATGTGAGTGTAGCAGAATAAGTTGTTCCTTCATGTTTATATATTTCTCCTTTGCTATGTTGCACTTGCACAACTTGCAAAGTATTTTGTGACATCGTTGGTTCTCTTAAGATATGTTTTTCATTAATGTTGGACGTTGTTTTCAAGGTCTACCTGTCTATGTTTAGATGCATTTGGCTAGTAGCCTTAGTAGGGCATTGTTTTTCTTTTTATTTGTCTTGATGAATTGTTTTACTTGCTAGACTTACACTGGAAACATATTGATTGCTGTGAATCCGTTTAGAAAGCTGCCTCACCTTTATGATGGGCACATGATGGGTCAGTATAAGGGTGCTGCACTGGGTGAACTTAACCCCCATCCTTATGCTCTTGCAGATGCTGCCTATAGGTATTTTCTGGTTTTCTCGTATATGTGTTTAATTTCTGAATATCTGTTCATGCAGTAGCATAAATAGCTCTTTGGGAACACAGGTTAATGATGAATGAAGAGAAGAGTCAGTCAATTTTAGTAAGTGGAGAAAGTGGAGCAGGTAAAACTGAAAGCACCAAATTGCTCATGCGCTACCTTGCGTACATGGGAGGTAGAGCTGCTGGTGGGGGCAGAACGGTGGAGCAACAAGTGCTGGAGGTAAGCTACAAGTATCTCCTGCAGCCCATGGTTTTGATTTTTGGTTTTCAAGGGTTATTGATCTTGGACCATGTGGATTCTTTTTGCTTCCAACTGATATACACTGGCTTATCGTCTGTAGTCAAATCCTGTTTTGGAGGCATTTGGGAATGCAAAGACAGTCAGAAACAATAACTCAAGGTCAGGAATCTATAGATTGTGTTTCCCAATTCTTTTGCTTTGATATTTTTGTATTTCGTCACCTAGTGTAGTTTCACATTGATGCTCAATGCATGCCATTTTGTGTATTAGCCGCTTTGGCAAATTCGTGGAGCTTCAGTTTGACCAGAGGGGAAAGATTTCAGGAGCCGCCATCAGAACTTACTTACTTGAAAGGTCACGTGTATGCCAAGTCTCTGATCCCGAGAGAAACTACCATTGCTTTTACATGCTCTGCGCTGCCCCAAAGGAGGTAAACTGCTCTTCATTACCAAATTTTTATGATTCATTTTTTATCTTTTACAAAGTGAGTTATATGTTAGGCTTTGTTTAATATTTGTACAGTTTGCACTTATGTAACATATTACTAACGATTCTATCCATCACGTAAGCCTACAGGTTTTCTACTTATCATATTGTATGTTCTCTCTGATGCAGATGTGGTTGTTTCATTGGTTGTGGTGTATCATTGCAATTTAGAAGATAATTTAGTAACTTGATTGTGTGATCTTATTTTTGAAATAAGATTAAATATGTGAAGGCCATTCTTCAGTATTGGTCATATGCTTCTCCTGTAAAGGCACATCAGAGAAAAGAGGAGGGATAACATGAGAACAGGGCTGAATGGTTCTAGCCAGGTGCACCCTATTTCATAAAAGGGAGCATCTTGACAATTAAATGAATAACTTTTACTTGCCTAAGATAATTTTTTGAGACCTCTCTACAGTTCCTATAACAACAATTGCTGGTAATTAAGATTAATATATAGACAGGATAAGGAAAAAAAATTATCTTAATGTCAATCTCCTTCAGTAACTGCCGGCTTGATTGTGTTATATGGTGTCTGGGAGTTCCCTTTTTTCTTCATAATGGAGAGTCAGATGTATGCTTGGTTTAATGTAAAGTGCTTCACTTCGAAATATTTAGAGCTACATTATCACGCAATGTGTCACCGTTGAATATCCCTTTACTTTTCCTTTCAATGGTGTGGTTTCTCAAGAAAAGATCCCGTTGAGTCTTAAAATTTGTTTTATGAATTGTGTTAATGGATATTCATCTTTCAGGATGTTGAGAAATATAAACTGGGAGATCCCAGAACATTTCATTACCTCAACCAGTCTAATTGCTTTGAGCTTGATGGAGTAAATGATTCAAAGGAGTACCTGGACACTAGAAGGGCTATGGATATTGTTGGAATCAGCTCTGATGAACAGGTAGAATGTGGGGAATTAAGATCATCTACTCACACTTGTTCTTCATTCTTCTTACTATCTTTTGCTTTTCATTATAATTCTTTTGGATTTTTTTGGCATAATATTTTATTCATTCAGGATGCAATATTTCGAGTTGTGGCAGCTATTCTGCATTTAGGAAACATAGAATTTGCTGATGGCAAGGAGCCAGATTCATCTGAACCAAAGGATGAGAAATCTTGGTTGCATTTAAAGACTGCTGCTGAACTTCTAATGTAAAGTATTTCTACAACTGGTCCATGTTGAGCTAAAAACATACATTTTTTGAATCTGTACATTTTAATAAAATGAGAATTTTTTTCAGGTGTGATGAGAAGGCCCTTGAAGATTCATTATGTAAGCGTATAATTGTTACTCGTGATGAGAACATAACAAAAAGCCTCAATCCGGAAGCTGCAACTCTGAGTAGAGATGCTTTGGCAAAAATTGTATATTCAAGGTTATTTGATTGGTAAGTAGGAATGTGGTTCTTACCAAATGAAATCGGTCTTTTTGAGCATAAAATTTCTGCAGAGGATTTTGCTCATATTGCAATTGGTTAGTTTCTGCAAGATTTGTTTGCTCCGCAGTATTTATCTGAAATTTTCATTTGCAGGATTGTGAATAAGATCAATAGTTCCATTGGTCAAGATCCTAACTCAAAGTTACTTATTGGCGTATTGGATATTTATGGCTTTGAGAGTTTTAAGACAAACAGGTGCTTAAGCGGTATGCTTTTTGTGTTTAGTAAAGCAAGGGTTGATAAGAATTGGTTTTACATGTGTTTTAAGATGTTCTTCTTTGCTAAAGTCGGAATTCTGATTGAATTATACTTTATAAAATCTTTAACATCTTTTATGTCATGCAGTTCACAGAATAAATCCAAGAATTTTGCTCTATCTACTTGTTTTTTGCATTAATTTCTACAATATTATTGTAATAAGTTTCATTTTAATAGTTTGGTGAAACCTTTTCTGAATTTCGTTGATATGTAAGGTTTATGGCAGCAGTTTTACGAGCTGCTAGATTGAAAGAGGAATGTCGAGTTGCAGACTTTATATCTGTTGCTATTTTGCTTTAGTCTCATAATTGTTTAGAAAGTTTTAACATTTGCTGAAATGTAGCAATTTTCTTATTTTTGATATCTAGTATCTAGTTAATTTTTTTGAAATGGGATGCCCAGTTAATACCCTTTCTTTTTGCAGTTTTGAGCAATTTTGCATCAATTTGACAAATGAAAAGCTACAGCAACACTTTAATCAGGTCGGATTTGCAATTAATTACTTCAACTCTTTCGTTTTCAAATAGGCACACTTGTTACGTCAATGTTAGGATCTGGTTGTGGTTCACTGGCATGAGATTTTGCAATTCTAATCCATCTATTTTTTTGGAACAGCATGTTTTTAAGATGGAACAGGAAGAGTATACCAAAGAAGAGATTAACTGGAGCTACATTGAATTCATTGATAATCAAGATGTGCTTGATCTTATTGAAAAGGTTAGTTTGCTGCTATTTGAATGTCTACTGCAGTTGAGCAATTATGAGCCACTTACATGGTTGATGTTTATGGCTCATTAGCTTTAAAATTTTACAATCATTATATATTTACAGTTTGCCCAGTAGGAGAGCGGAGGACCATATTAGCTTGATGGAAAGAGCTACTTATGCTTTCTGTGTATTGTTTTATTAAGTTTAGAGTGATTCATGTTTTGCTAACTTACTGCACATGATTTCTTATGTGATTGTATAAGATTCTTTTGATTGAGAAGTTGCGGGATGTGGGAGAGTTGTAACACTGGGTTGCATTCCTGGTTGTACTCTGCATCATCAACTTCAAGGTGTCCTTATCAGGCAGAATCTGGTCTTTCTAAATTAGATCTGCGATCATGGATCAAACGAATTGAAATTGGTATTTCTGTATAAAATGCGGAGAGAGATACCTGTCGTAGATAGTATATGTTTGACTGATGATTGTTGTGAGCTTGGTATCAAGGATTTTCTTCTAGATTTTAAGGAGAGATAGTGATTGACCTGTGTAATAAGTATCAACTCTCATCAACTTACATTTTTTGATTGGTTATGATGTGAGTGCCATCATATGCTTGCTAAGCTCTTATTCTTGCTGGTGTTCAGAAACCAGGTGGAATCATTGCGCTGCTGGATGAGGCATGGTATGCTCGAGTATATTCTTTTGCACAGTTATCTGTTAATATGAACTTCAACGCATTTTGTTATCCTGTAAGTGACTCACCTTTGTTCCATGTCAGTGTTTTGCCAAGATCAACTCATGAAACCTTCGCAACAAAGCTGTACCAGACGTTCAAAGATCATAAAAGGTTCAGCAAGCCAAAACTTGCCCGTACTGACTTTACAATCAATCACTATGCTGGTGATGTAAGTAACTTTCTGTTCTTCATTCATATTTGTTAAGTTTGACAATTAGCTGAAAAATGAGTATTCTCATTTGTCGCAGGTCACATATCAAACAGAGGCTTTCTTGGACAAGAACAAAGATTATGTTGTTGCAGAACATCAGGCACTCTTGTGTGATTCGAAATGTTCTTTTGTTTCAAGTCTATTTCCACCTCTTCCGGAGGAATCATCCAAATCTTCTAAGTTTTCATCAATTGGCTCGAGATTTAAGGCAATATAGGTTTTTCTTTTTCGAGAATGATGATACTTAGAATCATATGTTATTCTTTTAAAGTTTGATCTTTCATTGATTTGCAGCAACAATTACAAGCTTTATTAGAAACTTTAAGTGCCACTGAACCACATTATATTCGCTGTGTGAAACCCAATAATCTTCTCAAGCCAGCAATTTTTGAGAATAAGAATGTCCTTCAGCAACTGCGGTGTGGGGTAAGTTCTTGCAGTTCCAAGTGACTCTGTCTTTATTCTTTTTATAGCATTATTGATCAGGATTGCTAATGGTCTTTTGTTTAAAAATTTATATCACAAGGGTGTCATGGAGGCTATTAGAATTAGCTGTGCTGGATATCCAACAAGAAGGGCATTTTATGAGTTTGTAGATCGTTTTGGCATCCTTGCACCTGATATTCTGAATGGAAGGTATAAATGTTAAATATCTATGAGTATCTTTTTTTGAGTCAATGCTTACGGGTTATTGATCTGTAATTTACAGATGTGATGAAGCTACTGCTTCAAGGAGGATACTAGAAAAGGTTGATCTTAGTGGGTTCCAGGTAACCGCACAACTTTTCTAGTGAAACAGGCTTTGAAATTGTTCATGTTCTAGACCTGGCTCATGCATGCATTTCAATGACAGTTTGACAAGGACCGTGCACTTATAGTTATAAAAGCTTGGAAGCAAACTTTTCATTCATAAGGTTATAACAATGCCAAAAGATTTTTTGTATTCTGACTTGTACATATTTTTGAGGGTCGTGGCAAAATCTTCTCTCAATTCACTTTTCTTAAAGTTTGTAAAGGTTGGAATATGAGTCAAGGTGGGAAAGGAAAAAGTAGTATCGTTTGTAATATTTTTCTTGGCCTATTATTGTTCCTTCTATGTCCTGGAGTTTGCTAATTCTGATCATCGCTCAACACTAAGTTTTCAGTATATGCATATGAAGGTGGATATTTCAGATATATGGAACAGATTACTCAGCTGTTATTGCTTTAGAATGTCCTACAATATAGTTTTTCACATTCTAATGTGAAGTCTAGTAGAAAAGTGATACACATGAGATTCAAACAATATCTAATTTCATATTCTTCTGCGACAGATTTTCTTGAAATACCCTTACTGTAAAGTTGCAACAGAAAATGGAAGTATTTCTGATGTGCTCTTGCAAATGAATAGGTTGGTAAAACAAAGGTGTTTCTTCGAGCTGGCCAAATGGCTGAACTCGATGCTCGCAGGAATGAAGTACTGGGGAGATCTGCCAGCAAAATTCAAAGAAAAGTTTGTTCATATTTGGCTCGTAGGAGTTTCCTTCTACTGAGACAGTCAGCCATACTGCTTCAGGCTGTAACCAGAGGTAACCTAGGAATTTTCAGGATAGATTACATTGGTGGTTACATAAAATATTGTCCTATTCACATATGTTGAGGTGAGCATATATATCATTCCTTTTCTTTGTCATCTTGAAGGACAACTTGCACGGCAGCTATATGAGAACATGCGTAGACAAGCTGCTTCCATAAAAATTCAAGCTTATGGTCGCAGGCATCTGGCATGGAAAGCTTATAAAGAGCTTTATTTTTTGTCTGTTACTATTCAAGCTGGCATCCGTGGAATGGCTGCTCGTAAAATGCTTCAGTTTAGGAGGCAAACAAGAGCTGCTATTATCATTCAGGTATTTGCCAAGAGTACATCTGTTGATTTATTAGCTGATTGTTTGAATAGAAAAATGAAACATTCTGGAGAATATTTATTTTTTTGATTTTCTTGCAAACACCTATTGAGAAATACTTTTCAAGGCTGGATACTAGTGTCTGGATCCTATGTTTCTGTTTAGATCTGTTGAGAGTGAATAGAGATTCAGTCTTTGTTAATTTTTGAAACATGTGGGCTTATGGGGATCTTGCGTTATTATTTGGTCTGCCTTTGTGTAGGGTTAGCAAGTTTCATATCTCGTACTGATTTTCCAAATGATATAAATCTCAAAGCCAATGCCACTCAAAAACTTTGCAGTGTTCAATATTGTCACTTTTTTTTTTTCAGAGATTGGAATTTTGATAGTTTACTTTTCTGTCACTTTGATGTTGTGTGCAAATTTAACTTTGTTTATACCACCCAACACTCTTTTTCCAGAGTCAAAGTCGCTGTTTCTTAGCACGCTTACAGTATTTGAGGCTAAGGAGAGCGGCCATTACCACTCAATGTGTATGGAGAGGAAAATTTGCAAGAAGAGAGCTTCGAAAGCTTAAAATGGTAACACCTTACACTCCAGAAAAAAGGTTTAATTTCACATTGCATATTACTTGGTGCCTCATTTTGATACAGCCATGAAGGATGCAACCTTCTTTTAAAAAAGATCAATCTTGTAGTTCTGACTAAGTCAACTATGCAAGCATGGTTCTATGCCAATGCTTATAGAAACATTATGGTTTATTTTGGTGTCAATAGATTGTTGGATGCAAGCAAAGCCTTGCCATTATTTGCTGAGGGTTTTCATTGCAGATTTGGAATGAACCAAAATCCTGCCCTCTATCAAGCATATTGGTGCTAATATATTCATAGACATCAAAGTTTTTGCCACTCATTGTCTAGAATTGGTTTGCTAGCGATAATCATGTTGGCACTTTGTTGGAGAACAACCAGAATAACTTTAATCACATTACTATAGCCACAACTGGTATGATCATCAACCCACGCCTTAAAACTGGCATTTTTACAATCAGGACTCGGCTTTCATTGTGAAAGCTCCTTTATTCTTATTATGGGGATGGGGATTCATAATAAATATCAGCTCATTTATTATTTCCACAGGTACAAGTACCACACCCTGAGACGAAGTCTCAGTACCTAGCATGTTAGGTACATCTCATGCAATTATCCTGTCAAGAATGAGTTAGATCAATAGGATGCCTTTCCGAAACCATCTGGAAGCCCGTGTAGCTGCCATTAAGTCATAAGTCCATCTAATGTTGGTCATATGCTGGATATGGTGGATGGGGCTGTCACATTGTGAGAATGATGGTTTTCTGTTCATATTCTTCTTCTTTTAGTGTCTAATCTACTTTTAGTTTAATGGTTAGTGATTCATCACTTGTAGCCTTAGGTTTCTTTTGAAATAAAGAAGCATTTTTAGTTACAGCGCTTGCTGTGTTCTGTGGTTCTCATTACCTTCAGTTCCTTATAGTGCCACTGTAGCTGAGAATATTTTGTTAATTGTTTGAACTTTTACACTCTTTTTTCATCTTTGCTTTCGTTGTTTATGTCCTCAGGCTGCAAAGGAAGCTGGTGCTCTGCAAGAAGCCAAAAATAAGTTGGAAAAACAAGTCGAGGAACTTACTTGGAGGTTGCAGTTGGAGAAGAGGATGAGGGTAAAAAAACCATTGCATCTGGAAGCCTTTTTTCTCTCTCTCTCTCTCTCAAATTTTGTCGTTGTGTTTTTGACCGGCATTTCCTTATGCAGGCTGATATGGAAGAAACTAAAGCACAAGAGAATTCCCGTCTTCAACTTGCCCTGCGTGAGATGCAGCAGCAGTTTGATGAAACAAAAGCTGTGCTTGCAAAGGAGCGTGAAGCTGCACAAAAAGCTGCTGAAGTCCTTCCTATCATTCAAGAAGTGCCTGTGATTGACACAGCTTTGATCAAGAAACTGACTGCAGAAAATGAGAACCTTAAGGTGAAACTAGCCTCTGATGGATGTGTGCCTCTCTTCAAATAATGCCTAAAGATTCTAAATAAATCTATCTTGCAACCTGCAGGCTTTGGTAAGTTCACTTGAACTGAAGATTGATGAGGCAGAAAAGAAGTACGAAGAAACAAGTAGAGTTAGTGAAGAGAGGCTGAAACAGGCTTTGGAGGCAGAGTCGCAAATAAGTGATCTGAATGATGCAATGCGAAGGTTTATCATTTTTTCTCTGTTGAAATTTTGAATCATTGATCATGTACTGTCATTGAACAAGTTAAGACTGCTATAATCTTTGTTTTGTTGATCTTCTTTGCTCCTTAATTTACATTTTCTTATACAGGCTTCAAAAGAAATTGACAAGCATGGAATCTGATAGTCAAATTCTTAGACAGCAGGCATTTTCTAGTGCATCCTCGAAGAAAATGTCAGAACATTTAGATATTCCCAGTACCCCAGTAAAACATGTATTCACAACCATTGTTCTTCTTTTATATCGACGATTGTCAAACTGGTGTTTCTTATGTGTTTGGCCTTCTATATGCGCTTAGGTTCTGGAGAATGGCCATCATTCTGCTGAGGATCCCAAGGTTTGAAGTTCTTCAACCTTATGCATTTTGCTACTAATTTTTGTTTATTCGATTATATATTAATATTAAATTCACGCTTCTTTATTCTTCTTTTATAGGAACCACAGAGTGCGCCTGCAGCTGTCAAGGATTATACCAATTCTGACCCGAAGTTGAGAAGATCTTGCATTGAAAGGCACAATGTATGTGCATATTATGCTGGAATTCAAATGATAATATGGAGGGCACACATTGACTGCTGAGCAATTGGTTTTGACCTTTTTTATGTCTTTTCTGCAGGAGAGTGTCGATGCACTTATGAAGTGTGTGGTTAAAAATATCGGGTTTAGTCAAGGGAAACCAGTTGCTGCATTTACCATATATAAATGTCTTCTCCATTGGAAGTCCTTTGAATCTGAAAAGACTAATGTTTTTGATCGTCTTATTCAAATGATTGGCTCTGCCATTGAGGTAAGTCCTCTTTGATTGTGGTGGCTGTTGAATTTACTTGTAAATAGTAGTTGTAGATATGCATATGTATCCTAACTTGCTACGCACCATTGAGGTTACTATAGTGAGTTCTGTTGATGTAGAATGAAGACAATGCCCATCTTGCTTATTGGTTGTCAAATGCATCTGCTATGTTATTCTTGCTACAAAGGAGTCTTTTATCATCTGGTAGTACATCTCGAAAGAAACCTCCTCCTGCCCCTACATCATTGTTTGGGAGGATGACACAAGTAGGTGCAAGCTATTTCTGCCACCTTTTCCTCTGTTTTCTTTCTCTTTTTTTATTCTTTTTTTGGCAGAAGTTATGGTTATTTGGAACATCAGGAGTTCTTCATCCTAAAAAATGAATATTTAATTGAATTTTCATCATTTTTGCCCAGACTTTCCGTTCATCTTCTGCAAGTCTCAATATAGAAGGACTTGGTGGTCTAAGACAAGTTGAGGCCAAGTATCCTGCCTTGCTTTTTAAGCAACAGCTGACAGCTTATGTAGAAACGATATATGGAATTATCCGTGATAATGTCAAGAAAGATTTAACTCCCATGCTTGCTTCTAGTATTCAGGTAAGAAATTCATTGTCCCTATTTGTCTCTATTTCTTGGCTTCTATTGTTTGCTTTGTTGGTTGTATCAATTATCCTTTGTTTGAGTTCTTCAATGCCTCTATATCATGGTATGTAAAGGTGTGCCACTGAGAGCATCATTATGGTAGCATTTCCTCTGTAATTCATTTGCTCTCTTCTTAATTTGGTTTTGCTATCTTTACTATTTATTGTGGACTCTGGGTTGTCACTGTCTAACTAAGAGTGTGGTACTATGGAGCCTGGCATTAGAATAGATTAACGATGCGGAAGTATGCCAGTGGTCAATTAAGAAAAGCAAGTTGTTTTTGTGGTGGATAGCACGACAAACAGAGAATCACTACCATGAAAGAGATTACAGAATTGAACGAACTTTGCCATAGTCTCTCATCATACATACAACTGAAGCGCCATCTACCACAAGTTTTATGTTCTAAAGCAAAATTTCTAGTTAACATGCCTTAAGTTTGTTAAATTGGGTTCCTTCATTTCTTTGTAATTTGTATCTACTTAAGTTATAGAATGAGTTTCAGTACCATTTGCCATTGAAGTACAGCTGGAGCCTTTAGCCTGTTTATTGTTGCTGCTTGTGGGACCTTGTAATTGTGCGTAATGGAGACCCACTTGTGACCATCCCATCAAATATATTGTACTTGCAATTTGACTTGGCTACAATCCTATGCTTCTCTCACACTGTGCCGTGAGAAAGATCATTCTCAAGAGGAAAGCAAAACCTGCAACGACAGCTGTCAACCTGAGATCCTTCACTTCCCTTATTTCTTGTAATCAATTCTTGTTTGTGGAGACAATACCATGGGTTTTTATGATGATGATGCAGTATGGTAGTAGCTTACTTTGTGCCCTTTCTTTTTATCCTTGAGGCCTAACCAATTTTTCTTCTGAGTTCCCATATTAGCTTTGTGTAAGTACTGCATATTTAAATAATAACATGATTTAAAAAATAAAAATTGGACCACTGTTGCAGTATTCTCTTATCATGGAATGAAATGCTGATTCTGCTTGTGCAGTTTCTGGTAAGTGATTGTATATTACATAATAAATATATTTAATAGGTACCAATGGATACATATGCATTGGGTTGAGATGATCTGATTAATTGTTGTACCTTCTTTGCTTATCGTTTATCGTGTGACATTGTTTGCTGCCTATGGTATATAGCATATTGTTTAGAATGCTGCTGGTAAGGGGTGATATACACATAGTAGACTGAAATAGACGTGCTCAAGCATTCATGTATATGTTCTCTCATGCATCATTATTTCAGATGATTTCGTAATGAATATTGTATTATATGATTGATGTACCTTGTTTGCTAACTTATTGATTGCCATAATTAAAGGCACCAAAAAATGCAAGAGCTGGTGTGCTGAGAGGTTTATCTGGGCGTTCACTTGGGAACCAACCCCAAAACAGTCATTGGCAAAGCATTATTGATACCCTAAACAATCTGTTTACAACACTACAAGAAAACTATGTAAGCTTCAAAGTACCAACTCTTTTCATTATTGATCTAAAGTCCAAATCCTAAGATTGGTCTTTTTTCTTGCTTTCGTTGGCTTCCAGGTACCTCAAGTTCTGATTCAGAAAATGTTTACTCAAATTTTCTCATTCATCAATGTCCAACTCTTCAACAGGTCAGTGGTTAAACTTCAGGCTTCATATCTGTTGCTTATACTTGATGCGGTTTGCTGATAAAACTTCCTGACTGCAGCCTTCTAATTCGTCGGGAATGCTGTTCCTTTAGCAATGGGGAATATGTTAAAGCTGGTTTAGCAGACCTGGAGCTATGGTGTGCTCATGCAAAAACAGAGGTATCCAGCCTATGGCTTTGCTGATTGTACTCTCCTCCCACTTTCCTTCCATCCCTCTCTCTCTCTTCATGAATTTATTACTCATTGGCTATTGTTGTCTTGCAGAATGCCGGGTCATCTTGGGATGAACTCAAGCATATTAGACAAGCTGTTGGATTTTTGGTATGTAAACATATTTTGGTTTAATACATGTATCTAGTAACATGACATATTTACTGATGATCTTTTTAAGAAGGTGCTTTCATGGTATTTGATATTGAGCTTGCTTTTCGTTTCTTCCTGCATCTATGGCCTGTTAATGTCAGATCATATTTGTTTTTGTGACCCATATTCTGATTATTTATGTATGCTTTTGCAGGTAATCTTCCAAAAGTACAGGATTTCTTATGATGAAATAGCCAATGACCTTTGTCCGGTAACAAAACTCTCTCTCTCTCTCTCTGTCTCGTTTCCCCTTTGTACACCACAAGCGGAGCTGATACTGTTTCTGTCTAGGTCTTGAGAGTTCAGCAGCTTTATAGGATTTGCACACAGTATTGGGATGACAAATATAATACGCAGAGTGTATCTTCAGATGTAAGTCTATACAAATGTGAAAAAATTCTTGCCTTGCTGTCTTTAAGAGCATAATTTATGGTTGTATTATCATACTGAAGGTGCTACTTACTGACTTCTCGAACTGATGTTTTATCTCATCTTTGCTTTGGTTATTCTTGTATGTGATTATGGAGTTGTGAGTTCTCATACAATCTCATTCATCATTTCTACATAAGTACTCACCACATATCCAAACTCAGCATTACCAAAATATGCTTAAATTGGACCCAGTATTGGTGGTCTAATGAAAGATGCCCTCTTGATTGTAGATGCTCTAATATTATGGTATCTCCATATAGGTGCTATCCAGCATGAAAACTTTGATGACAGAGGATTCTGACGATCCAGACAACAATTCGTTCTTACTTGATGATAGCTCCTGGTAATGTTGATCTTGACTTGCTACTGTTATCAATGAGATAAAATAGCGAATCACACTGAGTAGTTTTGGATTTATCTTGTTTTTCAGCATCCCTTTTTCAGTTGATGACATATCAAACGCATTTGAAGAAAAGGAATTCTTGGATGTCAAACCTTCAGAGGAGCTGATGGAAAACCCTGCCTTCCAGTTTCTACTATAGAAGGCCCAGAATTTTGTATTCTCACAGCCAGTTAGACCCAGTCTGCTAGTGCTAGATGTTTTGTCTTTTGTTTCTTGGCTTCTGCTGTAAATTATTCATTCTTTTCTTTCATTCTTTTGTTTTTTTGTTTTTGTTCTTTTTCATTTATTTCACTGGTTTCTTCCAGGCATGTAAAATTATTCTTTGCTAGTAGTGATGCATCATCTGGCCAGGTGAAAGTTAGAAGGGCTGGGATAAGGAGGCCCTCCCTCCCAAAGGATGTTCTTTTCCTTTCTTTTTTTTTATAAATTTATTTTTATAATTTTGTCAACATTCTTTACAGGCGAATTATACAGTGGATAGTATTAGGTCGCTTGGGAGGGGAGGTTTCTCCATCTCCACGCTGCATTGTATAAATAACATATTCACATTACATGTAAAGCTACAGCTATTTTATAGTGGATGATGATGTTTAAAAGAATGTATTTTGTGCTTTCCCCTTGCGAGTTTGTTCCCCTTTGCCAATGATTGTTATAAGATTGATCTAATATTTCAACAAATGCCGCAAGGTCTATGTGACAATGTACCGTTGCTCCATGGAAAATGCCTCCTGCAGCTTTGCATAGTCTTGAATGAATTGCCTTGTGCAGCCTTGCGTAGTTCTACCTTGTCTTTTACTGACGCAGGAGGGAGTCTCCCTAGAGGTTCTGTTTCTTCTTCGTTGACATAAGGAAATCCCCAGAATGAAAAACCTCGCAATTGCAACCTGCCTTGAGCAATGATCTGGTGAGCTGACCTTCCACATGATCTCAACAAGTTAATTAATAGCCAAAAATCTCACTGGTTTTGTCTTCTCCGTTTCCGTGCAGTTTACAGGTCTTGGAGGTTGGCTACTGCTAGCTTCTTATAATGGTGATCAGGTTCTTGTGAATTACTTGGCTGTTTCGGAAGACCATGATCCTCAGACTATACACTTGTGTGCACTTGCAGCACCACCACAGCTGGTTTTTGTTCTTCTTTCTTCACACTGTAGAGGTACAGCGTCCGTGTCAGATCGATTACCAGAAACTCTCTGTCAATCACAATGATGATTTGAAGGTTGTTTCAGCGCATGCATCTTGAAACTGGCTAGGACTCTTTCACCCACAACCTAACGTTCGTCTACTTTTTCAATCTTCTTGCATTTGAGAAATTTGGCTTACACTCAGCATGGGAGACATTGCACGGACAATCTTCTCAGACCATCTTATCAGTTTATTAATGCAGTTCTTGTATGAAGGCATCTCTCTAGGTACAAGTACATAAATGAGTACACTTGAAAATTTCTTGCGATGCAACTGCAAATACTTTTCAGTACATATTCCAAGTCCCAAAGCACCGTCAACTACAAATATGCCCAAGAGATTATGCCCTTGCTCATAGCACAACAATTTATAAGAAAAGTCTACAAAATATTCTGCTTAACATCTCTTGAGAAGCAACATGATAAACTGCCTGTTTATTCCCAGCCTCGGAATATATGCCTCCTGATCTGAAAATTTAGCCTAGCACTATGAGCTGCTATGCCAAAAAGTAAGGTGCACTGCACAAGGTGTTCCTAAATGGGCAAGAACTGCGACAATCAGGATCAAAACCAAATCTGTGCTCTATGATTTGTGAGACTTCATCAGTTTGATAAACTCCCAAAATGCTGAAAACATGGAATAGGCACACATTAAAAGTTAACATCAAAAGATATTAATAAATAATACAGATGAACATATTTTGTAAAATGCAACATACAAGGATCTGAATCATGGGGCCCTGGTGATGCCTCTGGGTGGTACTGAAGAGACATCAGTTTCAACTGTGGGTAGGCAAGACCAGCACAGCTACCATCATTAAGGTTTACATGCGTTATTTCAACACCGTCAGGGAGGGATGCAGGATCCACCGCATAATTGTGGTTCTGAAAATACAGTTTTTATCAGAATACACATAGAAGAGGTCTAAAGGAATCAGTAGAAATATTAACTGCACATGCAACAATAGCAAACACAATCGACATATCATGCCGAGATAACAGATGTGGAATGAGGAAGTCTTCAAGGAAAAAAATGAATGCAGGTCCCTTTCATTTGGCAAACTCAAAACAGCAAATTTACCAATGGGCTTGTATCCAATCACATTCTCATGCAATTCTGTAATTATCATACTTAGTTCATTACAAGGCAAAACAAATAAACCGACAGAAACTTGGCATATTCAACGTAAATTCATGAGGAATTCCTCAAAGTTATATCCAAACTTAAATTCTACAAACTACACCAATATTAGGTGATTGAGAGTCAAGGGAGTCACACACTCAGAATGAGAAAGCACTGCAAGTAAACGTCATTACCTGGGCACTGATCTCAACACATCCTCTTCTGATATCACGAACAGGATGGTTACCACCATGATGTCCAAACTTCATCTTGAATGTTGTACCACCCAAAGCTTGGCCAATCAGTTGATGACCCATACAAATCCCAAAAATGGGAACCTTCCCAATCATATTTTTCACCGTTTCAACAGCGTAGGGAACTGCAGAAGGATCTCCTGGACCATTGCTGAAAAGAACTCCATCAGGTTCTAACTTTAGTGTTTCAGAAGCAGGCCATGTTGAAGGCACAACAATGATTCTGCATCCATATGATGCTAAGCGCCTCAGGATATTTTGTTTGATGCCAAAATCATACGCTACAACCTACAGCAGCGAGGAAAACGGGAATGCATATGAATTCATTCTAATTTACAAACTTATCCAACAACCCAAAGCATGTACTAACGTTAAATTTCTCGGCATCTTTTGTATTTTTGCTGAACTCCCATTCTTTATCAGTTGGCCCTGTCCATTCATATGGCTCGTCACATGAGACACTGCTTATCAAGTCAACACCTGCGAAGAGTGACGATGGTATATTAGTATCAAAATTCCTATTTCTGCAAGCAATGCATGACATAACCACGATGGAACAACTGCACGGTTTGAGGTAGTTTTGAATGGCTTGGACGTGTAAGACATTCATGGATATATTCTAAAAGAGAGTCCACCTTTGCAGTCACCTCACCAAGCTAAAGATCAAAATAGAACCATATCCAGTGGGATAAGTCTTGCCATACACAGTGCATCTGTTTTGATAGTCTAATGCTACACCTAGCTACCTCAAAAAGGATAATCTATTAATGCATCTTAAGCTGCAATGCTTCAGTGTTGAATGCTTAATGCAAAGTTAATAATATGTCATGCTTATGAAGCATATGATTTACCAACAATTTTCCATTTACGAGCCAATTCCAATAGGTCGTCATCTGTTCTGTTTGCTTCGGTGCTCAGGACACCAATAAGACTACCATCTTGCCTTAGTCGGCGTGTTATCGCCCGTGTGTCTACGTCATCTGCTTGAAACAACCACAAAGTAAATAAAATGCACTAGTTCAAGTTCTGAAGAGAGCTAGCAAAGTTATCCGTAACTTACATATCCCCATAATATTCCTTTTGGCCAAGTAATCACTAAGAGATTCCCTACAACGCCAGTTTGAAGTACTAGACACCCAAATCATAAGATAATCATCAGCCACTACACTTAGCAAATACTATTAGATGATGAATTAAGAAACCAGAAATTATTTACCAGAGACTTAAATTTCGTATTACTAGACCAGCAAGAAAGCACCGTCTGCATTCTTCATCATCTGCAAATTGATATAAGACAAAATCAGTTACCAAAGGTTATCTCAAATTATTACCAAATATTTATAATGACTCAAATTACCAGGATTAACACCAGTATTTCCAATGTGGGGATTTGTCATCAAAACAAATTGCCCAGCATAGCTAGGATCTGTTAGAATTTCCTGGTATCTACAATGATAGTAAAGCTAGTTAAACAGCTATGGTCTGTTCCAAGCAACCATATAACTAGGATGACAAATAAAAAGTAATATAATACTAAATTTGGATCCTGTAGATCCAAACTAGGATAACCAGTCAAATGCTTAATTGAATCCTCAGGATATCGGTTTTCTCCTGATAGTCCATTCCATTTGAGAAACGCAGAAGACACAAATAAAGACAATAAATTATACACAATTCAGATAAAAAAAAATTATTTCAATACTTAGGATCACTGCCAACAGTCATTCATAGTTCAATTTATGCAAAACCAAATGACCTGAAGCCCTTCAAAAATTTTTGCTCATTCAGTTTTCTTATGCAACGAAAAAATTGCTCACCGCCATGAACTGAATCTATTCATATATTTAAGTTCTAGCACCTGAATTAACCAAGATATTACATTAAAATAGTAATTAACTCCAAACAAGATGATGCAACCTAAGTGTTATACCATGAGCGATGTTCAGCATGTCTTACCCTGTCAAAGAAGTGTTGAATACCACTTCACCAACTTGTGTTCCTGAAGCACCAAAAGATTTTGCCCTCCATATAGATCCATCCTCAAGCACAAGCCTGGCATCTGATAATTTCCATGGTCTTTCACCTGAGCCAGGTAATCGGAATGGCCAAGTAGGAAGTCAAAACCTCAATATGACAGTTAAGTCAATACATCCTAGTTTAAAACAAAAGGAAGAGTAAGGAAGACAGCTAAAAAATAGTGTCCAGAATGGGAGAGTCACAAATGAACCTCAGAAATCATATCGAATCATAGCTAAAATAGATGAACTCCTTGGAGCAAAGGCTATTCAAGTAATTTCTACAGAATGAAACAGCACATATCTTTTACACTGAATACCAAAAAACTGTAGCCTTAAGAAATCCATAAATTATTAATCCCTCTATACATTCATGTGTTCTCTAGCTGGCACCAAAATTCAAGAGAGACCATGTCGTAGACAACTGATGCTTGAGACGGAAAAAATAGTATCGGAGTTGTACAAGATAACAATTGAATACTGCTGATCAAGATAAAATCAACAGAAGGAGAACGTGTTTGAAGAAAACCACCCTTTCAAATGCTTAAATACTGCCAAGATAGCGAGACAATAACAAACAACAACAATTAAACTCCATACATGAAACATTCAGAGTCTTCGTAAGATTAGGATTAAAACACCAAAGGGGTAAAACATCTAGTGACAAAAAATGTATCAATAAGAGAGCTTCAGCAATGATCTGTCTGTCTTACCAATACTGTTGTGGTTGACAAAGGTCCTGCTATTCTCTACCACTCCCTGGCTACTTTCCAAAGCCTGTAACAAATACACCCACTAACTAAGAACACAAAGTAACTAACTAAGAACAGGAAAGGCACCAAAAACACCAAACGACAACTAACTAAGAAACACAAAGTATCAAACATTTTTCAGAAAACATATTCAACACTTGTGATCACACCAAGCAGCAATCTTTCACACCAGACAACTCGTCCAACACAAAATGAACTTTTTTTAAAACGAGTATCAAGCTCGAGCTAATTAAGCACATACATAAACTCAGGGGGAAAAAAGAAGCAATCATTAGAGAATGAAGAAACAATCAATTTACCTGGGCAGTAATTGATCGAGGATTCGTAGTGTTGTGGCGGAGAGAAAGCTGAGGAGTTCTAGGGTTTTCTAGAGACGGCACCAGCGAGCTCGACGGAGAAACAAGTGGCTTCAAACACGCCACACGAATTGCAGCTGCCATCCGCGTAGAAGAAAACGAGGATAGAGATGAAATAAAGATTTGAATATGTAGATTGTTGAGTACTCAGAACTAGCGGTGGCGGTGGAGTAGAGCGGCGGCGCGACGGAAACGAGGAATTGATAGGCGAGATTTATCAACAGAGATTTTTATTAATTTATTTTTTAACGGAGGGAGGGAACTCGAAGTAATTAGAGATGCAGCAGGGTCTACAATAAACGGGCTTAGGACCAATAATCAATCATTGGATATTATAGCTCATGAAATTTTGGGCCATCAGTCAAAGAATATTGAAATGTTTAGAGTGCTTTTTGAAGAATAATTTTTTTAAATAAACAATATTTTTAAGTTTTTAAAAATAAAATTTTTAAAAATAATAAAATAAATAATAATAAAATTTTTTGATGTAAATATTTTTATATTTGTTAAATTTTAAAAAAACTTGTGAAAATTTATTAAAAAATATAAAATAAAATAAAAACTAAATTGATATTAAGTAATCAAACATCATCTGTTAACTACAACTTTTTAAGATGTAAGCATTATAGTTACTGGGCTCTATAGATCATGTGCTATTACTCGCGAATTTTTGGCCGTAACCATGTGTTATATAATTCAGCCTATAATTGATAGGTATAAACATTTGGGCCATTACCCAAAGGCTGTAATTCATGTCACTATACCATAATGAGTAGTTGGGCTTGGACCAATGAGGTAGTGCTCATGGGCTATGGGTTAGAATCAATGAGCCGTAGTTCATATATTATAACTCGTGCTATAGTTAATAAATTAATAAAATATATAAATATTATTTGACTATATGTTTGAATTTTAGTTTATTTAATTTTTATATTTTAAATAAAAAAATAAGCTTTTAATTTAAAATATTTTTTATTTATAAATTTTATTTATAAATACTTCAAATGTCTTCATTGTCAATAGGCAATATTTTTCAGCTATATGCTACAACTCATGGTTATAACTCCTATTCTATAACTTACAAATTCTTAGACCATTCGCTATTAATGTCATGAGATTTCGTATAGTTTTGAGCTACAATTCATAATTATAATTCATAAGTCACAACCTAATGCAATAGTCATTGAAACCTATGGGCTCTAACTCACAGGCTATGAGCTACCACCAATTTATTATATATTATAACTCATTATATATTTGGGCAATAACCCATGAACTAAAGTTCATGCGTTAGCAAAATATATGGACCATAGTTCACAGACCTGCGATGTCATAATATAACAACCTATGATTTATAGGTTATAATTTTATGAGCTATTGCTCTTGTGATATAGCTCATGAATCCTTGGGTCGTAATTAACGAGCCATTAACTCATAGGTTATATTGGATGACTTATAAATATAGATCACGATAGATGTGTCTAAAGCTCTATGAACTTTTGTCTATAATCAATGAGCTATAGTTTTTAACTATATCCCATGTAGTATCTATCGCTCATGAATCCTTAAGCTCTAATTATCCATTAATATTTCAGGACACTTAGCTTATAGAATATAACTTAAAGGCCATAACTAATACGCTACGGAACATTAACTACACACTGGCAGATAACTAATGGGCCGCAGTCATGAACTTTAGTTCAAGAATTCCTGCTGTACAATCTATGAACTATAGGTTCTGATCTATATATAACTCAGCTCACACATTCTTGAAACACAAATTCACAGGTCCTCCCATGAAAGCTGCAGCTTATGTCACGCTAGCTCATTACGAAGTTCTTCGAGAAGCTAATACGCTAATAGCTAGCTTCTAAAATCTACATATAGCACACCACCGACAATTAAAAAATTTTAACCTTTCCTTCGCGGCATTTTTCTTGTTATAAGCAGTGTTTTCAACTTGGCGAACAAATTTTCTCTAGAAAGAGTAAACACGGATGACTTTATTCCCAAAAAAATTGCTACGTCACCCCCATCTAAGGCAACAAATCTCCAGAATCTAATTACATGATTACATCCATCTCCTTCTTTCAGACTCTTCAGGAAATAAGCATGGCCAATATTTAAGTATCGTGAACTCTGATGCAGTGCAAACAACCCCAGCTACATAAAGGAAAGTGAAATGAATGATAGAACGAAGACATTTTCATCACTCATCTGAGACAACAAAAAGGTTTGGAAATCCTGCAGCAAGTTCTTCCATTCATGTTGTGAAGAAAGACAAATGATCTTCCATGATCTCCATAACAAGTCCACTTTCAGCAGGCTTCAAATCAGAAGCCTCTTGTTAAGGATTCAGCAGGAGGGAGGTTGATTGCAGTATCATTCGGTTGGAAAACTCTTCGTGCTTCGAATTGCACTTCTCATTGGCAAATGGACTATGGATTACTAAGAATATCTTTAACTGATGTCCTGACTTACATATTGGGCATGGTCTTTTCCTCCTAAGCCATGTGTCAATGCACTGCAATAAAAAACAATACAGAAGTTATGGAACGTTGATTGTTATGCAAAAGAAACGACATCGCAATTGTGTAGACCAAACTGCATACCTCTTTGTGGAATTTGTGAAGACATGGCAAGTGAGGGATCGCATCTCCTACAGCTGGCATCTCGAGGCAAGCAGCAGTCTTCAGGATTGCTATCCTTCTGTGCAAGAATAAAAGGTTGGTCAATGGTTGTATTCTACTTCAGCTTGGTGTGCGAATATTAAAGTATTTACAGAATGAGAGTGAATAATTAATACCTGGACTACAGATTGAGGTAAGCTATTGATCTGCCTATCAGAAGCACCACACAGTTGATAATTGTTCTCATCAAGAGCCAACAACTCATAATCCTCCTTATAAACAAAACAGTCAATCAGAGAGACTACACATGATTAATCGCGGAACGCAGAAGTTTGCAGATAAAAAGTTCTCTTATGACTATAAAAGTCGTGGCAGTGGACATGATGGAGTGGCAGTCAGTGGCTGCTCTGAGGCCTTACCAATGCGAGTGCAGCTTCACTCCCTTGCTATTATTGGCAGTTTATGATATTGATTAAGGTCAGGCAGTCAGAAAGTTCGAACAGGATTATATTAGTTAGGCAAAATCAGGATAGCTATGGATTTCAACAAACAGCTCCATCTAACTACTCATTTCGCTCTCATATGTCGCATGATACCCATTATGCCAACTCACTCTATTATGTATCCCTTGAAGGGAAGTGATGAAGAAGACACCTTAATTTCCATCATATGCGCTCCACCACAAGAATTAGGAACTGGAATTGATGGCACGAACTTCTAAACATGACTGCAAATTTCTGAATCAAGAGATTGAATGGCCACATAGGCAGATTTTATAACAAAATTTGCTTGTTTCACCAACCTAGATGGCAGCTCAGGTATCAGCTTCCCACATAACAGGTTAACAATCAAATCTTTTTTTCCTTTAGTAGGGGAAAATTGTTTTGCAGTTTTACGAGTACTGGCTACATATTTTTTGCGTGCTTAGTACAGCAAAAAATCTCAATAAAAGTAGTTACTTCTAAGTAATCTATTAAGCACAAAACTTTTGTATGCTAAAGTGAGGATTTCACCAAGTAACTCCAAAAAAGAAATAGTAATGATGGAAACATAGTGCCCATACATAGAAGGCTTACTCATTGAAATCACAAAGCAGGTCATCCATATTGGATGTAGTTTCCAATGTTTCTAAGTAATTGAATCTCTGAAAATAAGCAATAGGGAGTTTGCAAGAAAAAATTGTAACAAATTAAAAGGAAACACAACATAACAGAAAATATGACAGGAATAAATGAAGTAACAAGTATTAAATTGAGAAACAAACAACCAAAAATTGCCTAACAGAAGATTTACAAATATCGACAATTACCTAGAAAGATTACCAGTAAACAACCAACATTCCAACTAGCCATTAGCCACCATTTAGTCCTCACACTGCCTCTAACAAGCGGAAAGTAGTATTGTTCCTTGTAATCATTGACTAAAAACCAAACATTCACTGCATGTTTCAAAATTTCTTTTCTTTAAAAAAAATCTTAGAGAGTAATTGGCCTTCAATCCATGCATCTTTCCACAGAACTCATACTTCGCTCTTATATATAGCATAAGGTTGTCACTTGTCAAAAATACGATAACAGAGCCCCTTTCTAGTGAAGCAAACCGTTTAATCTATCCTCCATTGAAACATGATATGGTTACCATATGCTTAGCTATTATTATAGGTGACTATAAGAATGTTCATGCATAACTGCAGGCATAAGTGCTCACTAAGAACTACAATCACGAATCTGTCATTTGACTTACGATGCACATCAAGAACAAACAACATATTGCATCTACAATATGCTATATCAGTTGCTTTAGAGAAGAGAAATCACCACGTCAAAATCACCATGGTTGGCAGAGTGTCTCCTAACTTGGGAAAGTCTTGGAAAGTGACTACGAGCTTGACCTCTTGATTGAGCAGAAGAATTAAGCAAAGATCTGGTGTGGTGTGATGAGCATTTATGAAGTCATTGGGTGCTACCTGCATCAAACATATCAAATCAAGCATTAGGCAAGCTAATATTCATCCCATCTTCAAAGACAACTTTTTAAGCAAAAAAAAAAAAGTCAATCAAATAGAAATAACATGAAATCCAACATAGATGTATATTCAATGTCATGGATAGTCTTACAGCAAGAAATCTGCTCTGTCTTGCAGAAGTGCCAGCACTTTGAGCATTTCCCTGCAGTCAGACCCATATGACATGTCAAAATAATGATAATACCTTTCATTGAAAGGTTTGGAAGCTGCTGGGGTGTGCCTGTGTCTATGTCCGCTTTGGTGTCAGTATTAACATGAGGATATGCGCAAGTTGAGAGCATGTGGAACGCATGGCGTATCCATACGATTCAGTCGAGTGATCTCGACAACACAGGTAAAAGGTTATTATGGATATAATTACTAAAAAGGACATACACAGGAGAAGTATCAAAAGTTCAGATGAAATGTTTATTGATTAAAAATTATTACAGTTCATTCACGTTGCTTCTTTGGAGTTCATTTTATGAAAATTGGCAATAACTCCTCGAAGGTATCATATATTCACAGCTATCACGGCTTAACAGTAAGTGGTCTTCAAAAGAATCAGCAAAACAATATATTTGTCTTTATCTAACACATAAACATCTAAACAGGCTTACAGAATGAGATGGACCACAATATGCAGATAAACCAGAAGCATGCTCAGAATCTTCTTCTGCATGCTGCAATGACCATGATATGTTTGCATCTACCTGCCAACATCGACAAAAGAATAAATTCTAGCAAAATTATACTTCTTTGAAAGAAATCATACTTTGTTTTCCATCTTCAAAGAAACTAGGCAAACTATACACTCAAAAACCCTAAACCCTAAACCCTAAACCCTAAACCCTAGTCGGGCTAAGGCCAAACAGTTCATAGGTAATCATTGTGCATCTAACTGATGCTGCTAAAAAAACCATCCTTTTAAACATGGCCAAAAGTCCTAAGAAAGCAACAGCATTACTCTTACGTGAAAACATGATCCAAATATATAAAATAGAAACAAACAGCAAATCTCCTCTGTAACCAATGATCCTGATAATTCATGATAAAACTGCTCCTGGAGCAAACGAGCCAAAAGCTCGTCTGATTCAGTCTGGCTAGCTTGTGCACTATAATTCTGAGAAAACCTGGTGCTTCTACTTTCCAAGCGACAACTTCTTACTTTAGGGGAGGTAACCCGTTGACTTTCAATGGCCTGTTCTAGCATGGTCCTAGGCTGTTGAATAGTAAGATCCCTAGCTGATTATGAAACTGAGGGTTGCCCAGATGACTGCAACTGTGACATTTGGGTTTCCTCAATGTTCAAGCTAGCTCTTACAGGAGAAGAAATCACGATGCAATTTCTTCTACCTTCCAATCGCATTTTACCATTTTTTTCCACATTCTGCCTCTGAATTTATACATGTCTCAGGCTGGGTTGAATTTGCAGCTACATCCAAACAACATAGATGTTAGAACTCAGTAGCACAATCACATTTGCCACTTCTTCCATACTTGCAAAAAAAAAAAAATGCAGGTGGAAGGATAGGGATGTCAATAACCTATAACGAACATGTGTCATTCTCCAATTATCGTTTGCTAGAAAAGCTATTGTTATCATGGTATATGTTAACGCTAAAGATTTCCTTAGGTCTGAATGCCCTGCGTCAGCAAACTTTACCTGAGTGAGGCCAAAAGGGACTTACAACTAGACTGGGAAAAAGAAATGGAATTTCTAGCAACAACATTTGCCATAGAAGAACTGTTTTTGACAAAAGACACGATTTCGCACTTTCTTGCTGCCAAAGATGATATTTTTCAACAAAATGCAACAGAAAAGGACCAATCAACATGTGGAGAGAGAGAGAGAGAGAGAGAGAGAGAGAGAGAGCACTACAAAATCAAAATCCTAGGCAAAGATATGATCCTTTGGACCTAGTATAGCAACTACATCCCCTTTCTGTGCCATAAAAGATTTCAACCACCCATAATACAAAGATAAAATCATTCCGCAATAGATCTTCCATTCACATAATAAATTAACATTAAAACAAAATTATAATCACCTTATCACCAGTAATTTTCATAATTTGTTACTAAGACATCTCTAGCATTTAGATGCCAAATTATTTCCTGAGAATGCCAAAAAACAAGCAGCATGTCATAGAATCAGCTGAATACAAGAGCTCCTCTTTTTAGTTTCAAAATGGAAGAGCTCAAAAACAGGTAAAACAAAGACATCCACCTATAATCCACATTGTCTAATAAAACTCAACCTTTCTATTTGCACGATAGAAACTAGAATAGTCTGAATGATCAGACCCACAAGTGCAAGTGTCAAAGTGAAATATTTATATGTACACGAAACCAAAAGAGTCGACCAATTACAAGTTGGAAGCTTTGACGATCAAATAAACATATTAGCAATTAGCACAAAAGCTAGAGCTAGAGATTTAAAGAACTCAAAGATTAAGTATACCCTGAGCATGAGTTGCATGACCATCATAGTTAGGACTTACCTGCTTGATGAAGTTTCAACTATGCTGCCTCTCGAGTGATAACCATTGTATTTCCTTTAGTCTTATCTGTAATTAGGGCTTGTGCATTGGGACCAATTGTAGTTATTTAATGTGATAGAGTATGGACTGCTAACTCCTACAGAGCACCCTTTCCTTACTGATTTTTAGCACTGAGGTATGCTCCCTCCTTGTTATATTACCTGGAGACATACAACCATTATGCACCAACCTCCTCTGTCTAGTTTTTCTTGGAGAAGCATCGGTTGGTATCTTGCTAGTGCAATCTTGAGCAGGACTATGCTGAGAATTATTGCAGAGATATACTTCAATATGACCAATTTGATTTTTTGCACCCACGAAAGACGGTGATGTTCCAGAGGAGTCCAGCTGGTCAAGAACATCCGAGATGACACTCCTAGGTATTTTACGTGGGGATACAACACCACTCAAATACCAACTTCCTTTTACCAACTTTTCTCCGAAATTCATCATGCTTCAGATTCCCTACTCCATATTTATCTTAGGACTCAATGCTCAAGTCAATCTCTTTCACTTTATATGTGGGTTTTATTTCCATTTTGGAGTGTCTAAGACTTCACAGGCCTTCCCAGTTGTTCATCCCAGAGACAAAGGAAGGAGCAGGACGCACAGACAAAGGAGGGCAACTTATGTCCACTATTTTGACGTCTGTCTGATTGTGATTCATAGAATTCGTCGATAAGAAATTACCATTAATAGTCTGATTGCTGAAGTTTGTGTTATTCTCAATCCATGGCTCTTTCCCATTCCTCTTCACAGGGCCTATACATCTACTCTTATGAAATTGGGCAACTGGAGTTTTCTTACCCTGGTCTATTATGTTCCCACTTGTTCTTTTCTCCTCAGAAGACAAACCTTGCTTAATTTTCAGCTGGTTAGTCAGTAGTTGAGGACGCAAGAGCTTTTCATCTGATACTTCAAAAACCTTGAGCGCGAGGCTTGCTTGCTTGAATAGGTAGTCTGTATCATGTTGAAGTCTACTGCTATTACTACTACCTACAATAGGGATTATTGAAGTCTTTCGTCGACTATTTGTTATATGTTATACACAGTTCAGTGGTTGGGCCAGAGAACCTATTCGCAGTAGACGACATTGAAGCTGCTCTATCACGGGTATGAGGAACTTCTGCCAAAAGATCAATGTCATCCATTTTCTAAATATCTGGATTGATCTACCTGAAATCAAGATCAGAAACACACAGAATAGTAATTGCTTTCAGCGCCTGTCCATCCTAAGTTATTAAAAATTACTTAGACAACTATGCATGTGGCTTCTCTCAGGAACAATTCACTAATCCTCCTAGTGTTTCAAAAACTGAGAAGAGAATATTAATCTGTTTTTACCAGAAAATGCAGCAGCAAAAAGCAAATCCAACAGGTAATAGGCAATGGAGAAGAGTTTACTAGCCAAAAGTAAGTACCTCACCGGTGTGCCAATAGTAACTGCATCATTTAGATTTCCATTTAGAGTTTTAACATAGACATATTTGATTCATTTAGCTTGTGTACTCTATGCATATTGCAGAACACAAAGGCTAAATTAAGTTAAGATCAGATCAAATACACCACAATTCAAACAGGGAACCGAATTGAACCTTATGGTCAAGTTCAACAACATGATACCGATACAGGCAATAAAATTTACGGCATAAACAAACAAGTAATCATCCATATAAAATTTAAAGCGTCATTAAAAAAAATCAGCTGAACATTACAGAGTAATCTGAAACCAAGATCATTAGACGCTGAAAGAAAAAAAAATTACAGACGGTAATCATTTCTACAGCAAGATAACCGATGTATTCAAAAGTTGAAAGATAATCTCGAGACATAATAGATCGAACCTTGTGTGGCGGGAAATTGGATCGACGGGAACGAACGAAAAGAGATAAATTCAAAAATCAAACGCCGGGCAATGAAAACCTTAGCTTCCTCCTCCCTTGTTCATTCATTTTCTTCCGGGCAGCGGTCGACTATTTTGTCCGTCGTTGCTATTCTCGCCACCGACGTAGCAGTGGCCTGGTGCTTGGAGTTCGTGCGCCTACCGCAACTGAACGGGCGATACGTTATTGGACTGAGCCCAAGTCCAAGTAACCTGAACTCAAGCTCAGAGCTTGCGTAAATGGTTAACAAATGACTATTATGCCTCTGACATTAAGGGAGCTATTTAACGTGCCTCGTTGGCATTTGAGTAAATCCGATTTGCTCACTCTCTTTCTTAGAAATATAATTAAAAAGAAAATAGAAAAAAGAATTATTAAAGCAGCAGTGAATGCTCTCCCTCTCGTCTCTCTCGTCTGCGCTCAAAATCTTGATTTCAGGTTTTCGATTTTTGAAGTTATTGAAGATTTTGAGGTAAACGATTGTTTCTACGGTTCTATTGATTTCTGTTTTCTGCGAAAGTTTTCATTTTCTGAGCATCTGTTTGTTCAATTTCGAGTACAGAATTAGGCATTGGATTACTGCAGCTCTTCTAAAATCTGCAATTTTTAGTTGTTTTTCTAAGTCGAAACTGTTGTTTTACGGATTGTGTAGAAGAATGTGAGCTATTTGTTACAGTAGAGTGTTCAGTGATATTAGTTAAAGCTGTGTTTTTGCTTTTCTATAGATGAGAATAAAGCTGTAGGTATCAAATGTTGAGCTGAAGAATTGCTTTTTACAGCTAAATATTATGATGATGTTTTGTTATTAGAAGATTCCAAAAGCATGGTGAAATTTGAAATTTGCTTTTATTTGATGCCATAAGGATGCTTTTAGGTTTCTGGGATCATGAAGTGGATTGAGCATTTGAAAGGAATACTTGAAGACTTGAAATTGTGTTGTTAGTTTCAAAGAATAGTTTATTGAAATGTCAGTTTCTTGTAATGCCATAAGAAGGTGTTATTACAACTTACTTTAGTATCTTCTAGCATGGAGTGGATTTAGGAATTGAAAGGAATAGTGTTGAAGAGTGTAAACTGTCTAGTTTCTTTCAGGGATAGTAGTATCATGCATATGAAATGGTGTTGTACTATTTTATTTTTGTGCCATGAAAAATGTAGCTCAAATCATGCCCATTTGCAAATGAGAAGCACAGTTGTTAGAATCAAATAACACAGATTGTGATGTTTTGCTTTTCTTGAAATTTAAAGTGATGTGCTTGTTCTATATTTCAAAATGCTATGTGATACTCATACTTGACTTTTATGAACTTTTCTTTAATGCTAAAGGAGTGGCGAGGCCGGAATGCTAAACGAGGGAGTATTGACATACAAGAGGAAGCGTTTCTCTTCTAGATCTAATTTGGTGCATCGTGTTGAAGCAACAGATTCGTCATGCTCTGGCTCTTTAACTCCATCAATACATCAAGAGCCATGTTTAAAAGCTGGACCACATTCTTCTAACAAAAAGCTCAGTGGAGACAATGTGGTGCGAAGATTAAAACTGCATTCTCTCATGTTATATTTTTAACTTATGTTCATGGATCTGGAATTCTTGATTTGTTATGGTCTATTGGGGAGCTAATGTATGTTGTCAGCTTGCAAAGGCAAATTACACTTTACATCAAAAGTTCTCTTTGATGATCACTGATCTATTTTATAAGGACTAGCAGAAAGAACTTGAAAAAGAAGTTTGGTAATTAGAATTATGTGTATCCCTATTAAGGGTGTTAGAAGGGATTTTGTTTGATGCATTTAGAAATTCTAAGGCACCATGAACTTCGGTTTTTATTTGTTTGTTTTTCTCTGCCTTTAGTCCATGGTATAAACTTAGGTTATACCTCTCTTTGAAGCTGCAAACAAGTTGAGAAGAAAAATAAGGTATATATCAGTTTGGAACCCATAGTAAGAAGAGCAAGTTGGACTAGGATGTGGAAATTGTAGTTTTTGCTATGTAATTCTGTTAGAAAAATTAGTATATCAGAGATGTTTTTAAAGTCATTCCTGACTGTAGGATTCTTCGTACTCGCCTCTTCAAAGTATTTAACTGTTTTGTATGATAGCTCATCGATCTGCTCTCAATTAAGCAAGCTACTTTCCTACTTTAGGAACATGACAATTCCTCGTCCTAACCATAAGGTTCCTGGTTGCATGTGTATATTATTTTGCTCGCTACTGCAGCATTGTTGCAGGTGTGGTGTTCTTGATGTGAATGGGAACCTTCAAGACTGTGATAGCTGCTCTGGGACTTATCATCTTCATTGTAGTGATCCACCTTTTAAGGTCTCTGCATATCGCATCTCAGATAGCTCAATGATGAGTTCTCTCCTTTCCTTTTACTTTCCTTTTCCTTCTTTGCCTAGAAACAAACTGATTAAAGTTCTACTCTCTCTTAAGAATTTTCCTCAGGGTATATGGCGTTGCTCAAATTGTGTCAAAAAACAAAACTTTGAAGTGCTAGCACAACAGCAATTTCCAAATAGCGTTACCGTAAGAAAGACTAGAAGCACAGATGAATCTGGACTAGAATTTGGTTCAAATATATCATTCCCTACTATATATGCTGTAAAGGATAGCCCACTGAAAGCAAACTCATCAAAAGTGCATGCATCTCCTAGCGAGGTGGTAGGTGCGTGTCAGATAGACATTTCATCTGGTTCAGTGGGCAACATTGAGTGCTTACCAGGGAATTCACAGGCTCAATCAACCAATCCTAATATTGTTAGGACATCAGATATTATCTTTTCAAATTCTTCAACTGGGACTAAAAATGACCCTTCCCATCCTGATGGCTCTCGCATAGTGTCTTCAAGTCCTAATGAAAAGGCTCAACCTTCATGCGATGTGGAAAATGCAAAAGATTGCAGTACTCCCTGGATCACCTTTGCAAGAAGAATGAAAAGGAAAAAAGATGCAAGTGAGGAATTAGCTCAAAGCCGCCTAAAGACTTCAAGTAGACAGTCTTCTTTGGGCATTAATAGCGATTTTTCTGTAGGCAGAAGTCGGGAAAGCAGATGTTCTTCCCTACGAAGCATCTCAGAAAATCAAACAAATAATGCACCTCCAGCTCTACAACAACTTGATGTCTCTCCGTCCATTGTCCTTCAACAAAAGAAGGTGGTTTCTAATTACTATTCATTCGACATATTACGTGTAACTTCATATCTAACTATTCTTCGTAACTTTCAATTCAAACTTCATGGACATGCACTATAGTCTAGCATCAGCAAGGAGTGCACTGTAGATATGCCCTCCAGATGAGAAGCATTGCCATCTTTTTGCATTCTCGTCAATCTTTCTATTGCCTCAACGGTTTAATATAGTATGCTTTCGGGAACAAAGATTATCATAAAAGGTTTTACACAATCATTTGAATGACAGTGAGAAGTATTTTGATTTAATGTTTGATGAACAGAATGATAGTGGATACGCTGGACCAGATGCCAATGTTCTGGAAAGCTCCTCTATTAGGTGCGCCGCAATTTAGTATAGTAGATTCAATTGTTCTTATTGATGGAAATTTGACATATTTCTTCTTGTAACCAGTCCCAAAGAGGCAGATCCAGCTAACAATGGTGCCTGTTCAAATAAGAAGCTGCCAAATGGTTCAAATGCGCGAACATGCCACTTGGAGAAGATCGGAACGAATGCTTCAAAGGAGAGAAGCTGTACTGCAGGTCTTATGCCATCTGCTGTACCAGCTACGTCTTCATGCCTCAGCAATACTGAATTGGACAGAACATCTTGTTGGCCTGTGCTTGAGAGACCTGCTGAAACACATCTTAGATTTACTTCTTCAAGAAGCACAGAAATGCATGGACCGCTGGAAAATGTTGCAGAAGAAGCAGCTGATTCACAGGTTTTGTCAACTTCTAAACATTTCCCTTTCGTACAGCATGATGGAAATAATGGGAGATCCAGTGGTTTGGAGTGGTTGGAATCTGTAGATAGAGCACTGCAGGGTCCTAACAAAGCTCGAATGCCATCATCAATCATCAATGGAGTTCCCGTCTGCTGTGAAGAAGCATCTAATGAAGATGCTTTGCCTAATTCTCCAATCCACTTAGTTGCAGGGTGCTCATATGATAAAGTAAGCTCACTGTTAAGGTTAATTTGGCTTCGTATGTGCTGTTTCTAGATTTATTTGATAATGTGGTTTTTATTAGTGACAATATACTGCAATGAGTCACCTGCAGGTCTCACCTAGCGGAATATCCTTGATTGCTTGAAAATGCATTTTTCCTCTAAAATTGTGGACATGGTCTAAAACTATGGCTTTTGAATTATTTTGGTATCCTGCTGAGGGGATGATTTGTCTGACTTGTTGGAAGATGTTGCTCAATTTCATTATGTGCATTTATCTAATGTTTGTATCTGCTGAAGGAATGCAAGAGAGTCTGCATCATACTATGATAGTGCATATAATGACTACATGATTAATTATTCAAGCTGCTCTTAATGATTATCCTAACCAATATTTCACTTTCGTGCAGGATGCTTATGGAGACGGAACATTTTTTATAAAGACAGGTGGATCTGTTGATAAATTACAGCACAGACAGCAACACTATAACTCTTCTCTCCCTGCTGATTTTCTTGATTTATCACTGCAAGTGAACTCTGAAGCAATTACATGTGGGGTTAATGGATTTAAGAGCATGCCGGAATTACCAAATAGTAACAACAATAAGATTTATGAGAACCATTCTCTGGGCCAGGCTTTAGATGAGTTCTCATCTATGTCAAGTTACAAACAGACTGTTGACAATATCATGTCAGGACCGTTGGTGTTCAGAGAAATGGATGACTCCTCGTTTGACAATTTCAGGAAGCAACCAGCTGATTGGTCAGAGGATGAGTTAGATTCTCTCTGGATTGGGGTACGGAGGCATGGAATTGACAATTGGAATTCTATGCTAAGGGATCCGAAATTATTGTTCTCAGAGATGAGGGTTGCAGAGGACCTGGCAGAGCGCTGGAAGTTAGAGCAAAGAAAGTTCTCCAAAAGCACACTCAATGAGCAAATGAGACTTAATAGAGCTTCACCTTATGCAGTTTTGAGTGATACAATGTCAGCGAAGAGATCGTCAAGAAATTATCATGGCCATTATGCTGAGCGGCCTCCAGAATTTCAAAGGCACCCCACAGAAACTAGGCTCTCTCTTGGTGATGTGTATCTGCAGAAAGAGACTATACCCAAGAATAATACTTTTCAATTGTCAGAGTTGGGCATTATGAATCTGCATCTTGGTGAAAGTCCTGAATTTCCTTCTCTAGTGGGTGGTGGTTTTTCAAGTAGTTGTATGTATCCAATGTCAAGGAACCAGATTCCGTCTAAAGGCTGTAGCATTGGTTGTCCTGGATCATCTAGATTGCAGAAGATTGGTGAAAGATTGACGACAGACCATCAAGCTAGTGGTACACAATCAAGTGACATCCCTCATTGGCTCAAGGAAGCCGCTAGCATATCTTCTAAGTCAGGTGAATCCAGACTGGCTCGTGCTGCCCCTATAGAGGAGCACTCTACAAGCTTATTCAACAATGATCACCAGATTCTTACGCTCTTTTCTAGTGAACTCCTCGCTCCAAAAGGTTCCCGAAGACGAGGAATTTTAAAGAGGAGAACTCCAGCAGAGGGAAGGAGTGGAAGTGATGAACCAAGCCTGAGGTCAACACCCACTACTAATTCAACTCTGCATCAAAATCAGGTCAAGTGTTTGTTGGATAATGTTGGTCTCGATCAAACTTACCCAGTTGGTTTAAACAAGGAAAGGTCAGGCCCCAGCAAACCAACTGACTTGGTTGCTGTGGAGAATGATGAATCCTCTGAGGAAACTATATCTGATAGAACAGACCACTAGGCTTTACTTTTAGCTAGCTTTTATAAGTAACTTAAAATTTTGAATTTTTTATAATTCTCACCTGTACAGCGTTGCTGTGTATATGCAAGGCATGGCTTCGATTTATGTATTGCTGTTTTGCCTGGTCTGTTCATCTATGTTTGCTGCATTGTATGTGAAGCTTTCCCATCTTGCTTGCAGTAATCTAATTATAATGCCTCCGGAAAAAAATATTCTTTTTTCTTTTTAATTTTTCTAATATATACGAAATCTAGAGGGTGTATTCCAGATTATTGGAAATTGCCATTCTTCAAAATTGTAATTCCTCCACCGTGCAAAAAAACTTTCTTCATAATGATGCTTTGTTTCTCTGGCATCTGTCTTTGCCCATTGCTCTTACCAAGCACGGTCTCCCACGAGTCACTTTGTAAGAACAAAGCTATCGTGCTTGAATACGCACAGGCTACCGCTAGCTGCTATTTTTAGAGCCAAAAAAGAAAAGCAGAAGAAAATAGCTCAACGTTTTAAATGCCATTGGAAAGAGCACCAGAAAGCAATATTTACCTTGTTCATTACATGTAGAGAAGAGAATTATAGGTACCAATCAACTCAATGAACTTAACAGAATAAAACCGAAGGGCAGTGCATTCACGATGCACTTAACGAGCAACTTAGAATAAATAAACTGGTCCCAGATTAACAAGCAATCTACTTCACCACAACTCTATACAAGACTACGAGCTAAGCTCTTTGAAGCATGGTGCAAACTGTTGAGTATTAAAAATGAATTAGATTAGTCGAATCTGGATAAAAAGACAGACAAAAAAATTGTTCACATACTTAGAGTTTATAGACCCATTGGCTTAAGCGTTTGTGCATTGAACTTTCTAATATATGCCCAGACCATTTAGTGAAATTTTTATTTTGGATTCGCTTCTCCAATTTTATATCTTTTCAATAAATGATATAAGAGCCAATAGTTAGGCTGTGCTCCAAACGACGAATCGTAAGTTATCAATCTCATTAGCAACATGATGAATTAGTTAAATATAGTGCGACTTTCATGAGCTCTGTATGATGAATGGTGATTCAGAATAAGTTAAGCTCCAGATGCTTTTGCTGCATGATAGCAGTGCTCGGGTAAAGAGAAAAAATGTGGACAACTCATATTAAGAAAGATATTGTTGAGTATTAAGATGAATTGCATTATTCCTATATGGATAAAAGAATAAGCTAAAAGTTGTTCATACATTAGAAAATTTTTAGACCCGTTGGCTTAAATTTTGAATTGTGAGCCTTTAGTATATGGGCAGGATCATTGAGTGAAATTTTTATCATGGATTATAGCTCCTCTAGTGTTCTATCTCCCACCAGAACAAGCACTAGGACATCTGACAATCATGCTGCTGGAAACCACCATGAAGCAGGATTTACGCAAGTTCTTGGTGGAACTTTAAACTGATCCACAACTACAGAATCCATTTTCCTTTACGCTCGCCCGCTTTCTGGTTTTGCCCTTGACTATGGTAGAATTCTGTACCATATGCATTTAAACGAGTTGCGGTAAATAATGACAACCCATAAGTTCTGTGAAAACTTTGGCTGAGCTAGAAAAATACCACTTAAAAAAGGGTTGTAATGGTTGAAATAAACATATCAATACTAAACATGAACTTCTGAATCCCAATAACAATAACCAGAGTACCACTATTTCTCTTGATTCTCCAGAAAATGGAGCAAATATTTGACCCCCAGAATCCAATCCTTCTATATCAGTTGGGAGTGGCAATCAAGATCTACAGCAAGACAGCTTACAACATGAATAGTGTCAAAATAGAGCCTGAGCAGACTCCAATGAGCTTTCCTGGCAGTCTTGAAGTGAGATGGTTTTAAGTGTCAAGAATTTCCCATCACAAGCGGCCATCATTAATTCTGGTGGATCTTGTGATCCTTCGACGCCTCCTTGGTATCAGGATTGCAATATTTTCACCATCATTATCTTCATCATCATCACCACCATCATCAACATCGTCATCATCATGTGAAAGGCCTAACAAATTCTCACCCCATAAATGTCGTCCTCCAGGGGAACCCCTGCGCCTCCTCCGTCCTCTTGGTGATTGTCTCAACTCATCAAGGGGCCTGATTGGACTGCTGATCATATGGAACAGCAAGAATGTGCTCCAAAATGACCCGCTGGCTTCACCTGAGCTGCTGCTAGCATGATCATGCGATAGATCGCTTGTTGTATCGAGGACATAATCACCCAGCACGACTGCTCCAGGCATAGCTGATCGAATGGCACTCAGAATGTCACCGTACTCCTGCTGATGTTCTAGACGTCTCCAGGAACGCTGCCTCAGAGGATCCACATTTCCAGGTCTTGTTGTGGGATGAACTCTCCTCGCATGCCTGCGTAGCTCCAGATAGTTGCCTGAGAAGGAGCATGACTCCCTCGAGCAGCTCCTCAGTTTCAGGTCCCAGTAGTGCCTTGCTTCTTTGACAATCATCCAGCCCATCACACTTCCTCGGCATAAAGGGCACTTCAAGCAGGTTTGATTTGATGGAGTTCGCTCTGCCATAGGCCCATCACTGCTCCTTTCCTCTTCATTAGTTCCTGGTAGTTGATCGTTATTGTTCTCTTCCAGTGCTTCCAATAAGCTTACAGCGATTTCCTCACTGTTCTCATCCAAATTATAGTCTTCAAGCGTCTCTACTAGGTTCCTTCTCATCATCGGACCCCTGATGAATGACTCAAGGGTATCAGAAGTCCTCTGGCCACTTCCTTCAATAGTTCTATCACTAGAAGGTCTGACCTCTGAAGAATCTTCTCTCATTTTCTTAAAACGATCCAAGCAATTAGAATGTCTGTAGCTTGTGTCGCATATATAAGATCTGCATCCCTTTTCATGAGAGCTGCATATAAGCAGGATGGCATTATGAGGATGCTCCATGCAGATTGGGCATGATATCTCATCCCATTCCTTGTGCCGAGAAGTGGTTTCTGCACAATCTAGTGCAGTTCCTTTGAGGTCTGTCATTGTCATCAATTTATATAACTCGACTAGACTTCCAGACTACAAGAATATTCTGCACCATGTAATGTTTAAGATATAAATGAAAGCTCATTATGTAATTACACACCCATACAGGAAAAAAATTAAGTTCATATTTTCCACACAATTTATTCTGAAAAACAAAGATCTACAACCAAGGCATAAAGGATATATGTCGAGATCCTAGTTACGTGGTACTTAATACACAGAGTAGTCCTTTGACTTAGACATTTCCTCATGGCTAAGTCTTCAAAGCAACAGAAAGTATCATTCAGTATCCAGTCTCCAAAAAATAGAAGATATTTTTAAAGGCTATTTATCTCTCATTCAATTGAACACAGAACATAATGTCTCATTATATTACTACATCTGAGCTTGGTGCCTAAATTCTTCTCAAAGGCAAGTCTTCTTTGACATTCAAGCACATTAGGAAAATAATGGGTACACTTCCTAAGGATGGTCAGTACTAGAAAGCTATTTCAAGCTAAGAATGGTTGGTACTAAGGTCACTGAGCATACCAACTAAAACAGCTTATCACAATAAGCTAGAAGCTAAAGGTTTCAGAGTTCAAACAAGCACTAGATCACGTCCATAATTCTTACAACTTGACATGCATAGTATAACGACTAGATCTGATGCATTAAAACTAGAATCCAGCACATTTTGACAGTATCTAAAAATCTTTTTGTCATACTCAAATGAATGAACAAGTCCACATACACAACTCTTCCGTTAAACTTTTGATGAGGATATACTTGAAAGCAAGAATTCATGAACGTTTTGCAGATGATAAGGACAAAGAAACACCAGACCTTAACTGATTACATAAATCATTAAACACTTCTCATCTAGCAATAACAACAAGAAATTCCAAATCCGTTCCTACAAGAAACAAAACTGATCTGAGGTCGCCTTATATTAGCAGAAGCAATGTTTTACACCGAGATCCCAAATTCAAAACAGTAAGTCATCAAAGTAGCAAGTTTAAGCTAGCAAAATCCTTCTTTTAGCACCCCAAAAAAAAACCAAAATTATACTCAAATTTAAGGCAAACAAATAGATGAATCTATTAAGCAATCCACTATTATCTCCCCAAAATTTCAATTTTTGGGAAAGGAAATTCAACTTAATAAATATTTTTCTACTAGAAACAAACATAAAAATACCTGAACTAATCACAGCAGCTAATTTCAGCTACCAAAAATCTTCTTTGCAGAAGGAAAAAACATCAAAGGGGCACTTATAATCAACAAATTACTTAAAAACAAAACCAAAAAAGAGAGACAAAGATCTACAAGCAGAAAATTCAAACTGAAGATATCTAGCTAAGGTAAAAATTAATCCAAATAAACATTTATCTACCTCGTTTCTTATCACTATTGTTTGCTTTTCCAGATGATGAAATAAACAAAAAATAAACAAATAAATAAATAAATAAGAAGAATGGTGAAGCCTTTTGAAGGACAGATATTGAAGAATAAGAGAGAGAGCTACTTGAATGTAGTAGAAATAAATGGAGTAATAAAAATGTTGTTTGCGGTATTGGGTCAATTTGTTGGGCTATTAACTGGTAAAGCGAGCCGACCTCCATGGCCCATTCACAGTAGCTGCTTTTAAATTAACGCTCTTAAATTATAACCCAAAGGTCAGGATTTGACTTTGATCAGCCTTTTGGAATCCTGGTCTTTTTAGCCCAGCTCAGAGGACGCACTGATGCAGAACTGCAGTTAGGGGTAAATCACAATCTTTAAGTTTACCTTATTAAAAAGCTGTTTTACAATTTCATTCTATAAAATTTTTAATTTATAATTTTTAATAAATTTTTATAAGATTTATACAATTCATTTAAAACTTAAAAAATATAAAAAATTATATTTAATAAGATGCTCTTATTGTTTATTTCTATTTTTATATTTTAAATTAAAATAGTAGAATTTATTTATCAAAATAAAATAAAAATATTTTTATTTTAAAAAACTTATTTTATAAGCACAAAGCTAAGAATATCAGATGAATTAGATAAAAGAAAAAAAAAGAAGCTGCTGCTGTGAGAAAATTACGTCTTGTGCAGTGGGCCTGATCCTTTCAGCATAACTAAAGCCTAATCGAGCTGTTAAAGCCTAGTCCATTGTAATCAATCCTCAAGCCCAATTAACTCTCCACCCAATATCTATCATGGTCTTTCTATTTTTCTGCGCAACTCCGCTGTGACAAATCTCCGGTCTCTTTCTACTCTCTTTTTAAAAAATTTTGAAGAATCGTAGAGGTGTTAGCGAGAAAACTGGTTTCGATATCTCCACCAAAACTACTGCAGCGGTTAACGGTTTACATTTTGTTGTTGTTTTGTTCTGATTGAATTCTTCTTATTGACTACCTTGCTTTACCATGTTTTTTTTTATGTTTCTGTCGAAGCAGGCGTTTGTTGAGTTCTTCAAATACGAAGCAGACGATCAGTGGCGATAGAAAGAGTTTGTTCCGAAGGAAGCAATACCTGTTGTGCTGCTTAGTCTCACCGGCTGTGTTGCTTTTAAGTGTTCTTAATGATCTCGCGATCTTCCATGGCTGTACAACGTATCTCAGTCTAGTTACCTGTTTTAGTTTTTTTCTCTCGTGCTTTACTTTAGTTGCTTCATATAATTCACCCTGGTTTGTTCTCAATAGTTCAATCTCAAAATTGCAAATGCTACTTCAGATAAGTTCCAATCCTTGTACCAAACTCTGTAAGTTCCAAAATTACAAATGCTACTTCAGATAAGTTCCAAGCCTTCTACCAAATGTTCAATGACCTCATGATCTTTGCTCAGCATTGTAGTCCAGATTGGTGCAATTCACTTATGCATAGAACATTACTAAAAATTTTCAGTAGTTAGCTTTAGTTCTGTTAATTGGTCCTGCAACACCACAAAGACAGTTTTATGATTGCGAATCTAGTTGAACCTTCCATAGGTAGATTTTGTTAGTGTGACTGCAGTAGCTTTGGAATGCATTTTAAATTTCATGGTTGTTCTGGTAGGATGTTCATGAAGCAGAAATAGAATTTGTTATCTGTGTTCAAGGACTTAATGTGGATGGAAGTTTTTGCATATTTGATGTGGCTCTTGATTACTTGATGGTGTGCACTGCCTTCTTGAGTTTCCTTTGTTTCAAGTGGATTTTCACTAAACCAAAAAAAGTCGCTTGCTAGTGCCTATATATAACCATGCATGTCGGAGATATTAGAGGAAAATGGTATAATTATACACAATTTGGTATGCCTCTTAATGTGCAAACCCTATCTGTACTGCTACAGAAAGTTTCATGTGTTTTCATCTTACTTATAAGTGAGAAGATGGATCGTCGTTCATTGAGGTCTTTGGTAAGCTTTCTGGTTCAATCTTTTGTTAGTTCTGTTCCCTTTGTGTGGAATATGCTCTAGTAGAATACTTTAGTGTCTAATTTTCTTCATCAGTATATTATCAATAGCTACCAGTTTCTCAATATTTACATGTTTCTCTCATTTTATAGACGCTGTTGGTGAGCCAACTATCAGGGGACTGTGGTATAATGCAATTCTTGCACTAGGTCATAGGACGCATTCTGTATCCCGCACATTTCCTGTATCTGGAAGGATCAGAAAGTTGTCAGTTTAAAGCTATTCGAACAGCAGATTAGTATGCTTTTATTGTGCTAAGCATGTTGTGAATGTTAAAACTTGAACAAGTAGCCTTTTCCAAATTTTTACTGGTTTTAATAGACTTGATACCTATTTGAAAAACATTACTACATGTAAGCATGCTGTTGGTGCAGTTACAAATTCTTAGGATAAAAGCTAGAAATAGTGAAATGATTGGTCTTTCCAGCAGAAGCAAATGCCCTTTATGGGTGCAAACATTCTTAAGATTGTTATCAGAGGTGGCCATCCAAGTTATATGTAAACTAAATGTCAAAATATCATAGGCAGCTTGTGAAGCAAAACTGTAAACAATTGACAGGCTCACAATAAGAACATCTAAAGCAATAGTTTCTGTATTTGTGATAGAACAAAAGTGAAACAACTTATATGTGCTATTTATATGCTTGTTCAATTACCTGCTGCAGAGGATAGTTGGGTTTCTTTCTTAAGGCATCATGATTGGATATATTGATCCTGGATGCTCTCCTGTTTGTATCGTCCAATGCTAGATCAAACCAAACATTGAGAACCAGTGTCACTGATAACACGTCTACCGCAAACTCCATGGTGGATTGTAAATTTTGCAAATGTCCAGAAGCCAGAACTACAGGTCACTGAATTGTTTTATCCAGCACCTCTGGCTGAGTTTCCTTATCCAACAGATGGTGCTAAAATAAGTGTTCTGAAAGTAGCCACTTGAAATGCGGATTTGGTTTATCTTGTATAATGACATCCACTAAGAGTAGATAGACTGGACTATACAACGAGTTGATCATGTCCATTGTCTGGTCCTACGCGTATTTGATTGGAACGTCAAGGTATATAATGTGATGTCACATGGCTGTATCTTTTTATGAACTGAAATCCCGTTATACTTAGGCCACATGATGATCTTCTATATATATAATGATATCTTGAGAGACATTATGCATAGGACTTGTCTTTTGAATCTGCATGTGTGGAACCATTGTCTTGTTATGAAGACCAATTGTTGGGCCGTCTGTAATAATGGTTGCTGGTTGGCCAACTAATTTTTTCTCGATGAACACCTAGAAACTAGCTAGTTCATTTGCACAAGTCTTTGGATAACAAATGCCAGCCCCTATTGCCCATGACTCCATTACTGCAGCTTACGAATTTGCATTTACTCCTGGAGTGGACTTCATCAACCTCTATATCTGTCCTTACTTGTATTACATCTTTATATGAGGGAATGATGAGTGGGACTAGTTATTCCAGGATTGATATTGTTATCAGTGATAACATTAAGTTCGACAGGTAATGGCATAGTAATGACTCTTGGATGATAGCTTAAAAAGGCTCTTATGAGCTTTTTAACTTGCAAGTTTTGAGTTTCTTTTTACAATTTTTGGTGAAAGAGTGCACATCTTTAGTTTCTCAGGGAATGCTTATCTGCTGTGTCTTTCAAGCTAACTCGTACCAGTTGTTGAAGGAAATCTGAGTTACATGCAGTATCGTTTTGGAATAGTTTGTATTAGTTGCTGGCAATTTTTAAGCTCATCTGTAAAAGACTGCAGAACATATATGGTCGGAGAAGCAGTTGCAGTTGTGCTTGCTTCAGCGGAATCCTGCACAGATTGCGAGTCGGTAACATAAATGTTGCCAAAAAGAATCAACATCAGTAAAGGAAACAGTTTTCGAAACTTTCTAGGCAAGTACATTATTATTTCCCCTCTGATATACGAGCTTTCTCGGCCGTGCATTCGGTGTGAGCATTGAATCTGATTCATGTTCACTCGAACTAGAAATGAGATGATGATGATTGATACTGTTGCGCTCTAAATGCGTTGTATATTGTATGCATGAATGACAACTCAGTCCAGTAATGTTGTACTGGAAAACATTGTAGTATTGCTATCTTTATGTTTTAACTCCATTTTCTGCTGGCAATTGGCAAATAATTTGCATCTATAAGTTGTTTCCATGAAATGTCATCGTCGATGGACGCTCGATAAATGTTCTAAAAGGGAGATAGGTGCGTTACCTACAACATGGTCCAGTCGCAATATGCCGAGGAAAAATATTTAACCTACTACACCTTCCTCTCATTAACTTCTCACTCGCTCTCTGTTACACCATTAAAAACCTCCTACTCTTCAACGCTTCACTGCTCTGCTCTATACTGAAACTGCACCACTGCTTCTGAATCTCTGCTAGATCTTCCATTACAGTTCTTATTCCCAACTACCACCAACAGAAACACAAACAAATCCAACCAAATCAATCAACAACAAAACCAGCAATGACGAATTACTCGAACATGGCTTCTGCTGGTTACGATCCATTCACCGGAATTTACCACAGCATGTTCTCCGGTTCCGTCTCTGCAAAACCTTCTTTGCCTTCAAACCCCTCACTCTCTCTTCCTGGATTCATCTTCTCTTCCATGAATGAAACTAGCGAATTCAATTCCAAGCCTGCATTCATCGACGCTGGTTCTCGTAAAACAATCGCATACTCTCATCTCAGATCACTAACAGCTTCCGCCGCAACCACATTGTTTAACCTCGGCGTGCGGAAGGGTGATGTAGTTCTTCTTGTTTCTCCTAACTTTGTTCACTTCCCTGTTCTCGCACTTGCCGTGATGTCAGTCGGTGCGATTTTCAGTACTGCGAATTTCCTCCACACACGCTCAGAGATCGAGCAGCAGGTTAATGATTCTAATCCTAAATTCATCTTCACTACAAGAGAACTTCAATCCAAGGTCGAGAACATTCGTCAGATCATTCTCATCGAGCAATTTATTACTTCGCTTTCAACAAATGAATCAAAATCACAACAACAACAAGAAGTTGTGATCAAACGGAGCGATGCTGCGGCGCTGATGTACTCATCAGGAACTACAGGGAAGAGCAAAGGAGTAATCTGCACTCACAAATCCTTGATTGCAATGTCCGCAATGTTGAAATCAGCATGGGGGAATCCCAAAGAAGTATACTTGTGCACTGTTCCGTTGAGCCACATGTTCGGGTTCTCGGTTTTCGTATGCGGCGCAACAGTGGCCAGATCGACGGTTGTAATGTTGGGGAAGTACGCGCCGGAGAAAGTCATGGATGCAGTGGAGGAATTTAAAGTGACGACGATTCCCGCCGTGCCGCCTATGATCGTACAGCTAGCGAGATCGACGGCTGCTGCGATGAAGTATTATGATTTGGGATCGTTGAGGGAAGTGGTCTGCTCTGGTGCACCGTTGGCGAGAGAACACATGGAAAGGTTTGCCGAGAAGTTTCCTGGAGTGAAGCTCTCTCAGGTGAACTCACCTTACTTGCTCCAGTTGTTGCAGTGCATTAACTTACTTTCTGGTTTGCAGATTGTGTTATTAAAGGCATTTATTATTCTTTGAGCATGGTTGACATGTCAAATTCGAACTTAAAAAGAATTACAAAGTTGGATTACAAATTTTACCTGCACTTTTTTTTTCGCCGATTTATTGCAGTGCTATGGATTAACGGAGACATGTGGACCTGTGACCCTTTGCCTAGAGGTCAAGGGTCGATTTAACTTCACCATCGGAAAATTAATTCCGACTATAGAAGCCAAGATCGTCGATGTCCGTACCGGAAAATCTCTGCCTCCAAAAAGAACAGGAGAGCTGTGCGTCCGAGGACCTCCTCTTATGAAAGGTGAGATTGTAATTTCAAATCTGCTCTTTTTTTCTTCTGAACAGTGTTCTGAAAACCGTTTGTCATTGAGTAGGTTATTTGAACAATGAAGAAGCTACAAAAACTGCGATTGATACAGAAGGATGGCTGCACACAGGTGACTTGTGTTACATTGACATGCATGGATTTGTCTACGTCGTCGACCGGATCAAAGAGCTCATCAAGTACAAAGCTTACCAGGTTTCACTTATTCCTCAGCATACAGAACTACACTTCAGAATTGAAGATAATTATGTCGACCTAATTCTGGTTACGTATGTACAGGTAGCACCAGCTGAGCTCGAGGAAGTTCTCTCAACTCACCCTGATGTTCTAGACGTCGCAGTTATTCCGTAAGTGCCCTTCTCACGCCATCTGTACTCAACTCGTTATCAGAAACTTTTACTTACCGAGGCTTATAATCTGACTTCAACGTGGGTTACGCGTTAAATTAATGGTAAAGGTATCCAGACGACGAGGCAGGAGAGATCCCTCTGGCATGCATAGTGAGGAATGGAAAGAGCGCCATCAAGGAAGACGAGATCATCAGCTTCATCCAGAACAAAGTAAGTAGAATAAAATTGGTTACATCTCTATTTGACATGTTAAGATTTCAACTAACGCAAGGTTGCATTGTTTTCTAAAGGTTGCTCCGTATAAGAAAATAAGGAAAGTCAAGTTTGTCGAATTCATTCCTCGTTCACCTTCAGGGAAGATCCTTCGGAGAGCTCTGAAGAAAAGCACTGCACAAGATCAAACGGTAGATATTCGTGCAAGGTTATAAGTTGATAGGCTATACAGTATCATCATTCATTGATTCGAGGAGTCAACAGTCTTAGTAATCTTGTAATTCCATTGGATTTGGTTGATTCTATATAACTTTTTGACATGTAATGTAACATTGCCAATGATTCAATGATCTGAGTCATTCTACTGAATAGACAAAGGATTATTGATTCAATTGCAATGCATCATGCAAACTCCTCAGCCTATTCAGTAAAACTACAAATAAGTATTCAACAACTTTCATTCGACGTTCGACTCAAAAATGTATGTGCCAGGGAACCTACATTCTCTTGTGCATGGGAAAGCTGCTAACATTGAAACAACTAACTTTTACTAAGTGCTGATATCGAGTGCGGAGTACTCATTTCAAGCTATCACACAGCACCACTGGCAATTGCAGACTTGCAGTATTAAGTTCCTTAGCTGAATACTAAAAATGTCTCAGTCTTAAATAAACAACACTGCTAGGCTACACAACAGAAACCAAGTCATAAATCCAACATCAATGCTCCAACTGGATAGGAGTTCTAAGAGAATCTTACTTGAATGGCAATTCTTATACACATTCAAAAATGAAAGGCTGAAGCGACTAAATATATCTACGTAACCTAAGAAGGAATATATGACTGAAAATATTACAATGAGCTTCACCCGAACCAGGTATGAAAACTCAATTACCAGTGTGGTTGTAAGCCAGAATCCCAAACGTATCGCTATAGATGTCAAAACTGGGGCAACAATTCCATTAACTGATCCAACTCCCAGATAACCACTTTCCCATCCAAGCCTGTGTGAAAGTAAGAAAGCATAAGAAAAGGATCTTAGTGACAAATTAAGTGTAACATAAAAATCAATGATTCAACCTGAAGTGCTAAATTTCTTGGTTGCAGCATCCCCTTCCTTTAATGGTGCAATGCATCTGCCAAATCACAAACGCAGATACTATTACTCAAACCAAGGTGCTGCTTGAAGGATCAACAATTACATCAATCAACGTAAACAAGATTTGGTTAAATACACTGAACATACGTTATACAGTTTTCATGAGCTCCTCCACGAGGTCTAGTAGGTTCAACTGTGTCATTGCTAACTCCTCTTGATTGGCCATATAGCTTTCCAAAAGCTTCAGAGAACTGTGAAAGAAAAGCATAAGGGAAAAGTAAATATTTAGTGATTAAATGTTTCACGGAAAATTAGGTGCAGCCAACAATTTATGGTTCAAAATAACTTTCTCCATTGTAGTAGGAACTTACCCTTACTTAAAAGCTAATACAACAATAGTTCCCAATATTTTTTCACTTAAAAAATTAAACTTGCATAACCAAGTTCGAACTTAAACATCAATAAAAATTTAAAATACTATTGTAAGCAGGAGATATGAAAAAGCATACATGAAATCTGATGCTAATTCAAAAGGACTGAAGGATTCACACATGACCAGCTTCTACTTTCTACTAACTTAACCCAGTTTTAAGTTTATAAAGAATGTTTGAAGAAAAAATAGGATTTCTGAACCACAAGAAATAGATAAGATTCCAGAAAGCATACCTCTCCAAAGTATTACAGAATAGGTAAAACATTTCTATAATATTGGCTATTAGCTCGAATTGAATTACAAAATGTTAGTTGACATAAAGAATTACTTAATTGCTTGTACATGTAAAGAGAGAAAAGAATCAAATAATTTGCAAACTAATGAATTAGAAAGAGATTATTTAGCAATTGCAACACAAGGACGTGTGCTCTACCACGTGGACAACACAACAGCTTAGATCATTTGAAAATACCTGTGAACCATATTTGGAGCCTGATCGTGTTATGTTCCTCTGATCTAAAATTTTGACAAAACTCCTACATGAACAACAGAATTGTATCATGAGATGAAGCAGTATCTGACAAACTTAATGCTAAAAGCTGATATAACATCACATTTATGGGGCAGGTACTAGAGAGGGACAATTTAAACAGCTAGCTATTAACACCAAGAAGAACAGCAGATAATAACACCAAGAAGGCTGCTTTCTAAAGCTATTTTAAAAATTCTCAATAATTGAAAGAAAAAAGAATACCATATTCCCCTTCCATCTGCAGCAAATACCATTGGGTTGCAGTCGAAGCCCACCCCCACGACCACTTGCTCAGAAATAAAAAGGATCTGCATTACATGTATTGTCGGATTTGGTTATAGAACTCCAACCTAATCAGATCACTTAATTTAGATGAGAGAGGATGCTGACCCACATCACGCAGAGGCAGGTCTCTGAAGGCCACACTTTGTGCCACAGGTGAAGGACCAACATCATCCACAAAGTATATCATTGAATTATGACCTAACCAGATCAAACAGGTAGAGAGCTTAATACAGGTACATTTTTAAATGTGGTAAGCCAACAAGTCGGAGAACTATTTTATGCACCAGCAAACATGAATATATTAGAGATCAAATGAGAATGTCCTTCTATCACCATCACAATTTCCCAGTTCACCAGGTTACCAGTAGAATCTTTAAATGTATGGAGATTTGAACATTCTATTGTCTGTGAAAAGTAAAAAAAATACTCAACAACGGTACATATAATGTTACCAAATTCCTCCTAAAAACCATGTTTTGAATATCTAGCTTTTCTGCAACTAGCTAAACACCTATCAAGTTAAATGTCACTTGTAGAACTAGAATTGATTTGGGAAAAAAGCTCCTCAAGGCAGATTCAAAAAGAGAAGTTTACCTGCATAAGCCAAGGTATTTCCACTTGGAGACCACCTCACACCAAATGCCCAGGTAGGAGAGAGATCGAGTTGTACAATTTGCTGCTTGCAAATAATATTACACATTAGATGAAATTTTGATATCATTATAGTATTAAAAAAGCAAAATAAAATACACATTACTTCAACCAGCATAGTAATCAAGGGATGTTCCCTGTTAAAGTAAAAAGAAGAAAAAAAAGCCATTGGGACTTAAGATCAGGTTTATAAAAACAGTAACATATGCGATTTGTCTAGATTTTCCATCTGTCTATCAAAAGCTATAAGTCCAGGAGGAGATGTTTAAATTCTAAATTATGTAAAAACAAATACAATTTCATTATCTTTAAAAACTCCAAATATTTTACCATTGTTTTATTATTTCTCTATCGCTTATCCACTGTATGATCCTTTAAAACATTCATAACAAACTTAAGTACTTCGCTGAGAATTGTATATAGAAGAAATCTAAGATTGATAAACGGTGACCCCCATGCTGCTTCTAATGGTACAAAGTTGTGTTTTATGTAGGATGTTTAATGCTATTATGCATTGATCAAAGCTTTATCTAGGCTATAAGATTACAAGATGAATCGAACCTCGCCAAACTTCAAATCGTATGATGAGCTTGCATCTTCTTCTCTACACCACAGAATCAAAAAGAAAAAGATGGAGTCCCATTCATTTAATTAAGTATAGAAGATGTGAATACAATTAAACCTACTTTGCATCCACTCCCTTGATAAAGGTGGAGAAAATGCGACATTTACCATCACTTGATGTCGTTGCAAGAAGAACCTACAAACACAAACAAAGGCCAATTCCATGAGATTTTCTTAAATACCAAGATAAAGCTAAAGTGAGCACTCACATTGTTTGGATGCCAAGCAACACCTGTGACTGAGGAGTTATGCTTTTTCCTGATAAGCTTACTGACCCACCTAAGGAACATATGACAGTTAAAGAGCATTTGACCATCACAACCAGTCAAATCAGACCAACATTAGTGAAAAAAGTTGTGCACCAGTCATTCTCTTGCTCATAGTAACAAACACAAACAGTCTTAGCTCCACTTCCCACAGCAAATTTGTTTTCTGGAAAACAAGAAAGAACAAAGGAAAATATAGAGAATGAGGAGATCAAAACAAGATTAAGATTGAATGCTATAAACAATAAGCCCATGCAGAACAGACTATAAGTCAACAAATTAGCTAGTTATCAAAGCAAAACGCAATAGTAAAATTTGGCATTGTACGGTGAAAGAGCAGTGTAGAGAATGCAGCATATAACAGCATCTTGGATAACATACAAATGATGGTCAATGATGGAGGTTCTTTTCTAACTCCAGTAAGAGATATGAACGGTGCATAGGTTAGGAACAAAAATGTATACCTTTTGGACTCCATTGGACACAGAGAGCAGCCCGGTTTAACCTAAGAATGACAAGAGTTGGTAGCCATTGAGAGCCTTCTTGGTTCCAAACATACCTGGAACATAAACATTTGAATCAATTAGTAACAGAACACGGAAGTAGGTTAAAAAAAGAAAAGAGCGGACAAGTAGATACTCACGAATTTCTATCATGTGACACAGTAACAATCTTGTTCGTTCTCGCGCTCCAGTCAATTCCACATATAATTTGATCGTGCTGCATCAAAATTTTCCAAGCATTTCAATATGATGAAAATGTGCAAATCAAAATAACTCGAAACATCTCCAAATATATGGCAAACCTAGAACCCTTACCTTGCAGAGAACATGAAATCTCTCCCATTTATCCTCTAACCGTTTATAAATATGTACTTCGTTGTTGTTGGGACAAATAGCAAGCACTACAAAATCAACAACACTCTAATCTCATATCCAATCTATGCCAATCTTATTAAAGAAAACGAACGAGAGATCAGGAAACAAAATCGAACGATCAATTGAACAATCAAAGAGATCTAAAAAGAAACTTACTGGAAAGATCGGGGCTCCAAGCGTGGCAAGTGATGCATTGTGCAAGCTGATGCACCTCTACTGCTGTCGCCATTACTCGCCGCTGCTGCAACTCTTCGATGAATGGATCAGCTCTCTGTTTATAGATTTTTTCTTTTTCCTTTTCGTCCGATGTTGAAAGTTCTTATAGATCTCTGCTTGATTGAGTCGAGTTGAAGTCAAAATCACTGGGCGATGATGATGATTGTAGTAGCAGGGAAGCCACGGATTGGGATCTCTAATTACATTCTTCACTTTTACCCGAATAAGATTTTGACACATTAACCAAAACATCGAACGGTCTTTTGGACAGGAGACTTTGGGACTAATTATGATCAAAAGAATTTTCAAAATGAAATCTATTTTAAAGTTTGTTAAGTTAAATTTAATATTTTTATTAAAAAAAATTATGTATACCTATTCTTTAATTTTTAAATAATTTTTTAAATATTATATACATATATTTAAAAATATAGAGTTTTTTTACTAAAAAATAATGGTCAAACACCTCCATAGCCATGTCAGTTTGAACAGCAGCTAACTAATCTTTCGCTGGCCATGGATTAAAAGATTATGGGCCAGGCTGTGTAGAGAGAAGCCCAACAACACCATGTTCGATAACATATTAACGTCAGCGTAAAATTCAATTGAACTTCGAAATTACCTCTGCTAAACTACCCATGTATACGTACAGGGGACCGCAATTGTAAATAATTAAATAAATTGAATAATTATGCAATATTCCGTGTCAACTTCTATACTCCTGGTACGGTATTCTGTATATATTTCTACTTTTAGTGCATAGATTTGTGTGTTACGGGTCATAACTGTAAATGAGGAAAATAAGTACGCTAATTATGTAATACATTCTGGTATATATCTTAAGGACCGTAGTTGCAAATACTTTACTATAACAAATTCATAAGCCATAAACTTGGGCTTGGCCATGAGTTTTTGCGCCATTTGTTAGTCCATTTAAACATCATTCATTCATGAAGAACAAAAATTTGAAAGCCTGATGGTAAAGTTGTTGACACCAAAAAGAAGGAAGCGTTCTTTCAACCAAAAGAAATTCATTGAAAAAATAAAATAAAGAAATATTATTGGTTGTCAATTAAATAAAACAAGGAGGAAAATTACTGGAGAGGGGAGAAAAATGGCTTCAACCCTGAGAAAAAGAGCAGACACGCCATTGCCAGATGTCGAAGGGAAGCTTAAAAAAGCTCAAAAGAAAGGAAAAGGATAGAAAAGCTCTGTGTGAACCTTTTAATACCTGTGCAGGTTCTTTTCCTTTTCATATCTAATCAGGTTTTATTTGAGGAAGAAGAAGAAAAGAAACGTTATCCCATTCGATTTCATCACCAATGGTTTTCAGCAGTACAGAGAGAGAGAGAGCTTCATGCATGTTTCTTTTGTTTTACTTTTCCTAACAGATTCCAACTGAGTGGACAGAACCACTACGTTATATTCTTTTCTTTTGCAGAGCCATGCAGGTGGCATGGTGCACGTTGCAGGAAAAAAATTGAATTAAATCAAAAGGTTTATGTCATACGTTTGTGTATCTAACCGGTAGTATGTAGGGGCAGTAGAAGCTAAGCTTCTCCAACTATTTTGCGGTTCCCAAAAATTGCTGCTTTAGAAAAGCGAAAAGCTCCATTGCTTAGATGAAGCACTATTGGGACCTCGCCAGACCATAATCCCATGTCAGCTTAATATCATCTGTTGGCATTATATACTTCTTTAGTTTATTTCCACTCTTAACAATCCACTACTATGTAGTTCCATATCGTTTTATTTATATCTATAAAGTTCCTTTCGATATATATATATATATAAAAATTCCAGAACCTAAGTATTCCAGAATCTCCCATAGTCTCATGCATGTGTTTTATTAATACATTATATTAATTTAATTTTCTGATTGTATGATATATGTAACAGGAGATATTTTGGATTTATTTTCAACTTTCAAAACTGATTGCGTTGAAATTAACTTTTAAGTCCACATGCATCAGAAAAAATAACATTGGTGATAACAAAATGATAAAACAATTTTGACAAATATATAAATCAAGACTTTTGATATTTGATTCATCTTTTTATAATCAGTAATTGGTTCTCATTACAATATTCTACTATGTTATCATCTAAACTGTCTATATGTTTAAAACTTTTGCTTTCTCAACTCATCAAAGCTAACGAATGTTCCATGGAATCCATAGGGAACTCTTGAAGGCAACTTCACTTCAGCAACCATCTGCATGCTCATTGCATCGACGATCACCAACTTCGACTCACAGGAGCTTTCGTCGTGCACGAAACTCATTACATAACCTTTATCTTCTTGTTCACCTTCTACTCTGGCGGGCACGAATATTGGTTCGCCTCCGAACCGATTCTCGCCGTAAATGAACTTGTTCAGTTCACCTGTTTCAAGATCAACCTTTGCGATGCCCGAACACCTGGGCCATGGTTCAGCTATCGCCAAGTAAACAAACCGGGTTTTTTTACCAAGTTTGGCTCGGTTCACTTGACCAGCTTCAAGATTCACTCCAGGAACTATCTCTTTCCGGCTAGACTTACCGGTTCGGAGATCGAGCCTGATTTCAGACAGCATGCTTTTCATCAGTTGAGTTTCGGTCCGGTCGGAGAAAACTGCATCGGGTGGAGTCATGCATGACCCTATGATCACGATCTCCCGGCCGCCATTTTCTTCCCAGGCATTCCATAAATGGAAACAAAAGCAATCCGGTACATTGACCCATTTGATAGCAGACTGGTTTGAGATGTATTTAGGTAACAAACCAAACCGGGAAGTTTTCTTCGACTCAAACCTGACAGGTGAACGCCCATGCAACATTTCTGTTAAGTCGAACACGACCTGGTGGTCAGGTATAACAATGGCGTTCTCCGTAATGGCGAAGTCGTGGATCATTGTTGGCTGGTTGAGAGATATTTCGACATCGGGGGATTTCACACCGGTGACCGGATCGACTCGAAAACATTTCAAGTAAGGTTTTTTTATTATATCATACGAAAGAGAGAAGAGTTCGCCTGTTGAGGGATCAATTTTTGGATGAGCAATCATGGATGAAGAAAGCTGTCCGGAGAAATCGAAGCGGCCGATGGTTTGAAGATCGCCATCAGGCGTGATAAGAACATGGTAAGGAAGATCGTCTTCGGACATAGCAAGCAATCTACCAGCAAAGAAAACAAGGCCGGCGTTTGCCGTACCAATGCCGGCGTCTGAGTTAACAATTCCAGCAGCTGCACGGAGGTGAAACAGAGCAAGGCGTGCTGCCCCGGAACGCCTGTGGAGCTCCCCTATTGGTTTCGGGAAAATCGGTCGGCCGCATTCTATCTCTTGCATAAGCCTGCTTGTTTCCGTAAACCGGCAAGAATAACTAGCCTCTTGTTCTCCAGAGAGCGTGACGGCGTGAATCATACCGTCACCGTCGAAGAGATGGTGACCACCTAAAGGTTTAAAAAATGGGTTGGCGCCGTTACGGAGATAAACACCGCGTACTACTGAAGGTATTCTGCCAACTATGTCAAGGCCATATGTCACCGGCCGTTCAGACACAGGCGCAAAGTTACCGGACAACTGAATGGAGGGGTCTACCGTAAGCGGCAAGGGTTCTCGTCTCTCCATTGGCGCGATAACTTTGTTTTCAATTGCATCCAACGCTGTCGCCGCTAGCCACTGTAACGGGTTACTACTTCTTCTCTTTGCCGGCGAAGAAACTTCAACAGCTACTGGTGTTCGTGGAGCTTGCTTGAATATTGTTGCGGTGAGTAGTTCAGTAGGCTTTGGAGAGACTGCAATATTCTTGCATGCAGGTGTGGAAACTGGTTTCAAACCTGTAGCTGCAGTAGTAGAAGGAAGAGAAGAAAAGGAAAGTGGTGGCTGGTCTGTTGGCGGTAAAATGTTCGACGTCATGGCTGGCGGCTGCTGCTGCTCTGCTTTTGCTTTGGTTTGCTTTCCTTTCCTTTGCTTAAATTAGCTTTGATTTGGTTTGGCTATGTTTTCCTTTCTAATGTTTGCTACTAGTCACAGTGTTTATAACTTTATATAACCCTGAGAATTAATTAGTTGTTTCGAGTGACTCGTTAAGTGTTGTTGATTGGCAAAGGTTTGCCAGTTTGCATGAAGCGTTACAGCAACACGTGGAAGAAATATAGAGGGGACAGACTTGGTGGGGCACGTGGGCCAGGCGTGCAGAAGAAGGTTTGGCGGTGAGACATTGGAACATAAACTTGAAGGCCATAGGGAGTCACAGTGGCAAGTGGGGCCCACACTTATAAGTTCGACTGAGGACCAGCATTTAATCCTTACCGTTCAATTATATTCATTAAAAAGTGAATTCATTATCAACTAAACAAAAATTACTTTTAATTATTTCTTCTATGAAAATAATAAAAAAAAATTATTTCATTTTTAATAATATTATTTATAATAATTTATTTTTAAAAACTAACTTTCAATATAGAAGTTTTGTTATTGGGTATCAAAAAAGCATAAAAATTTCAGCTAAGTCCCATATTTGGAAATATTTTTTGTTCTTCTTTAAAAGCTCTAATTTTTTATTAAAACATAAGAATAATCAAAACGTCAAATTTCTTAATATTTTAAATTTTAAAATTTCTGTAATACTATAAAATATTTATTAAGACATATATAATAAAAAGATAACAACAAAATCAAGCGTGCACTTAGAAAGCGCTTTAAAATATTTTTGAAATAAAATTTTTCTAAAATTGTTTTATATTTTTTAAATTTGAAGTAAACTTTTTATATATTTATAAAATATATATTAAAAAATATGAAATAAAAAATTTAAAATCTACTTTTTTGCTTAGCTAAACCAAATGAGCTCTTAGTTAGGACTTTGATTATAAACTGTTTCGCAGTAATTATTATACTTACTTTTTATTCAAATAAATTTTTATATTTTTTAATAAATTTTATATAATCTTATAAGAAATCTAAAATTTTAAAAATATAAATAAATTACATATCTTCTAACAATATATACAAAAATTTAAATTATTTATAAAAAAATTTAAATCAACTTTAATTAAACTATCCTTAAATTTTATTAAAAACATTTTTAAAAATTCAAAATTTAAAATATATATAGAGTTATTTTTCTATCATTTTGTTCATACAATTCAATGAAAATTGATTTATAGTCCAACTAAACTAAAATTTTACCAACATATTTCTAATTCATATTTTTTCATATTCCATGAAAATTGCTTTCGAAATTTATATTGCCAAAATTACACTAATATATATTATATACACTTAAATATATATATATATATATATATATATATATATGAAAAAATATGTGCATATTGTCATTTTAGGTCGACATTAGTTTATATAAAATATGTACAAATTTCAAAATTTGATTTCTACCGTTGCAAATAAAAAACTATGAGAGATAAACACCCAGATCAAATTTTAGCTTAATCGAACCTCCAATTGACTTCCATCGGTCCATTTGATTAAAATGACAAAAATTATTTAACAAAATTTGCAAAACATAAAAATTTTCTTTTTCTATCATCTTAATCAAAAGATCGAATAAAAATTCAAACTCCGATTGAACTGAAATTTTATCGACGTATTCACACCTCATAATTCTTTATATCCAATAATAATAATCAAATTTTAAAATTCCGACGCGTTTTATATTGACCAATACCCCAATGTGCAACTAAAGTAACAATGTGAAAAAATAAAAATACTCTTTTTTTAAAAGTACTCTCGTACACTCCCTTTTAATTTATGCTCATAGTGCTCTCCAACTTTAATATTTACCGTTAAATATAAAGAACAATGAATTGAAAAATATACTTACAAAATTTTAATTCAATCGGATTACAAATTTATCTCTATCTAATCACTTAATTAAAATAATAAAAAAATTTCAAAATATATATTATATTATTTTTATCAAATGACCTAATAAAAATCAACTTGTAATACGATTGATATTAAATTTATGAATAAATTTTTAACTTATGTTTCTTTATATTTAATTGTAGATATTAGATTTAAAGATCATCCGATCATAAACCAAAGATGAAGTATCTAAAAAATTAGATTTGAAAAAATAGGAGCACTTTTTTTATGAACACTTCTGAATAGTCTCTACCTAATTTCTAGACGATAAAATTTCAAAATCTAATTTCTATCATTGAATATAAAAAAATATAAATTTAGAAACATATTGTCAAAATTTTAACTAAATAGAACAATAAATTAATCTTCATCCAACCACTTAACTAAAATAACAAAAACTTAAAACATATACTTTTAAAATTTTTTGCTTCTATCATCTTTATCAAATAGTCGACATGATCTAATTGAATAAAATTTTGCCAATATATTTTAACTTATAATTTTTTATATTCAACTATAGAGATTGAATTTTAAAATCATTCCGACTATCAACAGAAAACAAAGTGTCTGCGAGTGCTCTTAAAACACGAGTGCCATATCTCTCCCCCACATATATGTAAAGTATTGATAAGATCCAAAAAAATAGCATCAGTAAACACACAAATGAGAAACAGAACCCTAATGAAGTTGCTATGTTGATCACAGTTTCGGAGAACAAACGAGGATGAACAATATCCTCCAAAGCCCTTTAATGCCTAAAGACCAATAGGCCATGATGACAGAACAGCCTCTGGTAGCAAGAGGCTATGTACACTACGCAAATAAAAAAAGGCCCAAGGTAGGGGGCTATGACATTCCAATAGCTCAATATAGCAAAAACAAGATAATATGGTGGGCTCGTAGGATCTAGAGTTGCTATTTAGTGGTAAAGGAGCTTTCAACTTCACTATTTCCTAGTTTTACCTCTCTGTGTGATCTTAACAATTTGTGATAATAAGTCCAGAATCTCTGATTCACTGTTTGAAGGCTAACAGACGGTAACAGAGTTCAGCAAGCTAGCTTTGTATCGATTCACGAGTTCTGGAGGATTGAGTCCTTGGCGCTGCACAAAAAGAATGCCACCAGTTAATAAATCAAAGAAAAGCAGAACTGCAAATGAAAAAAAACCTTAATAATCATGAATGAACTTCACAGAATAAAGGCTTATGAATAGAATGTTGCCACAAGTAATAGAGTTAGGTTTCCTAGCATAAGTAGAAAGATAAGTTGAACAAAGGATTATGCGGCATCCATGGCACAGTTAGCCAGTGACCATAGACAAAATTAGATGACCAACATTCATCTTCTATGCATGTCAATCATCCAGCCAGAATTCAAGACAATCACATAAAGTGTTAGTAGAAAACAACTCACCAAGTCCACTCAGATCTGATGTTCTCATGATTCTGAGTCTCCGTACAGCACACCGAAACATTCTGCAAAGTAAACTCAATGAGAAATTCATTGCATGAAAGATGATAAGGTATGCAGTGATGCAGAGTATGTTTAAAAATAGTCATTTAGTACAGGGGTATTTTGTATATGCACTACACAGGATAAAGTGACAACAATCACTTCTAGCTGCGCAATCATTAAACTACCCTCTACTCCCCTTTGAGCAGATAGTTTAATGGTTCACCTCCTTGCTCAAGAAATGGAGTTTTTGATTTTAGCAAAAAACTCTAAATATGATTCTAAGTAAGAAATTCTTGATCCTGGAGTAGACAACTTAATGTACACAAGTTTGCGAGAAATTGCCAGGTGAGTTCATTAGACTTCAGGTAACCTTGAAGAGAATCCTTAACATGTATCTAAGTCTATGGAGGTAAAGAAATATTTTAGCTAGAAACAAATAAAACCAGGTGATCTCACTTTCTTTGGTCATCAATAGTGAGGATAAGCTTCATGCAGTAGTTCTATACGGAACTCCAGGACTGTATGGGGGGGATTAGTCATAACTTGTTCAGGCTTTGTTATCTCTTTACTAGAAAGCCATAGGTCTTTTTGGTTTTGCCTTTTTCCTGCTTGCAGTTTAATTAAATGATGAAACTACTCATCCAACCCAAATTGGTTTAAGTGATCCTACTTTCTTGGACTCATAGGTAACAAGAGTTTTGTATGGGAAACTGAAAGGCTTACCGCCATGGAACATCTCCAACCAGCATCCAGTCCCCATCCTTGTCCTCATAAGTGAGGGCAAACTCTGAAGTGCCATCCAACAACTTCGATGCAGGAGGGCCATCTATACCACACAATATGTATCAAATAAAATTTATTCAAACTATTTACTCAAATAAAGAAGTAATGATTTATACATGAACTTCTATTCATTATACTGCTATAAAACATGCATAGTATTGATCCTATAACGCATCGCTTATCATTAAGTCAATGAAGTACAACAAGAAAGTTCTGTTGAAAAATAACATCTTAGTCAATTATGTGGTGCAACTGTCATTCAATGTACTAATAGCATAGACATGAGAACCTTATTCAGCTACTTCAAACAAAGAGAGAAGACGAGGAGAACTTACTGAACTTACTGAACGAACTACCAAAAGATGTGGTGGGCCTGTAAAACATCGTCTCTAGTGCTGTTGCAAGTGATTCATAAGATGAATGGGAATTTAGATCAACCTTCCTACCGATAGGGTCTCCATCCATATTCACTTTCACAAAGGGTGAAGTGCTCACGGTTACTCCTTTGTCTTTCTTCTCCTGATAATTGCTTTCAGTAGGATGGATACTATCGATGCTGAAATTACTAGTTTTCTGGTTTGCAGGGGTGTTCTCTTTTGATTGATTAACTATGTTGTTCATCCTGAATGCTCTTATTGGTGGCCATCCAACAACCTGACTGATCCTATACATATGCAAAACAGAGAAACAAAACCAGTTTTAAAGCAGGGTCATTCTTAACAGAGAATTGGAAGATAAGAGCATCTTAATTTTAGGATTAAAAACAACATTATTTAAAAAGCAAAAAAAAAAAAAAAAAAAAAAAAAAAAAAGGTCATCCTAAAAAACATACTAAAACATCGAATGGAAGAAATCCAGAACAACCAATCCCCATCCAATTAAACGGACATTTCTGATTCATCTACCATATGTGGAATGAGACTCTCAAAGCTAGCTTAAGTGAATCGCATAGCATGAAAGATAACAATCAGAGCATTCAGTCAAATGGTCTTCGGACATCAAGGAAATTAATCCAAAGAACAGCTGCCAATAAGGTATCCGAAACAGAACTAAATCCCCTCTCCTGACAAAATAGACAGTTGACAACTGAGATTGAGATTGTTTTGTGACGTGAAAACTAACTCTTATACATATAACTCGGTTCAACATATAGCAGACAACTTCTGAAGCACTAAAATGGCTTCGGCAGCCATAAAATACATTCAACAACTATTACTTGCAGAAACAATTCCCAGTAGAATCTAGTACTATTCCAGAACCATGTAAAGGCAGGTCTTAGTCACAGAAACAACACAAAAATCCATGAAACTTACGAGAATGAGAAATAAAAGATCATAGAATCTCAACCTGGCCGGTGGACTAGGTGGACCCACAGCATCAGCAGCAGCCCGTTTAGCTCCGGCAACAGCACCACCACGACTACCTCCAGCAGCGGGCTTCGATGTCGTCACTGACGAAGCTGAAGGTGGCGAACGTGGATAAGCTCGTGAGTTACCTATTGAAGGAAAATCTTCTGCCGTCAATATTCTGCAGTACTCTCCCCACGGCTGCTGCACAACCGCCGCACAACCAGCAGAAGGCTTGTTTGAAGCTCCAAGACTTAGACCGAGCTCGAGATCACCTTCCTCTTCTTCGTCTTGTTCACGTTTCTGTTCATTCTTCTCTGCCACCGCAGCAGCTGAAGCAAGCTCGACGGAGGCCGATGAGGAGATGTTATCGCCTTCCATTGCTGTTGTTGTTGAAGAAACAAATCGGAGTTTTGAATTATTGGAGTTGTTTTTTCGCCCTCGGGCTTTTGTTTGGAGTCGCTGCACGGGAAGCCTCCTTTTTGATAACCCGAGGGAAACGCAAACAAAGGAAACGCTATGATTGTGCTCTATTTAATAATAAAGCAATAGCTAATAGTATAGATAATGGGAAACGAGGAAAGACCAAGAACAAAAAGAGTAATTTGGTCAGTTGAATTGGTTGTGCCATTAGACGACACGATGATGGTGGTCTGGGAGGGAAGGAAAAAAATTTTATTAGTTGGGTGTCCGTGGACCCCACCAATACCTTTTGGCTTTTTCTTCACTTAAAATAATGTAACATTTTCTTTTCGAAGTTATTTTTCTTTCAGTTTTGTTGTCTGCTATTATTAATTTACGGCAAAAGTTTTTATTAATTTTTTTTCGTAAGGGTGTTTGACGGAAAATTAAAATTCAACTTGTTGTAATTAAATTGGTCGGGAAGTACACTGGAACATTATGTCGCGAATATTCTAACCAATGTCTCCCACCAAAACCATGACAACATTGAATTAGCTGGACTTGTGAGAACCTGTAGAGAAGGACCCGGTTTTGCTTGAAAGTAGCGAGGGAAAGAAACACGCTGCATTGATATGGCAAAGAAACAATTACTTGGGTTGGGGTTGCTTCTAGATACGTTTTAAAAGTGTTTTTACACTATTTTTTTAAAATCTTAAATAATAATTAATTATATATTATAAATCTGTTTATTATAATTTTTTTAAAAAGTTATTAACAAGTTTATGGATATTTTTTTGAAAAGTTTTACTTTTAAATAATCTTAAACGTCCTGATTGACCTATTGTTAATGGGTTGTTTTTTAGGAATCATTTTAAAAATATTTATGAAATAAAATTTTTTATAATAAAATTTTTTTTATTTATTTTTAAAAATGATAATAAAAAATAAGTAATAGAAAAATTTTACTATATTTTTTAAATTTTTAAATAAATTCTATATATATTTATAAAACATACATTAAAAAATATAAATTAAAAAAATAATAATTAATTTTTGAAAAAAGCTTTACTAAATGAATTTTTAGAAGATATTTAGTTCAGCTTTTTTTCAACACTTTTGTTTAATTTTTTATTTCATATTTTTTAATAAATATTTTATAAATATTAAAAATTTTATTTAAAAATTTAAAAAATTAGAAAATTTTACGAAAAATGAGATTTTTTTTATTTACATATTTTTATTATTTTTTAAAATAAAAAAATAAACATACTTTTTATTTTAAAAAAATTTTATTTTATAATTAATTCTAAACACACCATTGGTTGTTTCTTGATAGGGTTAAGCAAAAGTTAACCATCTGAACTTCTGAGACATAAATTAGATCCTTTTCTTGTATTTCCTAAACTGATCGTTAAGCTAAGTAATGAAAGTTTCTATTTTCTTGTTTTTTTTAGTTTGTGAGTTTGGTCCTAACCAAGTTATACCAAAAAAATTTAACCAGCGTCTTATTAAGTGGGAAAACGATCGTTTGGTGCTTATCTATTCAAGACTTTACCTAATAATCTCCATAACATCTGATATCTTATTGCAATATTCTGTGGTGGAAGTGGGTGATTGTCACAAAGATAATCTTTAATTTTGTCTAGAAACAAGTCCTTTGTTCTTTTACTAAATTTTTGAAGCCCGGACTTAAACTTACTTTGTACTGTAGATAAAAATATGCACCCAACAAACGGATCAGTCTGTAGTTCAATTGAATGATCGAGTTGCAGCTCACTCGATTTGTAAACAGTTAAAAATTTTGACCGATCAATTTGCAAAGAGCCGATCTTATCTATCCGATCCGACAGACAACTCATTTATCTCATCACTATTAATATTAATAGATCAACATGATAATCAATATTGATAATTGACTCAGTAAAAAATAAAAATTGACTGAAATTAAATTAGTCGTTAATTTATTTATTAATTATATCAAAATAGCTAGTACTTCAAATTAAATTGGATGTTGATTTGATTAATCGAAATATAAAAATAAAAAAATATTTATATTATAAAAATTCTTAAAATCAAAATTTTGAAATAAAATTTATTTTGAAATTTTTAAAAAATGATTATTTTTTTATTAAACAATTAAAAATCATACCTATAAATTTATACATTATATACTTAATTATATTTTAATTTAAAAAAATTTAAATATATATATATATATATATATATATATAATATGTTTGGTTTTAAAAAAGTGACGTAAATACGGTCAAACACATTCGATATTGCTCATTTTCCTCACCAAATCCCAGATCTTGAATATTTTCAACGTCGACATTGCGAACTGCGAAGCCCCCAAAAATCAATATATCCCATTATAGTTGAACTAACAGCGGTTTAAAACGACAGAAATTATTAAAATATACAAAAGTTATATATATAAGATTTATTCAGAATTTTTTATGACTTCAAAACTTAAAGCTCTTTTAAGGGACGGTTTTAAAATACTTATGAAATAATTTAAAAATAGAAACTATTTTATGTTATTATAAAAAATTTATAATTAATAAAAATTAATAATTATAACTAATTAAAACATATATAATATAAAATTCGTAAACAGTTTGTGTAGAATAGAATGCAAAACAGAAGCTAAAATGTTACATCGACTTGAGTTGAAGGAGTGAGAATAGCGCAGTATCCAATCCAAAATCAGCGTCAACTTCAGTCCTTACTTTTCTGCGATTAATAGAAAGCTGATGAAGATTATTAGTGCACAAATTGGTAGTTATTATCGGGAGAGGGGATGTGTCGCGTGAACGGTCGACAGAGGTGAGGGACCACAAAGATATCGATCATCATTAGTCCAGGATTCGGGTACACGCCGAACACAGACACCCTAATCTCTTTAGCCTTTAGTGGATACAATTAATTAAGTATTCAACTAAAGAATAACCAACTTCATTTGTTCCTTGACGAAGATTTCTTATTATCTTCGTCGGTTTACGTTAAGTAAGGTTATGTAAAGCCTAGTACAAAACCTATAAAGCATAATGAGTGACCTACAAATTTGCAGAAGAATTAGGGAGGCAGCATAGTTTAAGTAATGATGTCTTCAACTTCTTTTACACTTCTGTTCATTACAGTTCTCGCCTGACGAGAAACTCAATCACACAGAAGAGAGTTTTGTCTCTTTCTTTTGCCTTCCCTTTCTCTGTTCTGTTGCTCCTGAAACCGTTTACCTTTGATGTTGCTGTATATTCCAACTTCTCCCGAAAAGATTCATTTTCAAAGTTCATAGCACACGAGAAACCAGAGCCAAACAAATTCTCATATTTTGTTACCATATTCCATTTATTCTCCTCTTTTTATTTAAAAGAACAGCTAACGCTGTTGTCGTGCCTTCTCTTTCGAGAACCCATGAATCACTAATAAATGAAAGAGATGTTATTTTTATGATATAGAAAAAGGCTAAGAGGCCCGGAGGTGTGTTGTCAAACTCGACCCCTTTTAAGATATACCACACCAATGGTCATCTTATAGTGCCATTCATCATGAACTACTCGCTTGTGCATTGATTAATTACTTACTTTGACAACACTAGTGCGAGCAGCTTAGCCATTTAAATGAAACACTTGATCAGCTTTTGACCAGGAATTAAGGGAAGCGCACATCAGTGAACCACGTTTGACAACCTAATGATTCCGAGAAACAGAAAACAAGGAAAAAACTAAATATTAGAGAAGGAATTAAGCAGAAGCAGGCATAAAGCCGTACCTTTGAGAAGATACCAAGTCCTCCTATCCCTCCTACAAACAGCATAATTATTCACCATATTCAAAGTTTAAGAATAATTAGCGTCATGAATCTCATAAGTCTTTGTGGCAGTGGATTATTTTGAAAAATACCAACTGTGGCATATTTGTATTTTTTCCTATCGTTGCAAGTCATTTTTTTCATAAAAAATTATCTATATCTAATTTAAAAATAATGCAACAAAACCACTTTCAATTTACTTATTTTAGAAAAACATAAAAACCAAATCTAATTTCAATAATACTGTTTATAAATAACTTATTTTTGAATATTTTATTTTGATTGAAAACACACACGCTTAGCTTCTGACCAAGAATTAAAGAAAGCATATATAATTCACGTTAATGCACCACATGTGAGTCTTTGACCGACTCAAAATTCCAGTACTTCTAATTACATGACAAATAAAGAAGAAACAGGCTACCTCTGAGTGCGAGCAGTCAGAGAGAAACATCCGCAATAAAAGTGCCGCTGCTTCCCAGGACGTGTAGACGTTGCAATGAGCACTGGAAAAGGACTGCCATGTGTATAAGGAACATTTGAGGTTGCTTATAAATTAAAATTTTTATAAAATAAAAAATATTTTTATTTTTTTTAAAAATAAGTTATATTTTTTTATTTTAAAAAAAAATAATAAAAATATATAATAAAAAGATTTTATTTCGTAAATTTTTTTTACACTTTTTAAATTTTTAAATAAATTTTTTATATATTTATAAAATATGTATTGAAAAATATAAAATGAAGAAAAATTAAAAAAAATTGATAAATAGCTTTTACAACCGAGAACCAAACAGCGCCTAAATACTTCCTTAGTATTCATGCATTCACACAGATAATCAATCAAGACAAAAGAACACACACAATACCCCGAAGCCAAATTGAACTAACCGTTAAACTGATCTAACATCTACAAACTGGGCTGCAACAATTAATATCTTATCCCAAAACTGAGAAGTAATTTTATTTCACCGACGCAAAACTACTACTACTAACTTTTAAGAACGAAAAATTGGCAGGATACGGCTTACCTTTTCCTCAGTCCTCACTAAGGTGTCTCTCTTTAAGACCGCCCTGCGTACTCTAATCATCATCTTTGCGTACAAGGCAACTGCAATATAGTATCGTCCAACTAGGTAGTCCTCCATAGCAAGCAAACCCCGTCGCCAATACAATGCAAGTGTTTACCCAAGAACATCAATGACTTTATCAACACACAAATAGGAAATACCTGCTGAACCACACAAGTTACATGCCATCCTTGTACAGGCACATTGCTCAGAGGAGAAATGCTAAGTTCATTACAAAATAATTACTTTTTCAAGTATATCGGTCCATTTACAATTATAACTACTTCCAACACAAATGAGATAAAACACTGACATATAAAGACAGTTTGTAGGAAATGAGACATACACGGACATACACAAAACAGTTTGCATTGCGATAACCTTATATTCTATTTTGCGATCCATCGGGTAATGGGAAGGGCATTAAAATAAGATGACTATAGTAGGAATATCCTGAACGACCATAAGGGTCAATGAGCAGGTAAAACCCCATTCTAGTTAGGCCATAATAATCATAAGCCATCATATTTATAACAATTAGGCGAATCTACTTGGCATCCTTTGATAAGAAGTTGTGGGATTGGATCTTCCTGGCATTGGTGAGAAGGTCAACAGTATCGCCTCGCTCAAAAACTGCTGCAGCTCCCATTCCAGAACCTGTCAAACATCATGTTTTTGTACTCAAGATGCTCATCAGAACTCTCAACCTCACAAGATAAACTGAACAGGCAGAGAAAAAATCACCTATGCACATGGAGACCACTCCAAACCTGCAATCTTTTCCTCTGCGCTTCATTTCATACAGTAAGGTACTCACACAACGGGCACCTATGCACATAATTGAATTACTCTTTAGTGATCAAGAAATATGTTCCAAACATGATATTCAGAGGATATATCAAACAATTAGATCCAGAGGCCAAAACATGTACAGAGGATGCAACTTTAGTTCATTATAAGAAGGCATTTTTTATTATCAGCATATGATGATAAGCACTCTCTCAATAGCACTTGCCCTGAGTTATCAACAGAAACCTTTCAACTTTGATAAAACCAACTTATTATTATAATAACAAATATAATATACTGATTAAATTGTTAAGAGCATTATGCGTCAAGGCAAAATCATTTAAAAGATCAAAAAGTTGGTGTTTAGACTACCATGTTGCAGATATGGGGTTGGTAAATTCGTCCAAGGACTAAGATTTCATTTTATGCATATAGCAACACCAGATACCTGTTGCACCTAATGGGTGCCCAAGAGCAATAGCACCTCCATTCACATTTACTTTTGTTGGGTCAAGCTCCAAGTTCTTCAAACAGTATACATACTGGGAGGCAAAAGCCTACATAGAAAGCCAAACAATTATTTCTCAGCCCACAGGAGTCCCTACTTACCTGAGCATGCTAAGAAAGTAGAAACAAGTGCCACATGCAAACTTGTAAGCCTTACCTCATTTATCTCAAAGAGATCAATATCATGAATGTCGAGAACTGCAGCTTTTACTGCAGCAGGAATGGCGACAGCAGGACCAACACCCATAATAGCAGGATCCACTCCGACAGCACAAAAGCTTCTGCACAGCAATGAGGCAAATTGTCACTAAATTGGACAGCAAATCTCGTAATAACCATGATATGCTCATTGGCTAGAAAACTGGCAGCAAAACAAGTTGTTCATATAGAAAAGGAGTAGTCTTTCAGAGTCTTTAACCTGAATACACCAAGAACTGGAAGACCTTTCTTCTCTGCTACATCTCTCCTCATAAGGAGCACTGCTCCAGCACCATCACTTACTTGACTAGAATTACCTACAGAAGTATGACATGCATAACACTTGGAAGATTTAACTAATACAATTGTCTAAGAAGAGTTGATTTTATATACCAGCAGTTGTGCTTCCATCTTTCTTGAATACCGGTTTGAGTTTTGATAAGCCTGACAATGACGTTTCCGGTCTGATGCCGTCATCAACAGAAACTTTGATTTCCTTCTCCTGACCACTTCTGGGATCCACTATCTGGAGATAGAGTTACTATTAGAGATAAACGAGCCTGTATGCAGGACTAGAATTTTGAAGTTCTAAAGCGATGACATGTTTGTATACTTCCCACATGACATAACAATGTTGACCATGGGGCACATGAATATTACATTATTTTTTGACTTCCAATGAACAACCTTTAGATTCATGCATAGCGAGAACTACTTTCTTAATCCAATGAAATTACAGTATAAACATTTAACTTATGCACCATCTAAGATAGAAGGGGAGAATGACTAGCTATTGATAATCATGCGGAAGTGATACCTTTGTTGTTACAGGAACAATCTCATCCTTAAATCTTCCAGCAGCAGTTGCTGCAGCTGCCTTTCTATGGGATTCAACCTAAAAATATATGCAATCATCAGAATAAAACGATACGGCTAAGAAGCATGTCACAGTAGACTATGCAAATATCAATCAACTCACAGCTGCTTGATCTTGTTCATGTCGAGTTACCCCGAAACGATGTGCAACATTTTCTGAGGTAGCACCCATGGGAAGAAGGCAGTCTTGAGCTTGCTGGTTATGCTTGAGCTAGAACATCAATTTATTGATTACAAGTCGACATCATTGACAAATGCAGATGAAAGACAAGGCATGGAAGACAATGATTTTTAATCTCATACTTTGGGATTAACTTCTCCTTCCCATGCTATTGAATTCTTACTCATAGATTCTAAACCTGCTCCAATACCTGCAAAGCAAAAATATGACTGCATGAAACAAAAAGTACATTATATATGCATTCCAAAACCAAAGCTGCATTGTAGCTCACCAATATCATAGAAACCAGCTTTAATAGCAGCAGCAACATCGGCAACTGCCTGAAGACCAGAGGAGCATTGTCGATTCACAGTCCTAATGGGGACAGTCTCTGTTTTGCAAGTGTTCAAATTATGCTTATAAGAGCTTATAACAATTATGAATGACGGAACAGTACCTATGTGGAAAGATCTAAGTACCAGGAAAGCCAGCATAAAATGCAGCCATGCGGCATTCATTTGCCCTTTGTGCACCTGGTGCCAAGACTGTTCCAACCACAATATCCCCAACTTCTCCAGGGTTCAGCTTGGCCTGTTCTACCACTGCCTGAAATTGAAAATATAAGCACAGATACATCAGCTTGTACATGAATTGAAGCAACGGGAATCATGGGAGCTCTATTCTTAACAGCAACACAAAACAACAGAGATTATTCAATTCTATCAAGCTCTTGTGAAAAGATTGTGTAGGTTAGAGAAGAATACCACACCTTAAGTACAGGAGTTAGCAGATCCTCAGCAAATGTATCCTTAAAACCCCCTCGCTTAGATTTGCAAATCGCCGTTCTGTAGGCACTGGATGACAACATGACAACGGTATAAATATTGATTACATGAAAAGGGCACTAATCACTACTGGCCCAGAGATCGGATTCAGCATAGTAAGTCACATAGATAAGATAGACACACTGAGACCATAAAAAGTATGAAACTATATCATTAGATCCTAGTAAGATAGTTATAAGTAGTCAAGACCAGAATAAAAATCTACAACTGCTGTAAAATAACCTTCAAATAGTCACCTCAAAAAGAGAATAAACTAATAGTGCATGCTTCATCATTACAGTTGCTAGAATAGAGTTAGAGGCACATTACAAGTGCGCAAGCTTCATATACATGTGACAGAAGCGAACTCACAATAAATCAATTAAATAAACATAAAGCTGGAAGAAAGAACTTACGCCACGACAACTACATCATCACCAAAAGAAGCAGCCCTCTGATATGCGGCACTATCTCCAGCAGCACAGACAGATGCCTATAATCCAGACATTGTAATATTTGTCAACTACAAAGGATGTAATAATGAGTCACAACAGATTCCCAAAAGCTTATCAAAGAGCAGCCGAGGAAGTTCAAATGCAGACACTCGCAGAGATATCACAAACAAGAGCTAACAACAAAGGTCATGCAGTGAAACAAGTGATCTACCACAGGAACAGATAACAAATTCTTGCCGTGAAACAAGTGATCTACCACAGATACAGATGAAGGCGTAAATAATAACTAATCTAACATCAGAACCGCGATAAATCGCAAATATAGAACTTCATGGTCGAGAAAAAATCGCAATACCATCAAACCAGTTCGAAAGATGAAATTTAAACGAAGACTTCCATAATATCATATCCATACCTAAAAGAGGTTGCTGAATACAGAAACCAATCGAGAAGATGGAATAATCCCATAACTATGGCAACAATAACGAAATCTAAGACATATTTTCAGAAGACTGAAACCAAACTCTAAAACAAGTCATCAAGTCCACTGATACCGGTTAAAATCCAAATAAAAAACTGAAGCAAGCTCAGAAACGATCCAAATCAACTACACGGCAACGCCAACGAAATCAACTGAAAATCGAAAACCGTAAACAAATTTCAATACCAAATAGAATAACAGGAATAAACAGATAGATAGATAGATAGAGAGCCAGAGAGAGAGACAGAAAGAATTACCGAGAGCGTGGATGAATCGTTGAGCGAAGATGAAGGAATCAGGTGCTGGAGAAGAATTTGTTGCCTGCTGATCGCTTTCTCCATTCCTGAATCTCGAAATCGATTCAAAGCAGCCCAGAGATCTTCTTGATTTGATTTGTTTTAGAATAAGAAGAAGCAGAAGAAGAGTAGAGCAAGCGGGAAAGAGACGCTACCGTTTCCGACGAGCTTATATTTATAGTCTCAATTTAGATCAACTCAAACAATCCGGATAAGCAGCCAAGGGAAGAAAATTTTTCCTTTTCAGTAAATTACAATGTGAGTCCTGTAAGAAAAATTATTGTATAACCAGTATCTTTCTATCTTATTTTAAGCTTAGAACTTGTTTCGTATATACACAGGAATTGAAATAAAAATTGAAAAGCACCAAAATCATATTCACAATTACTCATCCTCAAAAATTTGGTTATTTAAAACATCTGAATCAAATCATTATTATTTAAAAATCTAAATCTAAATCGAATAAAATATCAAAAGTTAGTTTTATATAAATGACGAAACTTATAAATTGAAAGACAAAACAGCATAAAAAATCATTATTCAATTGTATGTTAATTTTTTCGTAACCGAAGGAGCCCTTTAAACAACTACCTTTGTTCTTTGTAGGATTAATAAGGTTTCAATTAGGCCGTAACGCAAACTGCATGCGAGCCTCTTAGGTTGAAGGGCATTATTCAGTTAAACGACTTTTTAGTAGATAGATTATGTAAAACAGAACTTATAACCGATTCACTGTGTGAATATTGAAATACAACAGGTTGCTGCTAGCGTAACGTTAACAAGGATAGAGACGAATGACGGCTTAGCTTAGACAAATATATACGCAACTCTTTATATATCACTAGATGATTGACACGTGTTCGTCATCAACGGTTCTAATCTGTACAGGTTAGTGATAAGATGAGGCGGTGCGGTCACTTGCTTATCTTCTAGAAACGGTTAATTATATCATAGGAATGCATACCCGTTACTACTACTCTAACCAATAAGTTTTAATGAAAAGGCTTTTACAATCACAATTAGCAAAACTAAGTCCATACGTTTAAGAATTATCATTTGCTTATATAGGTCTTGTAATATGCCTTATTTGTAAATATTATAATAATCATCGTTGATCATTTTAAGTGGATCATTAACGCAGTAATGGTCCGGAGATAACTAAATTCCCGAATGGGCCTAACTGTTTGGGTTTTAATTCATGGAACCCATGATTTGTGGGCTTAACATTTTACTAATTAATTATTATTTTTCTTGAAATAATAAATTTGCATGGTGTATATAAGTTGCAATAAAGTGATTTTTTAAAACTAAATTTTTTTAAAATGAGTTTGAAAAGTGAATAAAATTTTATAAAGATAAGTTTGAAAGTGATTTTGGGGTAAAAAAATTGAGTTGTGGGCGCTAAAATTCGAAACCAAATTCTGCTGTAAGTTACTAACTGTCTTTGGTTTTATAACGTTAGTGAAACCAAAGAATTAGCAGCATAACTCATGTGACTCCTACTATAATAAGACAACTATTACAATAATTGATACTCTAAAGAGAGAGTTACAAGTTAAAACCTTATTCTTTTTGACAGTACTGCTTTTGTGTTTTTGCAGTTTCAACGTTTTCTATTAACTTCGAATACATAATTAGCATGTTAAGTATTTATTAATTATTACTTTTCATTGCCATGGCCAACCTGGATTGGTAATTTTTTCGGAGAGTATTCGTTGAACGTGTGACATGTAGTTCGAAGGTCTCACGCCGAAAACGTTGGAGCAAATTTGGAAGCTTTATAACTTTTTCGCTGTTTAATTACATTTACACATCATATTTTACTTACCTTTTGTCGGCTGTCAGATAATTTATGCAATGTTTACAATTACAAAAAAGGATGCTTTTATTTAGTAATAATTCAGTTATTCTGAACTTATTTTTCTGTAAAGAGATAAATTTGAAATTACTTTTGTATTTGAAATTTTTTAAAAATTAATAGACTCATTTTTAATATTCATTTCTCACACTCAATTTTCAAATTTTAATATCTATAAACTCATTTACGAGCAATTGAAGTTCTTCAAACTGGTGCTTTTAAACGAAATGAAATAAAGAGTAAACCAAACGAGTTTCGATATTTTAATTGTTTCATAATTTCGCATACAACAATCTTATTAAGTAGAAGCATGGATATTCTAATTTGTGAGGAAATGCTCGTAGAATTTTGGAAGGAAATAATAATGTTCGTTAAATTTTATTGCTCGAATTTTTTTCAATGAATTTTGTGTCAACTCAATGCCAGAGTACTATGAAGAACTCCAGTTCATTTTCCACTGAAGTACATACTTGATAATAACTCACATTTAATTTCTTCCAAAAAAAAATTCAATGAATTTTTCACCATTCATGAATCAGTTATTTACACTAATTGCCACTGTCTAAAAATAATGGAAATGATCAAAACATCAAAACTGGAAATTTGATTTCATGCACAATGCAGATTATAATTAACATTGAATATTACAGACCAGAACAAAGAACATGAACACAGCAAACAACAACAATCAACAAAGAAATAACCCTAAGACAATCACTCAAACACTATTAATTAAGAACAATGACAACACAAACCAATTAACACAACGCTAGTTTCAAAACAACAACACTGAAAATTAAATAGAATGATGCATGATCACTATTACGGAGCAAAACCTACAATAGATTGCATCATATCAGAGATGAAGCTCTAAGTCAAGCTCTTCATTCTCCTGCTCGTCACCATTGTCGATGTCGTCGGAGTTCAGATCAATAAAAACGGACGTCGGCGTAGCTCTCGGCAGTCCCTCTACATGTCCTTGATCTCCCGCAGCAGCAGCAGCCAGTGCAATTGCATTATTGTTGGCGCTATGGACAAGCATGTTCTGGCAAAGTTGCGGAACAGGCGCAAGCACGAACCCTTGCTGCTGCTGCTGCAGTTCCAGTTGCCGACTTTGCATTTGCTGTTGCTCTTGACGAGCAGCGTCGATGGCAGCGTTGTATAATCGCCTGATTGCGGCAATGTAATATGGCTGGAACCTTCTCTGGTACCTGTTCGACGCAGCAGCAACAGCAGCAGAGTACTCATTAGCAAGCGAACGGTTGCAAAGGTTATTACCGTAGTTGTTATCGTTGCTGTTGTTGTTGTTTCCCGGTGCCGGAGCGAGGTAGTTGTTTCCCTGATGCATTACGGGAAGGAGTCTAGGCGGAGGTTGAAGGTTGGGAAAAAGACGAGCCCAGTTTCTGTAACCTTGTAAAGCAAGCTTGTCAATAATGCGTTCGTGTTTGTGACTGTTTTGGTGGCCACCGAGCGCCTGAGAACTTGCGAAAGTACGATGACAGTACCTGCAACGGTAAATCTCAATCCCTTCTTCGTTACCATTCTCGTCGTAGTTGATCACCACCTCTTCTTCGTTATTCCTCTCCGGCATTGCTCCGTTTGATCTACAACATTTTGTTACGCATTAACCAAGAAATGTTAGTAAAAAGCAAACATTCTCAAACAGACCAACGTAATAAATTAGTGAAAAATTGACAACAGATCTACAGCATAGAAGAAAAATTAGTGAAAATTATATAAACTACACGAGTAAACAAAAATTAGTAAAACAAACGATAACGAAGAAACTTTTTGATTTGTTATTCTAAAAACTCTAGAATGAACTCTAGAAAACTAGCCTTGCCTTGAGATGAAGAAGAAGGGACGCAGACAAAATCTAGGGTTTGTTTTCCGCGATGGGAAAACCTTAGAGAAGAGAAATGGTGTGAGAAGAAAGAGCAGAGAAGAACGGGATTATATAGCAGTTGATGAGGAGAATAAGGTTAGAAAACTTTTAATAAGCAATTTTTTCTCTTCACATGAATTTGTGACTCCCATAGATTGAAAATTGGAAATAATTAAGAGGATATAGTTGGACAAGAACATGTTTTATTATGCACAAAGAGAAAAACAAAAAAGACAAAGAAAGAAAACAATTAATTGTGACGCAAATTTTCTTTTCTTAACGTTATTAAATTTTCTGTTCAATTTTTCTATCGGAGTTTGACTAGTGCTTTTTCAAATGTTCATAAATTTATATATTTATTATAAGCATCATATGATTCCTATGCAAAAAATTGACTTATTTACTTATATATTGATGTAATGTTATTAATATGTGAACGTTTCCATTGCAGTAAGAGAAGACTGCTGTCTTGTACATACGTATGTTAATAAGATAATTACTGCAGAGAAGACTGTTTTAAGGTTCACCTCTTTGTTATGCGAAGAGAAAAACAAGGACTTCACATTGGGCAGTTACTTCAAGACGTTTTTCTTAAACCCTAGTAAAATTTCCAAAATGATAGATCAAATTGTACATTAAAAGGAAAATTTCTCTTTCTTTTCTTTTCCTTTGTTTTTTCTTGAATGAATTAATTCGGATAAGCTAAGGGCGATGTATGTTATCTAGCAACATCGGCGATATTAACTATTTGCTAGATTTGCATATCTCTTAATAAGTTTACTGCAATGAAGAGAAGTTCAAAGAAGTTGCAGTAGATTTCCAGAGATGAGATAGAAAGATGCAAGTAAAAACGTACTGAACGTTACTAAGCGGTGCTTCGCGAATTCAATTCACCTATAGGACAGGAGAGCGTTTTACATGTAAAACGTCTCAAGATGTACTTCCAAGTATCAGATTCGAAGCCCTCAAAACGAACCGAACAATAAAAAAGAAACAAAGGTTAATGCTGTTAAGCATGAAAAACATCATCGTACTTAGAGAAAAAATTGTGAATATGTTACAACAGCTGTTCTGCTGCTCAGCTACTTGCTCTCAGTTAGCTCGTGAAAAAGCGAGACTTCAAAGTCTGCAAGTACGAGCACATATACGGCAGTTCTCTTTCAGGTGACAGTATCAGCAAACAAAAATGCCTCCTGTCATCACATCTCTTTCCTACCCCATACAAAATGCATATTTCGAAGTGATCTCAAATGCTTCTCCATCTCCATTTCAACCTTTAATATTATTATAAAGAAATTTAAAAATTTAAAAATCTATAAATAAATTATATGTTATTATATATATATATATATATAAGTTAAAAGATAACGAACTTATTCTTTAAAAATTTTCAAAAAAGAACTTTTTTTCAAAAAAAATATCTTATTTTAAGCAACTGTAAACGACCCCAAAGAGTGCAAGATTTCAGAACAACCCGTTTCCATATATTGGTTATAACTTCCTTAGTGATAATAACCCAAAAACTATATGCTAAGTTAAATAGTAATATCACGATCAAGAGACATGACTGGATATCAAGTTACAGAAGGTATTTGCGTTTTATTTCCAGAAACACATTCTTGACTCAATGATAAGATAATGGTGTTAGCCTGGTCAATTGCCTTTGTAAACAACAGATTAAAGACCAGTACTTCGCGGTGCATGTTCACTTCAGTACAGTCTTTTTGCATGTTTTCTTCCAAAATGATAACCTGGCAAAAGAACAAACACAACACAAATTTGATGCTTAGCAGTCAGACATGTGAGCTGATACGTAAAAGCTGAAGGAAAATCAATAACATTTGTGGTAATCTTGTTACAACTTGGAAGGGTCCAAACATACACGTTTTGCATGCTGCACTTCAACGGCTGGAGACCCACATGAAGATGTTGAAAAACTCCCTGGGCTGCTCAGCTACATACCATCGTCCAGGTCCGCTATCCTCGTCACCTGCACAAAAAATTTAATGACAAACTTTTCATTCAGTCTAAAAAATGTAAATGCTGGTATCCAAGAAACCAAGCTCTCAGCATCCGCGAAAACAAATGATGTCAATCTTGCCTATATACAACCTACGCTAAATTTAGCAAATACAATCCAGTTGAGCATAAAATCTGAGAACTGGAGCATCCATTAAGGAAATGGCACTTTAAGCAACAGCGCTATACATGTTTGCATCAATAACAGTTCCAAAGGCTGATATATATTACAAAGTAACTCATAATGCCTGTAAATAGATTCTCAATTGCTGATAGTCCAGTCATGTCGTTGGTTGTGTTACTATACAAAACACACAGACCATCACTGAATGGTTCAAGAGTTCAATCCATTGAGCCTTTTGCTTTAGTAATAAAGTTAAGTTGGTCATAGTAATAGGCTAAATACTGATCTTCCATTAGTATCCACTAACATGATAGCGGAATCATGTGTAATTAACTAATGACTAACGGTGCATGAAGTACTCATGATATCAATACTTTATAATACAGAGCTGCAGAATTCAGGTAAGAACTCCAAATACCTGAAGTTTTAAGAGCTTGAATTGTGATTGAAAATTATGAAAATGGTTTCTTTATTACTAACTAGATTTTGACGACCTTGCAGTAAACTAGCCATGGTTATCCTGAATTAGGATAAACTGATGAATTGTAATAAGCTAATAAGGTAGTCTTTCTCTGCAAGACAAAACACAAAGACAGATTGACGTTTGTGATTTCACAGCAAATGATTAGGTATTAACAGTAGCTCGCTGCTTCCATATGACATTTAAAGCCCAAGTCCTTTTACTGCCTGCATGCCCTTCATTTATGGTTCAGATGACAACTATTAAATGCCATGCATAAGGCAATTTCTCCTCAGCACCCAGGAATTTATCCAGTCCACGAGAAAATCTGCAATTTGTCATCTCGCATTTAACATGCACTGTACGGTGCATTTTGACAGGAACTAACCTCATGGAAATAAAAGCAATATTTTCTTCCATAGCACGAAAACAACCATAGAAAACACACTCCACTTAATGATGAAGGTGCTCAGCTAAATTTTTTTCCCTACTAATACATGACACTTGAAGTGTTATTTGAAGCCTACATAGTCTTATATGGCATGCATATTCGTACAACCAGAAGATGTCCTTGCATCCACTCGTTACTTTCTCTGAAAACATCTAACTCATATCCATGATGACTTATATCATTTCCAAGCTTCACGAACTGTTTCTAAATTTCTAAAGCAAACCATATGGTCATCTAGCAAACTAGTTTCATGGAGTATAAAATGACTATATTACGGTTGTTTTATCAACATGTGCATCTAGTACTCTTCCAAGGGATGGCATAATAAAGAAATGTCCATTATATCAAAACGTAAAACAGCACAAGTACATGCAAGGATCAGCATATAATCAGCTTATGGACGGATGCTGTTAGACGGCCGGTTCTACTACGTGGTTAAGATGTTGTTAGACCCTAATTTCCAGCATGCAATTGCACATCCATCTAATATGCCTTAAAGTTTTACATCGGCAGCATCTATGCCTCTGTAAAGGGCATCTAATATACAATGAAAAGGAAATGCAACAAAGTGGTTTGAGAATAACATAGCATCATAAATTTATTTTACAAAGTTAGAATTGATTTTGTCAATTTATTAGTTTCTGTTTCTGTTGCATACCAGTTTGATCTGATTATAGTATGAAACTTCATAAGAGTAGTTTTCATTCGATGCAACTATTATCTAATACAACAAAAGTATAGACTTTCCAAGACGTCTCTACATTGTTTCCAATTTCATAATGCAGTGATAGACTTTTGTTGTTATTACAGTGATAAGTAGAGGTATGTATGTTTTAAGCAATCAAAATGAATGCCTAAATTTATACCTGAGAGAAAGAGTGCACGTGATTGATATGGTGGCAGTAGCTCAGTGCTAGAGTCATGGCAGTTAAAACAGAGTAACAGATCACTCCAAGAAACCTATTCTCTTCTAACATGGGAAGCCCCATTACATGCAAAGATCAAAATAATGCAAAGAAACCCTCAAAACATCGATAGAAAAATAACTTTTAAATTAGTGATTTACGTAAAAACTCAACCTTTTCTCCTTTTTCATCGTGTGCCAACATGCTAACATAGAATGAACTCTAAATGACATGTATAGGGAGAGACCTCTACATTCTGCACACATCCAGTCTATCGAAAAGAAGTGGTCCAGAATATTGGGATAGAGCAGCAAGTCTGCTTTTCGGGTAAAAGTAAAAGGTATAATTAAAGGTCGCCTTTATGAGGAGTTCAAGGGAAGAGCTGTGAAGGACAGCTATTACTGCAGCTTTAAGGCCATCAGCTGTTGTCTAAGAACCACCTCGGTCTTTGTCTTCTGTCATATAAGAAGGGTGATACCACTACTAACTAAGAACTAGAATTATAATATCATTCTGCTAGACTACAAAGAAACACCTGAATGAGGAAGCATGTCTTAGCTAAGTAAGCAATTGAAAGAAAACGACTGTTACAATATCAAAGAGACTGCTCTACCATCACAAAGCCAATACATCTGAGGTTCTAATTTTGAGGTCAGTCTTAACATTTTAGTTGATCCTCAAAAGTGCCTATGATGATTGAACGAAGGTATTTTCTTTCAGAAATTGCTTAGTAAAAAGATGCAAATATCCGCACACCATTTTACATTATTGCATGTCGGGCTATAGATAAATCAGAAGGGCAAGCCATAATCAATCGAGCTGATTAGTTCTCTAAGAATACTTTTCAGAAGGGACCATGCATCTTTCTCCAAGAAGCTTTGGCACAATAACATTCTCTAAGAGGTAATGAAGCATTTATATTCTACCAAGTAGCACGACTCCATTGAACATGGCATACAAGAAAGTATTTACTTCTCCTAGAGTACAAAGTGCATGGGAGTTAATGTTAAGAGTTGGAGCATACCTGCTACTCCAAATGCCATCTTGTATTAAAAGCATGAACTATTCTCTCCAGAGTACAAAGTTATTTCTCCTGGTGTATGCTCTACGGACTTACTAAGATGTGAGTACCTAATCAAGAAGTTCTTCATCACAAAGTAGGGAAGTGCGGCTGAACAATGAAAAAGAAAAACCCAATCGCAGGTACAAGTGGAATTACACAGACGCAATTAACAAATAAGATACTAGCTAAATAAAGGAGTTAAAGTAAAAAGCAAATACAAATAACTGAACAGCACATTGAAGAGTCCAGTTATATCAATTGAGATTATCTGCAAACTGATTTCCTTCGTTGCTACAAAATATGAAATTTCTTCTGTTCTCTAGAGTAGTAAGAGTTACATAAAATATAGCAAAATCCAGAAAAGATTAGGTTTAGTTTCCATAACTAATGGTCAAATCAACAACCGCTTTTATGCAACACAGAAGGCAATATCACACGTCTCCAAGAATTACTATAATTATAAAAATCCAAATTACAGGTTAGAGGGTTACCGTTGCTCAAAAGACCTGAATCAACGGAAATCTGAAATCAAAACTAAGTATAGTAACACTAATTCAGCATGAGTCTAACTATCACATAAACCAGTATGAATGATGAACTTAACTTGCCACAATCACATTCTTCTTCCCAAACAAGCGGCAAACAGCAGACCTCGAGAGGCAAACCAAAATCGATTCACCAAATTCCTAGTCGAAGTTTCAAATCTCGAGCAAATCAAACAATTAGTCAATAAAACATAACACCACACATTTAATTTTGCTTCTAATCAGCAGGTAATCGAAAACAATACACCATTCAAAGTAGTAACTAACTAACGCAACTCGAAAGAACAGATTCTTTAGAAACGAAGGAAAACACAGAGAGAGAGGAGAGATACTATACGTTGATCTCACTTCCTTCTCCGGCGCCGACGCCTGCTGGCGATTCAACCATAACTACTGTTTCAAAATCTCGAGATCAAACGTTCTCGTTCGCTAACAAGCGCGAGCCATTAGAGTGAAATCAAGCTTTGTTTAAATATAATAACTGTGCTGCTGCGCAACTGCAAAGAAGCAGCAGCAAGGGAACGTGGGGTCCATCAAGATTGGACTGGACTATACACGATGGGTTGGGTGGGCTTTAAAGAAAAGCTTAAAACTATAAGCAAGTGTTTCTCTTACAGTAGAACCATTTCGAGCACGACACGCAATGAAAGGTAACGTCCATGAGATGCAATGAAGTGAAATATGCACTCACTCAAAAGTCAAAAAAATCAAACCAAGTCCTTTCGAAAACAGGACAGGACACAGACAGCATGCCCCACTTTCTTCCCCTTTTCACGTTACCACAATCATTCAAAGAAAATCCAGAATCCACCAAAAGTATCAAACGCATAACAGCGCTAGGGTCAGAGCAAAAAAATGCAGCGTCTGTTTTTTTTCTTTCAAAAAATAATTTTTAAAAAATAAATTATTCTAAAACATAAAAAATATCTATATTTTTAAGCAAAATTACTTTTGAATTACAAAAAAAAAACATCTCAAGTCCATGAGGGCGCGATAATTAGCCAATGCCAATGGTTAGGTTCAATGTCCGTGCATGATCAACATATGCACTCGAGATTATTCAACGGGAGCTTTACGGTCTAAACCGTCCCAATTTGATATAATTATCCCATGTTACTGATTAAATGATTACAGTTAAGAACAAGCATACAGAAAAAATTTTCTAATTTTGTTTTTTTTCTTTCATTGCCAAATCAATATCTTGCATAAGACCTGTTTACCGAAAGGCAAATGACATTACACCAAAACCTATAATTATAATGGTGTGCCACTCTCGCTACGGTCAGTAGTAGGACTGTAAAGAGTAGACCTGTTCTTGGGTCTGTTTTCTTCAAGCTGCTTGACAACTTCAGTCATATCAGGGCGAACAGAAACAACCGGAGCACAGCAACCCATTGCAAGCTTCAATGCCGGAATCAATCCGTCTTCGGTAGGACTACGTATTCCTTTCAACAGTTCAACGTCGAAAATTTCCATCGTTGTTTCTTCCAACACTGCTGCTTTAACCATCGCCGGTAAATCGATCGTTTCGCCTTTTGAAGGATCTTTCCCTGGTTTCCTCCCCATTAAAATTTCCAAAAGAAGTATACCGAATGCGTAAACGTCTGTTCTAGGACAGGCTTTCTTCATCTTCTGTAGTTCAGGAGCTTTGTACCCTTCTGATTTCGCGATCGATAACATCTCGTCGGCGACAGATGGAATCATTATTTTGTGTAATCCGTACTCTGTCAGTCTTGGAACGAAGAACTCGTCTACTAAAATATTTATTGAACGAACATTGCCGTGGATGATCGGTTGATCATGTCCTGTGTGAAGGTACGCCAGCGCTCGTGCCACACCAAGTGCGATCATGTGCCGCCGCGCCCAGTTCAACAACGGCCTCACTGCTCTTGTTTCTATAGAAAACAACTTCGAATCAAACTAAGAATTTACTGCAAATTAATGAATTCATAATCGTGATTGTAGTTAAAACTCATACCGTGGAGTAGTTCATGAAGTGTTCGATTGGGGAAATAATCATAGACGAGAAGTTTTTCGTCACGTTTGCCTTGATAGAAAGCTCGGAGAGCGACAAGATTCTCATGGCGAGCACGGCTAAGTTGTCTGATCATCGGCAAGCAAGAAACTGTATCCAATGAAGCTCCCTCCCTGAGAAGTCGCAATGAAATATGGCCACCATCTGCAAGCTTTGCTTTGTAAACAGTTCCATAGCTTGTTTTCTCCACTACTTGCCCTGTAGCATTAAGCACTTCTTCAAGAGTCAAGTGTTCACCACCCTGAAAAACAATCAGCTTTCCTTCTCCGGCGGTGGTACGACCGAAGGAGTCCACTACCCCTTCTTCCATCTCCATTTCAGCTTCATTGTCTAGTTTGTTTCTTGCTCTAACTCTTCTTCTTCCTTGAACCCAGCCAATGAACAGAGAAGCTAACACTACTAAACCTGCCATTGAACCAATTACAAGCCCAGCAATGGCGCCAGAGCTTAAACCCCTGCTACGCCTTGAGCTACAAGAACTCAGAGGTCCGCCGCATAACGACTCACTGTTGCCTTCGAAAGCTGAGGCTGAGAACTTGGAGAAAGATACCGGGAGCTGGCCGGAGAAGTTGTTAAAGGAAACGTTGAGCTTGGTAAGGCTTGGTAATGAAGAAGCAAGGGTTGAAGGAATCGAACCGCAGAACCTGTTCCTTCCAAAATCTAGTTCTTGAAGACCATGGAAACGAAGAACGAACTCCGGGAAACCGCCTTCGAATCGATTAGCACCGAAATCAAGAACGCGAAGGTGGTCGCAGGTAGTGTTATCTACAGCCGGAACAGGGATTTCGCCGAAGAAATCGTTTCCATGAATCCGTAGAGAGATAGCACGGTCGCAAAGGTTCCACAACGAAGGTGGAAGAAAACCAGATAAAGAATTACCACTAAGATCAATATTAGACAACGAAGGACTGTTGAAAAGCTCAAGAGGGACATGGCCTGAAATAGAGTTAACAGGTAAAAGAAGAGATTGCAGAGAAGAGAACTGGCCAATGGAAGCAGGTAAAACTCCGGCGAGCTTCGAAGCAGGGAGACGGAGTGAAAGAAGCTGAAGAGTTGGATCTAAAACACGTGTCGTGTTAGTTTTTTCTGCAGGGGTGTTACATGAAACAGACCACTGTAGACCACGCCATTGGCAAACTGGTACAGATAAGTCCCACGAAGCAAGTTCTTGGTTTGCTTCTTCAACGCCATTACCTTGCAATGCTGGCTTTATCTTGTTCAACAGAAGAACAACGTCCGGTGAGTAGTGTGAAGGAGTAACAGCAGACAATATCGTGAAGATGAAGAAGAAGATGATGAAAAAGAAAAGAGAAGAAGCCATGAACGATCGACGAAGCTAAAGTTGTTTTGTCGGGAGTTTTTCGGAAGCTTTTCTCTTTTATCGGAAGCAGGGCTTTTGTTTTGATTCTCGATATATTAGAGAGCGTAGTGGTAAGAAGATGGTTCGGGGTTGGGTTTTTTGAGGTACAGAACTTTTACTTTTTTCTAACTACACCGAAATTTGTGGTGTGATTCGTGTACTTTGGTTACGTGGGAATATATGATTGGTTTTCAGTATGGGTCAGAGGTGGAGTGTGAATTTGAGTGGAGTTGATGTTTGTTCCTATTGGGGAAAGAGAGAATAGTTCAGTAATCGGCGTCCGGACCTGCTCACCTGCTTGGAGTGTTGTTGCTGGTGTCAGTAGAAGGTATGTGGGTTAACGGGCTCACTAGAATTACCGTGGCAATTCGGATTCTTTCGTAAAATTCAGATTCATATATATAATAATTAAATTAAAATTATTTATAATTTTAATATAATTTATTTATTTGTATGAATTAAGTTTATCAATTCTAATTTAATTTATTTAATAATTAGATTAAATTTATCAATCTACTTAATAATTAAAATTTATTAAAATAAAATCTATAATTAATTATAATATATTTAAAAAGAAAAATATTAACTTTGATAAAATTATAATTTAAATAAAAATTAGTTAATTTAAATATTAAGAAATATATGTATAGTTATTATTTTTAATTATTATATAATATATATAATATAAATTAATTAAACAGATTAAATAAATTAATTTTGAATTAATTTGAATTTAATTTAAATTTATTTAAAATTTTAAATTATTTTTAATTCGAGTCATATTTGATTAAAATTTGATCTAAATTTAATTTTTTAAATCAATTTCGAATCAGATTCATGAATCTGGTCGAAAATTACAAAACCTGACTGCGATTTGATTTGTACTCTTTCTTCATTTTAATTAAGTTGCTTTAGAACATAAACAAAATGAAAGAACGGTGGTTTTACTTTAGTCTAAATCTTAATGATGATTATTTTAGAAGATGATAATCTTCACTGTAAAATTTCTTTGTGCGCTTTAAATTTGGAAAAACTTGTGCCTTTGTTAGACAAAAGCTAAGCACGCCACTTTATACCAAGTCTAAGATAATAAGGGCGTTTTTAACTATCATAAATTTATTTTTTCATTCAAAAATATTATTTTTAACTTATGTTTAAAACAAAATTAAATATAAAAATTAAAATCAGTTTTTGGGCAAAAAAATTTACTTTCAAATATAAAATTTTAAATTAAAAGTTTACTATAAACTTATTTTTAATATAAAATAAATATAAATTTATTTTTTACTAAATTTATTTTTAAATTTTAAATTCACTTTTTCTAAGATCACTTTTAGAAGATAAGTTTAAAACTAGAAAAACATGTCTTAAATCAAACAATTAGAATTACAGTAGTTAAGAGCTCTGATTTTAGATAATTCGGTAATCCCTCTTGTTATCCTTCAGGGAGATAAAACTCAGATTTGTAATATATGTAATATTATATATAATTTTTTATGTTATTTAAATTTTTAAATAAAAGTTTTTACTATATTAATAAAAAACTTTTGAATTTGAAATATTTAAATATTTGAATATAAGTTAAGACTAAACATAAACAAACTTAGCCCGTTAAGATGGCATTTAGTGGGCCTTACCGAAAATTTAATTACAATAAACTAAAATTATTTCTTCTAGATTTTAAAATCAGTCATTTTAATGATTATCATTTCCAACTAAAATTTCACTTTCATATTAAATTTTACTTTTATCAAAATATAATTCTAAATTTTATTATTTTAATTGCTATTTTAATTTTATTTCTATAAAAAAAATTTTAATAAAATTTTATTATTAAGAAATTCAATCTCGTATCATTAAACATGCGCTTAGCGCATGCTCTCATGCGACCACAATATCTATCCAAGATGCTCTGTTTTGTTCTTGCGAGCCAACGAACCAAACCTTCTTCCTACTGTGCGATCGATCTATGGTTATCTTTTCTACCAAATTTATCGAATTGGGCAGATTTATAACAGGTGTGAATTACTTCTATTCAAGGATTAATGGGCAGATTTTAGAGGAGAACAATTGAAGAAATGTTGCAGTTGAATTGTGGAACTGACGAGAGAAGAAAAGGATTGACAACGGGAGAAGATCGGTTAGGGTGCTGTAATAAAAAAAATTGAGGACGTCCTATGACACTTCCTTTTATTTTATTATCATTTTATTTTAATTGATTATTTGTTAATATAGTTTATCTAATATTTTAAAATTTTAAAATTAAAATAAAGACAAGTTATATATTATAAAGTAATTATATATAATTTTTTATTACTTTTTAATTAAACTATTTAAATTTATAAAATCTAAAAAAATTTGCGTAGGATCCTAAAGACCAAAAAAAGAATTATTGTACAGTAAACTAAAAAAGAAAAAGAAAATCTAAAACCACTTTCTTACGAAATTTTTTTATTTTTGTTAATTCAACACAACTAAGGGCATGTTTGAGAAAGTTCTTTTTTTCAAATTTTATTTTATATTTTTTAATAAAGTTTTTAAAATATTTTACAAAATTTTTAAAAAAAATTTTAAATACAAAAGAATTCTACATCGTAAAATCGTTTTATTAAATTTTTTTATAAATAAAAAAAATAAAACTTATTTTAAAAAAAATTTTAAATATCTCTTTTTTTAAAAAGCTTTTCTTAAGTAAGCACTTCCAAATCGTTCATTACGTGATTAACGAAAGGGGCAGAATTAAACACTTTTGAAATAAACATGGGACAAATTTGAATTACATAAAAGCATGATCATTCAAAGCGAATTTATTCTAAAAATTCTTTTGATAAAGTATTCTAAAGGTTAGTGGCTGCAAATCTAACAGCAACCCCCAATTGATAACTTCTTATTGTGGTTGGGCTTGGTTTACAAAGAGATGCCTGAGCACAGTTTACATGCAGAAATTTATATAATACAGCCAGCTGTTGGTCAAAACAATCGACAGAAACGACCACACAAATAAACTCTGAGAAGCACAATTATCTCCTTAAGATAATTGATATGTAGACATCTTCTTTACCCAGATTTAATAATCATGTATTACATACAGTATACCAACTTACGTATCTGGAGAATGGGGGACAGGACGCGAGAAGAAATTCACACCAATGACCTGACCTAACTACAAGAACAAAGAAGGGGAGACTCTTCGACAAAAAACACAGAAGCACCTTCATATAAAAAAAATCTGGAAGGACGGGAATCAACAACTCTTCCGCACCCGCTCCAACAGGAAAAGTTTATTCCGGAAGCAGGCGGAGGTCGAGATGGTGAAGACCATCATACGGTGTGAACCGAATGATGTGATTTTTTAAAGGCCCAATGACAATGTACCACTACTACTGGTGCTTACCGCTGCTACAGTACGATTACACTTAAGAATCTGCTGTATCAGGTGAAGGATCTGCAGGAGTATTAACTAGCATAGAGAACCCTTTCGGCAGTTCAGAACCCCGGCATTAGAAGTAATCGTACCAACCATGGACGAGGACTTGGCTCCCAGGCTTGACGCTCTTGAGTAGCTTGCTGAGGCTCCAGCTCCAGAAGGAGTGAAGTAGGCACCGTTCAGCAGCAGGTCGCCCTCTGATCTCCAATTCCAGCTTTTCCAGACACCCTGTGCTGTGTCTACCCGCTTAGTGACCTACACAATTAAAACGTGAAAAATGAATATAACCAAATTTTAGCTAAAATGAAACTAGAGAGAATATGAAAGATAAAAAATGATTATAGTATGGATGCCTGAAGAAATAGATTACCTCCTTGGCAAAGGGGTTGACTGGGGCGAGGTATCTGTTCCCCTGGCTGTTAATGGTAGGATTCGCACTCCCTCCAATCGCATACATCTCCCAGTGAGTGTAATCATTGTTTACCACATGGAAATAACCATGCCTGCATCTGTTTGTCATCAAAATATTAAAATACTTAGATATTCTCAGAAAACAAATTTAATGGTACTTCAAACCAATTTACATAACCAGTTCTTCAAGGGGTCATCCATTACCTTGGCATCCTCTGGATAAGACCTTCCCCGAAATGGTTGAAGGCTATAGTCACTTGCATGGCTTTATCTCTTACATAAGAATCACTATGTCCCAAAAGCATCACCTGCATTAAATTATAAAGTCCAAAAAAAAAAAAAAAAACCTTTTCCTTAAATATTTTGATATAATAACAGTAACATCATTAGAAGAATACATGCCCAAAAACCAATAAAGAACAGACACCCGCCAAGAGGTAAAGTTCCCACCATATAGCTAGTTGTTTGTTTCCTATGATAGCTCAGGCTCATTGTTAGGGCCTGAAGTGTTGGTTATGAGTGCAAGTATAGTGTAACAGGGTAGAGGGCTCACTTCATTGTGGTGGGTAAAGTAGTTGTTGGAGATAGTGATGGCAGTGGAGCCCATTACAGCATCCACGAGTCCGTCGGCACAGTTGGAGAGAGAGCAGTGATCCACCCAGATATGACTGGAACCAAAGATGGAGATAGCATCACCATCTGCCATGGTCCGCCAACCATAGTGCGAGGGAGAGCTGCGAACCATGGCATTGCCTGTGGGCTTGCAGTCATGGATGTGGATGCCATGGATGATGACATTGGTGATGAACTGGACAGTGAGGCACGCACCATTAGCAATGTGAACATTGGCACCTCTGCCATCGATGGTCTTGAAGCTGTTCATGATCAGTTCCTGTTTAAGGGTTATGACCATGTCACGCTCAAAAGTTATCCAGAGGGGTTCATCTTGAATTACAGCATAGCGGAGAGTGCCTGGGCGAGGGTTGACAGGGTCATCATCACCAGGGTCAGTCACCACATAGTAACGACCATCTCGGCCACCAATGGCATTGCGGCCAAAGCCAATACCGCAGTCAGCCAAGCGCTTGCGGTTGAGATGCCAGCCTGGGTCACAACGCCAGCAATCGTCAATGGAGTTTCCTGTGCCACAGGAAAGGTACCCCAAAGCACGACGACCCGTACTGTTGCTTATGGACCTGGAAGCCCAGCAACAAGTTCAAAAAATGTTAAGGGGAGACAAATTAGCAACAAAGAAAATTTCCATAACGATCAGATGTCAACAAAACCAAAAGAACAAGGTTTGGTAATAAGCTTGGCCTGTGCATAATAGTTCATTTAATGCATACTCATAAATTTTAATGCCAGTAGCTAATCTAATGGTGATCCATGGAGCAATGACAAATGCAGTGGGCCCTCTAAAAGTATTCTGAAGGCCCACTCCTCACTGACCAAACGATCATGTTAAGAATAAATGCGTCGGCAGCAGGTACAAATACCTACTAGGGAGGTGGTGGAGGTATGGCTAACCACTGCGCGCAGAGAAAACGAAGGACGCTACGGATATGAAGAGTACTAGGGGTGATGGAGAAAGCATGTCAAAGCCTTGAAGCAAAAGATAATGCGGATTGTTTCATTTACTCATCTAATCACTAGAAACTATTCCGAGAGTACGCAAAGAAGGTGAAGGGATCAATATACGGCGGTGCTCAAAACTTACAATAGTGTATCAATTGAATACGCCCGTCATCAAAAACTGAATGGAATCCTATGAATAACCTCGGCATGTGGGAAGGAGATAAACTAGATTGAACAAAGGAACACTGGAATTCGCTGTGTTCCCAGACAGAAAGTTCGCACCCCATAGAGAGGGGGGGCGCGCGCGCGACAACTAACATGATACCCGACATTCTGGTAGGCCGAAAGAGATTCGTCCGACTCTAATGAATTTGAAATGGTTGGATAGACCTAGAAAATTCAATACAGAAGGGAACCTTGAACATGGGCAGACGGCAGACTGTCATAAGAAAACGACCCCGACAGATTTTTACATGTAATTGACAAATGGGACTAGTAAATAATGAGTTTGTACTAGATAACAACTAAAGGCAAATCATAACTATATTGACTTATAAATTTGTCATACAGTCCGTACTCCATAAAGATAGTGAATCCACTCATCCAGTAGATTCAGACCATGAAACTTTCAGTTAAAACCAAAAGTAATCCCTCATCAGCACGAACTATCAAAGGTTTCAACAAAATCAGATCTTAGAAGAGAATTTTTTTCTTAAAAAAAAAGGGATTTCACTATAGTGATTTCACTCATCCAGTAAACTAAGGGCATAGTTAGGTGTAATTTTAGGTACTTATTTCATTATGTGTTTTACTTTTTTATTTCTTAAAACTTATTATAGTATTATATTTGTCAATAAATTAAATTAATCTTTTTAAATTAATTTGTCAATAAAATATACGTTATAAAATTTATATACATATAAGTATTATTATTTAAATTAAACAAATAAGTTATTTTTTAAAGATCTCATAAAAACTTTTTGAAATGTTTAATTTTAAATAATACTAAACAATTCCTAAACTATGAATTTTGGTCTAAACCACATGTAGCAACTAGCAAGTTATCATCGTCAACTTTCTGCCTTTTCAACAGTGTCAAACTTTAGGAGATTACAGTGCCAGGAATATTTAGCAAAGCAGTTTCAGACATTAAGGGTGTATTTATTTATCACCTAAATTTTATTTGTTTCAAAACTCAATTTAATATTAAATAAATATTTTTAAATAAACTTTTTTTTCCATTTTTTAATTTTAATTTTAAATTTTACTATTGATATAAAATTAAAATATCAATTTATTTTATTAAATATTGTAATTTTAATTTAATTTTTTAAATTTATTTTCAGAAAAATAAATTTAGTTCAAAATAAACAAACCCTAATGATAACAGACATTGTGATTCATAAATAAATAGCTTAAGCGCAAAAACGAACAGAACTCACATCAGAACCGTAGAAGCAACCTCATCAGGATCATCAACCGCGCCTTCCACCGACCCAAACCTGGCGAGAAAGAAGCTTCACATCATGAAGTCAACGATGAAACTACACTGATTATTAAATATCAAACAAAGCAATACGTTAAAATAAATCCAGGTTGTTTTGTTTGAGGAGAAGAATTAATTCACTGCACGAAAAATTCCATCTCAACGTACGAGACAGTTATTATCTGGGAGAATTTCACAGCTCGAGGTAAATAAAGAAATGAAAGAAGATTGACCGTGGTCTCCGAATGGACCGGACACGTTAGTTAATTCGCCCTTAACTACAGGGTAAGAGATTTTCTAATTGCGCATTCCCGAGAAAGCGAAAGAAGTCCGGAGACGAAACCGAAAAAACTGAACGTAACGGATTAAACGGTTCAGATATTCCGGACGAGAAGTTCAACGTCCAAGATGGATTGTGTAGCGCCGCATTTCAGCATTCGTACACAAATCTAAATTAAATAGATTTTCTAGGGACCCAGATTTGATAGTAAGAGCAGATCTGGAGCAGAGTTAATGGTTTCGTTACCTCTCCGGTGGTGAAGAAATCCGGTCAACCACCGCATCTCGCAAACTACGCCTAGCAAAGCCGCCGCCGCGGCTACCGAGGATGCTGCAATCGAGAAACTAAGAGCAGTTACATAAACGTTTATAGCAGTTAAAATTTCTATAAAAAAATCTAGGACCCATTCAATTCCAGAAAACTTCAAAATTACAGAAACATTGTTTTGAATAAAAGGACTGAAAGGAATAGAATGCACATTGAAGTTTAACAACAAACGAAAAACGAGTTAACTCATGCTGTTTGGATAAGAAGACTAATGTTGAGGATAACTCATTTTGTATAACATGAATCTCAGAATAAATTATGAAATCATCAACTTCTCTTACATGAATAAAGTTTTCAAATCTTCCAGAAACGAGAATGGAGCAGCTCTACTTCTCTGCGAAGAATTAATTCAAATCTCTATGGATTCGCTCAAACGTATCACGGGAATAGAAAAGGTAAAAGTAAGAAGCTCACAAAATTTTTTTGATTCATTCAACGAAATCTTAGAACTCCACTACTCCAAATCCCATTTCAAAGTAAGAAGCTCTCAAAAATATTAAAACTCATTCAACAAAATTTGTAAAACCCCTCTACTCATAATTCGGCTGTTCAATCAGAAAACTCCATCACTCCAACTAAGTTAATCGGATAAACTAGCATAGTGAGTTTTGAAATTCCAAATTCCAAAACTCCTCTTCCCGCTTTCAAAACAAAACATTCCGAAACAGAAGCAACCAGGCGATAAATTGTTCTAGCAACTAAATCAAATCAACGAAAGAGCAATGTGTACCTACCTACGAACAGAAACCATTCCTCTCCCTGTCCACCCAAGCCCACCGACAACTATCACCAGAATCCCTATAAACGCCATTGAAATCCAATTCTTAGCCAATACCACCGCCATTGCTACAGCTTCAATCTCTTCTTCTCTCTTACAAACACAAATCTCCCGAGAAAAGAGAAACAAAGCAACCGAGAGAGAAGAAGTTGAACAAAGCAGAGGAAAGCAGTGAAGAGAAAGAGCTCAGAGACAACACTAACAGAATGGCCCCGTTTTATAGAACCGTTTCTACTGCGCAATCACTGAAGAAAGATTTCCCAATTTAACCATATATTCTGGTTACTGTGAACCGTAGTTAAAAGAACCCCACCTGGTAAATCTCTCCACTCTCTAACTACCTCTAACGGAAACTCGGAATATTTTCCCCCTCCGATGCGTTTCCCTTCTTTATGTCCGTTTCACGTTTACGCTATGAGTTACAGTAATGTTTTTCATTGTTAAGTCGACAAGTACCCGTTTCACGTTTGAGTTAACAGTAACGTTTGTGAGACGTTAGCTTTTACGGATAATGTTTAATTATTAAATCGCGCTAATTTTTGGAGGGAAACTTTTTGCCAAGGCAACCACGTGACCGCCAATCATCACGCGATCACACGCGCAACGGTTTATTAACTATTTTACCCTTAACATTAGTTGTCAGTTAATTAGTTGAATAATTACTTTAATTACATAATATTTAAAACAAACTTGACTACATAATGAAAAATATAATTAAAGAACACTAAAAAAGGAAACAAAATCTAACTAAGTTAATTCACTCAATTAGATTTCAAATTAACTAAATTGATTATATTTTTCAAGCAATTTACGGGATTGCTTATTTTCATTACTAAAATGAAATAAAAATCAAGTCAATATGGATCATTAAGGAAATAATTAGAAGTGTTTTTTAAAAAAAAATTCTACAACAAAAAATGTTTAAATTATTTTTAATATTTATAAAAGTTAGCTCTACTTTGTAATATTTTTTAAAATGAAAATTAATAAAATAAAATTTTATAATGTGAAATTTTTATATTTTAATTTTTAAAAAATTCTATAAAATTATTTTTAAATTTATTGAAAAAATTAAAAAATATTTTCAAACACTATCTAAATACATAAGAATAAAGATGTGAAGGTTAGTTACGGCAAAAATCCAAAATGTGTTCGATATACTTTTGTTTCGTAGCTATATACATGGTTGCGATATCATTGTCGACGCTTTATCAGAATAATAACAATATACAGAAACAAGCCATTTTTTTAATGATTGTATGATCTGAGGAACCGTTAGAATTTCTCTTTCTTCTTATTCGAATAACAAAATTTATGCTTTGATTTTAACTGTATTTTGGACAAAAATTATCTCTCTTAACCGATAAAGTGTAGATTGTGGAATGAATATATTATATTATATATATAATATGAAATATAGATATTCTTTTTTAGCATTTTTACTCGCTCTTTTTCGAAATTGATCAGACAAATGTGATTAAATTAAATGATCATGGGTGCAAAGTTTAAACTTGCAGTATACAGAAAAGCTCTTCAATATTCATATGAAGTGTTAAAAAACTCCGATTTAGGACTGATGTAAGTTACAGTGGTGTTACTTCTTAGAAATTATTAAAAAAATTGTTCAAAAAGTGAGCAACATTTTATATTAATTATAGTTAAAAAATACATATAGTGGGCTTTATTTTCGATTATATTTAAAAATTAAATTTAGAAGTAAATTTTAATAAAAATAATTTCAGACAAAACTAATAATTGATATCTTAATTCATCAGTCAATCGTTTTATCGAGTCCGCAATGTACTCGAGTAATTATGCTTCACGTGAACTCTTGCAAATGTTTTTGCATGCTAGGAAAAATAAGTGAAGAGCAAGATTATTCTGTCAACTGCAAATTAATTAACTAATCTTTCCCTAATTAATGGACGTTCCCATTCGTCAAGGACAAGCAATTCAAGAGTCAAGACAGCAAGCATTTAGTTATCGTTTTGAACTATTCATGAGTTTTTGCATCATGATTAAAGGATAGTTTGGGATTACATTTTTAAAAATATTTCTTTTCAATTTTTAATTATATATTTTTTAATATATATTTTATAATTATTTAAAAATTTAAAAAATATAAAAAATTTATACATAATAAGATTTTTTATTACATATTTTCTTTTAAAAAATAAAAAAATAAAATTTATTTTTCAAAAATAATAAAATACCTTCTATTTTAAAAAAATTTTATTTTATAAATACTACCAAACTGCTTCCATGTGGAAGCCATTTTTCTTCACGGAATCAGAATCGATGTGATATTGCTCAAAACTAGGGACGTTTCAAAAAAATGATAATAATAAATATTTAAAATTAATATTTTTTATTTAAAAAATAATAAAAACTATTTATATATAAATTATTTGATATACAACTCATATATGTTGTCTACATTTTAAAAATATATATATTATACAAATTTTTTTTAAATGAAAACACTTACTGCTATATATTAGTATACGTTTGAAACATGTAGTAGTTTCCGAAGAGTTAATCCAATAATCAAATTTACATCTGAACGGCCGACTCATAAACTCTAAAATTCAAATCAATTCAAAGATTTACATCAATAAAAAATTTTGAACTCTAATTTATTTATTTATTTTTATTTAATATGAAACGAATTTAATTTGTCATTATATCTAATGCTATATGTTAAGGGCTTATATTTTCATTTTGACTCGTGCGGTACTTAATCATATTTTTTATGGCTAATTCAGTATTTTACTAAAAAATTATCAAAAAATAACTAAAAAAATTTAAATGGTCTTAAAGAAAATAAATAACACTTGAATAGAGAGCTTTTTTGTAAATTTTTTTTATTATTTGACTTGTTACAATTCTTACTTAATTTGTTTGATGATTTAAATAGGAAGCCTTATTTTTCTATTTGTACTTCATTCACCTTATCAATAAAATATAAAACTTGCTTTAGTCGGACGAAAGAAAATGCATAGTTTAGTTTATATTCCACCTTTATAGAATATTTTTTAGTCTATTTTAAATTTGTGCTAACTATTTTATACGTAGAATATTATTATACTCTAAATTTGATTTATATAAAATATTTATATAGATAAAAATTAAATATTCTATGAAAATAATTTGGATGGAAAAAAAATTAATATAACTATACCGTGACATATATGATCGATGATTATAGTGATTCTTCAAGTTTTATCTTTTTAATCTAAGTTACGTTCCATACTTTTAAAACGAATCACACACACAATTGGCGGTAATAATTTTAATAAACCACAAGAAAAAGAACTTATGAAACTCATATATCTCACAGGTAACAGATACCGTCAACATTAATTGATCATTATAAGTCAAAAAAGTACATATTATCTGACCCATGACCAAGGAAACTTAATAAAGTCGTGTTTACTTATCATTTAAAATTTATTTTTTCATATTTATTTTAATATAAAAATAAAAAATTTTGTTAAAAAAGATTTTTAAAATTTAATTTTAAATTTTAATTCAATACAAAAATAATATAAAAAATTATTTTTATTAAATATTTTAAATTTAATTTTTTAATTTATTTTTATAAAATAAGTTCAGCGTAAAGTAAACACACGCATAAGAACCATCTCATTGCAATTGAATTAAGTAGTGTACTGACAATTGAATAATTAATGTTTTTGACGTCGAATTAATGAGTTTGATTATCGGGGAGAATGAAATAGTACCTACCGTAAATAATTCTTGGAATACCAAATACTAGACCACTTATTAATTAACAGCATTTAAGGATCGTTGGGAATTGGTTAATAGTAATAATCTTTAGAGATAAGATATATTTTAGAAGATGAATTTTTTTATCATAAATACAAATATATATGTATATATATATATGTTAAAGAATAGTTTAGTCTCATATTGTTTATCAATAATTTTGAAATGATATTCATAAAGACTTAGGCTCACTCTTTTCATTGCCAATTAGTTTTTTAAAAATTCTAAATTTGTCACATAATATCATAGCGAGTTGGTCCGAATCGGCCCAAAATATGGGCTAAATTTAACTTTATTATCCATATCTATTTAGGGCATTCATGGTCTATTTATTTCAGAGCAAAATTAGCCCATTTTATTTCAGGACAGGTAGTCCGTTTCATTCAAAAAATACTTGTCCGCTATATTGTAGGGCAAGTAGTCCATTTTATTTTAGGATATGTCGTCCGCTTCATCCAATTCATTACAGGACACGTAGCTCAACATCAATTCAATTTATAAAAAAAAAAACGCTTTGCTGGAGGACATGTGTTAAAGAATTATTTAGTCCCATATTGCTGATCAATGGTCCTGAAATAATATTCATAAAGACTTAAGCTCACTCTTTTCATTGGCAATTGATTTAAAAAAAATTCTAAAATTGTCACAATATATAATTATCTTATAATATATAATTTATTCAATATTTTTAAATATATATATATATATATATAAATAGACCCGAACTTATAGTCAAATTCTTTTAGTTCATGTTAAACACTCGGGCCGTTTTAATACACTTAAATAGATCATAATCTAGTTCCCTCCATTCTCATAATAGGAATAGAAATTCAAGGTTTTCAAATTTCAATCTGAGAACGTAGAAACAAATTTAGGCTAGGTTTGATTTGGAGATAAAATTCTTTCTACTTCATATGATTGCAAAGTGTTTAATTGATGACTATTCATGGAATAGCATGTTGTTATGTTCAAGATCATTACTTAGCCCCGTACATGTTAAAGGAGTTCGGTTCATTTTATATCTCTGCAGCGTTATAGACAAACTTACCGACATAAAGATAAACATGTCTTGAAGCCAAAAATGAAAATAATTCAATAACTAAATCAAACCATACAATATCTTCGCGCAGTGTATCAATGAAAACCCTTTCAAATAGAAGAAAACAAAATTAAGAGAACATTGCTTGCACGTTGGAAGTTAGTTCTCTTTTACTATCATGGGTGTTTATCATGTTGGGCTTTTAAATGAAGCTAAGTTCAAATTAGTAAGTATAAAAGGTTGAATAGATCCAAATAAAAGATGGATTAGCAAAATAAGTTAGATTCAGAATTAGTAATGGAGTGATATCCAAAATGGAACAAAATAAGATAGGCTAACAACTCGTATTAAACTGAAATCAAATTAGATTTTGATTTAGTGGTCTAATAGTTTAATTTTTTAATAGCTCCATATAAACAAGTGATGAAATCGATGTATAATATATGTAAAAGAAATTTGTAAAATGACGGCCAACTATTTTTGTATAGGAGTACTATTCTTTTCATCAATTCATAATGAATCTTTGGAGGTGTTTGGGAGTGTTTGTGAAATAAAAATTTTTTTAAAAATTTTTTATTTTTGTCATATTTAGAATAGATATGCCAATTTAGATTGTTAGATTAGTTTTAGATCGATCTATTTAACAATTAGATCAAATTCGTTCAACCCTAATTTAATTTATAAATTTATATGGATCAAATTGTCAACGATGACCTAATTTATTTAATAATCGGGCCAAAATTGAATCGACTCATTTAATACTTAATTATTAATTTTTAATTCTACACTTTAAACTTGAATGAAATTATAAAATTAGTTAAAATGAATGTGCACGATGTTCATAGTGAATAGATATAGTGTGTGTCCCGTCAAAATATGTATTTCTTAATATCTTTATCGATCTTATAATGTTAAAAAAAATTTATTTTTATTTTTATAAAAAATATATGGTAATAGTTAAAATTTTACGATTATAAATATATACTAATACTTTTGATAAAAATTTCGATAAACATAGCTAGCTAACAAACTTTTGATAAAAATCTTTTTATAAAATCTAAATTCGTCATTAAAAAACACTTACATTATAATATTTTTGATAATATTATAATTCTTACCTTGTAATATTTTACTAAAAAATAAAAAGAAAATATTAATTATAAATAATATAATTTAATAATTTATAAATTACTATTATCGATTTATTTTTGTTATCAAAATTTTATTATATGATAAGAAAAACAAAAAATAGTTGTTCATTCAAGAGGTGTCAAATCGGATTGGTAAATCAATTTTGGGTCGGTCTGGACGACCTATTTAATAACTGAATTAAAATTCTTCAATCATAATTCAATATATATATATAACTTTTTTTAATTCTAATCAGAATTAAATGGATTGATTTTGAATTGAATATTCAGATCGGACCATATATTATCACCCTTAATTTCAAAAAATGATATTTATTTTTTATTTTAAAAAATAAGCACTAATAAAATCTTACATGTAAAATTTTTATATATATTTTAAAATTTTAAATAAAATTTATAAAATATTATAAAAAATCTATTAAAAAATATGAATTAAAAAAGTAAAACTATGCAAACGCAACGCCACAGCCGTAGGTTGAAACGTTCCTTAACTTGTTATCAAATTGGTGGTTTCTTTTGCATAAGTTAATAATGAAGGAATGTTAATGCAAATATAAACTTTATTGTGCCAGGCTTGATATCGTCAAAAACTATTAGGGCATATTTAATTTGAGCTAAATTTTTTTTAAAAAATAAGTTAAAAGATAAAAATAAAATATGAAAATAAGATTTTATATTATTTTGCATTTAAAAATTTTAACAATAAAATTTGATGAAATTATTTTTTTTAAAGTTTATAATTATTTTATATTAAAAAGGAGTTTGAAAAGAAATAAATTTGATGGAATAGTAAACAATTCTTAGTGAATCGAACCCGCAAACTCATCAATCTTAGTATATGCACTGTGGGTCCTACACAACAAGTTGCTTCCCGCTATCGTGCTTACGTTGCACACCAACACTCGTCGACGGCTCTTGCAAACCGTCGCCGTTGTTGAATATTCCGCCACCCACCGGGACTCTTCGAATTTCTCTCTTACAGTGATAACAAAATGTTTATGAAACGGAATCTGTTGCTTTCTTCACTCAACCATTCTCACCACCACCAAACTATGTCGTTGTTTTTGTTTCTCGTTCTACTCTTGTCTGCGGCGGCGGGGGAGAATGGACGGATTCCGACGACTATAGAAGGACCGTTCAAGCCGGTGACACGGAGATTTGATAAGTCGCTGCGGCAGGGAAGCGATGATGTGCCGTTAACTGATCCAAGGTTGGCTAAGAAAGTTTCTGCAAATTTTCCAGAACAGATCGCTCTCGCCGCTTCGTTTGATCCTAGTTCAATCTGGGTCTCCTGGGTCACTGGTATTTTTAATTAAAAGTTAATTAATTTGTTTAGTTATTCATTTATTTTGGTGATATTGCTTTTGTAAGTGCTCGTAAGGTGTTTGTTCGATGAATTGCCGAACTGGAAATTTACTTTTTTGCTGGATTAGCTTCAGTTTGTAGTTGTTTTGCTCGTTCTTTGAGATAATTACCATGCAGATAGTGTTTGAGATGCCGGAACTATATTGCTAACATGAAATTGAATCTGTCCACGACGTGATTTAGTGACTTGATATGATGATTTCCTTATATGAATAAAAAGATTAACATAGTTTTATTTTACATTTATGTTCCATTGGAGCTTTGTTGATTGATTTCTTCAAATTGTTTTTGAGTTGCAAAAACTGTATTTTAGACCTTTTAGTCTCGTGTTCTTGTTCAGTTTTTTTTTCTTTGTGGACCATGTTTGCTTAAGATGTGCCTAAATTTGTGGGCCTTGTGGCTCAGGGAATGCACAGATCGGGGAAAATGTGAGCAGACTTGACCCAAATTCAGTTCGCAGCGAGGTGTGGTACGGTGAGGAGAGCGGGAAGTACCCATTTATGAAGAGAGGGAGCTCACTTGTTTATAGCCAGCTGTACCCTTTCAAGGGCCTTCTGAACTACACATCAGCCATTATACACCACGTTAGGGTCCAAGGTAAAAGGAGGGAAATTTTGTAATTTAGTTGCTCTCGTCAATGTCATTCACATGTTCAGTTTATTGCCAACTCTATAAATGACTAATTTCTTAGAAATTCCTTTTGATCTGCCATCTAGCTGGCTGCTTCAATACATTAATTCATTTGGTTGAACATTGTTATAGCTATGTGTATACCCTGTGCATACCATGTCTATAAAAGCTTTAGTTTTTTTCGTCGGTGGAATTCAAAATCCACTTCCCTTAACTTCTAAGTCACTTTGTAATCTTTCTGTGGTAGGTCTAAAACCTGGAAAGAGATACTACTACAAATGCGGAGACAGCTCCTTGAAAGCACTAAGTGATGAAAATACATTTGAGACTTTCCCTTCATCTGGACCTAACGACTATCCTAAGAAAATAGCAGTTCTTGGAGACTTGGGCTTGACAAGTAACTCAACAACCACAATAGATCATGTAAGCCATAACGATCCGTCCATGATATTGATGATTGGAGACTTAACTTATGCAAATCAGTATCTCACTATCGGGGGAAAAGGGGTTCCTTGCTTCTCTTGTGCATTTCCAGATGCACCCATTAGAGAGACATATCAGCCTCGCTGGGATGGGTGGGGAAGGTACCATGTTTACGTAACATACTATTTCAGCCTGCTTTCAATGAAGTTCTCAACCCTTTCTAGATTATGTCCTTAGCAGATGAAATGAGTGTTTCCGTTCAATAGATCCTTAAGTCAAGAAATTTGCCTTGTTTAACTACATTCTTGCATATAGGTTCTCAAAAGAAAAAAAAAACAAAAGAAAAGAAAACAATATTCTTATATATTAGGTATGCTTTTACTGAATTCTCTTCTCCTGTAGGTTTATGGAGAATTTAACATCAAGGATTCCTATGATGGTCATTGAAGGCAATCATGAAATTGAACCACAAGTTGGTGGTCTCACTTTCCAATCATATCTAGCTCGCTTTGCTGTTCCATCAAAGGAGTCCGGCTCCAACAGTAACTTCTATTATTCCTTTAATGTTGGAGGTGTGCATTTCATCATGTTAGGAGCATATGTTGACTACAACCAGACAGGTACCTTAAGATTTATTTATGTTTTATATTTCATTATCGTAGGATTTGCTGCAGGTGATAGTAATTAAGTTCTCGTTTGCAGTTAATTTCTTGTTTGACTAATGTGTACATCTTACTAAGACGCTAAGGAGCTCTGTTGGATAGGTGATCAGTATGCCTGGCTCAAAAAAGATTTGAATCAAGTAAATCGTCAAGTTACCCCTTGGGTGGTGGCTGCTTGGCATCCACCTTGGTATAACAGCTACTCATCACACTACCAAGAATTTGAATGTATGAGGCAGGAAATGGAGGAGCTGTTATATAAATATGGAGTTGACATCGTCTTTTCTGGACATGTAAGCCAATTTCTGAATCAAATTAGACAGTGGCATAAGTTTTCTCGGAGTGCCTGTCTTGTGAGTTACAGCACTGCTTGAATATGTGCAGTTTATGAAGGGATGTCTTGTATTCATGGTTTTATTTCTTCTGACAGGTACATGCATATGAACGTATGAACAGGGTGTTCAATTACACATTGAATCCTTGTGGACCAGTTTATATAACAGTAGGAGATGGTGGAAACATTGAGAAAGTTGATGTCGACCATGCAGATGATCCTGGAAAGTGCCCTTCAAAAAGTGATAACATTCCAGAATTTGGAGGTGTTTGCCGCATAAATTTTACATCAGGTTCTGCAAAGGGTAAATTTTGCTGGGAAAAACAACCAGAGTGGAGTGCTTTTAGAGATAGCAGCTTTGGACATGGAATTCTAGAGGTTGGTTCTTGTAGTTATTAAGTGGAATTTGTTTCAAATAACTTGAATTTTAAAAAAAAAATGATGAGACTAGTAGCACATAGAAATGTTTAGGCTACACAGAAATGTTTAGGCTAATGCTTTTGTTGATAAGAGTGATGCGGACACAGGGATAGCATGTCTACATGGCAGCACTTCCCTACAAGTCTCATGTATAGTTTCTGACACAGGTCATTAATTCCACGTACGCCTTGTGGACTTGGCACCGTAATCAGGATATGTATGGGAAAAATAGCAAAGGAGACCAAATTTACATAGTGAGGCAGCCAAAATTATGCTCAATGAACATCGCAAGTGGCAGTAAGGCAGCGAATGGCTCTAAGGCAGCGACAAAGGAAAGTACAACATCAGAGAATAGGTCTGCTCATTGAATGTTCTTAATGAAGATTGATCAGAATTATAAAACAGTGGAGTGTCTGGTTATGGTACTCAAAAGTTAACATTACTGGTTGTCTGATTGCGCATGGGCATTCTAGTGATGACAGTAAGTCCAAATAAAGTGAGTTTACTTTTTAATGCTTTCACCAATCCCCGTTTATCTTTCAATATGCTATTTGAAATAGTAAGTTTTCCCTTGTAAGGGTATGTATAGTGGTTATCGTACTCCATAGTAATACGCTTAAGACTTGATTAATTTAGGGTGTCTTTAATTGATAGGAAGTGACTTTTGTGAATTTGGCGGAAATGAATTCGGCAAAAGTGGATTACATGTGAGTTCGGTGACTTCGTGGTAAACTGATCCAGAAAATAATTTCGAAGTCAAAATCTGACGAGAGAAAGTGAGTTCCGTGCAATTGAAACACTCTTTAGATGTGTTCTTTTGTGTTGAAAGTGAGTTACTGAAAGTGAGCTATTGTGAATAGTGCTTGACTTGCACTGACCTCAACATAAAAGGATGAGCCTGGTCGTATTGGTTTTAAGTTATGTGTTTTTTATAGAAAGAAGTGAGCTAAAAGTGATTTATTATGTTCTTTTTTATAACTGAAAATGAGCCGGAAGTCATTTTTTAATGGAAATAAGTGAGTAGTAAGAGTGAAAAATACACACCCTTAGTGCAAGGCAGTAGGACTGTCATCCATCTGAAGAGAGGTAGCTATTTTTATTTTTATTATGACTTTGTAGCATATTCTCACAATAAGTTATTTCTTGTTAGGTCGAGCTTTCTGAAAGCTCGAATAGATTTTCCTACCTTCCAATGGAAATAATGGTTGAAGCTGTCTTTCTTTTGTAGTTGCCAGAGGAATTCCGAGTGCTTCAACGGTTCATCTACTATTGTGTTAATCTTTACTTTTCTCTTCTCCTGAAACTTTCCTTCAGGAACTGATTACTGACAAAATGGTTGCGAGTCGAATTGATCATTTACTGGTTATTCATTATTCGGAATTAAATTTGTATGTTTAGATCACTTGCATTTTAGAACTGTATACCTGATCTACAAGAAAGAAAAGGCACGGGGTAGACTTAGCTGTTGATCTGGAGTTTGGTGCACTACTTGTTTCTTATTTGCGCATGTTTGCTTTGCTTGAAGTGAAGTTTCAGAAAGTGAGTTACCTAAAGTGATCGATAAAAGTGAGTTTAATTTTTATATTTATTTTGTATTGAAAGTAAGTTTGAAATAGGAGTACTTAGTTTTAAATGTGTTAGAAGTGGAGTTAAAAGTGAATTGAATTTTGTATTTATTTTTTTATTGAAGTGAATTTTGTTGGAACAAAATTGAGTTTAAAGTGCAAATAATCAAGTCCTTTTATGTGGGTGAAGATTTTGCGGTAGCCGGCCAGCATAGCGCATGCTCATTCTGGATGACATCTCGCTTCTGTAAGATAATTTTCTGTAATCATTTCATCAACAGCATAAATAACTGTTCTTTTTTCCAAAGATTTTTTTCCTGTGTCACTGACGCATGTGGTTGTTCTGGTCTGGTCTGGTGTTGTATACCTGAAAATAATCGTAAATGAAGATGTTTGGAATTGAGCGAACTGTGACTTCATATTTACCCTTGTCTTACCGTACTCACGGCATGTTTGTACGTGCTTATTTTATTAATTAGTTGCTTAGAAGTGTTCTTTCAGTATAAGTTGTTCACTCTAACATTTAGATAGTGTTTTGTTTTAAATTTTATTTCATATTTAAAATAATTTTTTATAATATAATATTTATTTAAAATCTAAAAAATATAAAAAATTATATGTATATTATTATTATTTAATTTTGTTTTTAAACTAAAAAAATTATTTTGTAAATATTTTAGACGTTTTGCAAGCCATATGTAGCTTATTATTTTGTGACATTTCGTGAAGAATTTAAAATTTCTAATCGTGACTCTCAATTTTCAGATATTTTTATTTAAGAAAATGAATTCTATTATTCATAAAAGATTACTTATATAAATAATTAATAAGTTATTTAGATATTCGAATTATTTGGGACTATTATCTATAAATTAATTAATATTAATTATGTAAGATTAAAAATTGTATAAATAAATTTACTATATATATAAGATATATCTACATATATATACTTTTCAGATTATATAAAAGATATATCAGTGATTACTTTTTTCAGTTTAATTATTTTTATCAAATACTATCTTCAATTTATTTTATGAGTAATCTTATTCTATCCAACTCATTATTTTAGTAGTTTGTAATATTATATAAGTCTTTCATGATTCTGAATGAATTCATTCTCAACTAAAGTCATTGTTTCAATCTTATATTTTATAGAGAACTGCGGTAAGGCTTTGTCTAGAGGAATCAAAATCTGAAAACGAAAGCAGAAAAATCTCTGTTGTTTTCAGGTACATCACCTGCTGCTAAACGCACTGAAAAAAGGTGCCAACATATTTAATTTTTTTAGAATTTTTATAAAAAAATTCTAAAATAAAATAATATTATTTTTATTAAAATTAAAATAAATAAAGATTTCAAAGCGTAAGTTTTTTAATTTTTAAAAATAAAAAATATTGTTAAAATTTAGTAAAACTATAAAGTAAACAATTAAATAAAAAATATTGAAAAACTCAAGTTAAATAACACATAAAAACAATATTAGTGAATAGCGAGGCAAAGGGACTTGACTAAACCAGTGACGCGCATGGTTTTGTTTTCCTGCGTCCCCAGAAGACCGACGCGCGTGGTTTCGTTGTCCTACGTGCCACTTGGCAGAACTCACTAGACTAACAAAGTGGAAATTTTCTACAAATCCCTTCTCTCCTTTCATTTCCGCAACACTCGCTCAAGCCATTGTTGTTCTTCTTCTTCTTATTTCCTTCTATTCCAATTTCGATCCGAATTTCTGTTGAAGAGGTAGATCAATAATGACGGGAACTGCAGGCCAAGTGATCCGATGCAAGGGTAATCGCAATATTTCATCCATCAACACTTTCTTCTTCCTTTTTTTTTCTTTTTGGGTTGAGAATTTTGGTTTGAATTTATTGTTGATCTATGGTATTGATGGTGTTTATTTGACGATAGCTGCCGTGGCATGGGAGGCTGGGAAGCCGTTGGTGATCGAAGAAGTAGAGGTGGCGCCACCTAAGGAGAAGGAGGTCCGGATCAAAATCAAGTTCACTTCACTCTGTCACACTGATCTCTACTTCTGGGAAGCGAAGGCATGTTTGATCTTTCTTTGTTTGTGTCTTTTAAAAAAAAATTTCAACACTAACAAATTTCTCTTTGTTGCTATTCTTTTGCCCAGTAGAATTATCCATAAGAATTATTAATTCGTTCGAAAGATTCGCTATTTCGTAGATCAGAGTAGTATTTTTTTTGGACAATTATAGACATGTTTGGTAAGGCAATATGTGTAGTTTTATGATGAATTATTTTACCGTATTTGGACTGGATTTCTTGAGAATACTTTTCAATTAGGTAATTATTTATACAAATAGTAGTTCTGGTGTGCTTGATAAGTCTTCTTCATTTGCCTTCACTTTTTGAACAATGTATTTGCTCTTGTAATCATGCTAGATCCCCACAGGTTTTGTTTTTGAAAAAGCTGAAAATCTCTATAACTACGTCTTCCTAGTGATACTATTATGTTAGAGAGTAGTTTTGATTAGATACGCTTGCTTGCTTGGTTCGTTGGTAAACCTGCAACACTTTTCTTCTTGGCACTTCCCTTGCCACAGTTGTTGTAGCCATTAATCTAACGTGTTTTCAACCTCACAGCTTGCCATGGCTGTTACCGGCCTGCTGGTACTGGCACTTTGATAGCTACTAAGTTCGTCATGCTTTTAGCTCTAGCTATTCCATTGTCACATAACTACTATACCTGCACTTTGTTTGCTGCTACCATCATAGATCTCGTATGCTTTTGCTGCTGACACCTGAGCCAAACTAATGACATTGAGCAGTAGTATCTAGCAAATAGCCGCATTTAGCCTTACACAGCCATTTCTGACCTAGGATTTCTTACTGCTCCTGATGCATATATTTCTAATCTCGGCAGTCCTGTGACAAGATACTGTTATCTAAGTATGATTTGCTTCTGAGTGATGTGTTCCATTACAGGGTCAAACACCATTATTTCCTCGGATCTTTGGCCATGAGGCATCAGGGTGAGTCCATCTAGGAAACTTTCTTTGACCACCTGAAATTGTTTTTATTCTATTTGGGCACAACTGCATCATAATAATCTCTTCTTCATGATTGCCTGCGCATGTCTGCTGTTTGTACTTTAATATCTTTTTGTGACAAATACCCTGTGCCTTCTTGACAAGGGTTGTTGGTTGTGCGCGCTAATCTTATTACATTAACAGTAGTTGAAGCTAGAATCTAGTAGATTTATCTTTTGACTGATAGGACTTAATGATATTTGTTCGTGGTAGGGTCGTGGAAAGTGTTGGAGAAGGAGTGACAGACCTTAAGCCAGGTGACCATGTTCTTCCTGTCTTCACAGGAGAATGCTTGGATTGTAGACATTGCAAGCATGCTGAGAGCAACATGTGTGAGCTGTTGAGAATAAATACTGAACGTGGTGTAATGATTTCGGATGGAGAATCTCGTTTTTCTATCAAAGGAAAGCCTATTTATCACTTCCTTGGAACATCTACCTTCAGTGAATACACAGTTGTTCACTCTGGTTGCCTTGCAAAGATTGATCCGGCAGCACCTCTTGACAAAGTTTGTGTGCTCAGTTGTGGCATTTCTACAGGTTTGTCTCTGCCTCGCTAAAAGAAACACGAAGAGACATGAAGGGTCTTAGCTTGGTTGTGAGTAACCTTTCCCCTCCATTTGACCTCCAGGTTTAGGGGCTGCACTCAATGTTGCCAAACCATTCAAAGGATCTTCAGTAGCTATCTTTGGCTTGGGTGCAGTTGGTCTTGCTGTATGCTCTGGATTTTGAGATTTATAATTTTGTGATTCATTTCTGGGGTCGTATCGTAATGTCTTTTCTTCCTTGAATGACTTCAGGCTGCTGAGGGTGCAAGGATTGCTGGAGCATCAAGAATTATTGGAGTGGACCTTAATCCAAACAGATTTGAGGCAGGTGAGAATGTCAGTATCTCTGTGTTAACTCCTAGTTTATTATCCTTGGGCCAATAATGCCGCCTTTTGACTCATTTTTTTTTTTGTCTCGGTTTGTTTTTGATGTTTAGCTAAGAAGTTTGGTGTTACGGAGTTTTTGAACCCTAAGGATCATAACAAGCCGGTGCAAGAGGTGTGTAGAGCTTCTCAATACGTAATTTTATTTAGAAGATTTGGAAGCTATTTTAAATCCATTTTCTTGGCTGTCCTAAGGTCTTAGCAGATATGACTGATGGTGGGGTGGATAGAAGTATTGAATGTACTGGGAGCATCCAGGCTATGGTTTCTGCTTTCGAGTGTGTTCACGATGTATGTGCTTTATTCTATTTTATTTTGGAAGTGGCTGTAGTATGGAATTTCACCCAAATGTTTAATAATGTTGAAACAACCAACAGGGATGGGGTGTAGCTGTTCTGGTTGGAGTACCTAGCAAGGACGACATGTTCCAAACTAAGCCTATCAACTTGTTGAATGAGAGAACACTGAAAGGTACCTTTTTTGGTAACTACAAGCCCAAGACCCAGCTGCCATCTGTGGTTGATTTGTACATGAAGAAGGTTAGTTCATACATATTTTCCATGTAATAATCAGTTGACAGTTGTGCTATTTCTTGAGGACTCGAGAATTCTTCACATGGCAGGAACTCGAAGTGGAGAAATTCATCACTCATGCGGTTCCATTCTCAGAGATCAACAAGGCCTTTGACATGATGGTGAAGGGTGAGGGCTTGCGCTGCATCATCAGCATGGAAAATTGAGAGGAGCAAAGTTCTTCCAAAGAGGAAGGGGAGAGTTCGATCAACTGGAAATTGCATGTTGTAGTAGTAGATTGTGCACAAGTTGGTTGGTACTCGTTCTTCAGATGTTTAATATGGTCTTTATGTTTTATGCATTGTGTTTATGTAAGGATATTGTAAAAAATAATAAGGCTGTCAAAGCCTTACTACTGTAGGGACGCCTTCTACGGCCTCCCTTCATGTGCCTATGTCACTTGTTGTCCATGTCTTACATCCTCGTTGTAGTGAATGTTCAAGGGAGTTCTACCTCTAGGTCTAGTTAAACATTCTCAGTTTCTTTGCCGTTGATGTTTGTCTGTGCCATGCCTAGATTCTATGAGTGTGTTTTGATCCTCTGAAGGTGCTTTTCTTTCAAGGAGTTCCAAGTCCTGAAACTAACCAGAGCAGCTGTTATTGTCATTTAACTATACCCAAAGCATCTTACATGGCTACAGGTGATTTCACCATAAGTGATTGATTGTTTTTGGTTAAAAATTAACTTTATTATCACTTTTATATTTATTTAAAAATTTTACTGTTTAATAATGTATTATTTACTCATTTTTTAAAAATTTGTTTTCAAGCCAGTAAAATCAGTGTTTTAACATCTAACCCGATTCGGCCGGGTCGATCCGAAATTCGACAACCCAACATAATTCCGGGTTAGATTAGCAGCATAATCTGGTATGCAATAAATTCGATAAAATCTGATCGATCCGATCGGTTTTTGAATAATCTGATGATCTGGTACAACGGATTGACCCGGTATGATTATTAAAAAAAAAATTTAAAATCTGATCGCTCTTTGAATTATTTTGCTGCTTCGAATTATTTATGTTAAGTTTTTAACTCTCCGTCTCCCTATAATTCATTTTTTTGCTGTCTTCTCGGCGCCGATCATTGCTACTGCTATCACGCTCTATTGATCGTCGTCGAACCATCTTTACTCTGCTGATCCTTACTATATATATAAGGTGACAAATAGTTATACACAATTACATATAATGTAGCTAATTTGTAATGTTTAAAATATTGAGATTCTTTTATATTTTGAATTTTTTGGTTATTGTTTTGATTCTTAAAAATTATTGCTTTAAAAATGAAAGATGTAACTTAAAAAAATATATTTAATATTTACTGTATATAATTATATTTTAAAAAAATTTTAAATAACTACTACGATAAATATTATATAATATATATACTATATTATAATATTAATATTTATTTAATAAATTTGATTTGATTTAGTAGATCAATCCGGTGATCCGATAATATTTTGGGTCAACCACGGGCTTGGTTTTAACAACACTGAGTAAAACAGATCCTACAGATTTCTTCCGGTAACTCGCTCTCAAAAGTCCTTGAAGATATTTCGAAATGAAATTTGGTTGGGCGCCTGTTGTTTCAACTTTCAATAAGTTTGCCAGTAGAGTTCAACTGACTTGTAGCGACGACTGTATGAAAGTCCCAATCTAATCCAGCTTAGAAGGATAAGATTAACGGCCCACTGGGCCCTTTAATCTTGTCCGGTAGTACAAATGTCAAGCATTGAATCCACGGCCCACGTGAAAATCAAACTCAAATTCTAAAACCAAAACCAATGCCATCAAGCCCTGGCCCACCAGAATCGATCAGTCTTTGTATAAATGCAAACGTTTCACTGCTTCAGTGTTTTTATTCAGAAAGAAAAGAAAGAAAGAAAGAAAGCTCACTTTGCTTGATTCATGGCCTGCGTAATTCCTCTTCAGCTTCAAGGAACCGTGATACCAGCTAAATTTGCTGGAAAATACAGCAATAGACTTCTTTCAAGATCGAAGATCTCGGTAAAAACCAGAGCTGCAACTGATGATTTAAGACTTGACATGGTTGAGAACCCTGAAGGTATTATCTCAGGTGAATGGCCTAACAATTTCTCGCTTCTCAGCTTCGACGATCTTCGCGCTTACCTCGAGTCTCACGTCATCTCCAGAGAGGTCCCAATCTTATTTATGAAATTCTTCTACCAAACAATGGTTAAAGAACATGTATACATGATTGTTTTGTTTCAAACTGTTGTTCGAATTTGTAGATCAATCCTTCAACGCAGTTGTGGGAGGTTATGTCGATGCCAGTAACGACTGTGACCGCAGAGCAGACGGTGGGAGACACTGATGATTTGTTTCAGGTTATTTCTGGGTTCCCTGTTGTTGATATTGAGCAGAGATGCATTGGAGTTGTTTCCAAGGAAGATAGAGATAGAGCTAGCAGTAAGGTAAGCTCTCTCTCTCTCTCTCTCTCTTTCTCTAATTATTCTATATATATTTGAATGTTTTTCTTCTGATATAACAACAATAACTACTAGCCGTAATAATTATTCTAGGTAGAGCTGGTTATATGGATCGTTTCCTGATTAATTTACTAATGGATAAATTATTTTCAATCATGACGACTTTTGTGTTTGATGAAGCAGATGATTAAGATTGGGGAGATAATGTCTTCTCCAGCTATTACAATGACAGCAGACAAGACAGTTATGGGTAAGAACACTATAAAAATTTCATGAATATGCAAAGTTGAATTACAACTTGATCTCAAACACTGTTCGCTTTTTTATATTTTACTTTTAACATTTTCTACTTAACAGATGCTGCAGCTTTAATGCTAAAGAAGAAGGTTTACAGAATACCTATTACAAAGGAAAACATGCGTGTTATAGGTGAGATTGTTCATATATCATACAACACAAAAAAAATTCCATCTTTTTCTTTTTTAACATAAAGTATCTTTTTTTTTTCTGATGCAAACTGCTTTCTCAGGGATCGTCACTCGTACTGATATATTCAAAGCACTGGAAAGGCCAACGCAATAAGCTGTACTTCATTGTCATGAACTTGTATATATATGTAAAGAAGTTTTTATGAGGAAGATAATAACCTGTGAGTTGCTTTCATGTGGAAGTTAGTGTGGATTTTTGTGTGTATATATATATTAATGATAAATTCTATTCTGAGCAAGTATATATTGAAAAGTTTACTGGTTCTAATAATTTGCAACGCGATATTTCTTTGGCAACAATGAAAACTACAATACCGAAAAGTCACATCCAATTGTTAATTTTGTCCAACTCCACTTTCTTGTAGCAAATTTCGATCGCGTTACTCCCTGGTATAAGAAGATAACAGAATCCTAAACAGTTGTATACTACATATGCAAGGAATTCAAGCACAAAGAGAAGCACAACCACAATCATAAAAGGACAGTTTTGGATACAGAATGGTGAATTATCTTGGACGTAGGACGTAAAGTTATGGCAGAGAAGCTTTTACACCTGAACTTTATTCTCTCCGCATTTTCACTTTCAAAGATATCTCCTTGTATGAACTGACTTTCTCAGCTGCCTTGCGCGTAGGTCTTCCAGTAGACAGCCTTCTTGTTTCTTGCTTCTCATGCTGTTGGGTTTCTTGAGAGTTTTTCTGCTCAATGAACTTCGCTTGGTCGGCTTGAGAGGTTGAAATAGCTGGTGGAGGCAGGTGTGACTGAATACACACATCTTTGTTCATGTCATCAATGATCTGCTTTCCATCTACTACAGGAAGATCCTCCATGGTGCCCAATTCTTGGACAGATGGAGGCAGTTTGCAGTTTATGGTAGTATTTCTGCTTGAAGATTTTCTAGGACATTATAAGAGAGACTAGGAATTTTAGTATTGCATCTGCTAGAAAAGACTTGCAGGATATGCTGACTTAGGCTCACCTTTTTCTTAGATCTTTATCATGGACTGCAGCTTGAGTACCATTCATATCACCAGAGCTGATAATTTTTTTCTCTTCTCGCTCCTTATGCTGTTGGGGTTCTCTCTGATTTTCCTGCTCAATAAGCACCCTTTGTTCTGCTGGATAGTTCAAAGAGGATTCAGTCAGGTTTAAAACACTGCATCCCTCTTCAGACACAGCTTTACAGGCATATGCACCATTCAGTTGGTCAACATTCTCAATCTTGCCTGATTCTTGGGTGAACTGATGCAATTCATCCTGCCTGATTGTGGATCTCCTATTGGATCTTCTAAGCAATGACACAATTCAGTATTAGTTAGACTGAGCTTCTTTTAACTAACAGAAGCATGAAATTAATTTGTGGCCTCACCTTTTCTTCTCAACTTTGTCCCTGAAAGCTGTGTGGGCAGATATATTATTAGAACTTGAAAGTTCTTCAGTTTCTTTTTTCTCATCCTCTTGAGAACCTTTTTCATTCTTTTTCTCTATGAATGCCTCCAGTTCTACTTCAGAGTTCAAACTAGAGGATACCACTGTGTGTAACTGAACATCTTTACCTTCGGACTTCTCCTCATTAGTCTGCATGCCATCCATTACATCAACATCCTCAATCTTTTCCAATTCTTTGGTGGATTGAAGAATTTCAGGAGGCAGGTTGGTGGAACTCAATCTTGTAGATTTTCTGAGTCAAGAGGAGAGTTACCTTGCTTATGAGATTTTTTGAGTAAGCAACTATCAGGGAGAAAACAGTGAATCAAGCCTACCTTGTTCTGACATCCGTATGCTTGGTCATGTCACTGGTCATAATACTAGAGCTCAAAGCTGCAAGACCCATAACGTGAGTTTGATCACAAAAATCTAAGAAATCCATCTAGAGTAAGAGTACAATAACTTACATTGATCTGGGTTTGCTGACCTGCTGTTGGAGCAACTTTCCACATTACCAACCACAATGCAATCTCTTTCCTGATCCTTCATCGTGAGGTAAACATGAGCATACATCAGGGATCAAGAAAAAGTGGATCAAGACAGGTGCAGGTCAAGCAGTTAAGGTACCTTAGCGTCAATTCTCTCGTGAACTTGCTGGCTCAGTTTCTCTTCCTAAAAGAAGTAACCGTAAACTTCATAGACAGCATCAGGACTTGCAATAGAAAAACCATAAGCTACTACGTACCTCCAGTTTCACAGATTTGGATTTTAGAACTGCATTTGTGCATCCAAGCTCATGCTGCAATTCTCTCATCTATCCAACAGTTGACAACATGAAAGCATAAATCAAGGGTCACCAGCGCAAGTATTCAGTATAAAATGAGCATGATCATTGAAGAAATCAATCAAAAGCGCACAACTGAAGTTAAGGAGCATTCTTCAATTTACAATAGAAAGATGGAACTACCCACAATATCTAGCTATCTCAAAATATCTGTCTTCAACATGTACAAGGTTAGTTTAAGTATGTATAAGATAAGTTAGACAACAATCTTAAACAAAGGTTGCTTAAAGTAAGTGTACTTTTTTCGTCAAAACAAGGGCAACGGAAGGAATAATTGACCAAATAAGCCTCCAACTACAAATCAAAACATGAAAAGCAGAAACTTACTCTTTCTCTGAAAAAATTGAGCTCCTGCAGAAAAATGCAAGACATCATCTTAGTAAAGCTACAGTTTTGAAACTAAGAAAAAAGAGTTTAGGAATAGCTCGGAAAACGCACCGCTTGCATTTGAGTGTTAGTGCGAGCAAGCTGCAAGTTCTGCTGAGCAACTTTAGTTATTGCTGTCTGAAGCTTCTCAACTTCTTCCTCTTTCATCTCAATCATCTTGCTGGCATCTCCACCGACGCGACCGTAACATGTTAAAATTTCTACTAAATCAACTAAACTTTCACGCAAAAATTCAACAAATTCACTAACAATTGAAGTTCAAAGCACATACTTTCTCTCTGCCACGAGCTTCAACAGAGCGGAATTCTCCTTCATTTCACCAAGAAATCAGAAAATTTGACCAAAAAAAAAGATAGACGAATTATTTATTTATTGAAAAATAACAACCTTGAGAAGTTGGGCAATATGATCTCTGGAATCATTAACACCACCAACGCCGCTGCACTTAAGTTTCTCGATTTCGAGCTTTGTGGATCTTCCAATGTTGGTTATATCCGATAGTTTCTTACGCTTCACCACGCTCCCCATTTCCAACAATTCAAAAGTTTTTCCCCCAAATTCAAATCGCGAGATGAAGATTCACGAAAATATTTGAAAGAAATATTTAGGGATTTGAATTAATAGAAGAAAACCCTAAGTTTTTCTGAAGATGAAAGAGAACAGATGCTCCGTAGGCCAAACGGCTTCCCGCCGCCGGTGCTCGATTTTTGAAAATTTTATAAGCGGTTGAAAATATTTGAGACAGATCGCAGGAGCTCATGGGGTGACTGGTTTCTTAAAGTTCGCACGTGTGAAAGGTAGTACGTTACGGGCCCATTAGTGGTTTTACTTTTGGGCCTATTTGGTAGCAGGCCCAGTTTTATTCAAAATAAACACAACAAATGAAATGCTAGTTGCCTGCCAGGTTACCTTTATTAAAGGTGATTTCAATTGTACAACTTACTAAAGAACAGGATCAATTGGTACATCTACAGAAATAAATTTAATTCAATTTTACACCAAGTTAGCTTGAGCATCTACATCTTGACATCTCGAAGAAGCCGTGCTGCCATGGCGCCGCATCTCCTGATCCCCCACTCATCAGTTGCATTCTTGAGTTCTGATGTTTCTTCAGGGGCTAATGTCCCGTTCTCTACATCTTGGCTCTCTTCTGTACTACAACTCTTACCTTCTTCGTTTCCGAGGTTGAACTCTGCAGCTTGACATTCAAGTTCTTGCCTCTCTTCTGATCTACAACTCTTATTTTCTTCCTTACTGACGTTAGACTCTGCTGCTTGATTTTCAACTTCTTTAGCTAAAGGTTTAGTCTTTTGCTCCATAATGTAGAGTTGGATACTAGGATGTCTGTACTTGACGTCCATCTGCATTGTAGAAATGTTTACTGTTCCTAAGTCGTACTGAAAGTAAATTGTCGATCGATAGGAGGCATGCTCTAAATATACCTTCAGTTTTGGAACGTTTTTAACTTCAAAATAGCTATTCCACATGCGGAGCATCTGTTCATGGACTACAGTTGATCGGATCTCATAACCTAGCTGAAAATAAGGACATTTTTTATTCCTCATCCATATGCGTGCACACGAGGAAAGATTGGCGTAAAAGAACAAATGTTAGAACGTGACGAGTGTTCAAGGTTTACCATGATTATTGTTCTAGGTCCTGATAAAGCAAGAATGGTCTCCAGTAGTGGTTGCAAAAGATGTTCAGAGTAAACCTTCAATATAGAAGCCAGACAATAAACAACTAGCAATAATGAAATGATGCATGGTTGCTATTCTGCAAAATAATGCACCAGGCTGTTATGAAGGATTATACCACATGAAGCTAATCAACTTAAGTTGACTGCAGTTTGCAATTGAATAAAACCGTGCTCTGATATAAACAAATGCTATTGGAATATGTCATTTTAATCCCCTTGGTATAGAAAAAGAAGTTGGTGATTCTTACTACATCAGTGCCAATGATGTAATCAAATGGAGGATTTAGAGCCCTTATGTGATCTTTGTTTCCCCAGTCCAGCTCCGCAACTTGGATTGATCCAAAAGAACCTACACAGCATAAAGTGTATCTTGGTTGACTTGTGACTCTTAATAGTTTTTACATACCAGCCCAAAAGTTCTTCAAAGGTTAGAAGCATTCTATACATAGGTTCCCTCCAATCCATATCATCTTAGAAGAAAAGGTTAAAAGCATCCTGCTACTATGCTGACATCTTCTAATCAATTGCATCATTTTAGACTTGAGAAAACTGGCATTCTAATCTAACAGTTCTCGATTTGGATTAGATTGGCATTACATTTTCATTATTAACTTTAGTTAGGCATTATGTAGTGTAGACTTCAGAATACAGTAACCAGAATAGAACTCAAGTGTAAGACATCAATGCAGAAGTGATGGACAAATGATAATGAAACTGTCAGGATCTTACCAAAGTCAGAACCTGCTTGTATTATGTAGGAAGTGTTACGTTCAACATTCCTCATAAGTAATGGTAAAACCTCAACTTGATCCGTTGAAACTACATCACATCCTAACATAGCCATTCCTGAAATTTTGGAGGCACATGGATAAGTGCATGACGATCCCTGATTACAATAAGAGTACAAAATGTGAACTCACCTATTCCAGCTAGGCCACATCCGGCTCCAAGCTCAATGACACGCTTTCCTTTCATTTTGGAGGGGCAAAACCTACCCTTTCTGCTATTCCTTTCCTGAACATAGGAAACCAAATAACTATATAAGGAATGCCTGTAATGAAATTCTGAAACAGAAAGGTGAAGAAGCTAAGCAAAAAGCAAGAGGATTTTGCAAAATTGGATTTCTATATATATTTTTTTGGCGATTTGACTTAGATGAAAATGATAGTAACACTAAAGAGTTTCCTACGTTAGCTTGTTAATTACCATAAACTTGACAAAAACCATCGAAGCATCCCAAACAGTGGTACCGAGATGCTTGGAATTTGGATCCTGCCAAAGCAGCATCGTGGATAGTTATCATCAAATATCAAATTGACTGTAAAACTCAAATTCAAGTACAAAATTTCCAACAATCAAGCAACATCTACTTTAACTTAATATCACCTAGCTTGTGATTAACATAAACTAAATAGCACGCGTAACATGAGTTACCTGAGACAAATGCAGCTGATGACCAAGAACTTCAAGCATGACAGCCGACGTGCTTGGTGAATTCAATCTGCAAGGAATTACGTTATCACATACTTAAAGATGCAAACTTTGAAACAAAGAAACAAAATTCAAATGAAAAATGCATTCCTGATAACATCTCAATCAGTGTTTCTTATAAATTCCCCTCGAGAACAAAGTTCTAGAAGCACAGTTTTCTTCAAGAGATTGAATTCAGCTACCTGTCATCCATCTCTGTGCCGAAAGCGACGGCGGCGCAACGACGGTAGCAGCAGCGGCGGCGGCGAACTAGAACCAGTGCAAACTATCGAGCCCGAATGAGAATTTTGATTTCAATACTTTAGTCATCAAAACGATCCAGCACTAAACATAATGGACTGGACCTATCCGGCTCAAATAGTTAGTTGTCTATAAACGAAGTCCGACGACATCTTTTCTGCGGATTAACATGCGTGCGACAGAAAAATCCGACTCCTATTCCGACGATAGCTTTCTCTTCCGCTTCCCTTCCCTCCTCCTTCTTCCACCTCCTCTTCCCGCGGCGGCGGTGGCGGTGGCGGTGGCGGTGGTTCCGTGATCTACTCCGTTGGAGTCAACGGTCTACGTTTGGAATCTCGATTACTCTCTGACCGACTCTGTTCTCCACCAACGATCCTTTCCACCTTTGGTCGTGTAGCTCGTGTAACCGTTCTCAAAGATCGGGTCTCGCCCCGAAGGCGTGGAGTTGCTTTCGCTCTCTTTTCTCGCGAAGACGCAGACAAAGTTGCTGCAGACTCAACGAGAAGCTTCTCAACGGTGAACTCTGATACACCTTGGGTGTAAACCGAAGCTCACACACAAGGCAGGTAGTAAACTAAGAACTAAACTAATTTTATTGATCAAACTTGCATACCTTTTTTTGAGGTTATGCTACTTATTTATAACTAGAGAATTACACTTAAGTTGGAATTCTTTTATTGTTCTAACTCTTCCCTACAAGAGTCCTTAATAGACTCCTCAACCTCTATTTTGGCATCTTGGGCACTCGGTGCCACAAAGTGCTCGAGCACATTCAAATTGTGCCTAGACAAATGTTTGGCGCCAAGCCCAACATTTGAAACATGCCCGAGCACAACTCATCTTGTGTTTAGGCATTTTATTCGGGTGCATTAGATATTGCACCCAGAACACTTCTGGCACTTTGGTGCCACTCTTCTCCTGGAGCGCCTCTGCTCCCTTCTGGCCTCCTGCTGTTCTCCAGTGACCTCCAGTGGCTCTAAGCTTCTTCTCTCCCCCTCTCTATCACTTGCATCATTCTCCACCCCTTGAAGTTCGGCGTCGTTCTCGAGGCCGGTGAAGGGAAGAAGATCATCGGTGAGTTCCTCCGTAATGGCTCCAGTCGTTATGCGACTTGCATCCTTCAACTGCGAAACATGAAAAACAGGGTGTATTTTTGCCGTTAAGGGAAGAGCTAACTGGTAGGCAACAGGGCCAATGGCTTTCTCCACCGTAAAAGGGCCATAGTATAGAAAACGAAGTTTATGATCCCTTTGAACAACTATTGAGGATTGGCGATGTGGACGAAGCTTCAGGAATACCTTATCCCTTGGATTGTAATGAATTTCTCTTCGATGTCCGTCAGCTAACTGTTTTATCCGGTTTTGAGCTCTAGCAAGATGAACCTTCAGCTCTCGGATAATGGAATCTCGTTCACGAAGCTGCAATCCCAACCCTTTAGATCGAGAGCTTCCTTCAGGAAATGCAATCAGGGGGGGAGGTGGGTGGCCATATACTACTTCAAAGGAAGTAGTTTTTGTGGCAGAGTGTGTACGGGTGTTGTAGGAGTACTCGGCCCAGTGCAGCCATTGGATCCATTTGTGGGGTTGGTCCCCAATGAAGCATCTCAGGTAGGCCTCTAACCCTCTATTAACTACCTCCGACTGTCCATCGGTTTGTGGGTGGTAGGCCGTACTCATATACAAAGAAGTGTCTTGAACACGATGGAATTCTTTCCAGAACGAGCTAAGAAAGATTGGGTCTCTGTCTGAGACAATGGTTGCTGGGCAACCATGAAGTCTAACCACCTCTTTGGCGAAGATGTTTGCAATTTCGGATGTAGTGTAAGGGTGTTTTAAGGCTATGAAATGTGCATACTTGGAAAGGCGATCTACAACTACTAAGATTGCGTCCTTACCTCCAGATTTAGGCAGTCCTTCTATGAAATCCATGGCGATGTCAGTCCAAACTGTCTCAGGTATGGGAAGTGGCTGTAATAGCCCTGTCGGACGCAAACTTTCAGCCTTGGCACGAGCACAAGTGGCGCAAGCAGCCACATAGAGGCGTACGTCCCTAGACATGCTAGGCCATTGAAATTGATGAGCCAATCGCTTATAAGTGCGGAATTCTCCCCCATGTCCTCCACTTGCGGAATTGTGTGCCTCGTATAACAACTGAGTGCGTAATGAAGGATCCCCAGGTACGCGTATGCGTTGATTACAAATGAGGATGCCATTGGATAACCGTAAATTTGGTTGGGGTTCAGTAGTAGCTTGCTGCCTCAACTCGGCCAGAGAGGAATCTGCCTCCTGGGCCTTTCTGAAGTCATCCCAGAAAGAGGGTTGCAAGGATGTAAAGGCGGCTAAGAAGGCTGCTGGCTGTCTGGATAGTGCATCTGCAACCACGTTTGTGATCCAGACCTATACACAATCTGGTAATCGAAATCCAGCAGCTTGACAAGCCATTTATGTTGATCGGGTGTGGACAATCGCTGCTCAAGCAAATACTTTAAGCTCAGGTGATCTGTTTTTGTACTAAAGCGTTGCCCAAGTAGATAAGGCCTCCATTTTCGAACCGCAAGGACCAATGCCATCAACTCCTTCTCATAGGTTGATTTTGTCATGGCAGATTGGGAAAGTGCTTTGCTAAAATATGCTATTGGTCTGTTTTGTTGAGTCAAAACCGCCCCAAGTCTCTTACTTGATGCATCTGTCTCTACTGTAAATGGACTTTGAAAATCAGGAGAAGCTAATATAGATGTGTTAGTCATTACCTTTTTAAGTAGCTGGAAGGCTCGTTCTGCTTCAGAAATCCATGTAAAGGCATCCTTTTTGAGCAATGCTGTTAGAGGTGAGGCCAGTGATCCATAATCCTTGACAAATCTTTGATAATATCCGGTTAGGTCTAGGAATCCTCTCAGCTCGTGGTAGTAGTAGGAGTAGGCTAGTCAGTCATGGCTCGAAGTTTGTCTGGATCCACTGCAACTCCTTGTGAAGACACTATATGTCCAAGGTACTTTAATTCCTTGCACCCAAAGCGGCACTTAGTGAAGTTGGCACACAGCTCCTCCTTTTGTAATAGGCTGAATACCCCAACTAAGTGCTCCATATGCTCTTCCCAAGTCTTACTATAAACTAGTATATCATCGAAGAAAACGAGCACGAAGTCTTTAAGGTAAGGGCGAAAGATATCATTCATTAATGACTGGAAAGTGGAGGGGGCATTTGTGAGACCGAATGGCATCACTAAGAACTCGTAGTGGCCATCGTGTGTTTGAAATGCGGTCTTATGCACGTCCTCCTCCTTTACTCGTATTTGATGATAACCTGATTTCAAATCTAACTTCGAAAAATATTGCGCCTCATGGAGCTCGTCCAATAGCTCATCAATAACGGGGATCGAAAACTTGTCCTTAACCATTATTTGATTGAGTGCTCTGTAATCAACACAAAATCTCCAAGACCCGTCTTTCTTCTTGACAAGCAACACGGAAGAGAAAAATGCTCAACAGCTGGGTCGAATGATCCCCTGGGACAACATCTCAGTAACTGCCCTATGGATTTCTGTTTTCTGCATATATGGGTACCGATAAGGCCTAACATTGGCCGGGGCTGCTCCTGGCAGAAGTGGAATACCGTGATCATGGGATCTTCTTGGAGGCAACCTATTTAGGGGCTTGAACACCATGGCATATTGATCTACTAACCTCTGCAGCTCGGCTGGCAGCAAGGTACCTACTTTTCCCCCTTCATTCTGTTCAATAGCCATCAAATGTAAAGAGCACAGTGTAGTCTTTGAACCTAGGCTGGTTAACTGGGAGACTCTTCCTCCTCTAATTTCTTGCAATACAATGTCTTGTCCTTGCACAACGAATCTCATCTCGGAGCTGCGCCAATCTGTCATAACAACTCCCAAACTTTCGAGCCATTGAACCCCAAGAACTAGATCCATGCCTCCCAAAGGAAAAGGATAAGCATCCACAATCAGCTCTATTCCTTGAACTGTAAGAGGAATTTTCTTATGAAGGACTTCGATTGAATGAGGTCTTTCATCGGCTAATTCTATCTTGAGAGGTCGGACAGCGACAAAAGCCAGCCTTAGGTGCTTAGCCAGTCGATTCGATATGAAATTATGGGTACTCCCGGAATCGATGAGTATGAATACTTTTTTGCCTTTTGATTCTTCCCACCATGCGGAGAGTTTGAGGGCTAACCATCCCATTCATGGCACTAAGGGATAGAGTTGCATCCTTAGGCAGCTCTCCTTCTTCTGCTGTTTCATTGTCGTTGTCCTCTATGTCTTGAATAGAGATGGCATATAGTTTGGTCACACATTTGTGGCCCCTCTCATATTTGTCATCGCAGTAGAAGCATAGGCCTTTTGCACGCCTTGAATTAATTTCAGCTATAGAGAGACTTGTTGTCCTTGGTCGAGAAAGTTGTGTGCTTACCTGAGAAAAATTCTCTTGCTGTTGGTTGGTAGTCTTGAAGTATCCGGAGTTGGTATTTGTAGATCGTCCAAGTAGATTCTTGCCTATACGTTGTGTTTGCTGCTTTGTAGACGACTTGTGCTCAAATAATTTGGCCAACATATATGCAATCTGGAGGTCCTTGGGCTGTTCAGCCATGACGTCCATAGCAAGTTCTGTTGTTAGACCCCCACAGAATCTTCCGATCAAATCCTTGTCATTCGTAGATGGTAACCGAATTTGCAAATCTTCAAAAGCGGTCTGGTATTCCCCAACAGATCCTGTCTGATGCAACTGTCGCAAGGAATAGCTAGGATTACTAAAAGCATTAGGGCCGAACCTTGCTATTAAGACATCGCACACTTCCTCCCAATTGTGTTGAGGTTTATCACGCTCAAAACTCTGGTACCATCGATTGGCCTCTCCTTGGAAGTACATCACAGCTATGTTCATGCGTTCCCATGGAGGTGTGCGGTAAAATTTAAAATATTTTTTTGTGGAATAAAGCCACTCATGTGGCTCGTTCCCATCAAAGTAAGGAAGCTTGTGCCTATCCTTATAGGGTTGATGGCCATCTTCTTGATGATAAGCCCCTGATGGATTGGAAAATTCAGCTCCTTGATGCCCTTGATAGTGCTGAAATTGATTGGTATGTCATGGTGTTTCTGCTGAATTTGAAGCTGCTTGTTGCTGGACTGTTTGAGGCCAGACCTTCTCTGAATTATTTGAGTGTTGATTTTGCTGGAGTGTTAGGGTATTTTCTGATGTAGAGTTGTGTTTAGGCTTAGAGTTAGCACTCAAACTTCCTTCTGCAACTGTGGGTACTCGGTTAACCAATTTGTCAAGTTGTTCCTGGTTTGCTTGGCCTTGCGTCAAGCTTTTATTCATTGCTAGGACTGTCAATGCAACTTGTTCAGTCAGCTGTGAAATATTGCTCGACATCTGGCGTATATCTTCACGAAAGCTAGAATCGTTGTTGTTTTGAACGGATTTGTTGGATGATGGAGAAGTGGACGACTGTGAGGAACTTTCAGCTGCCATAGTTATGGTAGCTTCATGTGTTTTTGAAGAGTCGGGGTTGGTTGATCAGCGCTTCCCCATGAACCAGCTCTGATATCACGTTGATGCACCTTGGGTGTAAACCGAAACTCACACACAAGGCAAGTAGTAAACTAAGAACTAAACTAATTTTATTGATCGAACTTGCATACCTTTTTTTGAGGTTATGCTACTTATTTATAACTAGAGAATTACACTTAAGTTGAAATTCTTTTATTGTTCTAACTCTTCCCTACAAGAGTCCTTAATAGACTCCTCATCCTCTGTTTTGGCACCTTGGGCACTCGGTGCCACAAAGTGCTCGAGCACATCCAAATTGTGCCTAGACAAATGTTTGGCGCCAAGCCCAACATTTGAAACATGACCGAGCACAACTCATCTTGTGCTTAGGCATTTTATCCGGGTGTATTAGACATTGCACCCGGGACACTTCTGGCACTTTGGTGCCACTCTTCTCCTGGAGCGCCTCTGCTCCCTTCTGGCCTCCTGCTGTTCTCCAGTGACCTCCAGTGGCTCTGAGCTTCTTCTCTCCCCCTCTCTATCACTTGCATCAAACTCTAACTGATTCAATTGCGGCTAATGACGGTCGAGCACCGGAGTTTATTCGGAAGAGAGTGCATAACGATAAATCGAAGTGTTATGCGTGTGGACAGCAAGGGCATCTATAGCATGATTACCTGAGGTATCAGTTATGGCCTAGAGAACGGCCACCACCGCAAAAGAAGGGACGGATGGGTCCGCAAACGCCAAGGAGTAGGGTGAAGGGGAGGAGAATGGGTTTAAAGATGATAATTGGGCTTCGGTAGTTGATACTAGAGGGAGGATGAGAGAGAGGGAGAGGGGGATGCTGCCAGAGGAGTAGTAAGAGGAAGGATAAGGTTAGGAGCTACTTCAGAGAGTGGAAATGACAATTGATGTCTGGGGAGCTTGACAAGGTTTAATCAATTAAGGTATGCGCCTACGTAGAGGAGAACTTATTTAAGTTTATATAGCACTGATGATCATTGTTTTCACGTCAAAACATATTTTTTATGCTTGGTATATATGATATGAACCTGAATTATTGTTTTTTCGTCTATCATGGATTACTGGGATTTTGAAGACTGATGCTTCACTTTGGCCATTAGGATCCAATTATATTTTGTATTTTTTGTCACCTTCAATTTTATGTGTTATCTGAAATATGGAGTCGTTTCAGTTTAACCACTGAAGGTCATAGATAATGTTTGGTTGTTGTGTGATACAGAATCAAGCAACTCTAGCCTAGATAATGGTTCGAGTTAAATTTCCTTAACGTTATTTAACCATCTGATTATATGTTACTGACAAGAGAAAAGGTTATTCCCATCTCTACTTGGTTTTCGACTAGCATTGATTAATACTTCCCAAGAAGATTCAATCCTTAGACCTGCAGCTGGAGTACCTTTAGATGTTGAGAAAAGATAATTGAAGTTAATGGCATGTAGGTAGATTTGCTCTTCAAGTTTTAATCAACAGAGATGACATGTTATGTTGGCTCATACACAAGCTTCATGTGTCTAATTTGCAAGGGTTGTCAGGAAAGTCATGAGCTCTTTGCCACTTATTTTAACGTACCTCTGCCTGTCTCATATTTTCTTTGCCAGTTAGTTTAGTGTACCTCTGTCTGTCTCATATTTTCTTTGCCACTTAGTTTAAGTATACCTCTGTCTGTCTCATACTTTCTTTGCCACTTAGTTTAAGTGTACCTCTGTCTATCCTATATAGCTATGTCTTTGGCATGGATTGAAAATATTAATGTATACTATTAGCAGTTGTCATCTAATTTTAGTTAGAAGAGCAGTGAATCCTAGGATGTGTCAGCCGTGAGCTAAAATATTTAAGATCTTCGGAAACTAAATATGTAGCAAATATTTATTCAAAATTTTGGTAGTTCACACTTCATGAATTGAAGGATCTCTAAAGGGACCTATGGTGTTGTCTGATTTTTAAGGCTCTTTTGCAGTTCATTTCTTTTGCTCTCGCATATCTTAATTCACACTTCCCTTTTTTGGTTTTCTGTTGGCCATCATTGTTGCTGTAAAAGATGAAACCAAATACTATTGTCTGTACTGAAATTTGGAGGTCTGCTTTTATCTGGAACTAAACTATGATTCTTTCCCCATTGTTTTGAAGTTGTTTTACCACCTTCTGTTCTTTCTTGCTTTTAAAGGCTTCCAGTGCTAGAGGAGAGCTTGTTAGACATTTCCGGCAATGAGTTTATAACATCACATTTTGCAAAGTTTCTCTCTCGAGTAGCCTAGTTATCAACAGTGATCTACATTCTTCTTCTGTTATCTCTGAAACGAACACCGCCATTTACGTTGTCTCCACATTATGTGCCTCAACCTCCAACCTTGGTATCAATATTTATGTTGGCCCATCTCTCTCTCTCTCACTCTCTCTCTTTCAGTTGTCTCTAGCTTGAGCTCGTGTAGGACTATAAGTTGAAAAACTGTCCTAAGCAAATCTCTTGTATGGACTGGTAGTACAAGTTTGTAAACAATTTTGGTTTGCTTTAATTCATGAAACTTTTGGTCTCAGAGCATGGTGGCATAGGGGATAGAAAGCTATTTCTCATTGCTAATTGCTGTATTTTTCCTTCATTTTAGAGTCATCAACACTACTTTTGGGGCATATGCCTTTGATGAAAGAGATGGAGATTTGTTGTAAGAAATATATCTGGGTGCAGGGCGTGCTATAAATTGCTACAACTTCTACATGTATAGATAGCTCATCTCAGATCTCCTGTTTATCTCCATTAGAGCACTTAATGTAGTTCAATAGCAGAGCTGGCTGATTATCATAAACTTGAAAGGTTCACACACATGTATATTGGGTTAAGGTTTTCCAAGTTACTACTGGAACTTAAAATAACTTTAAGTTTTCGATGTTCCTATTTTTCTGCTGCATGTTATATTAATCTTCATCCTTGTCAAATTTGCAGCTAGAGGCAGACTGGTTATGTTTATGCAATTTGGGACGTTGCTGCAACTTTTAAACTTGCCGGTTTGCATGTGCTACTTCCAGCTCAATGATCAAAGCGACTATGCCTTGAAGTTGAACCATCATGCTTCATCCACAACAACTCATCATGGGCTTAAATCCATTGGAGGTAACTTAACTTTTAATGGTTCACTACTCAGGTCCCCTAAACTCTTATTTGAAGCACATAACTCCTCGAAGTTCCAAAATCGTGCAATCAATTCTTTTTTATGCTTGATGTTTCATATTACTCTTATGTTAGTGTAAGCAAAACTCATGAAATTTTCTTTAAAAGAGAGAAAAGAAAATATCAACAAGGCAAAACTTTTCTATGAAAAATAAAATAGTATAAAAGAAGTTATTGATCTTACAAATTAAAAATATAAAACAAATAAAAAAAAAGAGATTTGCTTACATTTTCCATAAAGCAAGAAATAGATATGGAAAATTTTTAAATAAATTAAAGAATTGAAAAAACAGTGAAAAACTGCACAATGTTGTTTCTCTGAATTTGAAAATCACTTTATCTACACAAAATTTTCTGAAAATGAGACATAAATTTTTATTTTTGAAAATAATAAATTAGCTTTGACTTTTTATAAGTATAGATACTACAATTTTATTTTTAAAAACAAGAAATTTAGTTTGTTCTTTTATAAATGTAGAAATATGATTTATTTTTGCAAATTCAAAAGATATTTTTGGTAGTAGAATCTCATATGTTTTTGTCGGCAAACGTCGTCAGTATAGTATTAATCATACCAATAAAAATATTTTTGATTTGATTGATATAAAATTTTTCATACAAGTTAATATTTTTGAAGTGTAAAAAAGAGTTGATTGGAACGATTTGGAAACTTTTGGGAGCTTTGTTCTTCAAATAAAAGTTAGGGATCTAAGTGGTGAAACATAGAAAGTTTGGATCAGTTCCAATTTCCTTTGTGCGTTAAAAGTTTTGTGCATATTTGTTGGATACTACGACTACGGTGATTCTTGGACTGTCCATGTCGATTACTTTAAATTCCTACCAGTGTAAAATGCCTTCATGTGGCCTGTACTGCTCGCTCAAAGTTTCCAGAGCTAGGAACTTTGAAGAAGAAGACTCTGACATGAAGCTGATGTTATTAGGTACATATTTTATAAATATTTAAAAAATTTATTTAAAAATTTAGATAGTGTAGAAAAATTTTACGTAATAAAATTTATTTATCGTATATTTTTATTATTTTTTTGAAAGTAAAAAAAAATAAAATTTATTTTTTAAAAAAATAAAAATATTTTTCTATTTCAGAAAAATTTTATTTCATAAGTAATTTCAAACGTATCCTAATTCTTGTAATATCTAATACTTTTTAAGAGTTTAAGGCCACTTCTTTTTTCTATGAACTAAAATTTTGAAACTGAGTTTCCTAAATAAATTATTTTAAAAAGTGAAATTTGAAAGTTAAGTTTAATTATACGTGTTTATTGTTAAAAGTGAATTTAAAAGTAAATTTTTGGCTTTAATATTTGAACGTATAAGTGGAGTAGAAAAGTTTTTGAAAAGAAACAAATGAATTAAATATTGAACATTCTCTCTTTGTCGAGGTTTCTGGGCTTAGTAGTTTTGATCCCAGAAAATGCTTGTACATCTCGAATTTAAAAAGATCATAAATTTCAAATACTGTGGGCTGATTATGCCAAATACTAACTTTATTCGGCCTGTCTTGACAATTTGAATAGTTAGCAAGGATAAAAACTATAATCACAAAAACCAACACGGCAATTGGGCGCGTGAGGTAGCTGAAGAAAATTCGCTGGGTTCAACACTAACCTTCGTTTGCTCTCTCTCTCTCTCTCTCTCTCACTCTCTCTCCTGTTGCTGGATAGAAGCGCGTGAGCGAGCGAGAGAAAGAGGGAGATATCCGGAGGAGGTCCATCAATTACGGTCAGTATCTTGGAATTTCAATTTAAACTTTGGGTCTGTTTGTCCTCAGATCTGGAGAAGTTTGGGAATAGTTCTTGTTGTAGATGACTACCCGCTCGATCTTTGTTCTCTTTTTTCCGGTCTTGATCTATGTTTCTTAGTGCTTTAATTTGGTAGATTATGTTTTTATTTTACTGATAAATTTCAGACTTGTGTTAGTCGTAGTTTGAAGTAAATGTAGGAGAAATTTTGCATGTCTTTTGATGTTGGCTTCCATGTGTTGTCCTGCAAGGTTACCAAATTGCTTAATATTACTTTATGTGAGTTGGATAAGTGAATTATTTTTCATACTGATGCAGTGGTCTCTTGCTAAATTCTTGGGAGTTTGACTATGGCTACAGTGATCATTGGCTGTTGATGAAGGAGGATATCTTCCATAATGCTGCATTAGTTTGATCGGTTGTAGTCAAGATTTATGTATGATTGTTCAATGGTTTCGTGTTATCATTTGTTTATTAGTTCGCAACACTAAGTAGATGGACGGATACATTTGCTGTTATGATGCTGTTGTTTTGGCGAGTGCTTTAAGTTTCTTTTCCAGTAAAGAAAGAGTGGAAGTTAATACGTAGAGCTTGTTTACAGCCACGACTTTATTGCAGCATTAGTGAAGTTGGTACTTAAAATACTGTTTTAGCTAGTGGATATGTTTTAAATTATTGGCCTTTGATTTCAAGGTCCCTTTTCCCGATTGTTTTATTCATTGGGCAGTTCTACTGATATGTTTAAACTGCTGAATGGTATAGTTGAAGCAACATTTTTAGAATGCTTGCAGCAATCTGCTTAGCAGCATGTTAGCTTGCTATTGTTAGACTGCTGTCCGCTTATCTAATTGGAGTAGTAATGATCTTGAAGTAATAAGTTTTAATTCTGAGGTCAATGAGGCTCTGAGCAGTAACATGTTAACTTATGTAGAGGGGAGAATGTTGTACTTGTGTTTTGGCAAGTCTTCGTTGTGCTACTATATTTGGTTGTATTTCATTTGCAAAAGGGAAATATGCTGGTTTTGATATGAACTCATCAAGCATTGTCCGACAAGCGATTCTGCTGGGACAGGGGCAAAGTATCAGTTGGTGTAGTTTAAGTTCTTGTACTGTGGTTGGTGCTATCTGTTGCTTGCTCGTAGTTGTCCAGCAAAGAAGTTGAAGATGAGATATGGCAAACAAAGCCCTATGAGGGATCGCAAGATCTGCACTGAGCGATCTTCATATCGTGATGCTCCATACAGGAGGAACATCCTCCGGGATAACAGGTTACTTTCTGCTGGTTTGTATTCTTCCAAATGTAGTCTTATATTTAGCATTGAGGTGATTCTGTAGTACTTAGTGGAGTATCATTTGTCTCTAGTGTTTTGCTTACATGCTTCCTTTGGGAACTCAATGCAGGGCTGTATGGAAAACATGTAACTTGTAATAATTTTGTTGGTTTTAGTTTCTTTATAGTGAAATAAAACACCATGATATTGCCAACTGCTTATACTTGGTGGTCACTAATATTTTTCTTTCAGGTAGGTTTAATAGTTACTAAGTTGGATGCCTTAATGCGTATGAAGGAGCTGTCTTTGCTCACATATAATAGAATGACTTTGTGTAATTCCTATAGTTAATTCACAGTCTTGTTCTCTCTTCTTTAGGCGGTCTGATTTGTGCAACAATTGCAAGCGACCTGGACATTATGCCGGAGAATGTCCTAATGCATCTGTCTGCAACAACTGCGGTCTTTTGGGGTAAGGTTTTCTCTTTATAGCTGTTTGAGCACTTGGAATAGCTATTTCTTCTAGATTCTTAAAAATCTAGTAAAGTCTTGAATTGGTTATGTAGAATTACTGTATCAATAATATGGTTGTACTTACAAAGATAAGGAGTGTTGTTCTTCCTGACTCTGAGCTATATTTTATCATATCTTGATGTGGCATTTATTGTTAAAACCAGGCATATTTCATCTGAATGCACATCAGAGGCTGTTTGCTGGAACTGCAAAGAACCTGGCCATATGGCAAGTGACTGCCGCAATGAGGAATCTGCCCCTCTTGTGGTAAGGCTGGACATGTGGCAAGAGACTGCTCGACTCCTCAGCTCCCACATGGTGATACTAGACTTTGCAACAATTATCACAAGCCAGGCCACCTGGCTACTGACTGCACAAATGAGAAGGCCTGCAACAACTGTAGGATGACTGGGCACTTGGCTAAAGACTGCAAGAATGAACCTGTTTGTAATTTGTGCAACATTTCTGGGCATGTTGCAAGACAGTATCCAAAGGCTGATGCATTTGGAGAAAGGGGTGTTGTTGGATTGCATCGCAGCAGTTCTGGTTACCAAGACATAGTGTGCCGAACTTGTCATCAAGTTGGACACGAGCAGAGATTGTGTGGGCATGATGATCTGTCACAGCTGTGGTGGAAGTCGCGTATGAGTGTCTGTCGGTAAGGTTCATGGCTCACAGTTCTCGGAGATATTATTAATCAGCACAGCTGGATGATGCAAATGGAGTTGGTATGTTGTTTGAGGTCCTATCTAGTTTTGGCGTAAGGAGATTCAGAAACTAATCATTGGTATTTTGTTGTTACAGGTGGGAAAGAATCCCAGAGTCTATTGTGTGGGTATAGCAAAATGCAACCAATTACATTTGTTATATGCTATTGTATGAACAGTTGGTCATTAACGGAATAGTTACCTAGAGTGTCTCAGCCATTTGAAGATCACTATGATGAGAGGTATTTTACTTTGCTTGTATTTAAGGAAAGAGCTCTTGTTTGAGTAGAAGGTTTTACAATCTTTACTCATCTTTAGAAGATTGCAGCCGTGAGTCTTATAGCCAATGACGTGAGATGTATGTAGCTGTTCTTTTGAAGGTAGTGAATGTTTTAGCAAGTGATTGCGTCATTATCTGGAGAACTATGTTTCATTTTTCTGTATTAGGTTTCCATCACTGACAACGGTGGGTGTTTGTGGGAAAACCAATAAGGGGTTGGCTATCTAGTTCAGCGTCCTTTGGGTAGAGCATGTAAGCAAACATACATATGGTCCACTCAAGTTGCCAATCATAGTGTACGGACCACAAGTATCTGCATCTTCTATACCTCAGCCTATTCTTGTTGAGGGTATTTTGATCTTGTAGTTGTCTGGTTTGTTATTAGAATAAATATGCGCTTTCCAATTAAGTTATAGATCATGAAGTTAAGCTGTGTTACTGGATCTTTGGAAGCAAAATCTGCCGCAGACTTCAACTAGTTTCACTGCAGACTGACCTTGATTGAAGGTACATGGCTACGTTTAATAATCTTACCTGTTACTATGTGAATGCATGCAAGTTGGTAGCACACGCAATATTCGTCTGGGTAAAAAAAAAAGCAGTGTAAACTTGTATGATATACTCTAGGGAAGATTACCTTTGGGCTTTGGCTATTAAAAATTAGCACGAACAAGAATTAATTTTTGAAGTTGTCATATAAACCAAGATTTCTTATTTTTTTTTGTGTTTTTGTTTTTTGGCAACTGTAAATTGTAGTCTAAACAATCTTCGACTGTCTTTTTCTCTGTTCTTTGCAGACAGTTGAATGAGACTCCCTGTTCTTAAGCCGATGAAATCTTCGAACCTCTCTCTTGGTATCTCTGAATCAATCAGTATCAGTCCATTTGTTGATTGATGGAGATCGATAGAGCAATCAATTGAAGGTAACGAAATGCGCCTGAAGACCAAGTACAACAACACTGTTACATTATTCGGAGCACTCACCCTCTACGAGTAAGCTTCAATCGATCGCCTGCTTTTTCGATGGTTATCGATTAGTTTCTGTGGGTAGATATCTAGCTATGGTAGATGGTATCTTCCGATTTGATATTGTGCAGCTCAAGCTTATCGGAGTTTTGTTTCAGTAGAAATTGCTCTTTTATTTTCTAGTGTTTATAGATACCTTTTTAATTTTGAAATTAATTTCAAAAAGTATAGCAGAACGGCAACGAATCAGTATTTCGTATTCCATCATTCTTTCCCATTTTATTATTGTTTTACTTAGTTTTGATTGATGTTTTTGTGTTTGCTTCTGTAGATTTTGTTTGCATGTAGTTGATAGTTTCATTTGAACATCAACTGAATGCTGGCATAATTGAAGTTGAATCCGCCATAAAGTCGCATAACAAGAACAAAGTTGAACAGCTTAACCACTGATTGTCTTCAGTCCTTAATTTGAATTTCGATAATTTGTTAGAGAGGTCGTGTCCAACTGAATGCTGCCCTTGTTGTCCTATTAGTCTACTTTGTCGAGCCTTTTGCCTCTAAGCAGCTCTATGTCCTATTATTCCACGTTATTCAGAATGCTTAAAATAGTTCGTTACTTCGTTTTTAAGCTTATTATTGTTTGGTTTAATCTCATCTGCAACTTGTTTTTCTTACAAACTTGATTTTGTCTACTGATAGGTTTGAGCAGGTGGCCTTCAGCTTAAATGGTGGAAAAGATTCAACTGTATCTTTGTAGGTGAAGTTATTTGTTTCATTTCCTGCAGGTTCTGCTGCATTTACGTCGGGCTGGATAGTATTTTCATATTAGGCAAACAGAATTTGTTACTAGGAATCAAGTTCGTGAGGATGTCAATTGCCCAATAAGAAGTATTTATTTTGAAAGTCCTTCTGCATTTCCGAAAATAAATAAACACATTCACTTATGAAAATGCCTCTGCATAAGAACCTTCTATATTGTTTTGAAAGATCTATTGCAATTCGTGAAATTCAGTATAAGGCTGTCATCGGTCCTGTAGCAGTGTAGAACTTGTTCTTATGTTTGCGCTTCCCCATTATGACTTACGGAGAAGGGGACCTGATCACTTTCTGCAGGTTTGGTTATTCTCATGGAGTTGATCTTTTCTTTTTTCGTCACTGTCAGAGTATATGTTACCTGTATCACCTTGATAGTAAAGTAAAAACTTTTTTCACCAGATATGTTTTATGATTGCCAAGACGATTTCTGGCTTCTGAATTCTGCTCTGGTCTATCATAAACCTCGTACCTTCTTCTCTTTTGTAAGAGAAAATTGATTTACTTCTCTGCAAGTGTAATGCACTCTGGAATTATCGTACTGAAGAAGACCTATTAAAGCTATGTATAATGCATGACTAAGGGATAATTTAGGATTGCTTAAGAAAAAACACTTTTGATAAAACAAGAAATTTGATAAAATTTAAAATAAACCTAATTTTTAGCTTAAAAAATTTTTTTAATATTTTTTATGAAGTATATATTTAATTTTTAAATTTTCAAAAAAATTATATAAAGAATTATTTAAAATAAAAAGTTAAAAATAAAAAATTAGAAGTACTTCAATACTCTAATTTGAGGAGAAGTTAGTTTGCTCCAACAAATCCAACAATCAAAAAAAATTCAAAATAAAGTACTAATATCTTAGTTGAGAAGAATCTAATCATAAGCGGAGCAATTCAAATCGTTCCATGTAAAGATTCTCTAATCATTTTAAACCTTAAAATATTGCTATTTTTTTGGTCTATGAGAGCTAGGCATGCAAGCTAGCTAGAGTTTGATAATATTATGTGTCTTTTCTTTTTTGGTTTAATTTTCCTTTATTCAAAGAAGAGCCTCCTATGCCAAAATTTTATGAAACAAATTAAAGTAAATATAAACCCATTGCTTTATAAATAAATTACTAAAGTATTCTGTGCTCGTTTAAGAATGCTCGCAAGTGTTGCTTTATCTCTATTTTGATTTTTTTTAGTATTTAAAAAAGAAAAGGTTTTGAAAAAAAAAATCTAAATAATTATACTCTATATTAATTATTTATTATATTTATTTTAAAAGAACTAATTCTTTTAAATATTTATATTAAACAATTCAAAACGGCAACCGTTACCGCATAAAAACCCTTCAAAAAACTTAAATGAATGAATGAGTTGTCATGTGAAAACTTCATTAATAAACTTTTGTACATAAAAATGGTCAGCATCTATTCTCATCACATGAATAAGTGCATATCTACGGAAGTAATTTTGTTAATTAAAAATTACTTAAAAAATAATTTTTTTAAATTTATATTAGATTATTTTTTGACAAGCAAATAAGCACCAATAAATAGTTCATCTGTGATCCATGCAAAATTTTTCAGAAAACCTTAGTTGGGGTTATAAGTAATTAATAAGAAAATGAAAAATCTCACTGCAGTTCTTAGTTTTACTTAACACGAATTACGAAAACCCTAGTAGCTTGCAGTACTGGAATCATATCTCAGTTCAGAAACAAAACTTAAACAAAAATTGAAAAAGAACAATTTTTTATCTAACAACATGACATGATTCTCTTCTACATGTGTCTCTCGCTGTCGTCTAATGCTGCAGTTCATGGAACAAACAAAGACGGTAACAAGTAATTCTTACCTTCTAAAACTTTTTTTTTATCAAACTAATCTGTATTTACTTGATTCAATCAAACCTTATTTCTTTACAGATTAACATTTCAAACAAACCAGAACACAAACACTAAAAACACACCCCAAAAAAAAAACCATAAACCACTTTGTTTTCATGAATGAAGATGGTATGCAATATGTGGAAGTACTACTCCGTGAACAAAGTTTTCATCAGCTATTAGAGCTTTCATTATTCCGTTCTCCATATATAGAAGCTTGGCTAGCCCAGATTGATTTCTGTACCCAAGAGAAGAAGAAAGAGATTGTACGTGAAAAGGCAACACATGAAGCAGGAAACAATCTATTAACCTTGTTTGTACCATTTATCATCAGACCTGTGCTGAGTTTTCTCTGTCGTCAGACAACACAAAACCTTGCTCAGATCTCTCCATCTCTCTCTTTGCTCCACAGCTTCCATGACAGATCTCGTCGTCAGCATCAAGAATGGTGAATATCATGATTCATTTACTCGTGACTATGAATGACTAGTAATTATAATACATTTCTGCTGATGATCTCCCTGCTTGTCCTCTTTGTGTCTTCAAACTCTCCCATGTCCATGATGTTGAAACATTGGCACCGCTGCTGCTTGTTGAAAGATGATGATGATCATCAGCATCCGAGAAATTAGGGTTAGCAATAATAAAATTACCTTGTTTTGTTTCTTCGGCACCACAATAACCTAATGGTTCTTCCATCAACAGTAAACCATTACTCCCGCCTCCAATAATGTCACAGCTGAGCAGAAGCTTCTGGTTCTGATCATGATCTATTCCAGTTCCATAGATGTAGTTCTGATCAACAGTTCCCATATGAAGCACCGGCGCAGCAACAGCTGAAGCATTGTACTCGTGCAAGTCTACTTGATCTTTGCAGCTTCCGTAACTGATCTTGGTGCAACTTCCGTCAGAAGAACTACAGCTTGGTTCGCTGCCGAACACAAGCATAGTTCCACTCTCCTTCATGTTCTGGTACTGATGATGAAGGTAGGAATGAGACTGAAGCAAAGGGTAGCTGAGGATCATGTTATCTGTTGTCGATGAGGAGAGTGGAATTCCTTCTAGGCCTGTGAAGATTGGTTTTGGAGAATCAGCGTTCCTGAAGAAGTTAGCGTTGTTCATTTGTTGTATAGATGGTAGTACTGGTGCTGTTGTTGCTGGTGGATTTTTGTAGGAAGAAGATGGTAGCAAGAGGCTTTGGTGCTGATGATGCTGCTGCAGTTGTTGTTGTTGTTTTCTATGAGATGGAGAGACACCCATCAGCTTCTTCTTCAGCTTGGTGTTCCAGTAGTTCTTTATATCATTATCCGTTCTCCCCGGTAATTGGGCTGCAATGATCGACCACCTAGAGAAATTATCAAGAGAAAATTCATGAAGAAAATCTGTTTCATACATGTTAAGGGATTCTTGCACTCTTTATGTATGCAATTGAACCGAAATAGAAACACACAGATCGTAACTTTCCAGCTAACTTTTGACAATTGATGTAAGCTATGAACCAAAACAGGAAGATAGATACTCTTATAATTAACTTATAAGGTGAATGTTGTAAAGCCTCTTACTGTCTTTGCTTCATGTGATCAGATATATATTGATATACAGGGAAAAGAAAGAGATGGTGAAGAGAAAAGTGAGACACTTTAACAAGAAAATCAAGGAGAAGAAAATTGAAGCAGAAGTCATCAAGGAAGCAGTTCAGCTAGACCACATATGCAACATCAAGCAAGTTGTAATAGTTGATTCCAGGAATTGAAAGGCACAGATGTGTAGAAACATGATGAACAGAGTTGAATTACCTGCTTCCAATACTTGCAAAGAGGCTACAAATTATCCGATCTTCTTCTTCGCTGAATTCCCCATGTTTTATGTTAGGCCTGAGATAGTTCAGCCACCTAAGCCTGCAACTCTTCCCACATCTCTTCAAACCTACCACCAAATGTAAAACTCCAACATCACTATTTCCTCTATTTCACATGCATTACCACTATAAGATGAAACAAGATCGTAAACATAAAGATTGAATTTTTTTTTCTTTTTGCCAAAAGTTTTTGTTTGCTGATGTTTACCAGCTTTGTGAGGGAGAGCAATCCAGTTGCCACCAGTGCCATACTTCTCAATGTAGTTCGTAAGTTTGGTGTCTTCTTCAGGAGACCAAGGCCCTTTCTTCACATTATCTTTGTCACAACATGGAGCCCTCCCCATAGTTAACCTCTCGCGAACCACGCAAACAACAAGAACAACAATCTTCAGATGCTTCTATTTCTTCTGCTTCTGCTACTTCTGCTGATGGTGGGTGATGTTTGTGTTCTTGTTCGGATATTCTAGTATAGTGTCGCCCCAGGAAAGAGACAACAATAACAACAGTAGCAGCAACAATGGCTAGTTGTTGGATGAACACAAGAAGAGATTGGGAGAGGGACAACAGAGTAATGGTAGATGTTATAGAAGTCAAAAGGATAGCTAGCTAGGCTGGGGCTGTCCAGTTCAATCAAATCTCAAAGCCATTCCCCTTCACTTCACTGCAGCTTTACAATTTACATTAACCAAAGACTTTTAGCAAAGCCGTCCTTATACTTTGGAGACTCACCCTGGTACTACTGCTATAACTCAGATGAAAGATTACAACTGTTAAAACAAAAATTATGTGAAAATGATAGTAATGGGGTTTTTCATCTGTTCAGTAGTATGCATCATTCCCTAATGGAAGAACTTACCAGTCATGCTCTTTTCAAAGAAAATAAGCTGCATGTATTTCGTTATAAACTATGTTTAAGGTTATAGAACAGGTAATGAAAAATAATCTCTTACAACAGGGGTAAATGTATCATAAGTATTGACTACAGAAAATTTCTTTTGTAAAAAGCAACATTAACAAAGACCATGATTTAATTAGGAAGCAGTCTTAGTTCATTTGTTTTATTCTGAAAACAAGTGTTGTTATTTCAATAAGAGACTGAAAGAAATTTTCAAACTGGAGGTTGTTGTCTTTGTGCATGCATGTTTTACCCATGTAATGAGGGTTTCTAATCCTTCAACCAATAGATTTGAGAGCAGGTTATATGTAGTATCAATTTTCTATGATTAGTATACTCATCAGACAACATATATACTCATAATGTGACTCACTTCCATGTTTCTTAATCAAGCTCGACATTATTATACTATCAAGCTTGACATTATTAAACTATCAACTACGAATTAGTATTAAGGACTAACTAGCTTGTAACCATCTTATTCATGCATAAGCCTACCAATCATAAACAGTTACTATCATCTACACTTCATCAAATTACTGCGTGGGTATTAATAATTTCATGTTAACATGCAATTCAGATAAATTATATTAGAGGTCTCAGTAATCTATTTTTAGTTAATAATAATTAAGGCCTTGACTGGGGATGAGAAGAGATAATGAAATATGAGCTGTGTTCCATCTTCCATGGTGGCCATAGTACTCATTTGAGCTGTCTAATTACTTAATTACACTTGCAAAATGGAATCTGATTATAAAAACTAAACAGACATTATTGCACAGAAGTCAAGAAAGAACTGTGTCTATTCACAAAAAATAACAAAAGGACTCATATATTGTTTACTTCACAGGCATTGAATTAGTTTTTCTTGAATAAAAAAGGAATTATTCCTTGGGGTCAAATAAAATAATGTTCACTAGCAGGCAGTAGAGCTTTCACAATGTTTCAGAAAGAAAACAAAATTAGATAGCAATGTTGAATGAATGCCTTTAGTATAGTAATATCTATAGTTATGTAGTTTCTATACATGGAAGTCAGCATTGGAAGATATCGTCGTTTGGAAAGCTGATGTTGAGTTGCACCAGCATTGGACATACCAACCAAATAAGTAGAATCTATTTGCAGTGATCCAAAATTAAAATTTAAAATATTTAAAATTAATAAATCTATAAAAAAATGTTTTTAAATATAAATTCAGATTTTTATTGAAAATTTTATTTAAAAAATAAGTTATGGATAAATAAAACACGCTTGGTCTTAGAACCCTTGGTCTGTTTGTAGTCTTTATACATTCGACTACACTAGCCCCTTTAATTCAGTCTTTAGATTCATGTCCGAAATAAAACTAGTTCTTCAACAGACATTTGAATCATATATTTTAAACCAGATCTTCATGTAAATAACTGAGTTTTTATTCATGTGTGCAGAAACTTACCTTGTGATGTAAACTTTGATTGCAAAACTTTGAACTGAAAAATTTTGGCATGAACAGGTCACCAGTAATCTCTTAATAAATCCGGCTACGTAATGCCTTTTACCATGATCAAATTTCCTGTAACACAATAGATCGTGTACATCATAAATCTTAGATCTGATTCCGGATGACAGTAAAGAAAAGTTATCTGTTTATATTTGAATTCAAAACTTGATGAACAATCTGTACACATATCATGTCCATAACAAGGTATCAATCATGCCAATGATGGAGAATAATTTAATCACAAAATATTTGGGTTAGGGTACGTATCATACCTCAGTTCTTCTTTCAGTTACCAGAAGTAGAAGTTTTTGCACAATCCCTTCAATCAAAATTCAGGGCATCCAACCAGTGGTAATAACAGTGATTCTTGAACTGCTGGCCTGATCATCTTCACTAGCTAGACCAGTAAAATCTCCATAACATTAAAGTTTAGAGAGAGCAATGCTCTGCCACAAGCTGACCTCATGATCGTTATCCTGATCATTATGTTAGCAAGAAAATGGATACTACAATAGTAGCAAATCTTCAAAGAAACACAGAGATTGCTGTTCCATCTCAGACGCAAAGTTCCAAGATATATGGCCATTGACAAGAAGTATAACATAAATTTTTTTTTCTTGGAGTAAAAAACATAACATGGTCGAAAACCATCTCAATTCACATCCACTTTCTTATTCTTCCAAGTCATTTGATACAATTTTACAATTACATAACAGGCGGTCCACTGCGGTCCACCTTGTCTCAAAAAAAAGTGCTGCTCTTGCGCTGAAAAAAAATAGCTCCACCTTGTGAAGCAGGATTACAGTTCTTGATCTAAGCCCTTGAATATAAATGTTGCAAGACTCGCATTAATGTAAGACTTCAAAGTGTTTTAGAAAATGGAAGTCAAACCATCACAGCATTGAAGAAAACTGCAGATAGCCCATCTAAGTAAGACTTGTTCTTTCTGCAGCAAAATTGTCTTTTAGCTTTCTCTGATACTCAATATGTGCTGCAATTGGTAATAAGACTTGCTCAATTAAGGAGCTGAGAGTTGCTGCTGTCTTCGAAGGTGCTAACTCATGCATATAACATTAGCAGAGTTTCCAGCCTCTGATCTGACATAGGACCTGAATGCTTGAGATAGATATAAGCCAATAGCATTGGCATAAGGCCATCCAAATTAATGTGCCATGAACCTGCAATCACTATTTAGTGCCTAGAACAGGCCCTCTGCAAGTGTATGTTAACAACAATGTGAAGATATTTGACAGAGTTCCTGTACTCTAGTATGATTTGCAAACATAGAAATGTCTACCTACTGACATACACCTCACGATCATAAACTAACAGCAATTCTTAGCTACCTTGAGTTCAATGTGTCAACAAATGTAAGCAAAACAAATCTCACGATCAAAAGCTCACAACAATTCTTAGCTACCTTGCGTTCAGTGCTGTCAAGGAAAGTAAGCAAAACAACAATGCGTTAGAACTCGCGAGGTGTCTTACTATAGAGCGGAGTCTTTTATTAATCCAACAAAGGAACTTATCGCAAAGATAAAAACTCTACATGCATATAGAGCTTTGAACTATAAAATAATATATATGTACTGAATCGAACAATAAGATTCTTGCTGGCAACCTCCTATCTTGTAACAAATGTATCGCAAAAGGGCAAGAAAAATTGCATGCTTGCATCTAGTCAAGACATGGAATACAAATTAAGCATCAGCTACGAGATGCTTGTGTAAAATAACCATAATTAAAACCATACAAAGCGAAAAGCAGTTGTACGCTTCCATGAGAAACCAATTTGCTTGCTTCAGCTTGATAGTAATAAGTATATTAAAACAAAAAAAAGTAAAATCACCTGATTTTAGCATAGAATATCCTCAAAGTTACATGAGAACCTGCTTGCCAATAGAACAAGGTATAACATTAACGAAAATTTAATCTCTTTTTTTCCATAATAACAAGAATTAAAACAGTACATAGGGAAAAACAGTTGTATGCTTCCATGAGTAACCAATTTGCTTGCTTCAGTTTGATGTAGAATAAGTATATTAAAAAACAAAAAGTAAAATCACCTGATTTTAGCATAGAACAACCTCAAAGTTACATGGGAACCTATTTCCCAAGGTATAACATTGATAATCCATGAGATATATACAGAAATCCAGAAACCAGATGCGTAATAGAAATACTTCAGTAGTTCTCAAGGTCAAAGGAAGTTTGTCACTCTGATGAAGAAAAAAAGAATTAATTAGTCGAAATGGGATTTTTGCATTGAAGATCATCGATATGATCGATATGATGTACCACCGGAAAATTAAAAAAATACAAATAAATAAAGAAAAACAATCCATCCAACAGAATCTCAAGATCTACTTAACAAAAACAAAAAAAAAGTCGAAAATGGATTGAATCGAAAATCATCGATATGCTCTACAACCGGAAATTAAAAAAGAAAAAGAGAACAACGCAACCAAGAGAATCTCAGGATGTAGTTCAAAAAGGAAACAAAAAAACAAAAACCAAACAAAGAAGCAAGCGACGAAATTATAGAAATTCGTATACTGATATACGAAATAGAAGAGGAAACAAATTTGGACCATTTCTCGATTTGTGCGTGTCATCCTTGCGCAGGGGCCATGCTAATCTTCTCTGTATCGTTCCAATTTTATCGGATGTCTCCGAAGAGACGCTCCACTTTCCCAACCAATTCTTATAAATATTATTCCTAATGAAGCGCGAACAATATGGGACTAAAACGGTAGTTCACGTCTTATAACTGGGCCTCTTAGAAAACCCAGCCGATTATTCTCGTTAGCAGAGCAAGAGTTCATGTCTTATTACTGGGCTCTATGGGCTACTACAGTTATAAATTCTTTATATATACTTTTTATTTTTACTTTTTTAGATAAAAAATAAAATAATTCTTTTTAAAAATTTAAAATATTTTTATTAAAAATTGATTTTATAAGTATTACAAAATATTTTCTAAATCGACTGGAACTCGAAAAAATTTGGAAAATGTTGGTGGAATGGGAGTTCTTTTGTGGGAGGACCCTCCTCCACATGGAAGCCCTTATGAAGTTTGGTGAGTGAGGTGGTGTATGAATGAATGTCCGTTAACCAGAGCTAATCATTAGCCCATAGAGCCTTCCATATGGTAGTTTCTAGTCCCTTTCGGTTAGACATGGCCCCCAAGAGAGAGTACATTTCATGCTAAATTTCCATCCACTTCCACCCATACACATTAATTGGGACGTTTGAAGTAATTTTAAAATATAAATTTTTTAAAATAAAAAATATTTTTTTTATATTAAACAATAAATTATATTTTTTAAAAATTAATAAAAATAAATAATAAAATTTTTTTACTGGGCTCGTATCCCATTACCGCCGATCTAATGTTCATTATATGAATAGGGTCCGGAGAGATGGCCGCTTAGATTGTATGGCTCCGTTGGTGACTTCCTGATCGCAGCTTTCATTTGAAGACTCCAAGGTTATTTATTTTTCGCGCCTCGGTCTTTCACGCAAGAGTTTTATTTGAGGCCAAACATATCGAAGTTGATTGCTATATTTTTTAAAACTTTAAATAAAATTTTTAAATATTTATAAAATATATTAAAAATTATGAACTAAAAATTTAAAAAATTATTTTTAAAAAAAATTACTTATTTATTTATTCATCTATTCAAACATAATTAATTTATTATTTTTAATATATATTCAAATATTATAAAATTAATTAATTGTTTTTTATTTGTCTTTTATTATTTTTTATATTGGCTTTTTTATTTTTATTTTTTATCAATGAATCCAAACATATCTTTACGGTGCAAATTCATTTGTTAAAGTTGGGAATCAAACTTAAGCCTAACAAAGAACTACCGTAATCATATGTATACATCTCTCATTCATGGATCTATACTTTTAGTTTTTGTCTTGAAAGTTACCCTTTTTTATCTTGAAAGTCACTTCAGATGACTACTGCCGTGGCAAATGTCCGAACGGTTGCTGCATTCAATTCAGAAGCTAAAATCACGCAGCTGTTTGCTGCCAACCTGCAGGGCCTACTTCGTCGTTGTTTCTGGAAGGGACAGATTGCCGGCAGCGGATTTGGCTTTGCGCAATTCATGCTCTATGCTAGTTACGCGCTTGGACTATGGTATGCTGCTTGGCTGGTGAAGCACAACATTTCCGATTTCTCCAAAACAATCAGAGTCTTCAGTCCGCCAACGGTGCTGCCGAGACTTTAACTCTTGCGCCATAGTTCATCAAAGGCGGCCGAGCAATGCGGCCAGTGTTCGACGTCTTAGACCGGAAAACAGAGATTGACCCAGATGAATCTGAATCTGCTCTGGCACCTGACTCTCTCCGTGGTGAAGTGGAGCTAAAACACGTCGACTTCGCGTACCCGTCCCGGCCTGACTTCGCTGTGCTGCGTGACCTCTCACTCCGTGCCCGCGCCGGAATTACTCTCGCCCTTGTTGCCCCAGTTGATGCGGCAAGTGCTCGGTGGTTGCATTGATCCAGCGGTTCTACGAGCCAACATCCGGCCGCATACTGATTGCTGGCAAAGACATACGCAGATACAATCTAAAATCTCTCCGTGCATGGATTGCCGTTGTGCCACAAGGAACCTGCCTTTTTGCGACAACCATAAGAGAGAACATTGCCTACGGCTGACAAACCGCAACAGAAGCAGAAATCATTGAAGCCGCATCACAAGCCAAATGCTCACGAGTTCATATCAGCATTGCCCGATGATACAGCACACACGTTGGTGAACGAGGTGCCGGACAGTCGGCAACAGTGAAGAAGTGAAGAAGACAGCCATTTTACTGCCGGACGAAGCGACTAGCGCATTGGACGCTGTGTCAGAGAAATTCGTGCATGAGTCGTTAGAGAAGAGTTCGTCAGGCAGGACAACCATCGTGGTGGCTCATCGGCTATCCACAGTGAGGAGCGCGCACGTCATCGCCGTCTTTGACGAAGGGAAGATTGTAGAACAAGGGTCACACTCACACTTGCTCAGTCATCACCCTGATGGATGTTATGCTAGAATGCTGCACATAGGGTTGTAATATATGACCCGATCTGAAAATTTAATTCAAAATCGATCTGTTTAATCAGAATTAGGGTTGAAAAATTTGACCCGTATAAATATATAGGTTGGGTTAGGATTGAACAAATTTGACCCGGTTATTAAATGGATCGATCCGGATTAACCCAAAATTGATTCACTAATCCGAAATATCATCTCTTGAAAGAACAATTCTTGATTTTTTCTTAACGTAACAAATATTTGCAATTAAAATAATCGATAATAGTTATTTACAAACTATTAAATTATATTATATTTATAATTAATTTTTTATTTTTATACTTTAGTAAAATAGTGTAAGATAAAAATTATAATATTATCGAAAGTATTACTATGTAGGTATTTTTAATGACGAATTTAGATTTCGTATAAAGATTTTTATGAAAATTTTGTTAGAGAGATATATTTATCATAATTTTTATCGAAATTATTAATATATATTTATAATTATAAATTTCAGCTGTTATCATATATTTTTTAAAAATAAAAAATATATATTTTTTTATATTGTAAGAACCGATGAAGACATTAAGAAATGCATATTTTGTCGGACATAATTATATCTCGTCAGTAAAAATATCGTGCACTTTTTTTGAACCGATCTTATAATTTCATTAAGCTTAAAAATATAAAATTAATAATTAATAATTTTAATTATTAAATGGGTCGATTCGAATTGATCCGATTATTAGTAGGTTGGATTTGGATTGACAATTTTAACCCGTATAAATTCACAGATTAAATTAGGATTAAACGAATTTGACCCGATTATTAAATGGATCGATCCGAAACTGACCCACCAATCCATATTGCCACCTCTAGGTTCACAAGAGTCCCAAAAAGCAAAAAGAAAAAAAGAATTTGATGAAAAGTTATATATGAGAAGTAGCAATGTACAACATCTAGCTGATCCTTTTTCTATTCACCTTTCGTAGTATAGTGACATAGCTATGAAATCTCTACAGTGTTCTTTCGGGAAACACAAACTGCAGCTGTTATTTGTTAACTGCTCACAAATGTTTAAGCAATTTGCACTTTATCCCAGCAAGCAGGGCAAAAACCAGGAAGCAACTTTCAAATGCAGCACCAAACTTTTAACAGAAGTCCAGAAAATAATAGACAGGTTTCAGCACTATGTACATAAATACAAGTCTGAGTATTGCAAACTATGAAAGACAGCATTTGAATTAATTTGCCTCGTACCTGGTCGACTGAAGACAATGATCCAATATCACAACAAACAGGAATGCCTTTATAGCAAACATTTATAAAAACTACTGACTAAAAACAGGAGCACAGACCTGATTATATATTACAAGCTCCAGGTTAAAATTGAGAACGGTTTGGGTTGAGCATTTTTATAGTGAAATACTGTCTGTAAAGACAGTTCTGACGTTATATATAATGAACTAAAACGCCACTAAAACTCCACGCCACATTTGACATTAAGGTGTTTTACTAGAATCAACTGGATATGCAATCTAAGGGAGCGTTTGGCGCAGCGTTTGAAACGCTACTTATCAACTTTTTTCTATTTTATATTTTTCAATACATATTTTATAAATATATAAAAAATTTATTTAAAAATTTAAAAAGTGTAAAAAAATTCTTAGAAAAAAGATTTTTTTATTACATATTTTTATTATTTTTTTGAAAGTAAAAAAAATAAAACTCGTTTTCTAAAAAAACAAAAATACTCTCATTTTAAAAAAGTTTCATTTCATAAACAATCCCAAACGCATCCTAAGAAACATAAGTGGAGACATAAGTAATTAATTAACGCCTAATTGAAGTTTTCATACTGACTTCGGAATCCACATGATCTTCAATTGAGTTGAGGAGCCTTCATTGCAAAGCATATCTAAATAAAGAATCCTAGAACAAAGCCGAGGAAGAAAAATGTGCCAGATGCCAACATCACTACCAAAACAAACCCTACACACACTACAGCCGGGGACTATTTCCAATGTACAACCATAATTGGTCAAATCCAATTAACAGCTAAGTGACTAAGCACACGGCCGAAGAAGTAAGCACCAGTTAACATGAATACAATGAAGGAATGCCATCTCCGAGCTAGAACATTACATTGTTAGGGACTGGAGAACCAAGTACCCCAAGTACTAGCGAAGAAGCTCCATACAGAATTTGAAGTACAACGATACAAAACCCAGCCTCACACTAGCTGTAGGGGGTAATGGACATACATAGGCCACATGTTTCTTTATTCAAATGCCCCACTTCCATGAATTAAGTCATCCAAGCAGAGATGTAGGTGGTGGTGATAATGGTAGGGACCAGAGAGTAAGTGAGACCTTCAAAAAAATGAGAGATGAAAGAGACAGTAGAGAGTATGGATTAAAGGAGTAGAGATAGAGCTGGTTAGGCACATATTGAGAACTTGTTAGGGGGCAACTGAGCCTGAGCTCATAGGAAGATAACGCCTTGCCCCACAAATAAGAGCACCATATCAACCACATGCCCTGGACCACAACAGCACGGCAGAGTTGAAAATGACTCCTTATCCAACCCCTCATCGATCCCTTTCCTTATCCAACAAGTACGGCACACCATTGATTTTCAAGTATGTTATGTCATCATTGTACAGCACGACAATGTAAAGGACCATATATACATTGATTCCGAGCTGTTCATATAGCAGGCTACCAACTGAAAACGCATAATACCTTACCCCAACTGGGCTCTAGTTCAGAAAATAGGTTGCTGGACTCAACTATACTGCTCCTTCAGAGAATACCCCTACTAAGTCCAGAATGCTATCCTATTGAAGAAACACCCGCTGACCATGTAGTTTTCACACGCACAACTACATCAAAAAACCTAACATCATCACATGAACGTGAATAAACATGAGAAACTCATTGTAATTTTTCATCGACATGCTTCAGCAGAAAGAAACTACTCAATACCATGTCCATTGGGCAAAGTAAACTGCTCATCTCTACTATGATGATTTAGCATATATGTAAGCCAGACCCACAGATGTCAGTATCAGGAGGAAATATTGAGAATGAACAAAATTAAAAAAACAAAAACAAAACTATAGCTGAGATGGTTGCCATTCTTATTCATGATAGACATTGCATTTGAGAAAAGTAGGAGACAGGTACATGCTTACTAATAATTTCAAATGAACGCTGTTGGAACTTGAAGATTGGATGCCAATTTGGTATAAAACCATCTTGAACAAAACCGTCAATGCTATTGATTATCTTTAAAGAACTACCTAAGTTACTGGCAAAGGAGACATAATAAATAGCTGTGTAGCCTATCAATCTGAGAACAGTATCATACTAAAGTGAGTGTTACATTGACATAAGCTTTGGGCCATTATCAGGCATCCCCATTCCAGCAGCAAGTTCAGCATCCAATTGTGTGTGTGGAGCTGGTCCGGACATTTGCTTCACCCTATAATAGCACTGATTAGTCACTCAAGAAGCTGCAAGAGTCAAATGGCACATGTACTTCACTGAAGAAGCTATCTCTTTCACCAAAGGCAAATATTAATGAAATGGGTCTAACACATTTCTGCTAAGCAAATATTTTCTAATCAAGCTGCAACAGGTAATGCTTGGAATGTGTTTGACATCCTGCAACTAATAACAAGAAATAACAATCCAAGGGAAGAGTTTTAGCTATGCTTAGAGCCTCCGATAAATTGTTAGTAGCTTGTCCAATATGATTTTATGCCAATAAGCCTAAACTATCAATAGGTTATTTTTGGAGTTGTTTCCATTGGACAATCTACCAAAATTGAGTCCAATAAATTTGTTGATCATTCACGGGAGAAACTTGAATGCTTACAGGATAAAGCTATTCAGCTTCACAGAAACTCTTATAAGTTCAATAATAATAATAATAAATAAATAAATAAACATTATTCCCGTGCACAATTTTGGAGAAGCTAAAGGCTCAAATCTGATCTAGCGTGTCTGTTGACATAGATTATTTCATGAATCTGGTTCTAAATTAGAGGTGCAACAATGGCAAAAAGAATATGTACATCTACAACTTCAGAGATATCCTTTAGCATTCGATGTGGAGAATCACATCTGAACCATATTAACAAACACAATTACAAAGGACTCAAAGGGAATAACCTAGTCTAGATGTTCAACTAAAAGCAGATTTTAGGTTCAAACTCAAACATCACTATTACACTGAAAACCACGACTTATTGTAGTGAGTAGAATCATAAGAAAACAAATCCTAAATCAGTATCTAATCAAGGCAGAAAAGCTACATTTAATTCAAACAAGTACGTGAGACTTCTCACCAGTAGTTTTTGTAGTTTTACTCGAACTAACCAAGAACCCACTTCAAAACTAAACAAACGTGCAACAAAACATCTACAAATTCTTTTCTACATCTCGGCAAGGCATCCCAGAGCGCATGATCACTAGTCTAGCTCAGTCTGACTCCATTATTCATTGCAGAAATAACAAATTCCAAGTGACACCAATTCCTCCACTAAAAGAACCAGAAACAAATAGAAAAGTTGCGGGAGAAAAGCTCACCTCTTTTTGTGACGTTTCGATCGCATGTGCTCGTCTTTGACCTCCTCACTCGCAAAATACCGGCTACACTAGCAGCAAAACAAACACTATCACAATTAACATTATTACATCATCGAAGTTAGTAAAAATCAGAACTTTCAATACAAAACAATCGAATAAATCTAAATTCACGTTCACTCACTCGCAATGAAGGCAATAGAACTGTCCCATGGAAGGAAGATCTTCATCTTGAGGCAAAGGTTTAGGAACCATTTCATTAGCTGCCTTAATCAGCTCATCATACACCAAATCGTCCCGTGAATCATTAATTAAGGAATCAACCAACAAAGTCGATAAGAATCAAACACCAACCAAACCCAGAAGAAACTTAATTACAAAACCAAAATCAAGTCAAAAGAAAATTTCAAAAGGATATCTTTGAGCAAGAATTTGGAGCGGCGGGAAGTTTTGTGGGAGAACCTTCGCTTCTTGATTTTCCGGTGAGGACACTTCCCTCCCATGACTCTTTTTGCTCTCTCTAGATTCTTTCTCTAGAATCCTTCTCTGCACGGCGGACGACAGTCTAGGGTTCTTACAATTTGGCGCGGAGGCGCCGGATAAAACAACAACGCCGCGGGCGGTGGTAGCGGTTCGGATGTAAATCTAACACACAACTATCCACAACCCAAGTAGTATACAATAGTAAAATAAGTAATTTGCAGATATAGACCTTAAAATTTTCTCATAAGGATAACTTGTTTTTGAAAAATTGTACCATGAATATTATGGTGGTGACTGTAACACCTCATCAGAGTTCAATAATCTGCTTAGGTCCTTAGGATATGAAGAGCGAAATAATATGAGACATTGCAGAAAATGTAATTTGTAGACCGCAAATGAAAACTAGTCACAATGGCAGGCGACGACTAAAGAAAATGGATATTTGTGGATTGGAACCCGAACCGTTATTAGTGTCTAATATCCAACAACTTTTCTCGAGCAGAACACAACTATTATTAGCCCGGAGCAGAATACAACTATGTCGCCGGTGAAATATTTCCAAATTTTTTTTCTTTCAATTGCTTTTCAAAAGTCGCTTAAAGGTTCTTCGATGATGTCTGGTAGTGAATCTTCGACTACTGCAAGCAGGTGTATTGGATGTTCGATTGATTGTGGGATACGGATTGCCCATAAACTGTTCAACGAAATGCGTCAAAGAAACTTAACGTGATCAAATAAGTAAGAACTGTTATTTTGTTTCATTTTTAACTGTGGCATGACTCTGGTATGCAAAAACTTCAACTGTTACTTACTTCTTAATGTTGAAACTAGCCTTTTTTTTTTCTAGTGCATGTTCATGAATGAGATTGGTACTCCTCATGTGGTGTTTCTTTATAGAATAAATGGAGTGATCTGAAGTTTGTGTAATGGAAGCGCGTGCCTTGTACATACTTTCCTGACTTGTAGCTAGAGAAAGCAAAGATTTAGTCAAGTGTATCATGTGTAGCATGTGTCAGTTTACATCCCTTTCATGTGCAAAAATTAATTGTTGAAATCTCAATTCAACTTAATTATGATTAAATAACTAATATAGGTAATTGAATGTCATCAATCTCATACAATCCACTATCACATGCTCCATATTTATTCCACAATATATGGGGTTGCTTTTGGCAAGATGGAAACCATGAATGTACATAGGCATAAAACTGGACTTAAATTGGTGCAATACCATTAATATAATTTCATTGAGTTGCACATCAATTGAATGTCACCATGAAGAGGTCTAAAACAATAAAGCCTTCATCCCATCTAAGTGGTGTGAAACTTTGTGAAGAGATAACTGGTATATAATTGAGTCAAGCAGCTTTTGAGCCTTTTCAGCCTTAACTCAAGTCGGTCTTTTCTCGAGCCACCTAATTAATGAGATAGAGTTCATACTTTTTTTTTTTCAAAACATGCAAGCTTGATGGATTTTCCTAGTGTAGAGTTTGTTAGTCGTCTACAAGAAAATTGTTTTATATATTTTATGTAAGTTATCTATGATAATTCAGGTAGTTATTCAAGTTTAGTTTTTTATGTGTTGGAGTGGGAGCTCACTTGCAAAATTTTGATTTGTTGTAGCTCATGCATGCATTTTGGTTGAGACAAGCTCTAGTCATAGTTGCTCAAGCTTGTCATGAAAAGAATAGTTAAGTGATACAGTGATTAAAAAAATACTACTTGTAAATTATGTAAGTCAATAAAAGTCATGATAGCTTGACTTAAGTATTAATAAAATATAAAGGTGCTGATCACATGTTCAAGTTGGAAAGATGTGATGGAAGTACAAAATAGTAATATGTGGAGTGATGTGGTATTCTTTTTCTGCCCAATAGGTTACAAAATGTTTGACAATATACCTGTTTTCTTTAAATCTTTGTGATTTCTGAGCTTAGAGGACATCAACCTGAATTTAGTAAAATGTTTATTTTTCACCGACAAATTAATGAAGGAAATGCTAACCTTCATAATAACTGCAGCTACAAATTACATAGGATTGATGTTGCAATATGTTAACAGTAGCTGAAGAAGTCCAAATGTCTAAAGTTCACCTCCATTCTGGTTAATATCTACTTGTACTGATATGGAAGGCTCTTATATCACGTTGATGGTACTTGTCTTGGAGTCAAGCTAGCGTCCATTTTTGGTACTTTTTTTTCTTCCTTAAATTATTTAAAGAAAATTATATACTTCCAAGTTAGGTTACCTCTAAACTTTAGGAACAGGTGTCAATTAGCTCATCCTCTCTCCGGATTGTCGTTTACTGATTGTTGGTACAATAGAAATACAGCTACGCATGATGGTCATCATCCTTGCTATCTTCTTGACCCATTTTCCAGGGGTAATTCCCTTGCTTGTTTGTAACTCAAAATTACTTATCCCCATCGCAAACTGTTACAGTAGTGCATGATTTTGTCTGGTGACTTTCGAAGTGTGGCACCAACCGTAGAGTTAGTCCATTTATCCTAGAAGGTTTCACATCCTTCGTGGTGTAGGTTGTACGGCTTTTCTTTCTTTGCTTCATCGCTGGCCTATGCTAACTTGGATGGCTATGATTAGCCAGCTTGGTATCAACAACCTATGACAGATTGCATTCTGCCATTCATTATGCCAAAGTTTTTTCAAGATTTGCTTTGTTATGATTTTCTAGAAGCTGTAATTGCTAAAAGAACAACTCCAATGAATAAACTAATTTTGTTTAGATGAATTGGAAATGATCACCTTTGTTAGTATTGTAACTCATCTACCTTTAGCAAATCATTGCATTTATGAAATACACGAGTCTATCAACTCCTACAAGTCAAAATCAGTAATTTAATGCAACTTTTGTGGTAAGTGGAGAGGAGAAGGAAGATGCGTCTCTTCCTCCATAAACACATTTTTCCTTGAACTGCACCCAACTCGAATATAATGTCAAATTGATGCTGAGTCATTTTATTGTTCAGATATAAGAATAGATACGGAAGCGACAAACTTTGCCAGTTTGACACCTACATGCAACATTGAGACTTGGCTGCTACCTAGTTGATTTAAATACTACCTCTCAAATCTTTGTCGTGTCTCATAATGTCTAATTAATGACTACTTACCAAGTAAGTCTCTGCAACAAAGAGAAGTGAGCTTCCTCGCTTTATTGTTGAAAGGATAATCACAAAGGTATACGCAAAGAAGTAATATATCCTTGGTTAATATCTGAGAGGAGTGTTGATGAAGCAAGTGAGCTTATCAAAAAGGGTGGATGCCGAACTGCTTTAGACAACTGTTACAAGTTTAGCTTAATCTGCATGAAAACCGTGTGTCTGAGACTGAATATCATTTCTGTGTCCTCGCTCCACGGTTCCACCTCACTTCTTCTCTCCCCACCGTCCCTTCCTTTCCTTATATAAGAAGCCAAAGAACATGAGTCAGACACTCTTTGAGTTAGTACCTTATGACATTTTGGTGAATCTCTTTCCTAAAGTTGCTTCACTAGAAACTAAGCCACCATGAGGGACCTACTTCTGAAGCAACCTGTGATTGATGCAAGTGAAGGAGTTGCTCAGAATCTGAGGTTTGCATGGCTAAGGATTCGCAATCCAATTGCCTTACCAGTGCTACAAGTTGCTGTGTACTTGTGTGCTGCAATGTCTTTGATGCTATTTGTGGAGCGAGTGTATATGGCGATTGTTATTTTACTTGTGAAGCTTCTTAAGAGGAAGAGATACACCACATACAAACTGGATTCCTTGAAAGAAGAACTTGAAACTCAGGGCAAACACCCACTGGTCTTGGTTCAAATCCCCATGTATAATGAAAAAGAGGTACTTCAGTATCACATATTTAATTTTAAGTGAGTTTAAAACTTTTAGCATCTTTCTTGGTCTCACTAATTTGTACCTTCAGTCCTTTGAACAGCTTCTGCTTTTCAATTGAACTTTTAAGGAATAATTTTTTTATTGTAAATCCTCTTTACTTTCAAGTTTTAAACTCTGAAAAATCTTTACTTGGCATATCTGGGAATATCACGAGTTATTCCCATTTAATACTTCCATTTCCATCCTTGGGAATATTCTTCGCACTCTGTGCCATCTTTGAAGGAGCATAATGTATGCAGGTTTATCGCCTCTCAATAGGAGCAGCATGTGGATTGTTATGGCCATCCGATAAGATCATGATTCAAGTTCTAGATGATTCAACTGATGCAATTACCAAGGTAGTACATTTATTTGAGGCTTTTCATTTTTTGTTAAGAATAATGTTGATGTCCTCGCAGGAGCTAGTTGAGTTGGAGTGCCAAAGATGGGCGAGCAAGGGCATCAATATCAAATATGAGGTTAGAAACAGTAGAAATGGCTACAAGGCAGGAGCTCTTCGCGATGGCTTAAAGAAGCATTATGTCAAGGATTGCGACTTTGTAGCCATATTTGATGCAGATTTTCAACCTGAACCAGACTTTTTATGGAGAACAATTCCTTTTTTAATAGATAATCCAGAGCTTGCTTTAGTTCAAGCTCGCTGGAGATTTGGTAAGGTTTTTCCCAAGTCTTTTTAAGTGGAGTCTGTATGAGTCAGGACTTTGTTGCCTTCTTGATGGCAGTTTTTAGTTATCACCAAGAATTGTTGAAGCCATGACTAAGGTTCACACTAAAGTTCTGTTTCGAACATGCTATATCTAGCATTAAATGTCCTAAACAGCCCTCAGTTACTCTTAATAGGTAACAATGTTAGCATAGATGACACCATGTGCAACAGCTAATGATTGTCATTTCTTGACTTCAGTTAATAATCTCATTATGTTTTTCTATTACCATGCCTATATCTCTCGTAAAGATAGTCTGGGAGAAGGACGATGCACGTGCATTATGAGACTCTTTATTGCTTTAACTGATGTCTTTAGGTCTACTGATAAGACAATTTCGAGAGGAAATTGAGACTGAGGAATTGCAACTGCAAAAGTTATGTATTTCATGTTTAAATGATGTATTCCAGTATTATGATCTTAAGATAAGACCGTAGAATCTGACTTGGCTTGACAGTCAGCAGTGTCTCCTAGACACTAGATATCCATACTTCCCTGAAGGCAATTCTTAGTAGTACGCTTCTGATATGCTTCCTGGCATGTATGGCCAGTTGATATGCCTATATTGGAGTCATTTCATTGGCACTTCTTACTATATATTGGTGAACTCTGTAATGTTCATATATATGCTTTGGCTGTTCAAATTCTTTAGGTATTTTCTTATACTGAAAGTGAATATATTGATGCAGTCAATGCAGATGAATGCATGATGACACGTTTACAGGAAATGTCTCTTGACTACCACTTCAGTGTGGAGCAAGAAGTTGGATCATCAACATATTCTTTCTTTGGTTTTAATGGTAACTTCAACTTGCTTGAAATGATGCTAATGTTGGCCCCAAAATTAGTATGAATGAGTTGCCAAATTTTATATTTGATTCTAATTTTCTTAAATTGTAACCACAGGAACTGCCGGAGTGTGGCGAATCCAAGCACTCAATGATGCTGGTGGATGGAAAGATCGTACAACTGTAGAAGATATGGACCTTGCTGTTAGAGCTAGTCTGAAGGGTTGGAAGTTTGTTTTCGTGGGCGATTTATCAGTAAGTACTGCTTGCTGAGGAGTATATTTGATATTATATGTTGTGTTATTAGCTTCTGTAAAAGGAACATTACTTGTTCTTATAGGTAAAAAATGAGCTACCAAGTACATATAAAGCATTCCGTTATCAACAGCACAGATGGTCCTGTGGACCAGCAAATCTGATGAGGAAGATGTTTAAAGAAATAATTTCTTGTGAGGTAGAGACCACATATCACTAGTATAGTCTTCATTTTCTGTTTTTTTTTTTTGTTTTTTGTTTTTGCTTTTTTTTTGGTCCTTAGATCCATGCTGCATGTAAATGGTGCTTCAGCATAGCACTGCCATTATCTTTGAATTAACTTCATACATGCATGCAAAGTAAGATAGATTTAGCATATTATTTATTTCATATGCTTTGGTCAAAACATACGCAAATATAGTGTATTCAGTTTATGAGAATTTAGCTTATGATCTCTTAAATCACTGGATCTGGCATGTAGAATTTTGTTAAAAATGTAGTACCTTTTGAGATATAACTCCACCAAGAAAACATATAAGTAAACCCAAAGAATATATATTTGACATTTTGGTAATTGGTTGGGAAAGTTTGAAGTGTTGATGTAACTTTATTGCAAACGTAACTAAAGATCACATCTGCTACTGAAACTGTTACCTGTATGTTTATGGATCTCGCTTCTTTCTTTGACTCGTCATTTGTTTGGGCATGCAGAGGGTGTCAGGTTGGAAGAAGTTCCATGTGTTATACGCATTTTTCTTTGTGAGGAAGATAGTTGCACACCTTGTCACCTACTTTTTCTACTGCATAGTTATTCCATTATGCGTACTAGTTCCGGATGTCCACCTCCCAAAGTATTTCGCTGTTTATATTCCGGCCGTTATTACCATTCTCAATGCTATCTGCACTCCACGGTACGTGATTAAAGATTAAGGTAGAAGCATCTGAGTAATTGTATCTTGATATGGCCATTTTTGACAGAAGCTGATACTTCTGTGGGATGCAGGTCCATTCATTTGGTTATCTTCTGGATTCTTTTTGAGAATGTCATGTCCATGCACCGAGCAAAGGCTGCAATTATTGGACTCTTAGAGGCAGATCGTGTTAATGAATGGGTTGTCACAGAGAAACTTGGTAATGCTTTGAAGCAGAAGAGTAGTAATAAGCAACTCAAGAAACCAAGGTCTCGCACTAGAGAAAGGTATTAACAACCGAAGTCATATTTTAGCTACATGATGCTTGAGATTGAGGAAGATCTCATCATGCCAACAAGCACTAACTTGAAGTTTTCACTGACTTGGTTTATTTGCCTTCACAGGATCTACATGAGCGAGCTACTGATGGGCATGTTCCTTTTGTACTGTGCCATCTATGATATTATCTTTGGTAAAGATCAGTTCTACATCTACCTTCTCCTTCAAGCTGGAGCCTTCTTTGTCATGGGAGTTGGTTATGTTGGGACTTTTCTGCCAAGTTAAGGATGGAGTTGGGAATATTGTAGGTATTTGCCCGATGTATGCTCTTCGAGTTGAAAACACACCATCTGGTCCCAAATATGTTGAATAGTTATGGTTGTAGAATTGTTAGGCATCTAGATTTGAAGCTCAAACCAAAATATCATAAGTATATAATATTTTGTGAACCTGCTTAAGTGTATGATAATAAAAGTTGTAAAGCAAATGTTATCTTGAATAAAATCCTGTATTGGTTAGGTAATAAGGTCATGAAATTTCACATTTCTCTGTTATTATTATATATCATAAAAACAAATGTAAAATCATGAGGCTGTCACTGGAAAGATGAATGAATTAAAAAAAGAAGAATTCAATTTGTAAATACGAATCTAATTTGCAAAAACAAATACGGTTAAAGGAATAGTGATTCATTCTTGGGAGAGTTTTTACAGTCTTTCATTCACATTAGGAAATTTTCCTACTAAATAATAGATGAAAACATATATACAGCCACTTTGTTTATTGCGATACCTCAGCTCATATTCTAGGAACATCATGCTGGTTGATGATAAGATTGATACCATGGGAAAGAAGAGCATTTAGAAGAATCGCCCAAACCTTTGCTTGATTCTTCAAACCTTTCTTCTCAACCTCTTTTGTCCGCATGGATTGCCTCCTGAGCCAAGCCGTCTACTCTGAGTCGCATAGCGAGAACTTCTCCCACAGATGCTAAATGTCGTGGACAGGAAGAACATGGTCGGACATGCAATGCAAAGGCAGCATCTGCCTTTAGCAGTTCCTGTCCACGACATTGGCAGAACAATCCGTCTGCTCTTCCTGTCAACGACATTGGCAGTGATGTACTTAAGGGATATAAACAACCGCAAGACATATCTCTTGTGGATGGAGAAGCCGATTCATGTCAGCGTTAGCTATATGCGACCTGCTAATATAAGCAAAAGGATTATTGCGAGTAAAAGCAAAAGGATTTGAATAAATTATTATAAAAATAAATTTAAATTATTAAAATAATATTTATAGTTAATTTGCGTGCAAAAAGTACACGGAGCAGCTGTCAGTTAGGTCTCTGACCCAAATTTGTTCCTACCAGGTGTTAAATTAAACCAGACCAACTGGTCTGCATCACACTAGACCAACACCAACACGGATCGAATAACAACCAACCAACCAATTCACCCATCTCATCTGAACCCACAAAAATAAGGTTAGACTCGTAAAACGGCTTTCGGTCAAATCGGACCTGCTTAGTTAATTACTGAGCCTGACATGAACCGACGTTTAGGCGTGTTTATTTTATAGATAAAATAGATAAAGTAAATTTTTTGAAAAAGTTAATTTAAAAAATAAAATAAAATAAAAAATATTTTAGTAAATATAAAATTATATATTAAATTAATATTTATAATAATTTTTAAATTAAATTTTTTAAAAATTTTTATTAATAAACATATTTTATTTTAATTATGTATATTTTATATTAAAAATAAATTTTTAAAAAAATAAATTTGGGTGTTATTAAACACGCCCTTATCACCGCCCACCTGGCTCTGGACACGCGAGTAAATATTTCTAGGGTAAAACCGTCAACATAATCATAAATATCTAAATGGTATAAATAGGAAATGCCGCGTTGTAGTAGGAAACCCTCGAACCCTTTCTTTCGTTGTTTCAGCGGGTTGGGGTCTCTGTCTCTCTAGCGAGAGAGAGAATTATCAGAACGGAAAGTAAAAAAGAAAAAAAAAAAGAAAAGACTAACAAACAATCTGAAATCTGATTGACTATTTTGTTATTAGATTTAGATTTTAGATTGAAGTATTCTTCGATTCTGCAATCGGCAACAGCTTGGCCCCGTCTGATTTCGTTGATCTAAGTTTGTGTAAGTTTTCTTTAGATTCTTGATCTGTGATTTAGTTGTTTTTATGATTTTCTATTTTAAATGATTCTTTTTGGTCGTTTATTGGAATAAGGTAGTGATTCCTGATTGCTATCTGTAAAAAAAGATTTGGTAGTTTAGATGGAGCAGATGGTGATTTGGGGTTGTCCTCTCCCTTACTAAAGTCGTAGTCCATCCTGTTTGCAATTTCAAAAGTCCCTACTTTTTGGGCAATTTAGATGTAAAAAATGGTAATTTTTCTGATTGCATATTGTAAAAGTCACGGCTTTTTGGTAGTTTAGTTGGGGAGGATGGATTTCTGATTGCAGTTTGTAAGAATCCTTATATTTTGATAGTTTAGTCTGAGAAATCGGTGATTTCTGATTGCAATTTGTAAAAAGACTTACGGATTGCAGTTAAAATGCTTACTTCTTTGGTAGTTTATTAGCTGGAGAAGATGGTGTTTTCTGATTGTAATATTCACTTTCTGGTAGTCAATATGAGTTTTGTATGTAGTTCTTTTGGCTGTTTTGGTTGACTTCTGGTTGAGATTGTTGCAAATTTTCTATTTATACTTTTTTGGTGAAGGAAACTTAATTCACTTAATATGAAAATTTCACTTATTTCACGTTTTGGTCATTGTTTTGATTTGCAGGAAAAGAAGAAATGGTGTCGGAGGCCAGCAAGAAGAAGGCAGCTCAGAAGAAGGCTGCTGCTGCTGCCAAGAGAGGAGGTAAGACGGCTGCGGCATCTGCTGCATCATCAAAAGCTGCAGAGACACAGAATGGTTCTGTCAATAAGGCAGCAGATGGTGTTGAAGCACTACGGATATCAGATCTGACATGTACTGGCGTGCTCGCCTCTCATCCTTTGTCCAGAGATATTCATGTAAGTAACACATTTTGTTTTATTATATAACTACAACGTTTGTAATTGATGAAGGGGAGGTATTTCAATGTCAAGTTGCTAGTATTAACCTCCTAAGATTGTAGTCTACTGTAACTCAGATTTGTTTTTCTATCAATTTCTATAATGGCGATCATGTATTTACAAGCATGAGCATGTTATGCACGTTTCTTTTCTTAGTAATGCATTAATGACACACCTTTGCAAATGATATATACCAGATTGAGCAGCTGTCTGTCACATTCCACGGGCATGATCTCATAGTGGATTCGGAGCTGGAGCTCAATTATGGAAGGTAGTCAATATGAATCTATCTAGTTCAGACATAGAAATTTTTTCTATTTCAAAGTTGGATTTCTCTTGCAGGCGTTATGGCTTGTTGGGACTTAATGGCTGTGGGAAATCAACTCTACTTAGGGCATTAGGTATAAGAGAGCTCCCCATCCCCGACCACATGGACATTTATCATCTTACGCGCGAGATAGAAGCGTCGGATATGTCTTCTCTTGAAGCTGTCATAAACTGTGATGAGGAGAGGCTGAAGCTGGAGAAAGAAGCTGAAAGATTGGCGTCAGAGGTGAGTTTTTTTATCTTCCTTTACGCTTTTATAGGGATGCTATTTACTTCATGTATAATTTTTAAATTTGGTCAAAGTACCCGCCTTAGTTTTTCTTTGCAATTTATGTGTAGGATGGTGGTGGAGGAGACACTCTAGAACGTATCTATGAGCGCCTGGATGCACTTGATGCCTCTACTGCTGAGAAACGTGCAGCTGAAATACTTTATGGTCTCGGTTTCAACAAGCAAATGCAAGCTAAGAAGACTAGGGACTTCTCTGGAGGGTGGCGAATGAGGATTGCTCTGGCTCGGGCGTTATTTATGAATCCAACTATCCTTCTCCTTGATGAACCTACAAATCATCTTGGTAAGATGTCTAGATTATAATGGCACATGAAATGATGATCTCATGCTTTTCATAGGTTCTTTTTAGTTTGATATCCTTGTTTAGAGTTTTTTTAGTTGCTCTGTATTGGTTATCTTGTTTATTGTGCATTCTAGGTATCTTATATGTCATCAATTCTAAATTGAACTCCTGTTCAGAAACATATGGATATGCAGAAAAAAACTTATTTCCTGTTGATTGTTACTTGTTCGCTGTACTTGCTGGAGTGGTGATTATTCATGGATTCATGCATTAAGTTATGAGGCGAATGAGCGAGAATGACCTTATTTTAGGATATACATGAGGGACTTTGTTCTCCCTCTTTCAAGGAATTATAATTGCTCTAGATTCGTTGCGTTTCTTGGATTGTAACTGTAGTTAGAGTACCCTTTTTATAGGTAATTTGGACTGTTAAGCGGTGTGTTGCACTTGAGAAGAAGTTGGAAGGTGGTTAAGCTATGATGGTTGCCATGCAAGGTCTTTGTTTGCGAATTAATGCTTAAGTTCTATGTAGACGCAAATTCTCTGATATGATGTCTGTACAAAAATAGAGGGCATTAAAAAGTCATTCTTATGGAATTTTATCTCAAAGAAGGAAGTCTGTGGTAGTATTTTTTGAAAGGTCATAAGCCATTCCAAAGTCCATGTAAGACTTCATTAGCTGAAATTTGATTGCAGTGTGCATGAGATCACATTTGTAGCAGTTTTGGTGCATGTATTCTTTCTTTTTATTAACAACCATTGGGCCTGCAGGGAACTTGATTCTGGTGATTGAACTTGATAACCTCTTTTGTCTTTGTCGTGTAGATCTTGAAGCTTGTGTCTGGTTGGAAGAGACATTGAAGAAGTTTGACAGGATCTTGGTCGTGGTGTCTCATTCTCAGGATTTCCTCAATGGTGTGTGCACCAATATTATTCATATGCAGAGCCAGAAGCTCAAGTTTTATACAGGAAACTATGATCAATATGTGCAGACACGTGCTGAGCTAGAAGAGAACCAGATGAAGCAGTATAGGTGGGAGCAAGACCAAATTGCTTCCATGAAGGAATATATTGCGCGTTTTGGACATGGTTCTGCTAAGCTAGCCCGCCAAGCTCAAAGCAAAGAGAAGACCCTGGCAAAGATGGAAAGAGGCGGTCTTACAGAGAAAGTTGTGAAGGACAGGGTCTTGGTCTTCCGCTTTGTTGATGTCGGCAAACTTCCACCTCCAGTTCTTCAGTTTGTGGATGTTACTTTTGGCTACTCCCCTGACAACCTCATCTACAAAAATCTAGACTTCGGGGTGGATCTTGATTCGAGGATTGCATTGGTGGGGCCAAATGGCGCAGGCAAGAGTACACTGCTTAAGCTGATGACTGGTGATCTTATTCCTCTGGATGGCATGGTGAGACGACACAACCATTTAAAGATCGCACAATTCCATCAGCATTTGGCTGAGAAGCTTGATCTTGATATGTCTGCTCTCCAGTACATGATTAGGGAGTACCCTGGTAATGAGGAAGAGAAGATGAGGGCAGCAGTTGGGCGATTTGGGTTGAGTGGGAAAGCGCAGGTGATGCCAATGAGGAACTTATCAGATGGCCAGAGAAGCAGGGTGATATTTGCTTGGTTAGCTTGGAGGGAACCCCACATGCTATTGCTTGATGAGCCTACAAACCATCTTGATATTGAGACCATTGATTCATTGGCAGATGCACTAAATGAGTGGGACGGTGGTATGGTTTTGGTGAGTCATGACTTCAGGTTGATTAATCAGGTAGCAAAAGAAATTTGGGTGTGTGAGAATCAGGCAGTAATACGCTGGGAGGGTGATATTATGGACTTCAAGGAACATCTGCGTAGCAAGGCAGGCTTGTCTGATTAATGTAGGTTCGAGAGTTTGAGAGAGATGAACTTACCGAGCTACTGAAATTTAGTGAAAATCATAAGCTCCTTTTATTTATATAAGATGGTTGTTGTAAGACATTATGTTATTCTTTCTTTATCTCTTCATATGGTCCTGACTTAGTTTGTACTTTAGAATACGATGGTTATTATTAATGGAGTATAGCCTGTTGTGGCTTCTATTGTGTCAAATTTGTGTAAGGTTTGATTTATTGCAAAAGAAAAAGATGCCTTGCGTCAAATTGGGGAATATAATGATCTGATGAACGGTGCAATCTGTTACATTTAAATTCGGTCGGAGCCATGGACGATTGCAGTCATCTCGCTGATGATGTTTATGCTGGAAATAGAATTTCTGATGCAAGATTTAGAAACTTTATATACTGGAGATTTTATGTCAGAGCTACAAATTTGTAGCGTTGTATTTCAGTCCCATATTTACAATCCAAAAGAAAAAAAAATTGCAAACTAACATTCCCTGTGGCACAGGTCGCACCATGCCATTAACATAATGTATTTTCATCTGAAGACACAAAGAATCAAGGTGTGTGTAATAAATGGATTATAACTTACAATCAGTTCAACCCTTAAACAGTACGCTGTACTCACTTGCGATCGTGTTCGCAGAACTGTTGGCTTAGTTACATATCCATATTATTACACAGTGCTAACTACGAATCTGGGGGCCAAAATATACACACGACAATAACAACATTGGTCATTGAGTTTCTGCATCCCTGCGCATCAATTCTAGAAGGCTCCTAGCCTTTCTCTTTGCACGGTCAGAGCCAACTTTAGCCAATTCCTGCAATGCTTCTTCTGCTCTTAATTTCTTTGCAGTCCTGAGCTGCTCAACATCAGTTGTGCACAGTGCCCAAAGCACTGAAGCCGCATTCTCTCTGTTCCTTGATGATCCAGTTCTTGCTATCTCGATAAGTGTAGAAATAGGCTCCAATTGTCCAATTGCAATCTTGCCATCTCGGTGACTAGCAAGCACTGCTAATATGGCAAGCGCCTCATCAACCAATCCTGCACTTAGGTCCAAAAGGAACTGCACTAGATGCCCCACAATGCCAGCTTTCACAGCTCTAACCTTGTTATCAGGATGTATACATAGGTTGAAGAGTGCAGTTGCGGCATCCTTCTTACCCCTGGGGGTTCCTTGAAGCAGCAAGTCAATCAACGGAGGTATTGCCTCTGCAGCTCCTATAGTACCTTTATTGTTTTCCATAACAGACAAACTGAAAAGTGTAGCAGCTGCGTTCTCCCTTGCTTCCATGCTGGCATTTTTAAGGACTTCCACTATATCTGGTATCGCTCCAGCGCTCACAATTTTGCTTTTGTTGTTCTCATTGATAGAAAGGTTCAGCAATGCAGTGACAGCATGCTCCTGCATTCTCAGATCAGGAGATGAGAGCAGTTTTACAAGCAAGGGTATTGCACCAGCTTCGGCAATGCATATCCTGTTATCTGCATTTCTCTTCGCAAGCAACCTAAGTTCTCCAGCCGCTGCTCTTTGTTCTTCTTGATTCGTAGTTTCCAATTTTACTAACAGAGAATGGATGCTTGCAAGGTCACAATCAGATGATGATTTCTTCTCTTTATAGCTCCCTTGCTTGTTCGGAACTTCAATACCATTTTCCTCGCACCACTGAGTGATCAGGCTCTTTAAGACAAAATTGGGGGTCAGAGCAGTGTTTGTCAGGTTCTGCTGGGTCCTTGGGCACGTCCTATGTCCAGCATCAAGCCACTTCTGGATGCAAGATCGTTCGTACGTCTAGAATAAGTAAAAATAGAAAATCAGTACTATGAATAACAAGATCTGAATTCTGTGATTGAATAGACATTGCAATTAACCTGTCCTGTTGAGACAATAACTGGGTCTTTCATCAGTTCAAGAGATAAAGGGCATCGAAAATCATCTGGTATAACCGGAGACCTATGCCTGATAGAGCGTGCTTGTTTTTCTGAGGTATCAGAACTTGGGGTATCCACTAGTACAGTTTCTCTTAGCTTCTTTAGCAAGTATGACATCTCCATAAGGTGGTCATCAGGTTCTCCATCACTAGATATTACCATTTCATGTAGTGCAACAGACTCCTTTTTAATATCATTGATTGTCCCTAGTTGCAATTTACCTGAAAGTCTGTATAAGACCATAGGATCAGAGTGCTTCTCATCAAGTGCCAACAATAGATCCACTGATAATTGTGGATCAGGAGTGCTGATGCATCCTTTTGCTCTTCGAAACTGGTTGTGCACTAATTCAATCTATGAAAGATTCAAATAAAAACCGTCAGTATGCATTTATCTCTTGTTAGCAATATAACAAGCTTATGTCCTTTAGCTGTTCAACATATGTACAGTGAAAACATTTGCATCACAAGTATAGAAGAACAACTTTCTGAGATGACGGTCAGTCCTTCCTGTATGCAGAGAACAACTTTAGCATGGAAGATTGTGTGCAACTAATTCAGTCATCAAATAGTTGTTACTTGTTACCACCCTAACGTTTCAAATGTGTTACAAATTGAGGATACTGTAAAAATAAAGATCTCTGTCCCCTACCATTTCTTGTACTTCTTGCGACATATTGAGCTCATCATAAGGAACTTCACTTAAGGCCTTCTCGATTTGATCATTGACTTCTTGGAACTTACTAATACAGCGATCCAGTTGTAGAGCCTGAAATATCAACCAGAAAACTTCAGGAATTATAGTGATGAATTCACCGACGATCAGAATGATTTCAAATTTCATTGTTAGTACAAAAGTTTTAAACTTTCCAGCCCTTCAAAGACATAATTTTGTTCCCCAAATTCAAAATAAGTCCTAAATTTAAAACTTTTCAACCAAATTAAAAGCTCACTACTGCAACAATTCCACTTAGTAACTAAATAACAAAAAAAGAAAGATAGAAATAATAAGATTAGAAGCAAGATGATATAAAATTGAATAACAGTCAAACCTGGTAGAGCTTGCTTCCCTCGTTGACCGAACGCAAGAGATCACGAGCGGCGATAAGAGCAACAACCAATCCTGAAACGCCACGTGTATCTTTGTGTTCTCTTAGCTCATCGAACAACGGACCAAGAAGTCGAACGCGGCGAGCGAGGTCACCGCAAAGCCGCCGCAACGGGCCGCCAAACTCTGGCACGCTCGATATCTCCGTCACCACCTTTATCGCCAAATCATCACTCACATCATCATCGTTTCCCGCCGTCCGATTCATCGGTGATTGGACTGTTGAGATCGGTGCTTTGAATTTTCAGGCTTTCGAGGTTGTTGGAAAACGGAGCAATACCCGCTTAAAAACAAAGGCAACAAGTAACAACTACTAACGACCAGGAAATGGTTTCTTATTAAATTGTAAACAACTGGGGGTTTTGAAAATATGTTGCATTTATTAATTATTACTTCTTCTACTCTCTTATTATCTTAGAACATATTTGACATAATCTTTTTGAGATTTAAAAAATCTATAAACCGCCTAAGATAGTCATATCCAATATTCAAAAAATTTTTATATAAAAATTTAGAAATTTTTTTAATTAAATTGGCATTAACAAAGAGAAATTGAAAATAATTTCTCTGTTATACACAAAACTTTACAATCAACATTAGAAAATTAACACTACGTATTGTAGAAATATATACAGAAAGCTTTGTGTTTGGCTTCGCGTCGGTATCTACAACTGCTTGAATCAGTTATGTGCAGTAAAAGCTATTGGGTTCCGTCATAGTAGAGGACCTTGATCATTAAAGGACTCGCGAAAATAAGCGGTAATGCACCAGCTAAGAACACCCACAACTTCAAGAACAGCACGCAGATGTAGATTCCACCGATCGAAACACATGCTAGCGTGAAGTATTTGAGGAGATTCATCGCCGGAAGAAAATGCCTCTTGGTGAAGTACGCCCACAAAAGCAGTTGAAGCGATGAAGATAACGTTGAAGCAATCAGGAAAGAAATAACTTTGAGGTGGATTGAGTTCCCGGAGCCTATGTATTTTCCAAGAGGTCCGGTCAGAAGACTGACAGCTCCGCCAAAAGCGGCTACTATGGTCATTGTAGCGATTTTGCACGCATCTTTTATCTCCTCCTCCTCTTCTTCGTTGCTATTGATGCAGCAGTGGCTCCCTGGTTCAGTCGAGCTCAAAAAAATTCAGATTTTTTTTTGGTAACTTTCTGATAGTAATCAGGAAATCGTTGACAAGAAAACTAGTATCAAGATACTTGTACAAAAGAAGAAAGAAATAAGAAATTAAGAGTGCTAAATTTAGAACTCAAACTTGAAGATCGAAAGCAAACAACCATGACTCGAGACTCCATGTCTCTACTGGCATCTAGCGATTCCGATCTCACAGGAATCATCATGAACACCTTCACCTGCACACAGAGCAGCTGATACAGATCCTAGGACCAAGTTCAAGAAACACATACATGGCTAAGACATCTTGAATTTAAGAGCAACGTACATACCTGTACTTAGATCAATTGTTAATCCTGATTCATGACAAGGAAAAGAAGTCACAAATAAAATTCCTCTAATTCTATCTACCAACCCAAGACGTTGTCATTATGAATCCAAAAGGACATAATATAGAGGCGTGTGACTTGAAACAGAAGTATCCTCGTTGGAGACTTAGAATATCCCATGGTTACACCCATGAAGATGACTCACAGCCTTCTCAGCACCAGGATTTCTCTCTCCTTTTCATTCGTATACAATAGGAGAATGACAACAGGAAGCAGGACAACTTTGATATATAGTCGGATAACTGAGAAATCATATAAAAAAGAAAGTCATATTTTCGGTTTTTACTTAGAAAATTTTCAAGTGAAACAAAGCAGCAAAGTTTATTCTCTGAAATTCAGTCAATGTTTTCCTTGTAATGATAAAGGACTTACAAACTACATGCATCTTAAAGAATCCAAGGATATATGGGGATGTCTGGGGGAGATTTTCTCTCCCAAATTCTCATTTCATATTTTCTAACAAAATTTTTAAAATATTTTGTAAATTTTTTTAAAAAATTTAAAAATATAAAAAAATTTTACGTCGTGAAATTTTTTTATTTAAAAAAAAAACTCATTTTTTAAAAATTTTCAAAATATTTTTTCTTTTCGAAAAATTTCTTTCCGATAAGTACTTCTAAACATCCCCTAATAATAGCTTATGCTCTACTCTGAATATTGACAACAAAGATTTTCAATTGAAACTGTGAAGAGGTTTAGGCATTTAGGCTTTTAGCCAGCAACCTATCAGGATAGCAATTTTTTGTACTGATCATGTTAAGACTTTTCCTAGAAAAACTTTCTTAAATTCCTTGACGAAGTTAATTACGGGTCGTTGGAAATTGCTTATGAAAACGTACTTTAGTAAAGAGAGCTTTTAACAATATCTTTTAAAAAAATAAAAAAATTGGTAGGATAGCGGCATATGATATATGCGCTATGATGTTATGTCTGAATTTGATCATTCGATCCGAAATCAAACGGTACATATTTGTGCTATTAATTTGCAATTCAGATATATTTTATAAATACGTTTTTGTCATATAATAAATGGGTTATTATGTCTTGCTCATATTACACAAAATTATACAAAATCATAAAAAATTATATAATTTTAATTAATAATAAATTATGCAAAATTTTTTTGAAATATATTATAGTTTGATTAGTAGGTATGGTGCTATTTTATTTAAAATATCCGAATTAGTATCCAAAAGAAATTATTTGAAAATTTTATTCTAAATTTGGTCAAATATAGTTGCATCCAGTACGACTATCATAGTGCTATTATGTTTAAGTAATTTATTTTCAAAATTTACGTTCTATAACTTCACCTCGAAGCGAAATATAAAACTGAAACATGCCCATGTAGCAATATGAATTGAGATTTTATTATCGGAAAAAAAAAGTAAAAAAGAAGTTATTCCGCACATGTACTTGCAAGCAAGGTTAAGCACCCAAAAGTTGGATATCAATTAGTGGGCCATAAATCTTTACCGGTCCAATCTAACGGTCCATACTAGCCCACATAACATCGACTAATCAAACTCTACCACGTTTGCAATATCCGACCCTCTAGATCAAAATATCTATCGGCTAGGAGTCTTTCTTCTTTCCTTAATCTGCACGGATCCCGAGATACTAGTTTGGCTGGGAGGAGGCATCATGGTATACAACTCCAACCGTTTTACAAACTAAACAGAGTATATCAACTTTAGCAAAACCAAGTCCTAGGGGTAATTAGGTATTTAATTTTATTGCCATAACATGTTTGGAGATTGAAGCGGTCTTGCAAATACGGCACCGCTTCATCTAGCTGTATAAATTCCCCAGTCCAACTTCTTTTCCTTACTCGCTCACCTTCTTTCGAACTTCTTCAATCTATTTTCTCGATTTGGATTCAATCTGTAATCGGGATTTTTCAGTTCGATGGCGAATCAAGGCGAATCATCGTCTTCTGATCCGTAAGTTGTCATGATTTTTCGTTTTTAGTCGAATTTTGGAGTTGAATTTAGGGATTTTGTTTCGATTTTAGGAGATTTAGGGCTTGTAATTGGGATTTGATTGTATTTTGTTGTTGTTGATCTCAGAAAGGGGACGAAGAGGGATTTCAGTTCGGCGATTTTGGAGAGGAAGAAGGCTCCGAACCGTTTGGTTGTTGATGAGGCGATCAATGATGATAATTCAGTTGTTTCGCTCCACCCTGAGACCATGGAGAAGCTTCAGCTTTTCCGTGGCGACACTATTTTGATCAAGGTAGTTGGGTAAATTTTTTGGATTTTATTGATTTTGAATTGATGAGTATTCTTTGCAAATTTTCCATCGATAGAAGCTTTTAAATTTTGCATGTTTTTTGCCCTTCCTGTATGGTTTTTGTATGTGATTTGCTTGATCGATGCTCTATATCTAGCAGAAGGGAATAGAGAATTAGTTTCCTTGTATGAGGTTGCTTTCTTGTTGATTATGGCACCTCATATCTAGCAGTGTGTTTAGTTGTAGGTCAAACATTATAGAAGATAATTTTGTAAATTTAGTTATGCGCTTAATTAGATAGCAGTTCCTTGCCCACTTAATGTTTCTCTTTTATTTAACCAGCACAGTTTTGTACTGATTGTGTAGCCACTTGATGTATGTATTGACTAAAGCAGTGTTAAATGCGAAGACTTTCTCCTATACTTCTATTTGGAAGAGCTTTGTGTGGTTTGGTGCCCATCTCTATGGCTTATTTTATTATGCTGTTGTGTTGTCTAAGCCAATATGTTATGCATCTCTGTGTTACTGCAAATTGGCTTCAAACGTGCTATTCATCTATTAACCCATTGAAAATTCAGACTGCCTTGATTGGCTTGTATTCCTGAATTATGTGCTTGTATTTAAGTCCTTTTAGTTGTTTAGTCACCGTATACTTCATAGCTTAAGTTCTTTTTGTCTGTGTGGAATTTATATTGACTTAGCACATTGGCTTGGTTATTGATCTTACTCTTGTCTGAACTAATTTCAGGGGAAAAAGCGAAAGGATACCATCTGCATTGCTCTTGCTGATGATTCCTGTGATGAACCAAAGATACGGATGAACAAGGTTGTCAGATCAAATCTCAGAGTGAGGCTTGGTGACGTTGTTTCTGTTCACCAATGTCAGGATGTTAAGTATGGAAAGCGCGTGCATATTCTTCCAATAGATGATACGATCGAGGGAGTAACAGGAAACTTGTTTGATGCTTATCTGAAGCGTAAGTTCCTTTCTGCTGTCTTCCTTGTTGAATGTGAACGAGTTGATTTATCGTTGTTTTATTCATGTGATAGTCATTTTTTGTTTGTGGTATATCACTTGCTCATCTTGTGCAATTTAATGTCTGATCTCTGAGAAACCTTTCAGAATGAAGGTCTGGCACTGTGATGAATATTATTTTCTGGGTTGATGTGGTTGTGTTTTCCCCTTTAGTAGATTTGTGATGCCTAGCTTGTTAGTGAGACTCAAATGACTTGATCTGCAATGAATGTGGAGTGTCATGTTATATGTCAGGACTGTGTTTAGATACATGGGATTAACAGAACACTTTGTCGACACCAGCAAATGTTCCTTTTGGGATATATGTTTGGGTTTTCTTGAACAGCTATAGTTAATATCTGATGTTCTTTCCTTAAACAATGGTTCAGTATTTACTGATAACTGTACCCTTACTGGTGCTTACTAATGTGAGCTATTGTTCTTGTGGTTTTCTTGCTCCCTATAATTGTTATTTTCACTCTCATATGATTTGTTTCTTCATTCTATTATGATTTAATGGGAATTGTTCAAAGCTAGTCTTAACCTTTAACTCAGATGCAAGGTTTAGTGTATGCCTAAATTGTTTTTGTATCTCTTTCTAAATTATAAAGCATATTTTCTGGAGGCATATCGTCCTGTGAGGAAAGGTGATCTTTTCCTTGTCCGAGGAGGAATGCGCAGCGTAGAGTTCAAGATCATTGAAACTGATCCACCGGAATACTGTGTTGTCTCTCCTGACACTGAGATCTTCTGCGAGGGAGAGCCTGTGAAGAGGGAGGATGAGGAAAGACTTGATGATGTTGGTTATGATGATGTTGGTGGTGTTAGGAAGCAGATGGCTCAGATCAGGGAATTGGTTGAGCTTCCTCTTAGACATCCTCAACTTTTCAAGTCCATTGGTGTGAAGCCCCCAAAGGGTATCTTGCTCTATGGTCCTCCAGGTTCAGGAAAGACATTGATAGCTAGAGCTGTTGCCAATGAGACAGGGGCCTTTTTCTTCTGTATCAATGGTCCTGAAATTATGTCTAAGCTAGCTGGAGAGAGTGAGAGTAATCTCAGGAAGGCTTTTGAAGAAGCTGAAAAGAACGCTCCATCAATTATCTTTATTGATGAGATCGACTCTATTGCTCCCAAGAGAGAAAAAACTCATGGAGAAGTAGAGAGGCGTATAGTTTCCCAACTCTTGACACTTATGGACGGATTGAAAGCCAGATCTCATGTTATTGTCATTGGTGCTACCAACAGACCCAACAGCATCGACCCTGCTCTGAGAAGGTTTGGACGTTTTGACAGAGAAATCGACATTGGGGTTCCTGATGAAGTTGGACGTCTTGAGGTCCTTCGTATACATACAAAGAACATGAAGCTGGCCGAAGATGTATGTTCTTTTGTATTTTTTTTTGCTTTCTGTTCCATTTTTTTATCCCTCTTTCAGCACGTAAACATTCTGTGCTTTCTGCAGGTTGATTTGGAGAGGATCGCTAAGGATACTCATGGGTATGTTGGGGCGGATCTTGCTGCCCTATGTACTGAGGCAGCCCTACAGTGTATTCGTGAGAAGATGGATATTATTGATCTAGAGGATGAGACGATAGACGCTGAGATTCTAAACTCAATGGCTGTTACCAATGAACATTTCAAGACTGCTCTTGGTACCAGCAACCCCTCTGCCCTCCGTGAAACTGTAAGTGATACACCATTTTTCTTTTTCTACCTTATTTTCATCAGATTGTTTGTTTTTTTCATGCATTCAAATTACTTTTTCCATAATGTTTGTGCATCTGACCTGATAAATTCATTGACAGGTGGTTGAGGTGCCTAATGTCAGCTGGGATGACATTGGTGGCCTGGAGAATGTCAAGAGGGAACTTCAGGAGGTGACCAGCTGTTGTACTTATTCCTTCATTGCTGATTGATTTGGAGAAGCTTATCTCTTTTTTTTCTGTTTCTGTAGACTGTGCAATATCCAGTTGAACATCCTGAGAAGTTTGAGAAATTTGGAATGTCTCCTTCTAAGGGAGTTCTGTTCTATGGTCCTCCTGGCTGTGGTAAGACCTTGCTGGCAAAGGCTATTGCTAATGAGTGCCAGGCAAACTTTATCAGTGTCAAAGGTCCAGAGTTGTTGACTATGTGGTTTGGTGAGAGTGAGGCAAATGTGCGCGAGATATTTGACAAGGCACGGCAATCGGCACCATGTGTTCTCTTCTTTGATGAGCTTGATTCTATTGCAACTCAGGTTTGTACAACCCATTTGTGACCCCAGTGTTGTTGGCGGTGTTGTATGTCTATGATGGCTAAATTTTGTTACTTTTGCAGAGAGGAAGCAGTGTTGGTGATGCAGGAGGCGCTGCAGACAGGGTTCTCAATCAGCTTCTCACTGAGATGGATGGCATGAATGCCAAGAAGACCGTCTTTATCATTGGTGCAACTAACAGGCCTGACATCATCGATCCTGCTCTGCTCAGGCCAGGACGTCTTGATCAACTAATTTACATTCCTCTGCCTGATGAGGCATCAAGGCATCAGATATTTAAGGCTTGCTTGAGGAAGTCTCCTGTTTCTAAGGATGTTGATTTGAAGGCCCTCGCCAAGTACACTCAAGGTTTCAGTGGTGCTGATATCACTGAGATCTGTCAGCGTGCCTGCAAGTATGCCATCAGAGAGAACATTGAGAAGGTATGTTTCATGCGGGTTTGTTTTGTGTCAAGCATTTCTGATATTTGATTGCTAATGACTGTTGTATTATTGATTCCTTTTAATGGTTGTAACTCATAGGATATTGAAAGGGAGAGGCGACGGGCAGAGAATCCAGAGGCCATGGAGGAAGATGTTGCTGATGAAATTGCGGAAATCAAGCCTGCTCACTTTGAGGAGTCAATGAAATATGCTCGCAGGAGTGTCAGTGATGCAGACATCCGGAAATATCAAGCTTTTGCTCAGACACTTCAGCAGTCGAGAGGTTTCGGGACAGAGTTTCGTTTTGCTGAACAACGGGCTGAAGCTGCAGCGGGTTCCACTGGAGCTGACCCGTTTGCTTCGTCTACCCCAGCTGATGACGATGACTTATACAGTTAAATGTTGTCCATGTTGTTTAACTCCCAAACATGTGTTTTGGTTTCACCACCCTATCGTTGGTGAATATGGGATATCGACTTAAAAGTTCGTAAAAGCACTTGTAGATCCGTTTTTTATTCTTCAGTTGATATTAAATTAGGAATGTATTGATATGCTTCACTGTTTAAACTCGCATATTTTCCTATTAGATTGAGTGTTCCTAGTTTATTTAACGTTGTTTGGGAATACATACACTTTGGCAGTGTTTTTAATTTACGTCCTTTAGCCGGATTAGAAGTTCTTTGTGCTGAGTAGATTATCTTGTAGTAGTCGCTGGCAGCAGTGGTAGAAAAGAGGATCGGGCTTTACCTGACCTAAGACAGGAAACAGAAGAGAACGGAGTTAGTCGAGCATTATTGTAGCTATATTTTGGAACTGCAGCACTCACGTTAACTCGCAATCTCCAGAGAAAACTGTTGTTTTTATGGTGAGATGATTGATATATGTGAAGTTTTAACATCTCTGCTAACAGACTAGTTTCAAGTAAATGGCAGCAAGGCATTAAAGCAAGATCGTCTTATCTGTAAAAAAATATGATTCGTAAGATTACTCGCACAATAACAACAAAATTTACAAATAACAATAATTTAAAAGTATACAACATCCATTAAGCATAAATATAATAGCATCATGGTTTCAAATGCTTTCTGGGCTTGCAAGCAACAGATCCAAGGGTGTTATAGTTGATGTACCGGCTTGGTGCCGAGTTCGGTACATGGAAGGCTCTTGGAAGGCATCCCTGGAAATCTCTTCCATGGAAGGCATGCTTCTTCTGTACAGGTCTCACACTCATCGACGCAGGTTGCAGATGATAACTGCTACTTCTGTGAGCTACAGGCCTCGCCTGCAGCAGTCGCAACGATAGAAGGACAAGAGAATGCAATGTACAAAGAGAAGAACGAAGGCGAGTTAGTGTGTTGTGAAGTTTATCTCTAGAGGAAAGAAAAAAAGAGTAGTATTTTAATAAATAAACTCGTGAAGACGGGCTAAAAAAAAGGATTAAACAGCTCAGTTGTCAAACTTTCAATTCAACCATGGGTGGCAGTTGAGAACTTTATTAAGCAAGATCAACCCTGCATCTGCTCAAACTTTCCTTAATAAAGTTGTATAACTTCTATTTATTGGTTACTGAGTTCATGTTTTCATTTGACTCTATGCTGGATATTTCAACTAGAAACAAAACGTAGTCAAACGAGGTTGACACAAAGAGGAAGCAGATGAGATTTTATAATCCAACTTGCGAAAGAATTGAAGATATTTTTATCAAATTATTTGGCAGGGAAACAGATTCAACAAACATTAACATGCAGGCCTTGCTCATATTTGGGCACGTAGCCATTCTTTTGTTGGACCTTCAATTATAGGCCCGTTAACAATCTAGATAATAATGTAAAGATAAGAAGAAAAACACTGACGATAACAGTTTAGCAATGGAAGCGAGAACGCTAGTTTCTTCCTCGTTCACATCTTTGAACCCATGCTCTCATGGTAATTTCTCGCCCCAATACTTCCTACTACTCTTCTTCCTATTATAGTTTCTGTTGTTGTTTACTTGTGTGTTGTTTAATTTTCTGAATTCATATTGTTTCGCTTGTACTCTATTGGTTCTGTTTTTTTCCGATGAACTGGAAGAGAATGACTTTAGATTCAAATAAATTTAAGATTATCTGCTTTCAAATTTATAGAAAAGCTTCTTTGGCGATTAACTAGTTTCGTGGATCTAGGTTATTATAATTTCTCCGGGTTTTTTGTGAAACTAGTTGTATGTAGTTATTGGAATTTTACTTAAATTATTCATTAGAAATTGTGATATTGACATCCAATGCAATGTTGCATAGAATTTTCAAAAATTAGTATAGAAATAAATGGAAAAATTATATTGTTGTTGTATACTTGTTTAGCTTACGATGATGGTTGCGCGAGGACTTTCTAATGATACTAACTATTATTTCTTTATTCTATCATGTGATATTTCATCTCATATTGAAATATTTAATTCACATAATTAATTGTGTATTTTCCTTGCAATTGATGTATTTTCACATAACTATACAGAGCTTAAAGGAATTTCACCGAGTTCAAAGAAGAAACTGATAACTACTTGTTATTTTACTTATGTTGACCTTTGTCTTGAAGTTATCAGAATCTCTATGTTGAATGTTCAAGATTCAAGTCCGACGTATGTCTGTTTCCCATCTTACCCCAAGTCACAGCATCAAGGACAGAGGAAAAGCATTGTATCTTCAGCTTTTCCTGATACAGCTATCTCAGTGGCTGTGGCAACAGTGGCTGTGGGTACAGCAGCCACTCTTCTTCTAAAGAGGACAAAATCTTCTGATGAACCAGAAGTATGTATCATGATCATCAGCTTAGCTTGTATATTTTGCTTTCTTTTGGTATTTTCTGATGGTGATTGTCATCAGACAGGTTTCTTCTAGGACCTGCGAAGATTGTGGGGGTTCCGGAGTTTGCCCCGAATGTAAGGGTGAAGGATTCATACTTAAGAAATTGTCAGAGGAAAGTGCCGATAAGGCAAGAATGGCTGCAAAAAATATGGCGACTCGATATACTGCAGGGTAGGCTCAATTTGATCTGCCATATCTATAGCAGCTTCACATTTCTTCTCACCTATTTTTTTGTTACAGGCTTCCTAAGAAGTGGAGTTATTGCTCCAAGTGTTCGTCATCTCGACTGTGTATTAGCTGCGGAGGTAGTGGAAAATTACGTTGGTAAGTATTTGTGCTCTAATATTCTGCGAAATGTATTGCTTTGGCTTTAGTTCGCCAAAACAATTAATGCGAAAACCTTATGTGCTCGTCTTCAATAAATTTATTCGCACTTTTATTAATATGTTTTGAGGAGGGAAGAACCATTGTCTATCTAATAAAGGTTTGTAAAAGGAATGTCACATAATAGCTTGAAGTACACTAAAACCAGATGTAGCTTGTATGATAACATCTGTATCTTTAACATGCTGCTAAAACACATTGCTCATACTCTACAAAACTATCTTTTCCAATTTCCTGATGTTTGTCTATCTTAATTATTGGTCTGATAACTTTCGTTAATTCATGTCTTGCTAACCTGATTATATTATTACCATCATGGTTATGTATCTAAAAACTTCTGCAGATGTTTTATGTAGTATCGTAGCTGTCCTTAGCTGTTTCTCTTATCAGATTAACTCTCAGCAAAAGTAAATACTTAATCCCCTTAGTTTAGTTCTAAGCTGCTTTTATTCTGTTTGCTTCTTCTAGATGAACTGCGTCAACTTTGCAATCGATCTTAACATGAGATGTTCAGGTAAGATTCATTGACACACGTCTCAGATCCTATTTCTCTTCACGGAATTGTACTAGACAGAAAGCTGGATGGGGATGGTTAATTTCGTTTAGTCTGTAATCTGCATTCTAAATTGAAAGTTTCTTGTTGCTTAAGTGCTACAAATTTTTTTCAGTGGGCATCTTCAGACCTTACAGCCTGTCTAGCTTTCTCATTCCTTTTGGGGTTGATGACTTCTGTGATAGTGTGTTTCAGTCCTTGTGAAAATAAATACAATATTGAGTTTATAGTTATCTCTTGTTGTACAAGATGTTTAAAGCTATAGTAATGACAGATATGAACGTACTGCCTTTACTTCCTTTCACTAGGCAAAATCTTGATAGGTGGTTAGACATTTTAATTTCCACACTTCTAGGAGGTAGATGACTATTTGATTTAAGCAGATTTTATTTGAATAGTTCTTCAGAGACAGGTATGATGTTTTTCCTTTAGCAAAAAGCCGCTTTTTCCTAAATTTGAGTACAAGACATGTGTGCCTTTACGCACACTTTGAAGGTCATTTACATATCATTCTTGGCGAACTTATTTATGCATTATGTCGTGTCCGTATTGTTTCCATATGCTTTTAAACACGCATCTATTTTTCTTTGGACTTTGATTTGTTGCTGTATTTCCTAGTGTGTCCTTCATAAAATTCTGGCAACTTATAAGTTTCTGCTGTAGCAGCGTATGTTGGTTTAGAAATTCATAATCGCTTTGACCCAAACAATTTAACTTCACCACTAATAAACAGTTTTGTAATTTTACGTTTTTTCCGCTTGAAGCATGATGGACATACTAACAGGTTTGGTGAGGTGCTACGATGACTTGTAGACTTCAAAAGTTGGAAGCAAAGTGGTCTTTAAAAGCTGTTCAAGGTCAAACAAAGAAACAAAACCTGGCCGTTTACATTCATCTGCAGGCAGTTGCAGATTCAGCTCAGTTTTATATTTTTGTCCTACAAAAATGCCAACAGAGTTTTTGTGTCATTCCTATACACAATTTTGTATGAACAATGAATCATCTGTTCGTCAATTATCTATGGTTTTCATTTTAATTAATTTACATGTGATTTTTAATATAATCTGTTCTTCATAGAATGATAATAAAAATTTCAAACTATATGTCTATTGTTGTTTGAGTGAAGCGAATTAAGCATGCCTTCACCAAAAGGGGCAGGAATTTGTACCCAGTTATCTTCTTCTTCATTATCATATAAAGTCTCCACATTCCTGGAATTAATCCAAGAACAATGGATGCATGATCGATTGGAATTCATGCCAGATTTCTTAGATTAATTGTTTATACTTGATAATAAAGAGCAAACAATTAAACTAACTTGTCAAGGCAAACGGTTGTAACAAACAAGAACGATCCTAGGAAAAACTCAACAATACTAATTCAGTTCCTATACGTTGTTCGGCGTCCCGTTTGGCGGCGTTCCGTTGCCTGGAGCCGGCGCGATTCTCCGGCCTCTCTCAGAGCGGCTGTTCTCCGCAAACTTGAGGCTTGCTTGGTGCAGACCTTTCTCTTTCTCTGCTTCCGTCCACTCAGAACCGTAGTAGTGTTCCTCCGTGTATTTCCGGCCTGTTTCTCCGTCGGAAGGCGGCAAGAACATGCTGCCCCACTGCGGGAAGTGAACAAGTGCTACTGGCTGCGTGCAAGCCATGATCATGATTCCCATCAGCGTCAGCCCAGTTGCGGTGGAGTACTTGTTGCTGGTGAAGAACAGCAGCTGGGTGAGTCCGGACCCGAAGTTTCCGCCTGCGCCGGTTAGTCCAGAGATTATACCAAGCGATCGGCGGGAAACGAAGGGGATGACTCCGAAGATGGCGCCGCAAGCTGCCGGTGCACAGAGAGAAAAGAGGATCATTGCAACAATGGAGACCGGAAGCGAGTTCGCGCGGCCGAGCCAGAGACAGAATGCGCCACCGAGGGTCTGCAGCGCCCAGATGTTCCATAGCCGACCACGCATGCCGAAACGGCGAGCTGCAAAATCTGACATGAATCCTCCGAAGGGCCTTGCAATGATGTTAGACATGCCGAAGCAGGCAGCAATTGTTCCGGCTACACGGAGGTTGAGATCGAATCAATCGTAGTAGTACTCGGCAATGACGTTGTCGGTAGTGAGCTCGACGCCCATGCTGTAGCCGTAGAGGAGGACGAAGATCCACGTCCGGTAGTTGGTAACTGCGTACCAGAGCACGTTACGGAACTTGTCCTTGACGACCTCCCCTTTCTTCTTCAAGGACCCAAGGTTGCCGTCAGGGAGGTCTTGTCCCAGAGTAAGCACCATGATTCCGGTGATGACGTGCATGCAACCAGGAATGAAGAAAGCAATCCACCAGGCAGTAAACGGCGTGGCTCCCGTCTTTCGGATGAGGTCATAGACAAAGGGCATGATCAGCTGAGTCGCGCCACCTCCCATGTTGCCCCATCCGGCGGCCGTACCATTAACGAGTCCGATGATCTTGCTGTTGAACATGGTGCTCATCCAGTACTGGCATGATACAAACGTCGCAAGCGAGAAACCAATCATGAACCGGATCGCGATGTACCCACTAGCCGACGAGATCAGCGACACGCAGAACACAGTGGGCGCCTTCAGCATGACCACGAAGGCGCAGCCGTATCGCGGACCCAGTAGGTCACATACAGCTCCCATAACAAGCCTCGAGAAAATGCTTCCAGAAACCGAAGCAACTCCTGCGTTTCCGATATCTCCTTTCGTCAAGTTCAGGTTATCGCGGATGATCGGAACCATAGGAGCAGCAGCAAATGTCGACACAAAGCAGGTGAAGAAAGAAATCCACGAAAGGTGGAAGGTGCGCATATGCGGCGCAGCAAGGGACCAGATTCTGAACACGGTCGCCTTGTGTTCAGAATCCACCGGAAGCTTGAATGGTCGGCCATTGGCATCCGTCGCCACAGGAACCGCCTCACCGTTCGACACAGCAAAAGCATACGCCGGCTCACGGCCAGTCAGCCTGTGCACGGAGCTCCCCGGAGCTCCGATGCTTCCTTCTTCATTCGAGTACTCCATTGATCTCAATAGATCAAGAACTCTTCTTGAAGTTACAAAGAAACTCTTCTGGTTCTTACGAAACAATTGAAAGATTTGTTAATATACTTGGCGGGAGAATGTCGTAATTTATAGAGGGATTGGAAAGTTGACTTGTGTCATTATTTGCTTGTTCAATTAATTAGGCAATAATTGGTGAGTTTTATTCGTCTAAATAATTCGCAAGTAAGAGTAACTGATTCATTCATTCTTTATTGGGTTATTTAACCTGTGCGCCGCATCACTGAATTGTTGACCCCTTTCTTTTGGTAGTCCTCAAAGGATCAGAATACTATAGTAGATAACCGATCAAGACTTGTTTGATGTTTTGCTAAGTTTTTAATTATTTTTTATTCTAATTTTATATTTTTTAAGTAAATTTTTTATAAATTATACAACTTTTTTTAGAAAATTTTTTTAAATTTTTTAAAGTTTTAGTTCAGTTCCTTCTATAACATGCAAGAATGTTTTGATCAATATTAAAATTCTTTCGGTATTCCAGTTGTATAATATTAATTACCTGTGCAAAAAACACTGGCTCCATTCTTACTGAAAAAGGTTTTTAATCTGATTATGATTAATTATATTAGACTAAATGTTTTTATTTTAGAGTTTAAATTTTTAGATCAACTGATATCTTGTAAAAACAATAGAAATTAATAAGCATGATGTTAAATTTTCAGTAAACAAATATAATCTGAGCTGCTGCCTTCTCAGTTCTTGATAAGCTTCTCGGTTCTGATCTTTAAGCCCCTTAACAGAAGTCAAGACTTATTCATCTTCTTATAGCTAAACATCTATATTGAATCCATATATATTCACTACTTCATTATATTTTCTTATATACATCAGCATGCATGAATCTATACCTCATTTACATAATACAAAACAATAGGTTCTCCAATTGCAGCAGGTCTTCTTTGAAATTTTTTTTAGAGAAACAAAATTTTATATTAAATGGTAGGCAAATGAATACTTCGAAAAAGAGCCGGCTACTAATAAAGTACCAAAAATATTGCTTGAAATTTTAGCAAAAAAATATTTGTTATGAATTTTATGTTTAGAAGTATTTTCGAAAAAAAATATCTTAGAAAAAGATATTTTAGAGATTTTGAAAAACAAAATTTATTTTTTTATAAAAAATAAATAAAATAATAATAATAAAATTTTACGATATAAACTTTTTATATTTTTTAAATTAAAAAAATTCTAATAAAAATTTATTTAAAGTATAAAATAAAAAATTAAAATACAAAGGAGTTGAAAATCACTCCTAAACATTATCGAAATCTGTCGGTGCAGCTAACAAGTGGCAATGGAGACTGAAGGTTCTTACCATGAATTTAGAAACAATTTTCAACTCCAAAAAGTCCAAACACAAGTGATTGACGACGCCATCCAAACTAAACAAAAATTTTCTAAAACTTTCTTGGAAATTATTGGAGTCTCGGGTTCAACTGAGATTACTCATTTTATAGAGTTTTTATGCAACTTGGCACAGTTTTTTCTTGATCAAACAACTTGGATGAAGTAGTTCTTAGACAACTGAAGACGTAAATGCTGTTATATTTTTTTCAGCATAAAGGATAGGAACATAGTTGACACAGTTTCTAGTAATCTGATCGTCTGCAGTTAGTAGCAGGATGACATTTTAAAGACAAGCCATTTTATATTGAATGCTCCAGGAGTTCCCACAAATAGTTACAATGAGATTACAATGATAAGAGCTTGCTCCAATCCAAATGGAGAGGGAATGCCAAAGACCATACTGATCCAATCATGACGATGAATATAAAACTCAACCAACGAGTATCAGATTGTACTCCTGCCAGAAACGGGAGAGAAATGATGAGATCTATTGACCTGATTTACATCTAAACCTGAACAAATTGATGGTTCATGCTCATCTTCTCCTCGCGGGTTTGTAGAGCACAACTGTAACATACTTCGAGTGGAAACGATGAGTGATTCCCAAGCCCACCACTGATCTAGCAGCGGTGTCTCTGTTCTCTAAATAGAGGTGATTCAAAATTACATTCTGGGGCAACGGTAGGTTGTTTGTAGAATCTCCGCTGACTGGAAAGCTCGTGAGTGAATGAAACAACTGAGGAGGAACAAGTGGAGGCTCCCGAGCTTCATCTCCTAGAATGGGGTTGTTGTAACTCGAGTCAGGAGATCTTGGAACTTCAAATCCAACCACAGTTACTTCCTGCATTTTTTTGGCATGTGTTAAAAAAGAAGATGCATCCCCCATCCTATGCACTATTCAGAAGAAAGAGTAGCTTACATGATTGTCATTTCTGGGGCCTTCCATGATACCAGGTAGGAGGTACGAGCACTGCTCAAACTGTAACCAACAGATGGTGACAGTGACAAAGCACCTGAATGGACAATCATGTCAAAATAAGGAAAAACAATCCAGAAACATGACCATTTTCATCTTTTAGAAATCATAGAGATAAAGTCAACGTGCATAAACACATATGTAGAGCTCAAAACAAACAAAAGAAGGATCAGCTGGTTTTGCATAATTTAACTGAGGCCTCCCAAATTGATGGAAAAACAGGCATGCTTCTTCCCATACAAACAGTTGAAATGACCAACAGATCATTAGAAGGTTAAAAGTGCATCAGGTCAGTTAGAACTTCAGAAAAATGCTTTAGACTTTCTGTCAAGTGAAGTATGAGTTCAAATTGTCAGTATGAAGACTGAGATCCTGCATTCCCTTTAGAGTGAAGGACCAACACCACATGAGGTTGAGACAGCGTCAAAACTTGAATTTGACAACTTTATAGTGTTGAGTTTTGAGAAGAAAGTATGAGCAATGTGCAACTTTGAAGCATAGGACAATGTGTCGCTAAAAGATATTACATTCGCAATTTTTGCAGGACATCAACCAATTACTGCAGGTAAACTTTGCCAAACATAAAAATAGTAACTACGGCGTATTCCTACGAATTCATTGGATGCAACAAATTTATCAACTGAACCTTTTATTACAAACTCACAAGTCTAACATAGAACACCGTCCCGTATTCACAAGAATCTAGCCGAAATGCTGCCCACCTAAGTGGTAGTTGCAATCACAAATAAGCAAGAGTTCAAAATCTACCTTTGCCAGAGAAATTTTTACCATGTACGCTTAAATATATAAAAGATCTAGACATACATTTATCAGAAAATTTCTATCTTAGCAGGCCTGGTATCGCTGCGTTGAACTTGATGCCTAAAGTAATTAAACAACATTCTAGCAATGTTTAATTATTTATAAACCTATAGGAGAATAATTTATCCCCTTCACCACGACCTATTTGCTTGTCATTGCCCTGTGGTTCTATGAAATTTTCTCTATATACTTGTGAATAAGTGGTAATATCTATTGTTTCGCATAAACTATAGGATCCATGAAATTCCCTTAAATCCTACACCTTCTTCCTCTATTTAATCCTACATGCAAAAACCAAGTAAATGAAAGCATAAAAGGTGGAACCATAGAAGAAAGGAAACATGAGAAAAAATAGAATTGAGAGAATCGAGCCTCACAAGGAGAGCGTAGAATCAAAGTTACCTCTTCCCGTTACCAGGCTAAATAGAATTTAGAGAATCTAGTACTACCAGGTTAAATATGACTCTTAAATGGTTGCTCATGATGGTCGAAAGTCTTGAGGGAAAAACAAGGAGAAGGTGCTGTCTGTAGCGAGAAGGTTCTGTTTCACCTGTCTGGACTCCAGCAGCAGAAGGCAAATCATGTGAACTTCAATGAAACACTCATGTTAGGTGAGCCTTGGTGTTTAGCGAGAGCTTAGGCAAATTAATAATGATTTCTAGCCGCATGTCTGTACTTGCACGTAGGAGTTAAACACATGTCAAGGATGCATGGCGTGATACAACACTTACAAGTGAATGAATCTCGTGTTTCAACAAGTTCCAAAAAACACGTAATGTTTGTGGTCCCTGTCACAAATGGTATATGTTATTATCCTCTAACCTGCTAGTTTAATGTGACATGAGGGGAAGTCTCTAGAATGAGATACCTGACTCAGGCATAGACATTAAGTTTAGCTATCTTTATGAGATGGTAAGTACCCAAATCTTAGTCTTTAGCTTAATCTGATATAAAAAGTCATCTGTCAAATCTTTTAATTCTAGATTCTCCCAACTTATTTATCAAGCAATCATGAAGTATACTTTTAATTGGAAAGAAATAGCATGACCCAATTTTAGCATAATACTGCAATGACCAAATGTATTAATCAAAAGCTTGAAAAGCATCCACTCATCCCATAATTGCAATAATAACATGCCTAACATATACAGGAACATAAGAATAATCAAAGTGCTTTAGGGCATAAAACCCATATATATGAGAAAATCTACCCAAAATCCTCCAGCTTGACATTTCAATATGACCAATGAAACCTTTGAAAGGCTCCCTACTGTGAAGCAACAATGTGAGAATATACAATAGTAGATAGACAATCTGATTCTAAAATGAGAAGATAGTACTTAATATATCTCACCTAATTAACTTTTAACAAATAGACAAGTCCTTTAAGCCAGCTGTTTTGATAACGACTTCGAGTTCCAAAAGCCAAGCCTACAGATAGAGAAGCTTATGGTTTTGTTAACACTCGTAAATACCTAAAATTTTTAAGAAACTATAATGAAATTACACAGGCTTTACAGGTATCCTACTACGACAAGACCAACATGGTTGCTTTCCCTTCAACTACTCCCTCAGCGAACTTTATATAAACTACAGAAGAATTTTCCAATTATCACACGAAAGTTTAAATTTTGTTTCTTCCAAGCCTAAAAAACTACATTATCACCAAAACGTCTACAGCAATATAAATCAAAGCTACAATTATAAAAAATCCAATATTTCCAAAACCCGACAAACAAAGAAGAGTATCTTCCCGCTCCGCAAACCAACATTTTTTCCTAGATCCGACCCAATTTTCGTGATTTTGTTTCCAATTTTTTTTCAAAGTAAGCGAAAGCAAAAAACTTTCACATCCGTTATCTAAACAGATCTTCCCACTAACCAAACAGATACAAGAACTAACAAAATTATCAAAATTTGTGTCTTTTTTGCATGTTATTAAGATGGAGAGGGAAGGGAAAGAAACAACATTTTTTATTACTAACCTCGACGAGAGAGGAAGACCAGAGCTCCGGCAAGATCTAATGGCGATAGAGAAGTAGTGAGAGCGGTCCTCCGGCACCGGCGAAGGCGAAGTGGTGGCGAGGGTTGTTCTAAAGAAAGAGAAGCAGATTAAGAAGACGAAGGTGTCGTGACCTTTTTTTTTTTCTTTTTCTCTCCAGAGTATGGGAATCTAACCTTTTTTTTATATAATGAATTAAACTTTTTAGGTGTTCGTTTGCTAGTTAAGGTTGGTTGAGTTTTGAATTGCGTCTTCTTCCGACTTGTTTTAATTTTTATTTTTCTTTAATTCTTGGAGTCTAGCTAAAAGATTATAATGATAAGAATTGTAATCCATGCTTAGGAATAAAAAATAAAGTAAAACTTATGCAATTTTATAACAAAATTATCTCTACTGAATACTTGGTTGATCCAATTAAATATAATTAATTTGAAGATTCAATGATAATTGACCCTCGATCGGTTAATTGTTTTTTAGCTGACTGTGTGAAGATGTGCATGTAAAAGATTAAGTGAGTTTATTGATTGAATTGAATTCAGAATAAATAAAATATAAAAATAAGTTAGAATTTAAAATTTGTTAAAAATAATGAGTTATGTTGAAACAAATCCTTAGCATTCTATTTTCTTTGTTCATTCTTTAGAATGTAATTATTGTTTCTCAGGCTCATAACCCGGGCCTAGTTAGTAATAGCTTCATTAGGCTAGCTACAAATCGAATTTGGGTCCATCAAGGAAAGCCCATTTATATTTTAGGTGTTTTTTTTTTTCTCAAGTAAGTGGTTTTTTTAAAATAAATTATAGTGAACAAATATTATAAAAGAATATTATTTAATAAAAAGATTATTTTCGGATGCAAAAAAATATACGTAAAACGTTGGAAATGGTTCGGCTCCAACGCCTACGCACTGCCTGTTTCTATAGTTTGGAAAAAAAAACGAATAATGAAAAATGTCATCTGTACACAAATTGAACAGATGGACGCCTTAAATTTCATAGAGATTCTCATTCTGCACCAAAAGGAAATTAATAACAAATTATAATACATACATGTATGAATTACATTGGTGATTTTATACATTGGTGTAAAAATTAAAGAAAAAAACAATTATCAGGTGGTTTACAGAGAAATTACATTTGTCCCTTTTGTCTTCTTATCCTGTTGTCCTCTTAATTACCCTATGCAATCTCTTGTTCTCCTTTCTCACTTCCTGTTCATGCATATCAGTGCATTACAAATCTGGTGATACATGCATGCATTGATGTTTATGTACTTCACTTAGAAATATTTACAGAAAACATTTTCAAGGGTGTGGTAAGAAATTTTTGGTTGCCAGAGGAGACATGGATGTACGTTGCCACATGCAAGCAGAGATCACAGTTTGGTAGCTTTGAGGTATAGCCAGAGCTGGTAAGGTCTTACTTTCAGGACAAAAAACTTTTATAAAAAGGTCCCAAAAGAGGGATTGGTAATTAAAACAAATCAACATAATCATGCATGCAGATTAAACATGTACCTGATCTCTTTCCCTTTTGGATTAATTATATCATCAGGTCCACCCTCTGAACTATATAGCAATGAGATTAATCAATCCATTAATGAGTAAATGAAAATGAATGATCATAGATCAAACAACAATGCATTCTTGCTTGCTTTGAAGAAAAGAATTAGCAAACTTTGCTTGTTTCGTTTTCAATGCCCTAACAGTACCTTTTGTCTATTTGAGTTGCTATATATATCACAAGTTGAATCCATTTTTCCCCCCAAAGAGTTGTCATGAAGATTGCAAAGAGGCTCGCCTGAAATGGTATATTTTTATCTGTACTTTACTCACCTGATGATCATGCACCTGAAGAAAAATGTATACAAATTTATATCTTTCTTGCAATATTTTGACAGAAAAACAAGCTATATATGAATTGCTAGATTTATAATGTTTTGATGAAGAATTATATTACTGTTGGTGATTACTGCTAGCTGATGAAATTAAAGAAAAACAGGTAAGCTGATTTGGTCCACTGTTTGGGATAATAATGACTGCATATGCAATATGTACCTTGCAAAAGAAAAATAAGGACCACTTGAAATAAAACTTTGGAAGATGGTGATTCCTCATTAATGGAGAAAATACAATGTTTTCCAGGTAGTGCATGGTCTGATTAAATGAAAGACATGCATTTTCTAGCTAGATTTCTTTTCTTCCTTTAGTAGCTACAGCTTATGAGAATATAAGACACAAAATTTGTGATAAAATACAGCAGACTGAAAGAAGAAAACTTCTAATCATATTGAAGGCAGTCAACAAGATTGTTAGGAATTAAACTAAAATGCATAAGGCTAGTTTGTTTGTAGCATATATGAGGAAAGAAGTAGAGCTAGCTAGCTGCAATGCTAAAATTTCAACATTGATAGCTTTCTCTACTTGTCAGCAAGTCTTCAAATCTCTAATTGCCAGCAAAATTCATGTTAATTTAAACCCGCTTCAAATTTTAATCTTAGGTCGTCGTACGAACATGTATTCAAGCAAATTGGATGTACTTCATTGTATGGAGAATTTAAGCAAGTATATTGTGAGAATATATTCCTGCTAACTACATCATGCATCCTTGAGAAAAATGCCAGTAACTTGCTGGCGGTTTCAAAATCTACATCATTCAAATAATTAAGCTAGAATAATCTAGGAAAACTAACCCAGAAAAACAAAACTTACAAAATAGTTGGCAGGCAATATTTCTCAAAACCATCTTGTCAAGATTTCATGGGCGACACCGATAGGTTAGAAGGAGAAGCATGACTACATTTCTATTCTGTGACAATCTGAATTTCTAATTTTCTCTAGAAATAGTTTCTTCTGCCAATCACAAACAGATACATATATTTCTTATCCTTTTAACTTGGCACCCTAGAATTTGCGTGTACTCTAAAGTATTGAACTTAATTATATACCTTCTAGATTTTATAGAACATCTTCGCGGTGAAATCATCAGCGAGATCTTCCTAGTTATAGTCAGTTAGGCATGAGCTGATAATTAAGAGATCTCGGAGATATATTGAAATCCAATGAACATAAAACTCGATATCTTCTGAACAAATAACTAATAAGTCAGAAGATTAGCGAGCGAGTGATCTATACCTTATATAATTACTGCAGCAGCTGGCAGCTGGTTGGGTGGCAGACGGCCGGCGATTGGAAGGAGATCATCACAGAGAAAAAGTTTGTATATACGTTTAATTTCAGCGAGAAGAACTGAAGCAGGATGGATGGTAGCTGATGATTGCCGATGCAGCATCATCAAGATTCTCATAAAACTGAATTGAATTCTGGAACTGGTGATAGTAGTTCTCTACACATTGAGAAACAATCATCATCGATCAGTTGGCTTTAATTATATATATGTGAATCTTGATGATGCCACGCCAGCAAACACCAACTGTAAACTGTTCTTGTTTGTTGCTGTTCAAAAGCTTGCTTTCGCACTTAATGTTTCTTCCACTCAAATAAGCAACAAGAGAAGAAAAGCAGAAAAGGTTTCAGAGCAGACTTCGAGCTACATGGCTCTTCCGTATATGACCAAAATCTCAAACCCTATAAGAAGATATATAGGAATAATTAATACACAAATATATATGAAAGAATAGATCATCGATTAATCGGCTAGCTATTATCGCCCGACAAAGATATCGAAAACAAGTTCCTGATCTACATTATTATAATATTCAAGAACTAGATCTCATCTTCCAATAACAAGCGAAACTTGAATGTATGCTAGAAAATATGTATTATGAAGGGCATCCTGTTGAACAACTAGCTACCTGGAAGTTAAAGTACAGAAACGAAACAAAAAAAAAAAAAAAAAAAATTTGTTGACGAATCTAAGAACGGCTACTTAATAACCAGAAGAAATAACACCGCTAGAGAGTATCTGATGAATCTCTCTATTCAAGTCGATTCATGTGATCAGAAGAGATCGATGCATATATATATAGTTCAATTCATTCTATCAGAAAAAAAAACCACAAAATAAAAGAAGAGTTAGGGAGATATTTTCAAGAATATAATCAGCAAATCAATAACGAAAGCTATAGAGTGATGTTAACCAAAAAAAATTTGCAAGGAAAAAAAAAAGAAGTACTGTGGAAGAAGAGAAGGGGAAGAGAAGAGTGGGTAGCACCTGAAAAACCTAAGAGGAGAATAAAAAGAGGGAGATCTGACACGTATATCTGCGCCGATCATCATCAAACAACACACAGAAACACAAAAAACCATCTACTATCCATCCATGATCCATTAAGAGTGTGTTTCACTAAAATCACTTTCTCTTACCAAATTTGTAATTTAAATTTATTTTTTTGTTTTTATTTATTCTGAATTCATCAAATTTAATTTTAATTTATTTTTATAGAACTCAATTTTACTAAACTTATTTTCTATCAATTAAAATATATAATATAGGTATTAGGTATTTGGTAGTTTTTTTTCTATGATTTTTTTTTCTAATTTTTTATTTTGATAATTTTTAATAAAATTTTTAAATTTATTTATTAAAATTTAAAAATAAAAAAGTTTATATTGTAAAATTTTATTAATATTTATTAAAAAATTTTAAAATATATTTTATTCTAAATAAGTTCTATTTTATAATCGATTTTAAATATTTTCTAAAACTGTGGGACCAGAAAGAGCGGAGGGGTAGAAATTTTTTTTGATATTTTCACCCGTATTTTGAAACTTGGACACCTCTTAGTGATCTATCATCTATATGCAAGTTTAACGTAATTATTTTTATCAAATAATAAAACAACCGTCCATCATTGCAGATATCAAACTTGAACTTATAATTATGAAGCTGAGAAATACTAGAACTTAAAAGAATCATATTCTTAAATTATTGCTTCAATTTATAAATTCTGCTCAGAATTTGAAATTGTAGCCCACCAGTGAAAATATAAACCATAATCTTTTTCATTGGTTTGATGCGAGATATACCTAATAAAAGTGCGTTTGACAATGCGTACCAAAAATTATTTTTCAATTTTTTTTTATTTTATATTTTTTAATATATATTTTATTAGTATATAAAAATTTATTTAAAATTTTAAAAAATATAAAAAAATTCTACAAAGTGAAATCTTTTTATATTTTTATTTTTTTAAAAATAAAAAAAAAAAAACTTATTTTTTAAAAAAATAAAAATATTCTTTATTTTAAAAAAATTTTATTTTATAAGTACTTTTCAACGCTTCCTAATAGTCGACCCACACTGGTTGTTATACGGGGTTTTGGTTTTTTCAATAACTACAACTATCACGTATTGACCTAGATCTAGGTGGGTTAAAACTTGAAATCCAATCTTCTCCCAAACATGTGCATTATTTGATCTATGCCAATTAATAATGTTGCACAACTTATTCAAATCCATCCTTGATGGCACAACTCAGAGGTCGTTATTTTGCCTTTAGAAATAAATTTTTAGAAATTGAGTTCACAAAAATAAATTGAATGAAATAATATTATTAAAAAATGAGTTAGAAATACTTTTTTGTATTTTTTTTATTTTAGAAGTGATAAGTTAAAAATGTTTTAAATTAATTTAGTAACAATCAGTTATTGATATTAAAAAAATAAAAATTTTTATTTTAATCATTTCGTAACTGAATTTTGTGAAAGTAAAAAATAAAAAATAAAATTTCTTAAAAATAAAAATAAAAATAAATTTTAATATTTGTGTTTCAATAGTTTTTAAAATGTGTTAAAAATTAAAAATATAATTATATTAAAATTGTACAAATAAAAAAATTAAAATTTGAGTTCTACATATGAAAGTAAAATTTTAAGTTTTTTTGTAATTAAAATATATGAATTATTTGAAATTTAAAATTTGAAAAAAAAAAAAATTACTACTCATCATATGTATATTTATATTTATAATTACAAATTATATATCACTCGGCGCAAACAACACACGTAGCATTCTTAAAAGAATCGTACTTAGGGAGCTTACCAAGGAGTTATTCTGAGTTGCTTAAACGTAAGCTATTTTCTAAGAAATTATTTCGATCAAGTCAAAGCTTCTTTCTTGCATAGACATGAACTCTCCTCATTAACATAACTGTAGATAATGATAATAACCGAATCAAAATTTTTTAATTTTAATTCAATATACATATTTATAGTGATTAAAATTATCAATTATAACTAATTCATTTAATAATCAAAATAAATTTAGATCGATCAATTTAATAATCAAAATTATTAATAAAAATTATTAAATTTAACTTTTGGCAATAATATTAGCCAAAATTATTAGCATCATATATTTAAGACAAAAATATTTTAATTTTAACTAAATTTATAAATTAACTAAAATATTAATATATATATACTATATAAATAATTAAATATATCAAGTTTAGATCAACTCAAATTTAATCCAGTCTTATTATATTTATTTGATCCGAATAAATTTCAACTCACTAAAATTTAATTCAAATTTAATTTAAGAGATCAATTTTATATTAAATTTACAAATGGAGTCATATATTGTCTATCTCCAAATTATTCTTTTGATGCTTATCTTATTCCATCATCATTTTGTTCACTTTTATCTATTAACAAATTATATGGCTTTGGTTTAGAAAATCGAATCCTCCTTTTACTTTGGACCATTGCAATGTTCGTAAGTTCACATACTCGGGGTGAGAATATCAAATAAGGAACACTTAATTTATATTTGTTGCTGTTTTGTTTTGGGCTTCTAAGTTTTAAAAGAGGAATATTTTGTAGCAGCTGTTGCATGTTGGGCTCGTACGGCATGTCAATTATTTTCTAACTTCTAAACTTTCAATTGCCAACCAAAATTTTGTTTTTTCAATAAGAGAATGCCGTTGTGTTTTTTAATACACGTTTTGATTATAAGTCCAGTTCATAAATTTGGCATAGGCATGTTTTGTTGCCACTAAACACTAATTTCTTTTTTCAAAATTTAAATTCATTTTATTTTATGTGATTCAATTGCTATTCTAAAATTTATTTTTATTTTGATACCGAATTTTACTTTCATCAAAATTAATTTTAAATTTTATATCACATATTTCAGTTATCACTTTCAAGTTTATTTTTATCGAATTTTATTTTTGCAGTACTTATTTTCATCAAACTTACTTTCACGTAGTTAAAATATATTCTTATTAGACGATTTAGATCATATTTGGAGAAGCTTTTTTTCCTAATTTTTTATTTATATTTTTCAATAAAATTTTTAAAATATTTTACCAAATTTTAAAAGATATTTTAATAGTAAAAAATTCTACATCGTAAATTTTATTATTAATTATTTTTATTATTTTTTTAAAATAAAAAAATAAGGTTTATTTTTTAAAAATTTCTTCAAATACTCTTCTTTTTTCGAAAAGCTCATTTTCAATAATCACTCCCAAACATCTCTTTAGAAGTTTTTATCAAAAAACTTTTTCCTAATAAAAACTATTTAAAAAACTTTTTTAATAAGTTCTTTTCTTAAAAAGTAATAAAGTTATATATACATAAATTATACGAGATATCATTTTTTGTACATTTTAAAATGTTTATAATATTATGAAATATTATAATAAATTTATTGATAAATATAAAATGTCTTTTTAATAAAAAGTATTTAAGTGAATTCAAACATTGTCTTAAGCTTTTTATAACGATTCCTTCATCTACCAGCAATTACAGAACTGTTGCATCTCCTGACATTATTCATCAATAACAAGTTTTCAAAATAATTTAAAACTAATTTTTTTATTAAACAATTATTTGTGAATAGTTTTTATATAATTTTTTATAAATTTATTTTGAAAATTTATTTTTAGTAAATTATAAAGATTTTTGTTTCAAATATGTAACACGAGCCTTAGTTAACGCGCGCAATATATTATAAAAAATTATATTTTAGGGCGCGATCTTCTATATTTTTAACTTTAGACTCTGAATGTACTTAGTGCAGATTTTATAAATCGATCAACATTAGTGCACCATTAATATTGAAATAAATTAATCAAGAAATAACTTTAAAATATTATATTTTATTGCACCATTAAGAGAGAATCTTTTGAAGCATTTTATTATTTATTTATTTTAATGATTATAAAGTGGAGCCATTGTACAAGATTCTTTTTTAAGTCAAGTACTCTAATTAAAACATGAAGGAGAGTTTTCCTAGTAATATATGAAAATGGCAAGTTCTTCTTACCTTAAAACTATCTATAAAGAGAAAGTGAAAAAAGAATATAGTTTTTTATAAAAAAAAATATAAGAAGATTTTGTTTTAATGTTTAAACTAATATGCATTGAAAGTTGACAATAATATATATATATATATATATATATATATAATTACACATTTTATAAATTTTTTAACTCATAATTTTCACATGTGCTTAAAAATTTTAAGCTCAAATTTTAATATATTAAATAACTTTTTTAAGAAAATTTATATTATTTTTGTTTAGAGACTCAACCATTTCATGATTTTTGTTTTAAATTTTAACTTTTTCCTTTGATCTAGCATGCTAAGACGTGTTTCAAACGTCCGTAATTTCACTTTTTCTCGCAAAATTTTGAGAAACAATTCATATATTTTAATTATACAAAGAATTTAGAATTTCATTTTCACATACGAAATTTCAGTTCTAATTTTCTTATTTGCACACTTCAATACAGTTATATATTTTAATTTTTAACATATTTTCAGAAACTATTAAAATACAAATGCTGAACTTCACTTCCACTTTATTTTTCAAAAAAATTCTATTTTTTACTTTTTATTTTTAACGAAACTCAATTATGGACATTTGAAACACGACCATAGTCACATGTATTTTAATTTATTTAATTGTAATATCTTTTATGGCCGAGTTCTATCTTGCTACTAGTTAAAAAAAAAAAAAAGAACACCATTGCTTAGAATGTAATTTTAAAACAAATTAAATACATAGTAGACGTGTTTACTTCAGACAAAATTTTTTTAAGATAACCCAAAAGTGACTGTTTTTACTTAAAAAAAATTCGAATGATTTTTATAGATTTATTTTTATAGACTTTCTTTCAATATTTATTTTGTAAAAGCTTATTCTTTAGGTCACTTAAGGTCAAAGAATTATTTCGTATTTCTAGGACGTGGAAAAACTAATCAATAAGAGCTCCTTTACCTGCACTTCCAACCAATTTTTTAAAACTCAGTATCAACTTTTAAATTTTACTCACTTATACACTAAAATAAATACAAATTTAATTTATTATTTAGTGGTAAAAAATAGAGTCACTTAAAAAATTTTAAAATATCTTTTAAAGAAAAGTTTTTAAAAAAAATACTTGCAAACTTTTGTAATTAGAAAAAGATATCTTAAATCCCACTGTTAGTTTTATAATTGGCCATTTTCGTTAAAGCTACTACTGCATTATTGGATTGGGCCGTTACTCAAAAGCCCGCTAAGCTCAACTATTTTTGCAGGCCTATCCTTATAATAAATAAATTTACTTACTCAACAACTAAAACGTAGTTCTACCTCTATGACGCGAATAAAATTATAGCGTGTATTTTCATTGCAAATAACTTTTATAACTTTCTCATCTTGAAAACGAGATCTGGGAAACCAAATCCAGCAGTGGAAAATCCGAAATGGGGGAAATCAATCACCATCTCCGTTCGCCAGCGGCGATCTCAGCGGTAGCGGTGATGGTATTCGTTTACTATACAACTGTATTCGTGTTTCTCGACCGGTGGTTGAATCTCGTGAGCTCTAACGGGATCTTGAATGCTGCTGCTTTCACTTGGATCGCGTTAACTTGCGCTGCTTCGTTCTTCGCTGCTGCCTTTACTGATCCTGGTAGAGTTCCTCAATTTTTCGCTCCAGAAGTTGAATCCGCGGGCAATGATGTAAGTTCCGAACTTTGCTTTTTTTAAGATGGTTTTGCGTTGTTATTTGTTTTTCTTTAGTATTGAGTTTGAATGTTGATCGTAGAAACTAAGCTTAATTTTCTCTATTTAGTTTTTCTTGTCTTATAGTTATGCTGGAGATTTGTTTGCTTGCTGAGTTCGTAGAGAGCATGTCTATCTATGTGTTGTTTATCACATTGTCCGAGTAAATTTTTGACATAGTATAAGCTAGAAATTGAAAATGCAAGATGAAATTGTATCATGGACAATGAATTTATGCGACAAAATCAATGTGCATGTACTTTGTTTCTTAACCATTCTGTGATTATTAATAGGCTGCTCATACTCGATTCTGTGATAAGTGCCAAATTTACAAACCTCCACGAACACATCATTGTCGTTCCTGCAAAAGGTGTGTGCTAAAAATGGTATGTGGTCTTCTAGTGCTTTTAGTGATATTATTATCATGAAATTTGTTTAAAGTGTTGCAAAAATTGTGTTGCGAGTTTATTAACAAATTAGTGATATTTTGTTTGTTGCTTTTGATCACAGGATCATCATTGTGTGTGGATAGATAACTGTGTTGGTTATGCAAATTATAAGGCTTTTTTTGTCTGTGTCTTTAACGCTGCTGTGGGATCCATCTATTCCTTGGTGAGTTTATTTGCCCTAATGAACAGGTTTCTGACATATTAGATTTAGGTTGCTGTGCCCATATTATTAATGTGGAAAGCCTGGTATCTTATGTAGGTGATATTTACGAGTTCAGTAATTCAGGCAGAGCATGATTTCAGAAATAACTCTGCAAAGATATATTATGTGAGTATCATTGTAAAAATGTTTTGACCGCAATGTTTGTCTAAATGAATTTTCTTGCTTATTTATATTTCCACTTCCAACTTAAGTTATGTCTGCTTCTTCTACCTCCTGGTCCTTCAACATTTTTTGACTTGCCTTTTTAAACTACTATTGGCACTTGATGCAATGATATCTTCTCGTTCTGCTTTGGATATAGAGATATTGAACTCCATTCTTAGCTAATGTCATTAAGTTCTGCACAGCATGTCACTCTTGGTTATGGAAAGTAGTGAAGACCTGCATCTTGTACACGAAAAGCTTCCTTCTAGGATGAAAAATAATGCACAATACAACTTTGTTCCAATAAATCTCTAAAGTTAGAAGTATTTTTTGGCTGCACGTCTGTCTTTTGAGACCATGTTCTTCTTGAATGACCAATCAAGCTTGAGCTGGACTTGGAGCATTTTGGCTACATAGAAAATGCTCACTAAGCTTGATTATAGATCCTTCATAGGTACCACACAATTGTCCATGTATGCTTTGCCTCATGCTTTACGAGACATGTGGCCAGTAGGTTTACCTGTCTATGCATGTCTACTTCTTGCTTTCTTATTTTTTAAAGGGAAGGATGAGGATGCTTGGACCTTTACTAGATTTCAGTGAACATATATCGTTTCTAAATAAAGATTCAGTTATCTTTAAAACCTACCAAAACAAGAAAAAGAAAACAGCCATATCGTGGCTGCTATAAACTTCACACCGACTTCTTTCAAAAAATAGGCTTTATTAGCTTATTGACAACTACCATTACAGATGCAGGCACTTTATGATGAGTAATACTTCTTGGTCTTCCATACTTCTTGTTTACCTTGTATGTATTTGTTCATAGAAAGTATAACTAACATGCACTTTGCCCTCTCAACTGCTTCTTTGAGTTCTTTCACTAGTTTAGCTTTTGGTGCAAAACGCCTCTGTTGCTCTTCCAACTATTTGTTTTTCATATTCGAGGTTATATTGTTCACAAAAAATGTCAGGTTCTCTGCGGTTCACTTTTTGCCATCTTGTGCGTGTTGACGACCACTCTACTTGGCTGGCACATCTATCTTCTCACTCATAACCTGACGACTATTGAGGTCTTCTTACTTCTTTGTCATTGCATTACTGCAGATAACATTTAAAGCATGCTGAGTACTTGGAAATGCAATCTTTAAGACAATTGTTTGATTGTTTGCAGTTTCGAGAAGGTGTGAGAGCCAAGTGGCTTGCCAAGAAGCGTGGTCAACTGTATCATCACCCTTTTGACATTGGTGTCTATGAGAATGTTGTCTCGGTAATGTTGCTTTGGTTGTTAGAAGCTATCCTAATAGGATTTAAATGCTGATCTTTGCTAGCATACCAAATTATCCTAACATCTTTCTTTCTGCAGGTTCTGGGCCCAAATGCATTGAAGTGGTTTTGCCCTATAGCAGTTGGCCATCTCAAAGATGGGACAGAGTTTCCTATTACTGCATCTGGTGGGTGACCAAAATTTGCTGCCAGGTACATGAAATTCATAGCCAACAGTTGGTGGATGGCATCTGCAAGTTCTTCCTACTAGAGTGATGGGCATCATCATCTTTTTTGACCTGAACACAACCTACGCTTACATCTTCAAAGTGCTATCACCAGGTGGTTCGATCAAAAGCAAATTGGTCAGCAAATTTCAGTATGCCACTGAACCTAGTGATCCAGGACGATGATTCCTGAATTGGGAATTTGCAATATAGGTGTAGGGGGGATGCTTCAACTTCTTATTTTGTTCTCTTTTCTGAGGAAAATGGGAAAAGACTTTACAGAGATTGCTTCTTGGTTCTTACCTTACATTCTCCTTTTTGTAAATATCATATGGTCATATATATAAACTTTTACAGTTCACTGCCAGCTTGCTTACAAATTCAGATACTTTTTTGTTTTGACTACAAATACAAAGTTTGGAAAGAAGTATTGTTTATATTAAGTATCTGTTATTTTCGATCAAAAGTAGGCAACAACACTTTTGTGAAAGTTCGTTATATTCGAGTTGAAGTGTTGCTGGCAGACGCACGGTTGATTCAACCTCGTTAGACTTCGAAGTCTCTCTGAAGTCGGCCCCGTTCGGTCACCATTGACCCCACCGCTGTTTGGGCGATTATCGTCATCTCCGCCGTTCAAAGTTTATCTCCATTGTCTCCGGTTCACAGGGTCGACAACAGTGAGTGCGTCGTCTTCTTCTTCTGTCCGGCCCGTTGGTGGTGGAACACAAGGTGACACGTGGCAAGACGACGAGATGCACCGTTTCGATCCAGTTCGTACCGATCGCCAGCGAAGAACCGTTCATTCTGAGGCGCACCAGTTCCATGAACCCCTTGTCATTCTCCGGTCCGTTTCACACATTCCTCAATTTCCTTTTTCTTCTCTTTTTTGAAGAAATTCCTGGTTTATTTGACATACATTAGATTTATTTGATCGATTTCTTGAAATAAAATCATATATATTGCACGATCATGTACTTGATATTAAATTTTTTGTATGAACTATATTCTTCACTACACTAGTATACACTACCTTCTCGTTCACTCCAGAACATAGCTACCTTTTACTAATGGAGAATTGATGGTTAAAAGATGGATCAAAACTAGTCTTGTATTTTTGAAATTTCATTTGTTGCCTGAGCTGTATGACAAGTTTGTACTGAACTAATGAGGTGTCATACTTCGGGAGGTGATTGCTCGGAAAAATTGGGCCTTATTGAGGACACAAGCTGGTGCAGAAAATGCTTATACTTAAAGCCGAATTGGAAAAGCTGGCAGCTGAATATCATCCGAGGTTAGAGATTCACCTTTCTAGTATCTTTCTGGTGATTTGCCTAATATCTCTAATATGAAGTATTCACAATGCATATAGTTTAGTTAGGTCCTTATATGCGTGCTAAGACCTTGTGTATGTGAAGCTGAAGACTTGCGTCCTGTCAAATACGTGCTCTAAAATACAAAGGAGTATACCAGTTCTTATTATTGTTGTGAAGATGAATGGCTAACATTAATACTTGATACTTCTAACATACTTTATGCAGCTTGCGTTTTTATTGCGTGGATGTCGATTCAGTTCTGCAGAAGCTTGTTAGTCGCGAAGGTGTTACCTAAGTCATACCCTCGGTCTTATTGAAAAACACTCCTTTCATCATACACATGCTTGCACAATCATGAATTCAAGCATAAGTCTAAACTAAATTCAATAATGTGCATCTCATGAAACTGTGCTGGACCTGCCAGAGTACAGTGCACCTTAAAGAATGCTTTAGCAGCTATAAGATCCCTTCGTTATAAACTCATAAATATGGACAAAGACATTTTGTTCTAGTTCCTTTTCAGATGAAGCAGTTGAAGTTTCTCCTGTCTCGAGAAAGACAGTTTCTTCTGTTTGATCTCTACAACCTTAAAGTTTCGTTCGTTTATGGTCACATTGATATCGTGTTTGATTTGAACAGAAGATGCCTAAATTTCAGGTAAAAGAGAGAATTTTCTGCTTCTTAATGCATGCATATGCATGTAAACCTGTTACTCAATTCTTGCAAATTATTTTCTGATACTAAAATTATGCACCGAGCAGCTTTGGAAGGACAGTGAGAAGCAAGATGAGGTGGTAGCTGGTCACCAAGCATGGTTGGGAATCGACGGCAATGACGATGACTGAAATCGAAATATCTGATCCTTCTTCTTCATTTCTCTAACTTTTAGTCGAATTTATCAATATGTACCGACTTCCTGAGCATTACAAAAACTAATTATTTGACTATACTTGCTGTTTCGTTGCTTTCAGCTAGAGCATATGTTTGGTACTAATCTCTTTGGGCCAAGAACAATTTCGGCCATGAAACATGTAAATGACTCTTTATATGTCCTTGGAAAAAGAAGTTTTTAAAATAAAAAATATTTTAATTTTTTTTGAAAAATAAAATTTATATTTCATTTTAAAGATAATAATAATAAAATAAATTATTTAAAATTTTTCTGTAATTTTAAAATATTAAAAGTTTTTATAAAATATTATTAAAAAATATAAATAAAAATTGAAACGAAAAGTATATGAAAAATAATTTCAAATAGCATTTTCGTAAGATGAGCGCATTGAAAAGTCCTTTTTTTGTTTCTTCCAAGGATGTCAAGGTGACGTTCGACGGTATTTATTATTATTTATCAAAATTTTATATTATTTTTAGTTAAAATTTATAATATTTTAGTATTTTCTAAATTAAAATATAAAAACTTGTATATATAAAAATTCCTTTGAATATAATATTTATTGTTATTTATAAAATCAAATTACTAAACTAATTTCTCAAATAAAATTCTATTAAGAAATTTCTTTTCTTTTAAACACTTTCAATTATCTCCGAAATCACTATCTGTCTTACTCGTTACCGGCTACTTCTTTCTTCTAGAGATAAAACAATGAGACGTGCTAAACAGATTAACTGTGGCCCGGTTAAAAGTCTAAATATTGTCTGGGCAGCCCAAAAATGGTAATTGGTCCAAGTCTGTTTGGGCTGACAGTGCTATAGTTTTAATTCTATAGACGGCCAGCTCGGCCGTGGACCGGATATAATATTAATAAATTATATTTAGTATATTTTGATGTTTGTTTGAATTAAAAATAAATAAGAATAATAGAGAGTAAAAAATTGATTATTTTATTATTTTTTTGACAACTCTGATAGTAATAAAAAATATTTTTTTAATTATTTTTATATGAAAAATAAACTGTTACACTCCAAGGTGGTGTAATCGAAATTAAAAATAATTTAAAGCTGAAATATTTTTTCTTGTCTTTTTGAGTATATGTATATGTATATAGTTATGATTATATTAAATAATTTTGTTCGGTTTTTCTATAACCAACCAACTATTTTAATTAATAAATTATTCAAAATTAATATCTCCTTTTTCACTAGAGTATTCCTAATATAAAGTTTCAAACTGTTTAGAACCTAATAAAATATTACAAAATTTTTAATAACTCTTTATTCTTAATTATTTTTATTTAATATATCCAAATAAAATAAAAGTATATCACTTTTACTTTATATTATTTTCCTCTTTGTTACTCTTGTTTTATTTATTACTTTCATATCCAACAAATAATTAAAACAAGTTCATTATTTATTTACTAAAAAATAAATAAATAAATAAATAAAATAAATTTAAATCTTTTTAAAATGGAGTCAATATGATGTGATTTAATAAAATATAATAACTAGGTAGAGCAGAGCGGGGCTTGTATGTATAGTTGTAAGAACCGGACCGGACATCGAACCGAAAAATTGTCCGGGTCACGATTCTTGGGTCAAACCGTCGGGTCAACCGATCGAACCGTCGGGTCAATAATATTAAAGCATTTTTAATTAATAATAATAATTATTATAGTAAAAAATTTATTACCAATAATACTATCAATAATAATAGTATTAGTAATCATAGCAAAAAATTAAAATATTTTTATTATAGCATTACTATCAACAACAACAGCAATAATAATCACAGCGAAAATTGAAATATTGCCACCACCAATAACAATAATAACAACTAAAATTTATAATAATAAATATTTAAATAAATTAGGAGATTAGAAAAAAATAAAATCATAAAATAGAGAAATATAAAAGAGATATAACAAATTTTTTTAGGTATACATATTTGATTCTAAATATTTTACAATATAAAAATTTAAAAATCACTAATAATTGATATTTACAAATAAAACATAAGCAATTATATTTTTACATTATCACATTCAAATACAAATTTAAACTACATATTATTTTTCAAGATAGAATTATTAATAATTATTTTTGTATTAAATATGTCATCAATTTAAAATTTTTTAATTAATTTTTTAAATTTTTTTTTAATTAATTAAAAAAAACGGTTTTTTGCAAATCCGGACCAGTTTACCGTCCGGATCGACGGTTCCCGAGTCGACCCGGACGGGTCAGTCTGAATCTGCCAACTAGGCTTATATGGCCTGTTTGTATTAGCATCTGTAAAAGAATGTATGGCATTAATTTCAAATATTTATTATTTCAAATTAATATTATATATTTTAGAAATTTTTGTCATATTTAATGAATAGTTTTTTAAAATTTAAAAACACAAATATTATAAATCATAAAGTTATAAATAAATTATTTTTTTTAGATAAAACTTTAAGCTTATTCTAAAATTTAAAATTTATTTTAAAATTTTTACTTAATAAGCACTACTAACGCTGTGTTTGGATGAAGAGTTCATAAAGAAATAAAAGTAGAAAGAAAAAAAAATAGGAAAAGAAGAAGAAAAAAAAAAAATTTTTTTTTGACAGTATTTGAATAAATTAATAAAGAAAAAGAAATAGAAAGATAAATTGGGTTTAAATTAGAAAAAAATTATAACAAAAAATAAAATATCCTTGTATATATATTTCTTTGTAATAATTACAAAAAAAAAAAAATTAAAAACAATCAATATAAAAATATTTTCAAATTTATTTCAATATTATTAACAAGAACAAACTACAGGCTACGATCTTACAGTTACAAATGATATTATCGACATAATACAAACACCAATAATACATGTTACAATAATACGAACACCAACATACATAGTTGGCACAGAGGTGGAAATCTCGGGCCAGAATTGGGGAACTAGAAAGTTCAGTTGATTGAGGGCGTGAAGCTTCAAGACTGGATGCTGTTCGTTAAGCATGGCAAGCATGCCCCAACAGAAGTAACTACGCCGCCCATCGCCGGCAATAGCACCGCCGCCATCGCTCCTACTCTCGAATCGATGAATCAATAGAGAGAGAATAGAGGGAACGAAAGAGAGGAGCTAGAGGTCGGAGAGAGAAGTCAGACGCGCCGGAAGGGACGATCACGTTGCTGCGTGCGGAAACGGGTGAGGGGGAGGACGAAATAATAAGGGCAGAAATGAGAAAATTAAGACTGCTGCCCTGTGCCTGTTTCTCCCCTTCTCTACCTCGTTCTCCTTCTCTGCTAAACAGTAACTCTTGAACCAAAAAGAGAATTGTTTTTCCTTCCTCTCCTTTCTCCTTATACCTACTCCATCCAAACACAGCGCAAACGTTTTCTGAATTCTCCGCCACCCCCGCGGGCCAGCCAACAGGGTCAACTTGTTCACCGCACGCTCGGTTAGCTGTTAAAATCGTCTGCTCTGCAGAATCCCTCGCTGCCGCCAACTTCCCTCCGTCGCCGTTCTCCGGCTATAGTTTAGAGATAATCGGCTCAATTTCTCGCTCGCAATGAGCCTAGAGCCATTCAATAGGTGCTCTCTCTCTTTCTGATTTAAGTGATTTCATCAATTTGATTGCTACTGGGAATTGAATTTTGATCGATCTCGGGATTCAGGTTGGTGCGGCTTGCGGCCCGGGCTTTCTACGATGATATCACGACTAAGGGCGATAACCTGCCCAAGACCGGCCGCGGAGATAATCGCGGCATGGCCGTTGTCGTTCTCGATGCCCTAACAAGGTCTGTCTATATTGAATTCTGTACAGGCTGTTACCAAGTTGAAGAATAGATTATTTTTGGTTTGTTGATCATCTGAATTCTTGCTATTATATTGTGGCTGTATGTAAGTGAGCTAGGCTTACCGGTATATTGTTATCTTAAATTTGGTAATAAAACCATCTGAAGTTAAATTTCTTTAGAATTCCTTTGTGCTGTTACATTTTCTTGAATAACAAGCATTAGGTCGATGCAAGATTGTTGAAATTTACATGTTTTACTGTTTCTTTAAAAGTTTAGCTTATTGCTTGTAGTTTCCTGTTTTGTTTCCTCAGACGGCAATGGGTCAGAGAGGAAGACTTGGCTAAAGCTTTAAAGCTGCATTCCAAGCAGCTTCGTCGTACTTTACGTTTTTTTGAGGAAGAAAAACTAGTTACCAGAGACCATCGAAGAGAGGTTTGTTTGTTCACCTCCCAGTCCCGTTCACTTCATATCACGAAATAACAATTGTAGTAAATCGTCATTTAAGTTGCATCTTATAATTGAAAGAAATTCTGTTCATTTTATGGTTAGATAGGAGAAAATTTTTCTTTCTGTTATTGTTCTTTGGTTTGTAGCTGTGTTGCTTAGTTAATCAAACACAATGATGCTCTACGGTGCATGATGCAGATAAGGCTTGGCTGTTATTATCATTATTTGTAGTTTTGAATATATATTCTGATCTGTAAAACTTTTTTAGACCGCTAAAGGTGCAAAAATATTCAGTGCGGCAGTTGCTGCTACTCGTGACAGCCATCATATTTCTAAGGAGGGCGAAGAGAAAATGAAGATGCATACTCACTCTTATTGCTGCTTGGATTATGCACAGGTTTCTTTTGTCTTATATTTTCATATAAATATGGAAAGTTTGCTTCAGTATTTTGCTTCTCTGCATGCAATTTTTAATTGGCAATCCGAGAGAACAAATACTTCTTTTCACTTCATTCATGATAACTCGAGTGTTTGCATTTTGATTGATTATATTATCTTCATATAGAACATGGTTTTTCCCTTTTTCTTCTAGTGAAACATTAAATATATCTGCAATGGACATATGGCGGCAGATATATGATGTCGTGAGGTATCGATTGCATCGGATGAAGAAGAAGCTAAAAGATGAGTTGGACAGCCGAAATACAATTCAAGAGTATATCTGCCCGAATTGCTCAAAAAGGTTTGTTGCTGATTCTTTCCATATAGCCCATCTCATTGTGATCTCTACTACTTCAACCTTGATTTTCTACATCATTAAAATGCTCAGGTACTCAGCTTTTGATGCACTTCAACTTGTGAGCCCAGATGATGAGTACTTCCACTGTGAGAAGTGTAACGGTGAACTTGTTGCTGAGAGTGATAAGCTTGCTGCTGAAGAGATGGGTGATGGAGATGACAATGCTAGGAGAAGGCGCCGGGAAAAGTTGAAGGATATGCTTCAAAAGATGGAGGTACGAGGCGATTGAATTTTCATGCTACTTTTACCCAAATTTATATGCTATGAGCTAAAGCTGCTAAAAGAAATTTCGGGTATTACTTGATTTTATTGCCTTCAATAGAAGTGCAAATCGAAGTTTCTTCCAATATTTTATTGATAAACTGTGCAGAATGTTTGTTGCTGCTTGTCGTATGTGGTGAAGGGAACCATTATATCATATATGCTTAAGTAAATGGCATATTTCACATATCCTATGTTAGTCTTCGAATGATGTAAGGATATGATTTACAAGATTCGAGTATTGCTTACAAGCATAATATATCCAATACCTTACCAGCCTACCTAGGTCATATGCTATGGTGAAGTGCTTCATTACTATGCATTTGATAATAGAAACACTCCTAGTCTTGAAACTCTTATATGAAAGCTTTTTCTATGCCCATGAATTTGATATTCAGCAGCTTTTCGTAGTAGCTCAGATGTACTACTAGAATAAAATGCTTGAAGCATGCAGCTTCGTTTTCTGTAACTTGTTGATTTGGTGTTGCACATCATCTTTGCCTCATATGTGTGTGTTGCTATACCTTAGTTTTTCTGTTAGCATCACAATCAATTATCATGAGTGATAATCACCTGGGTTATGCCAAATTTTGCAAAGACAACCCCGTTAGTTTGAATATTTTTTCTTCAGTTCATAGATCTTACATAAACTTATTATTGGTGTTTACATTCAACGTGAATGCAGGAGCAGTTGAAGCCTTTGACCTTGCAGCTTGCAAGAGTAAAAGACCTGCCAGTGCCTGAGTTTGGAACTCTCCAAGCCTGGGAAGCTAGAGCAAATGCTGCAAGTCATGCCGGTGGTGATCCTAATGCTGCCAATTCTTCGAAGTCTTCCCAAGGCCAAGGATATGGTGGGACGCCAATGCCATTCCTTGGAGAGACAAGTGTATGTATCCTTTTCTTGACTCAATTGATTCAGCAGTTAATGATCTTTGACTGAGCTCTAGGTCTGTATGTTTCTTGTCTAGAATTGTGTTTCTAGTCATCCATTTCAAAAGCAGTGTTTGCTGTTGCTTATGAGCTGAATTTTGGAACTTGAAGGACTAATTTGTATTTTTTGTGGCTATAAGATGGTTTTTGTAACTTGAAAGAGAATTAAAAGACATTATTATCTTGCAATTTGGATCACATAGTTGATATACTTGGTGTGAAGACAATGCTGGAAAGATGGTGGTCAGTGACATTAAAATCAGAACCACACATTAGTTAAGACCTTGGTGATACCATGTTGCAGATAGGAAGAGATCTCTTAAGAGCGTGGTTAGCAATTTGCAAATTAGATCTCAAGTAACCAATTTACTAGACTGGTTCCGTAGTTTTCCCCTCTTGAGCTACAAGTCTCTAGCTGTTAATTACCCTGATGCTTTAAAATGTGCAACTAAGTGTGCGGGTTCATGCATTCTGTGCATGCCAGTGCAGTGGGCATCTTGTTGATTTCCATTGAGGCACATACCTTGGATAAATAAGCCATGGGGTGCTTAGACCTTGCAAATGGTGACCTACAGGAAACAACGAATGCGTTACTTTTTATTGCTGACAAATCTCTATTTTCCTTGGCTATCATCTGCTTCAGAATTCGAATTGTTTGCTTGGCTATCATCTGCTTTCCATCATACCGCCTATTATAAAAATCTGATATGAGAATTCGAATCTGAATGTAGTGAACAACAGTATGCGATATAAAGCTTCAACCCAGTACAGTTGCTTGGTCTGGAACACCATTTTATTAACCAGAATATGTAATTTGTACTGCATGCTTTCTGAATGCATGTGCCAACCTTTCTAGTTCTGTCTTTTTGTGATGGATTGTTATGTGTAGGTTTAATTGCTCTTGCCTTCAGTTCAATGAATGTTACTTCTTGCAACTCGCTTTCATGGTATTTATTCTTATAGTTATTAATTGGGTGATAACTAGGTTGAAGTTGCTTTGACTGGAGTAGACATGAAGGAAGAGGGTGCAGGAACTGAAACAAAACCCACGGCAATGAAGGTCTTACCACCATGGATGATCAAAGAAGGAATGGTTCTCACGAAGGAGCAGCGTGGTGAAGTCGGAATTGAAACAAAGTCGGTGGTAAATGTTAAACCCACAGATGAGAAGAAGCCAGCTGCAGAAGATGATGAAAAGATCAGACAGGTCAGAATTACAAACTACTTAGTTTTGAGAATTTTCAATATTCTCGTGTAAGTTTACTTAAAATATTATGGCTAATGTTTAGATTTTCTTGCTTTCTGATATATAATGCAGGATGAGTTCATCAGAGCGTACTATGCTGCTCTTTTGGAGCGACAGAAGGAACAAGATGCTTCTTCCAAGAGAATGCAAGAAGAGGGTCTTGAGGCACCCAGATCTGATCTCTCAAATGGCATCCTTGAAGGACCTTCAGAGCGTCAAGTTGGCGAAAAGTCAAAGCGTACAGAGGATGATGAAGGTGAAGAAGATATATGGGAAGAAGGTGAACCTGCAGGTACATGCTCATGTCTGAGAGATGTTGCTATGTTCTTAATTTTAACAATTTGCAATCTCTTTCTAACAACATTTTGCTCGTATGCTTTTAATTGTCATTTCATATTGATCGTTTCTGTTGAGCAAGCTACAAAATAACGAGTAGTTAACAGTCTTTCATATTATGTTACAGCCAACACTGGCCCTTTTGTTGTAGCGGATCTGAATGTTCAAGCTGAAGCATCTGAAGAGGATGATGATGATGGTCTTGATTGGGAGGAAGGCTGATATTAACAGATTGGCTTATCTTTCAAGGTTCTGAAGCAGTTATTTATTGTTATAACAGAATTCCTACATGAAACATCAATGAGCATTGTTGGAAGTTACTGACATGAAATAAACTGTGGTCCTTTCATCTTGGCTCAAAGTACTTGCATGCAGGTGAGTGCTGCTAAGCGCAAGCTGGTGTATGAACTTCAACACAGGATTAGACAGATCTACTACCACCATTTTCCTTGTGAGATTTTATTCAGATATCACTTATCAAAGCCGTTTTTTTGTACATGTATAAACATTCTTGTGTATATATCCGTCTCTCTTTCGGTGAACCTCCTGGTAAGAATAGGGAAAGGTTTGGAGTTTGCTTTTGCACAAGCACTTTAAGTATTCAGAATGTGAAAGATTATAACTTTCCTATGTTGTACTGCCTTGGTGTTGGTAATCAACCATCTTAAACACCAATCTGGTGAGGCTCTACGTGAACCTGTTTTTGTAATTGTTTTGGTATAACTGTAAGAGATTGGATATAAATCAATCTTGTAACCTAATGTGAGTTTTTTGTCAGTCTTTTCTACTACTTTGCGAAGCTTATAAAAGATGCATATATTTACTGAAGTATCGTTGTTTATCGGGATGTAATATGTCATCGTGTGGCAACATTCTAATGTATCACCGACCAATGCGTTCTGTACTGTCTGATTTTGTTTTATTGATAAAGATTTTTTTCTCCAACAACAAAGCAGAAGTTCTCCAATCTCAGTTCAGTTGATTTAAAAAATACAGCCTTTCTACAGTTGCTTATAAGCGTTTGGCAACAAACGCTTTAAGCTCCTTACCGCGGCTTTTAAAAGTTAAAAATAGAAAGCACGATTCGGTGCTTTCCAAATAAAGCCGCACGCGACTTTTTGCTTCGGATATATGAAATGATTATTTTATCCATATTAGTTTTATAAAATTACAAACTAATATATACTTTTTACCGTGTGCCCTAATTCTTAATTTTTTCATTTCTTCCGCTGCCTCCTCTCTCCCGATCGTTTCGCTGCCTCCTCCTCCCAATCGTTTTTTCCGATCTCTCCGTCTCCAACGCCGATCAATTTTTCGTCCAATCTCTCCGTCCTTATAGATCGTTTCCATTCCGATCTCCGTCTTTGTCGGATTTTTATTTCGAAGGCAACGGGAATTGAAGGGCGGCCGTGGGTTGAGGTAAAATTTTTTTCTATTTAGATATAATTATTTGGTTGCTTATTTATGCGTTAATTTTGTGTAGATTAGTTTTTTTTTTTTTTGATTTCGTTGGTGTGGATGGACGGATGAATTTGTGCGAATTAAAATTTTTTTTTGACTGTGTTAGTGACTGTGATTTTTTATTATTTATGTGTTAGTGACTATAATTAGTGACTGTGATTGTTATTTATGTTTATTTTTCGTTGCGTTGATTTTTTTGCCAAAGTCTATTGATTTATTCATTCTATAAATTTTTTTTCTTCTTTGTTTGCGTCCGAATCGATCAAAATGTTCACAAATTATAGTTTTCTTTCTTCAATCGATTACTTATAAGAATTTTCTAAAGATCGTCGGTGCAGTTGTCTCTGTGCAGGTATTATGAATTAATTCGGATCTAAAATATGTTGCCTATACTTGTTCTTGCTGGCCTGTGATGATTTCTGAAGAATTGTTGGCTATCCTTTGTTGGCAAGTAATGAATAATGATGTATAGCTGCCCTATCTGAATTTTTGAGGGATTGTTGCCTAACCTTACTGCACCTATGATGATTTCTGAGGATTTGTTATCTTATAAATACTCAAATGAGATATTTGGTTGTCTTATTACCTTACAGCCCCTTTTGGACGGCATGGCAGGGATCTTTTCTTTAAATGAGATGTTTGGTTAGTTTGATGGTTATTGATAATATGATAATAAACTAGATGCTACACTTATCTTAACCAAATATGTATGGTTGCTGCCTATACTTACTCTAACTGGTCCAATGATGAATTTTGAGGGATTGTTAGTTATTCTTACTGTCAATTAATGATTTTTGAGGTATATTTGCCTATGCTTGTCCTTGCTGGCCTGTTGATGATGTTTGAGGGATTATTGGCTATGCTTGCTGGTTTGAATTAGTTTTTGAAGTGGTGTTGTCTATAAACACCCTTGCTGGCCCTATGATGATTATTGAGGGATTGTTGGTTATCTTTACTAGCAAGTAAATATTTTTTGAGATATATTGCCTATAATTTTTTCTTGCTGGCATGTTGATGATTTTTGAAGGATTGTTGGCTATCCTTACTGGTTTGGCTTAGTTTTGGAAGTGGTGTTGCATACAAAAACACTTGCTGGCTCTATGATGAATTTTGAGGGATTGTTGGTTATCTTTACTAGCAAGTGAATATTTTTTAAGGTATATTTGAATATGTTTGTGCTTGCTGTCCTGTTGATGATTGTTGAGAGATTTTTGTGTATTCTTACTGGTCTGGTTTAGCTTTGAAGTCGTGTTGTCTATAAACACCATTACTGGCCCTATGATGAATTTTGAGGAATCGTTGGCTATCCTTACTGGCAAATAATGAATCTTGATGTATATTTGCTTGTGCTTGCCCTACCTGGCCTTATCTGGATTTTTGAGGATTGTTGCCTAACCTTGCTTCTCCTATGATGATTTTCTGAGGGTTTGTTGTCTTATACATTGCTAAAATGAGATGTTTGGTTGCCTTATAATGTTGTAGCCCTTTTTGGATGGCATGGTAAGAATTATTACTTTGAATGAGATATTTGGCTAGCTTGATAGTTAATAATATCATGATAGTGGAATGGATGCTATACTTACTTTTAAAGGGATTTTTGCCTTATACAACTCTCAACTGAGATGCTATCCTTGCTGGCCTATTTTTTGAGTTGTTGTGGTGGTGCTGCCTAGGCTCAGTCTTACTGCCCTATGATGAATTTTGAGGAATTTTTGCCTGTTGGTGCTGCCTATATGCTTCCTTAGTACCCTATGATGAACTTTGAGGGATGTTTGCTTTATACAATGCTCAAATGAGATGCTTTCTTGCTGCCCTATGATGATGTTTGAGAGATTTATTTTCATATGTTTAGATGGAATCCTCAAAATCACGTCGAGCAAGAAAGGTGAATCCGATTAGGTGGACAGATGCTATCCACTTTAAGTTTCTTGAATATTGTGAACAAGAGATATCTAAAGGGAATAGGCCAGGAATCTATTTTAATGGGCAAAGCTAGGCAAATATCAAAAAATCATTTGAAGAATTTTATGGCCAGGAGGTTGAGCGGAAACAATTAAAAAATCATTGGGATAGTATGAAGAGTGATTACAATAATTATAAATGGTTGGTTCGTGGAGAGTCTGGTTTGGGATGGGATTATACTCGCAATACAATCGCTGCAGATGAGATTTGGTGGGAAGAAAAAATTAAGATATTTTTATCTAATCGTAAAAAATATGTTATTATTATTAAACTAATTTTTTAAATTAATGAATTTTTTTTTCTTTAGGCATACCCTAAGTTTAAAAAATTTAAGAAAAAAAATTTATCTATATACCACGAACGGTACCCGGTGTTATTTAATGATCTTGTTGCCAATGGTTCGCGGGCTTGGGCACCATCACAAATTCAACAGGAGACTGCACTTTCAAACCCATCGGATTTGGAAGGCAGCGGAGATAGCGACGACGTTCGAGCCAATGAAGAACCTTAACCTAAATTTCAGGTTCCCTCTCCTATAATTACTGATAATGATCTCTTTTCACTGTCTTTTTCTATATCTCAAAATCTTTTAAGATCAGAAAGTAGTGGTAGGAAGCGAAAGAGTTCCGGATCATCTGGAAAGGAGCATATCGGTGACATGACAGAGATAATGCGTCAAACATGCAATGACGTTATCAATACCAACCATCCGTCAATGTTTGGCGATATTGGACACTATTCCGGAGATAGAAGACGGTAGCCCCCTTAGCCCATTATGCAGCATGTGTCTTGACTAAGAAAGAAAATCGTGAAGTCTTTATGAGTTATCCTAATGCTGCAGCTCATTATAGTTGGATGAATTTTCACTTTAACTATTTTGGACCGGAAAAATCTTAAACTAGTTATTGTATGTTGTAATTTGAACATTGTAGAATATTAGTGTGCTATTAGTATTATAAAATTAGTATGTTGTAAACATTATTAGAATATTATTATGGTTGTAAAATGATATTATTGTATGATGTTGGTGGTAGTTATTGTATGTTGTTATGGTTGTTATGTAGTATTATTGTGAACATTATTAGAATATTATTATCGTGTTAATATGATATTTGTTAAATAATAATATTATAAATATTTTTGGAATAATTTTGTGGTGGGCATATGATGTTGTTATGTTATTACTGTGATTTAGTTGAACATTTAAAATATTGTTTTGATAGTATGATGTTAGTATATTGTATCATGATGGTAGTATATAATATGATCAAAATTATATTATTAAAACAAATTTTGATATCAATTATAATATTATTGTTTTTGAGAATTATGAGTTTATATGTATATTTTTAGTTAATATTATCATTTAAAATTAATTTTTATATTTGTAGTTAAATGGATCCGTGGGCTAGTGATAGTGAGGAAAATGATAGTGAAGAAGAATGGACAGACTTATGTGAATAAGCAAATTATGCAGCAATTCAGTATTATAATCGACATTTATGTAAACGTCCGTGTCGTACATCTATATGCACGGGTAACGTTTTCATAAATAAGATATTGTAAGGAAACGAAGTTCGTTGCTATCAAAATTTTCGATTGAAGGTACCTATTTTTTTATAACTATGTGATGAGTTGATAAGGTTGTACGACTTAGATGCAACACGTGGAATGTCTGTTCATGAAGAAGTTGCTATCTTTTTCGGAACGTGTGCACATGGTTTAGGAAATAGAGTAAATCAGAAAATTTTTAGTCATTCAGGTGAGACGATTCATCGACATTTTCATAGAGTGCTTCAGGCTGTGCTGAGATTGACTGCAAATATTATAAAGCCTCATGATAGACATAACGAGGGAGAAGCATTTCATAAATCACAGAACGCACGTTATCTTCCATGGTTTAAAGTAAGTGATCAAATCGAATTTCGGCACTTAGATTGTTATAATATATAAGTTGAATTTTTTATTTTAATATTAAAATTTAAATACAGGATTGTATTGGAGCTATCGATGGGACACATATCAAAGCAACTATATGGCCAGAAGATGTAACACCTTACATTGGACGTAAAGGGTATGCTACTCAAAATATATTGGCGGTATGTGATTTTAATATGTGTTTTACATTTGCATGGGCCGGATGGGAAGGGTCAGCTCACGATTCACGTATACTGAACGAAGCATTACGCATGCCTGAATTGAGATTTCCTCATCCTCACGGAGATAAATATTATTTAGTAGATGAAGGATATAAACATACCTATGCATATATGGGTCTTTATAAAAGCCGGGACGTAAGATATCATATGGAGGACTTTCGTCGTGCTAATATACCACAAATGCAGGCATGTAGAGGGAGAAAAGAAAAGTTCAACTTTCTACATTCTTCATACAGAACTATAATTGAACGTACATTTGGCGTATGGAAGGCGCGCCTTGTAATTTTAAGAGATATGCCGCCATACTCAATAGAGGTACAATGTAATATTATTATTGCGACAATGGCGATACATAATTATATCAGGATTAAAAGAGCAGATGAAACATTTACAGATGCTGAGTGTGAAACTTATCTACCGTCAACATTTGAAGCATCTTCTAGTACATCAAACGTTCCACCCGAGGATCAATCCGATCGTACTAATAGGTGGGATGCATGTCGTGATGCAATTGCAAGTGAAATATATAGTCATTTATGAATGTTGTTTTTCTGTTTGAACTTGTGATTGTATTTTATTTGTTACAATATGTATGACCGTATAATATCTATATTAAGGTTTCTAACAATTGACTTATTAGTTGCTATATATTTTATTTAACATTTTTATGCTATAAAAATAAATCTATAATTTATACAGATTTAAATACATATCAAAATTATTTACTAATTTATCATAATAATACTAAATTTATAAAATAATATAAAATTTTTTTAATAATTATTTAAATATATTTTTTAAATTTAATATTATAATAATTATTATATAATTAATATTATTCAATTTAATTATTGATTGATATCAATAATATAATTTGTTAATAAATTTATAAATATTGGTATAAGTAATTATTTATATTTTTTTACATAATAAAATTATTAAATTTTAAAAAAATAAATAATATATAAATACAATTAAAAATTTCATAATATATCAATTACCATATATTTAGGGGCATTTCGGTCATTATATATCTCATACAGAAATAAGTTTAAACTTAGCCAAACACTTCATTCAGCTTTGAGTATTTAAAAGTACGATACATTAAAAATTTATCCAAACACTTTTCAGCATAAAGTTACTTTTACAGCAAAAGTTCTACAGCCGCTTACGGCACTTTAAAGCAGCTTTACTTCAAAAGCACAAAAGTTTCGGCCAAATAGGGCCATAATCTATCTAGTATCTCCTGGTTTCTAGACTCGTCCATCGACTTTTCTCTCCCATTAGATGCACGTGCCAACACGAGTCGATCACTCGATCGAACGGTGGAAACTAATCGATATCATCTTCTCACGTGCTTAATTAAACGGATAGATCTCTCCTATCCTTACCACAACTGACGGCTGAGATCTCTATGTCCTGCAGTGACAGTAGAAACTTGCGTGAACCCTTCTCCCATGCCAGACTGAGCCGCCAACTAACAAACTCGTAAGCTACAACGCCGCCAGGATCATCCAACGGTCCGTAAATTTCTAAACAACTCAATCTAATCCAACGGCTGTGATTTTTCCGTACCGATTAGGATCCCGGTTATTTCTTTTTAATATTTGCCATTTTTACCCTTCTTCCTTCTCCGCCACCTTCTTTCCATTATGTCTATTCTCTTCTCTTTCTCTTTCTTTTCTTCTCTTCGATCTTATTCTTGCTCCCAATATATCTCAGAGCAATGGATCGTGTCGAAAAACCCTAATTGTCTTTGATCGCGATTGAAGTAAGGGTTTTTGAGTCTGTTTGGGATTAAATTGGTTATACAGTTGGTGAAGACTTGAGGGATTTGCATGGTTACCGGGACTTCGGTGGAGATGTCGCCGGAAGCTACGACGGGGATGAACGGTGGTGCAAATTTCGATGATTTTGAGAGAGAACTTGATGCTGTGCTGCGGGAGCCGCATCAGAACGTGACACGTGTCGCCGCCGCACTAGAGTTTGAGAGAGAGCTCAATATCTATCGCAGCGGTAGCGCTCCGCCAACCGTCGAAGGTTCTCGGGCCGCAATCGGTCGATTGTTTGACGACAACCCTGAAACGGGAACGTCTGAAGAAGAGATTCGTTCGCACCCTGCTTATCTTTCTTATTACTACTCGAACGAGCATCCGAACCCTAGACTGCCTCCGCCGATGATTTCGAAAGAAGATTGGCGAGCGGCTCAAAGATTTCATGCGTTTGGAGGGATCGGTGATCGGAGAAGGTGGGATGAAAGCGGTAGTGATGGTGATGATCGTTCACTGTTCTCGCTTCAGCCTGGTGCCTCATTGCAGAAGGAATTCGATGATTTGAACCAGCAGCATAATCTTTCACGGCAGCAGTCGGGTGAGTGGGGATCAAACGGTCTCATTGGTTTGACTGATTTTGGGTTGGGCGGGAGGAGGAAGAGCTTTGCTGATGCTATTCAGGCGAGTTTTCTGTTGCATATGGTGTTCTTCGACTTGACAGTTTTGTTGGCGAGATTGTAATTGCTTTAAATGAGAATATTACTGTTTTGCATTATCTTATAATTAATTTGCGGTTGGAAAATTGTGTTTTTTGGTGTTTAGCTATGTTGCCTCCTTGATAGTCGGTGGATTCTGTATTGATTTTGGTGTTTAGCTTGTCGTTTTTCTTTTTCAGCAATCTTTTTATGCCTAATAACTTGATGTTTCAGGTGAGTTTTCTTTTGAGTATAGTGTTCTTCACCAACTTCCTATTAGTCAATGAGATTGTAATTGCAAATGAGAATGTAATTTTGCTGCATTGTCTTAATAACCAATTTGTGATTGGAGAGAATGAGTTTTTGGGTGTTTAGCTATGTTTTCTGCTCTATTAAGGTGCAATTCTTACCGAAATTTCCTAGGAAGTTTCCATCCCTTGAGTTTTAAGCCTGTTGTTTTCCCATTTCAATGAGCTTTTACTTATATTTGGCGAGGACAGTTGTTCGCTTTTCTAATCTAGAATCCCTAGACATTATTACCTCCTATGTCCTTATATACATGGGATTCCTTCCTATTCAAATTACATGATTTTTGGGTGTAGACATCCTTTATTATTCTTCAGAATTTTGTGGTAACTTTAGACGTCGACATATGTCAGGAACTGGATTAGTTTAATATAGCACTACATAAATATGGAAGACACACATTTATATCTCAAATTTTACTGTAGAATGGAAGCATATAATTATTTATGTAGCGTAACCTTCTTGGAATGTTATTAACTTCTGCATGTTCCCCTCCTTTAGGGGCATTATGGGGCACCATCCTACTTACAATACTTCAAGTTCAATCTCTACCGTTAGATATGTATGGTGGGAAATGAGCACATCAATTTTTAGGGGCACATCGACGCACGTCAGTCCGATTTTATTGATACAAAATTTCAAAAATGATCTCCACCGTTGGATATGAAGAATTATGAGTTAAGAATATGTTGACAAAATTTTAACTCAATCGGATAGCTAATCAATCTTTATCTGACTTTTTGATCATGATGACACAAATGAAATAAATCCAAAACATATATATTGTCTTATTTTTGTCATTTTAATCAAGAAGTCTGATGAAAGTTGATTCGCAATCCGATTGAGTTGAAATTTGTCAACATATTATCGATTCATAAGTTTTCATATACAACGGTAGAGATTATTTTTTAAGTTTGTATTAACGGAACCGAACTGATGTGCGTCGATGTGCCCCTAAAGAATGATGTGCTCTTATTTTCGCTCATATATATGTATGGGATAGAATATAGGCACTCGCCAGTCATTTTTGGCCGGCACCTGTGAAACCTCCAAATCCGATTTCACTATTGGATATAAAAAATTATGAGTTGAAAATATGCTGACAAAATTATAACTAAATTAGATCACAAATCTATCTCTATCCCGCCACTTGATCAAGATGACACAAATAGCTTCGTCAGCAATTTTTGTTTTGCGAGACATTCAAATTTCATCTTCACCGTTGGATATAAAGAAATATGAGTTGAAAATATTTTGACAAAATTTTAACTAAATCAGATCACGAATTAATTTCTATTCGGTCACTTGATCAAAATGACACAAATAGTAAAAATTGATAAAATTATATATGTTCTTTTTGAGTTATCTTGATCAAATTGCTGGATGTAGGTCGATTCGTAATCCGATTAAGGTGAAATTTCGCAAGCATATGTTTTGCCTCATCTTTTCCATATCCAATGATAAATATCGGATTTGGATTTCTCATCGGCCAAAAAGAGCCCACGGGTGCCTATATATATAGGGATAGAATATAAACACATGCCATCTTAAAGGCACATATGTACACATGCCGGCCAAAAGTGACCGGCGAGTTTTCCAAATTCAATCTCCACCGTTGTATATGAAGAACCATGAGTTGAGAACATGTTGATAAAATTTCAGCTCAATCGGAATACGAATCGATCTCCATCGGAACTCTTGATTAAAGTGACACAAAAACAAAATATATATCTTTTGTCAAATTTAACTTTTTATGTTATTTTGATCAAAAGTTTCGATGGAGGTCGATTTGTATTCCGATTGAGCTGAAATTTTATCAATATGTTCTCAACTCATAGTTCTTCATATCCAACGGTGGAGATTGGATTTGGAGAGCTCGCCGGCCACTTTTGGCCAGCATGTGTACACATGTGCCTTTAAAATATATATATATTGTTGACTTACAATGAGTATTTTGTGTTACTTGGCTGATATATTAATACAACTCATGCAGGAGGATCTGGGCCGATCTACATCCATAACGGAACATCATTCTCGCCCTGCTAGTCGCAATGCATTTGATAGTGTTGCTGATCCTTTGAGAGTTGCTGATTCAGAGCTGTCTCAGCTTCAAAATGGACCTGAAAACTTACCCTCTAGATCAGCTTCTCCTAATCTAGCAAGAGTTCAGAGTCTTGGTTCTTCAATGTCCCATTCATTTGCCTCTGTTCGCAATTCTGCTGCAAGAATTGCAACCCCTGATCGCCAACCTATTGGTAGATCCAGCCCCTCTCTACCCCCAATAGGGGGAAGGGTACCTGATGCTGATAGGAAAGCTATTGTAGGAGCTAATGGTATAGGGTCTGATTCTACTGATATTGCAGCTGCTTTTGCTGGGTTGAGTTTGTCAAAGCATATGATACTTGAGAGTGGAGATCAAGCCCACAGTCAATTTAAGCAAGATATTGCTAACCATCCTGATTTTTCAGGTGCTCAGAGTAATATCTTATCATATAATCAATTGTCTAAACAAAATGGCATTTTGAACGATGTCGAGTCGTCCAAGTTAGCTGCCACTGGGCAGATTAATTTAACAAAGCATCCACCTTCTAATAGCCTTTATATGAAGGCAGCTTCCGTAGGGTTAAATAATTCTGTTGGCTCTAGTAGTCATTACATCAATGGACCCTTACCGAATATCTACACTAGCAATCAAGGACTTCGACTAAACAATCATCTCGATAAAGGTAAACTTGTTCCTTCCCTTACTAATAACTAGGCAGATTCAAGTGCTTTCATTTTCTTATGCTAAACATTACTGGTTCTGTGTTAGCGGGTGGAGTAGAACCACTCTATCAGAATAGAAGTGGAAGCCAGTTCGGATCAAATTTTCAACTTCCTGTAGGAGATGCTTTATATGCTCAGTATCTGCAAGGAGCTCTGGATTCTGGCTCACTTTCTTCTTCAAGATTAGACTCCTCTTCAAGGAGGAACCTTCTTGGTGGTTCTCAGATGGACTTTCCTGCATATCAGAAGGCATATATTGGAGCATTGCTTGCACAACAGAAACTGCAATCTGATATGCCCCTCATAAATAAAACTGGTGCTCTAAACCCTGGAGTATATGGAAATCCTGCTTTTGGCCTTGGCATGGCATATCCTGCTAGTCCGTTGTCTAGCACTGCCTCCTTGAGTGCAGTAAACCCTTTCATGCAGAGTGAGAGGCTTACCCGTTTTCCTGCGATGGCTAGAAATGATGCAGGAGGATCAGTGGGGGCATGGAGTACAGAAAATGGGGGTGCCGGTGAAGGTTTTGCTTCATCACTGTTAGATGAATTTAAGAATAATAAGTCAAGATGTTACGAATTGTCTGATATTGTGGATCATGTGGTTGAATTCAGGTACTACCTCCTTTTCCTGTTTTTATGGAAGCTTGGCACGGAAACTTGGCACCAATTCTCAAGGTTAACTGTTTGTAACATTGTTATTTCCTTAAATGTAGTGCGGATCAGTTTGGAAGCCGATTTATACAGCAAAAACTTGAGACTGCTTCAGCTGAAGAGAAAAACAAGATTTTTCCTGAGATCCTTCCTCATGCCCGTGGTTTAATGACAGATGTCTTTGGGAATTATGTCATACAGAAGGTACCAATCACCCTCAAACTATCACAGATTGCACAATTAGCAAGATCAATGCTGAATTTTTCTATAATGCTTTTGGCAGTTTTTTGAGCATGGTACAGAAACTCAGAGAAAAGAGCTTGCTGGCGAACTTATTGGTCACGTCTTACCGCTGAGTCTTCAAATGTATGGCTGCAGAGTCATTCAGAAGGTGTAGTTGTATAAAACTTTTGTTCTGTATAACACTCTCTCATGAATCATGATGTGGATCCTTATCTGCACAGTAGATATCTTCTTCGTTTTGTACATTTGAGCAGATGATTAATGCTGTGTTCAAATTCATGATGATATTGGATATTGGAGCAGAATGTGACTTTCTTCTTACAGGCGTTAGAAGTTGTTGATATCGATTATCAGACTCAAATGGTTGCAGAGCTTGATGGCTCTGTGATGAAATGCGTTCGTGATCAGAATGGGAACCATGTAATTCAGAAATGCATCGAGTGTGTGCCTCAAGAGAAAATACAGTTCATTATTTCTGCCTTCTATGGACAAGTTTTGCCACTTTCTTTGCATCCTTATGGCTGTAGAGTAATCCAGGTGCTTTTCTTTTAGTAACTTGTTTGGTCCACATACAAGAATATTGCCGATTGCTTCAGTATGATGTTCTGATTGTCTCCTTTTGATTACTCTAACTTGTAATTTCAGAGGGTATTGGAGCACTGTGATGACCCCACGACACAAAGCATAATGATGGATGAAATTCTGCAGTCTGTTTGTGCTTTGGCCCAAGACCAATATGGCAATTATGTTGTGCAAGTATGACTTTACCACTTGGCTTTTATTTAGTTCACATGCTAACATTGTTGGAACTGTAATACCTTTGTTGTTGGATATTGTTCCTTTTCCCAATGATAGTTTTGGCTATGCCATATCTGAAGCTTAATTTTTTTGCTTTCAATATTTCATTAGCATGTTTTGCAACATGGTAAGCCAGAAGAAAGGTCCGCTGTAATCAACACACTTGCTGGGCAGATAGTAAAGATGAGCCAGCAGAAATTTGCTTCTAATGTTGTTGAAAAATGCTTGACCCATGGTACCCGTGAAGAGCGCCAGCTCTTAATAGATGAGATGCTTGGTACTACCGATGAAAATGAACCCTTACAGGTATGCTGTAGACAGTTAGCTCTTGCTATAGATAAAGCCAGTAAGTATACTACTCCATGCGTCTTGCGCTTAATGTGCTTTCAATTATATAACCAGCATAAGAGAGTTGAAAAAGGTAAGAAGCATGTCTTTGTACCCATGCATATAAGAATTTTGGAACATAAGAATGTAGGAGGATGTACAGAAAGTCGGTGCTCATGTCAGATAAAGAGTTGCTAGATAGGTATTGTTGCTGGTGCAACCTTACATTATTGCATGAAGCTGTCCTACAGCTTCTTTATCTTGATTGCTAAATAGAGAATGTTGTTTGAATAAGAGCACCATGAGAGGGGCTTTTGTGTTTTTGCCCTGTTACAGTATTTAATCATGGTTTATCTGTAAACAATTTCTTGCAGGCGATGATGAAGGATCAGTATGGTAACTATGTCGTGCAGAAAGTGCTCGAGACATGTGATGATCAGAACCGTGAGTTGATTCTCTCCAGGATCAAAGTTCATTTGAATGCCTTGAAGAAGTATACGTATGGAAAGCACATTGTGACACGCGTGGAGAAGCTTATTGCTACTGGAGGTAGTGATAGTTACTTATTAATCATCTTTAAACTTGTGATGTCATAATTTGAAGCATTCCTTCTGAAAGTGTTCTTTCTTTCCGTCTCCAGAAAGGCGCAGTGCAATATCATCGTACTCTTCCTGAGTTGCTGTGAAGATCAGTTTTGTACAGAAATGGAGCTAGTATTTACAAAGCTAGAGTTGTTTGTTCTAGGTATAAGTGGAGAAGGCAGTGCCCTACCAAGCGAAAGGTCTTGTTCTGTAAATAAATTAAGGTCTCTTGGAATAAGAATTTTTATGTTATTCCAATGTATATTCCAAAACTCTTTGTAACTAAAGGTTATTAGCTGTTTATTTAAGCGAGCTACCAAACAAAAAAACAGGTTAGGATAATGTGAAGAAGGCAGGCAAAAGGCTGTGTAAATTTTGGCAAATGGAGAGAGGTAGTAGGTTTCATCAGCTTCAAGTCCAACTTGTAAAGATGGCATTTCTCTTTTTATTAGAGCTGTAAAGAAATGGGTACTGTTTGTTGCCATCTTAATTGGCATCCAGTTTCTCTTTGAAAGTCTTTTTCTTTCCTAATTAATGCAATAGTTAATTTTCTCCTGAATATGCAGTGCTACTTCTCATCTATTTCAGATGATTTCGTGCAGCAAGTCGAAGTCTATAAACAGCATGGGATAAGAAAAATCTCCATGATGATGAGTGTGATCTTGTCGACTTGGACTTTGTCCTGGCCATATAGATGATGCGGCCTTCTTTGATTCAAGTTACCTTTCGGAAGAAGTAAAGTTTATTACGTATTATTTTTATCAAACAGCCCAAAAGATTCCACTACCAAGATAAAGAGAAAACAAAGAGTCATCGCCAGAAATCACAAAACAGAGCAGCGAGAGAAAAAATGGACCGGTGGCTACTGATCGTTATCACGCTCTCCCTCTGCCTTCTTCTGAACCTTCTCCTCCTCACCTTCCTCTCCTTCCGCAAAAACAACCATCAGCGTCTTCCACCAGGCCCGTTCTCCTTTCCAATTCTCGGCAATCTCTTATGGCTTCGCAACCGTTTCTCTCTTCTCTACATCGAATCTCTCCTCCGCTCTCTCCGTTCACTCTACGGTCCTATAATCCGTCTCCAGATCGGTTCTCGCTCATCTATCTTCATCGCCGACCGTTCCTTCGCCCACGCTGCTCTCGTCGAGCGCGGCGCAGTCTTCGCCGACCGTCCTAAACCATTCATGGCTAATCAGAGAAATATTTCAGGCTCACCTTATGGTCCGATATGGCGTCTACTGAGACGCAACCTTACTGCGGAGATTCTCCATCCTTCGAGGATGAAGCTCTTTGGGGACGCCCGTCGTTGGGTGCTTGATATTCTCCTAGCTAGACTCCGTGGTGATGCCGAGTCGAATGATGGTGCCGTTGTTGTTATCAAGAGCTTTCAATTCGCGATGTTTTGTCTACTTGTTCTCATGTGCTTTGGGGAGAAGCTTGATGAGAAGGCTATCAGGTATTAAATGTTTTGGGAGTTCCCTGCTTATTTTGATTTCATTGATTTGATTGGTTAATAATTTCGATTACTGATTATTCATTGAATGATTAAGATTTGCTCTGGTAATGTTATTAACAGGGAAATCGAAGTAGCGCAAAGAGAGTTTTTATTGTTTGTTAACAAACTAAACGTGTTTGCCTTCGTGCCATCGATCACGAGAATTTTGTTTCGGAAGAGGTGGATCAAAGCAGTGGAGTACAGGAACAGGCAGAAGGCCCTTTACGTGCCGTTGATACAAACTCGTAGAGAGCATAAGCTGAAGCAGAAGCAAATCGATGGTGAAGAGAGGTTTGTGTACTCTTACGTGGATTCATTGCTTGATATTGAGTTGCCGGAGGAGGGCGGTAGGAAGCTCAACGATGATGAGATTGTTTCGCTATGCTCTGAGTTCCTCAATGCAGGAACTGATACAACCTCAACTGCACTGCAGTGGATTATGGCAAACCTTGTGAAGAACCAAGAGATACAGAACAAGTTAGTGGAAGAGATTTGTGGAGTTGTCGGGCAGGGCAGAGATGGTGAAGTAAAGGAGGAGGAGCTGCAGGGCATGAAATACCTCAAGGCGGTAATTTTGGAGGGGCTAAGGAGGCACCCTCCAGGCCATTTTGTGCTTCCGCATGCGGTCTCTGAAGATACTACCTTAGGGGAGTATAATATCCCTAAGAATACATCGGTGAACTTTATGGTGACGGAGATGAACTGGGATGAGAAGGTGTGGAAGGACCCTATGGAGTTCCGGCCAGAGAGGTTCCTTCCTGGTGGTGAGGGTGAAGCTGTCGACATAACTGGTAGCAGAGAAATCAAAATGATGCCTTTTGGCGCAGGACGGAGGATCTGTCCAGGGCTTAACCTTGCTATGCTACATTTGGAGTACTTTGTGGCTAATCTGGTGATGCATTTTGAGTGGAAGACCGTGGAGGGTGAGGAGGTCGACTTGACGGAAAAGCCAGAGTTCACTGTTGTCATGCAGAAGCCTCTGAAGGCCAAGATCTCTCCTAGAAGAACAGCTGCTAAAGCTGAATAGTATGTCATTTTAGAATAGTTATCTAATGTTTGGTTTTTGAGGGCCGCAAAGGTAGTCTTTATTATTGTGCAAGGACCCTAAGGATGTTGCTTTCATAATAAACATACTTCCATATGTCTATATAGTACGTAGTCGTACTTCGGTTTAGTTGCATCCTCTTTCAAGTTTCTGATTTTGATTTTGATTGTAATTCTGAAAGTGGCATAAGCATAATAATTTGCACAATATTGAAAGACTGCTGAAGTAGAGGGTATGTCCCTACTAGCGGAAGTTATCTATCAGCTTCCTTTGTGTGGTGGAACATAGTAATCAAACAAGTTCTGTGGATCTGTAGAAAATTCTGGATTTGCATAATCTTACAAGCAATGCTACCAGAGACGAGGCAACCGCATAATGCAATCTCTACTGCACCTGACTTCTGAATCAACGTACACCATCGTTTAAATTAAAATCAACCTAAGTACCTAACATGAAGCATGAGAATCCCGCATTGGAGGGCATCCTATAGCATACAAAATTATATGTGGTCTACTTGACACAAGCCCAACTCTCTACTTCTACTCTCTGCTTACTAAGCTTTATTTTATTCCAACATTGAGCACTCGGGGCACTCATATGGCAAGGGACCCTGGTTGTGGTGCAGCAACAGGGGCCTTGGGCTTGGGCTTCTCTACCACAATGGCCTGAGTAGTTAGAACCATCCCTGCAACAGAGGCGGCATTTTGCAGTGCACACCTTGTCACCTTTGCTGGATCAATTACACCCACCTCAACAAGATTTTCATACTTATCAGTCATAGCGTTGTATCCGACTTCCCATTCACTGTCCTTTATCTTCTCGACGACCACTTCACCTTCAATTCCAGCGTTGCGTGCTATCAGTGAAGCAGGTGCCACAAGGGCCTGTAATATAAATATAAGTCAGCTCTCTAAGAAATCAATGCTGAAAACAAGTACATATCAGTTTACAGTATCTTATAGATTGTGGATTAATGCTAGACCTATGCCAATTAGAACACATTCATCACCATCTTTTACTCCAGTATCTTTAAATAAACTTTATATAAATGTACGTAGTATCCGAGAGTTGTTCTCAAGCACCAATCCAGTAGAGCCCCTTAGGCAGGGCCAAATTGAATGAAAGCAGAAAATGCACATCGTGATTCTTTTACAGTATTCACCTCTATCAAGAAAATAGGATTTAGTACCCCACACCATCACACACATATGGCTATCAAGATAGCACTACCTAAGTCAAGTAGGAGTAATATCTATTACATAAGGCGTGTTTCAAACGCCCGTAATTCCACTTTCTCCGGCCAGATTTTGAGTTCCGAACAGTTCATATGTTTCAATTACACAAGGAACTCAGAACTCCACTTTCATATACAAAACTCCAGCTTCAATTTTTTTATTTGCACACTTTCCAATACAACTATATCTTTCAATTTTCAACGGACATTTGAAACACGCCCATACTAAATCTTAGTGAGTTAAGTCTGTAATATCAGGTCCACGTACACGTAACTCTAGCAAGTATAATGAACACAAGATTCACCAAGACAGTAAAAGAACTAACCTTTTGTATAATCTCAGCACCTAGCCTTTCATCAGCATCTTCTATGTTATCCTTGATGGCAGGAACACATGTAGACAGATGAACATAGGCAGTGCCACCCCCAGGTACAATACCTTCCTCAATAGCTGCGAAGGTTGCATTCTTTGCATCCTCTATTCGGAGTTTGCGGTCCTCAAGCTCCGTCTCTGTTGCTGCACCAACCTTTATAACTGCGACTCCACCGGAGAGCTTTGCAATTCTCTCAGCAAGTTTCTCAGAGTCATATACAGAATCAGTCTCGGCAAGCTCTTTCTTAATCTGAGCAATTCTTGCCTGGATCTCATCCTTGGTTGCTGCGTCAGCAATGATGGTGGTGGAATTTTGAGAAATTGTAATCTTTCTGGCTGTGCCAAGGGATTCTACTGATGCGTTCTCCACCAACAAACCAAGGTCTTTTGCCTGGAACTCAGCCCCTAAAAGAATGCCAATTTTAAAGTGTCTAATATATAATTGCATATTTAGCTTCAAGATTAGCCACCATCAGAAAGTTTCTTCAAGTTATACTATGCAGAAATCATCTTCACTAAGAATCTTAGAAGTAAACAACAACTATTTTAGTTGGTGGTGGATATAAATAAGGATCCTTAATAGCATTTACCAGTCATAATAGCAATATCTTGAAGAAGGGCCTTCCTTCTCTCCCCAAAACCAGGAGCCTTAATAGCTGCAACATTGATGATGCCTCTCAACTTATTCACAACAAGGGTAGCCAATGCTTCACCACTCACATCCTCGGCAATAATGAGCAGTGGAGCTCTCAGTTGTGTTGTCTTCTCTAGTAAAGGAATAATCTCCTTGATACTTGAAATCTTTTGATCTGTGATAAGAACTCTTGCATTTTCAAATTCCACGAGCAATTTCTCGGGAACATTCACAAATTGAGGAGAGACGTACCCTCTGTCAATCTGCAAAGAAACAAATAAACACAGGTTAATTCCTATTAATTGGGAGAACCACAAATACAAGACATTTTAATACCTCCATTCCTTCCTCAACATCAACAGTTGTCTCGAATGAGGATGAAGACTCGATCGAAAGAACGCCATCCGGACCAACTTTATCAATAGCATCAGCAATCATGTTTCCAACGAAGTCATCATTACCAGCTGATATAGATGCAATTGCTGCCACAAAGATTTAGTGGCATTAAAAAGACAATAAATTTTGCAGAACATAATCCCAACAAAAGTACACAGATAGGCGAAAGGCACATGTCATTCAACTACAAAAGCTAAATACCCTTGATGTCACCACGGCCCTTGACAGGTCGAGCTTTCTTTTCGAGTTCCTCAACAAGGCCTTGAACAGTTTTGTCAATTCCCTTCTTAATTGAAACAGGATTAGCACCTGAGGTAACACTTAATAGACCCAGCTTGATGATTTCACGGGCAAGTACAGCTGCAGTTGTAGTTCCATCTCCAGCAGAATCATTAGTCTTGCTTGCAACCTTGCATAAACAATCAAAGAATACATAGCATCACCGTCATTACCAAAGAAATAGCAGAGATCTATTACAAGAATAACCCCTATCAAACTTTTTTGTTATGGAAAAAGGTGTCCAAAATGCAAAAACATCGGGTAGCAATATAACAGAGAAAATAAGTGTCCAACCACAAAAAACATGAGCAATGAGTAATGATATAAACAGAAAGAGAAATACTTCGCGGATCAAGGCTGCTCCTGCATTCTCCATTGGATCAGGAAGCTCAATAGCACGAGCAATCGTGACGCCATCATTTACAACCTTTGGGTTTCCAAACTCATCCAAGACCACATTTCTCCCTTCAGCAAATCAAACAACCAAATGAGTTTCAACCATGTGATTATCCTCTGCTAGATACTGAAAATTGCAGCTTTACTACCACAAACATGAGAAAGCCAAAAAGATAAGTAACCAAAGCACATGCAAAAACATAAGAATTTTACATCACCCAAAGTAGTACATGAACCACACATGGAGAAGCAACCATTAAGTCCATATCACATTACTACAAGAATCTCTACCTTCAGGATATTTTCAAGTTTAAGATCTAAGATAGTTCCACAAACTCAGCCTTTACAAAATACTATTTTTGTTTTATTTGCTGGTTGATGGCATACCAGTAATCAACAGCAGCTAAACCAATTGATTACTAAAACACAAACCGTCTTGCAGATACCACTAACAAAATTTGAATTTAAACAATTACAAATTCAACCAAGCTCAACAAATTTTACCACAACAAAAGTCCCTTAAAAATCTATGAATAATATACCTCTCGGCCCAAGTGTAACACCAACTGCATCAGCGAGTTTCTCAACACCGGCTTGTATAGACGAGCGTGAGAACTGATCGAACGCAATTTCCTTGCTCGCTGCCCGCACCACTCCTGGTCTATAACTCCTCTTGCTTTGCTGCTGCCCTACTCTTCTCGGCTGCACCGGCAATCCCTAAATTCATCAAAATCAAAATCCAAACCATCAATATGGATTGACCAGGGAAGAAGTGATTGTATCGAATATTTGATTTGATCGATTTGATTACCGGGCGAGGCGAACGGAGAATGGAAGTGGTGGAGATAGGGTTGGCGGCGGCCATGGATTTTGAGGAGAGAGAAATGGAATGAACTGTGAATATTTGTTTTGAGAGGATAAGGAGAGAGGTTGCTATGCTGCTGCGGGGTTTTTACAAGAACCGAAGGGTTTTATTGTATAGTGTGGTGTCGTTGGGTTTTGATTGAATCGGGTTAAAGGTGTTCCAGAATGTTCCCTAAATGAGATCGATCTAGAGGCTTCATGAACTAGTTATTATAAGTGTCCATTAGAAAGAGCCCAATCCAAAGTTCCAAATATGGATCTACATGGGTAGGGTTCCAAAACCATAGGTTTAAAACGGCTCAAACAGATCAGAACGAATCGGAAATCGATGACCTGGCATCGATTTTGAGCCGAATTAATATAAAATCAGATCGCGCAAGTGATTCGATAAGATCCGAGTCGATTCGGAATTCGGGTCAACTCGATGATCTAGTTGGACGGGTCGATCCGGTTTAGTATATTTTTAAAAAAAATTATATATTTATTTAAAATAGAGAAGCACATCATTAGCATTCTAAAATATGCACTTTATTAAGTATGTTATTAGTATTTTTTTTCATCTTTTATATTTTATTAAAAATAATAAATAAATAAAATATAGTTTAGATAGTATAAATAATTATAGTATAAATAATTTATTTTTTGTAATGCATAAAATATAAAGATTTTATTATATGTTAAATTTTTTGCTATTGTTTAAGTACTGTAGCTGAAAAACTATGAATAATATAATTTTAAATATATATTCAATATTTTTTGTATATAATTTTTTTATTATTTTTTATTTTTACTACAAAAAATACTATATAATACATATAATTATATTTATTTATTAATATTTATTCTATAAATTTAATTTGATCTAATGGGTTGACCTGGTGACCTATCCAATTAACCGGTGATCCAGTAACTTTTAGGGGGTCGTATACCGAAATGAGTTTTAAAATTATGTCCAAAATATTGAAAATATTTTGAAAATATCATTTTTTAAAATAAATAAATAGTATTTTTTTTTGAATATTTTAAAAATTATAGTTCAACAAAATAATAATTAATAATTTTAAAATATAATTTTTTTATATTTTTAAATTTAAATAAAATTTTAAAATATATAAACATTTTATAAAAATATGAAATAAAAAATTAAAACAAAATGCTGTCCAATGCACTGCCAAATGAGCTCGATGTCACTTTCCAATCTGTTCGACTAGACTTCGACAGCAGAAGGACGCTTGAAAGTGTAGCAGAACATAATTTTGGCAGCACTTTACAAGACGGTGAACCGCATTCACGTATGACAAAGTTAAAGAATTTCTATAGATCACCACTGAATTGGTGTAAGAAAAAGTTCCAGAATATTACGGGACGGAAAAAATTAGCTCAACTCGTTCAAACATATAAATAACATGAGCATATTGGAGTAATTTCATTACGCGGCTCACGAGTGATAATTGTTACATCCCTCCTATATTACTGGGTGCTTCAACCTTCTGGATCCATTGCCCATCGAACAATGCAGCACACTATGGATCTTCTTTTGGTGTCAGAGATGTCAATTAACACTGGTCTAGCAACACAAATTAATCTATGGCATCACTACTGCTTTTGCCCAAAGTGCCACCACCTTTTTTTCTTCTTGGTCTCAAAACTTGGCAAATCTGACATATAAAAGTAAAACTCTATGAAGAGGACAACAAGAAGTTAATATAAAGTATTTTAGCAAGAAGGCGGAATAAGATTCTCAGATTGATAAAGTGAAGACAAGATATAGCATTAAGTAGGAAGGCAAACTCAAAAGTTTGAAGTTACCTCCTTCAGGGTATATAGAGTTGTAGTGGACTTCAGACCAAAAGCTCAAGAAAATAACTAAAAAAGCAAATAAGCATCATTAGGATATTTCAAACAGTTAAACATGTATCAAACTATTTTTGTTGAAAATCAGAAGGTAAGAAACATTATAGTTTCAATTCATTTATTCACAGCAACAACCAGTTATCAAAAAACTACTAGTAATCTGGGATACAACAACAGCTACTTGGCAATATGAG